>JAUNZM010000124.1:4375000-5000000 GCA_033459285.1 Clamator glandarius | reverse complement strand
CTGGTGGGAAATACTTGGTTTATTTTAAAAAATACTTCCAGATTTAAGTCTTTCCTCGTTCCCTCTCCTTGCTCCTTACTCGCTTGTTTTTCAAACATGGATATACATGATGCACATCCTGAGATAGCAGCATTTCAATAACAGTAAATCAGTCAGCCATGCTTACTGCTTGCGGATGATGAAAAATGATGTCTCTAGGACTGCAATCCACACTGCTTTGTGAAGGCAAACACATAACCTTGGTACTGCAGTAAGCTTTACTAAAATACATTTCTCACAGCAAAACCATAGGACTTCTTTTTTCAGTCAGAAAGGCTGCAAAATTCCTCTTATTCCTTCAGGAATCCATTCAGATTTATAGAGTTTTAGGCTGGCCATTTGTTTATTTACTGCCTCCTAGGCAAAATACTGTGCCAGAAATCACTATGTAGAATAACACTCATCTACATTTTCCTCACATAGACATATTTGCGTTCTACTCATGCATCTCTCCTTCACAGTATTGGCAGATGAACCCATGTAGATATGCCTTTCCAGAAAGCTATTGGTGTAATTATAGAAAACATGCATTAACTACTTATTAAGGTAACTTTAGAAGGTTTATAACTCATGAAGGCCTAGTTTATTCACTGTACACTCAGAAATATCTGCCCCACGTTCTCTTTCTTATTCTTGCCTGCAGAGTGAGAATTATGCATTATCCAGTTATAAAAAAGGATTGCTAGTACCCATGCAGAAATTCACAAAGAACTATGTGTAATTCAGCAGCGTCACAGATGAAATAAAAAATATTCCTATACAAAAAAACCTTCTGAGAGCACGAGCCGCATACATGTGGTGACTGTAATTTTGTCATTAGTTTACAGAACAATCCGAAGTTTTCCAAGTGCCCCATAAATCTACGTAATACCTCAATTACTAGCTGTTACCTTTTCAGCTAAGTGAAAGATAAAAAGCATAAAATATCATATCACTAGTCAGCTCTTTACTGGCTATCCACCTGAAGATGCTCAGGAGAGTTATTCTAGCAAGAAAGATGGCAGTAATTGCCACTAAAAAAAAAATCTACATTTTTTTCAGGGTGAGCCAGGAACTAATCAGCTCTACTAAGTCTCCATTTCGGCAGGTTGCTAATACATATTTTGAGGTGGAAAGAAGATGGGGAAAATACTTCTATGGGAATTCTACCCTAAATCTTTACAGACTGAAAACTTGATACACAGTTAAGTATATTTAATTCTCCATCAAAATTTGGCTTACAAAATATCCTTGGACAGGAGAATCTTGATTTGCACAGCTATTTTTAATCTTATTTATTTTTACGAAGAGAAAAATTGAAAACATTCTTCAAATATACTATGTGATGAAGTGTAAAAGAAAGAGAGACTCCCCCAAAGGCAAGCACTGGCAAAACAATTCTAGTAAACACATATTGGCTACATGGAAAAAATGTAAAATTGTTCTTCTTCCACAAGCCTTACCAGACACTTCAGAAACGCTGCATGGTATGTTCATTCATTTCATCCTTCCCTGATGCACAGTCACCCTGAACCAGCTGGGCAGTGGTTCTTAAGACTGTGTAATAACACCTCCCTCTGGTAAAAAGTAAGAGCAAAGGATAACTTACCAAGTAAGTTAGTTAATTTATGCTAAATATATTAATTATGGTACAGGTCATAAAGTGTGTTTTTGGAGTGCTTCTAGCAAAGACTATGATGTAGATAAGGCTCATGTAAAATACACAGAAGCCCTAAAAATATACATGTAACACTTGCATGCGTATGTGCAAAAGCAGGCATAGGGAACAGCTCCAGAAATAAACCATTAATTATAATATATTGAACATAAATGGAAGTGTGAAGTATAAACATCCTAAAATAACACATCCTTGGGGGTGGTGGAATTACTCTAACAAAATGAAGTCTCAAGTTCTTATGACAGCACACAGTATTTCCAGGGCTAACTCCAGTATAATTTCTTACCAAAATGCGATCAACAATCCTGCTATACTAAGTCCCTGGAGATAAAGATGTGCCAGCTCAGATTCTGCAAACAGGGACAAATCTCTTGGAGGAAAATAAAGGAAAAAAAAAAGAAAATGACAGTATTTATGTGCAGTTTCTAATACGCTGAAATGATTTTATCCTGACATAACCAAGTTACCCTCCTGGTCCTTTTCAGTTTGACAGTATAGCAAGAAAGCAAGATCTGCTTTTATACAGTGTTAAGAAATAATCACAGCTCGAGTTTATTTGATCACCTTGCATGCCAGATTGTCAGAGCACTAAAAGTTTAATTGATAATAAAGATAATATCATCGCCTTACATTTATATGGCACCTTTTTCACAGTGAAAGATCCCAGAGGCACTGTTGACTTAGAGGTACCACTGGAGTGGAAATGTGATTGCTATTTGCTACCATACAGCAAAAGAGCTACAAGATGGCACACAAAATGAAATCACCACCCAGAAGTTCAGGATTCTCCTCTTTTCACTCCTCCGACCTTGAGAGTTTTGGTCCAATGCAACAACCAGGCTAGATTACACAAGTAAAAGTAAAATTGAAAAATCAACCCTGTTTTTGATAGCTGAAAAAGAATGCAGACATGTAAGATTTTCTTCAAAGTACTTTAATCACAAAGATCCTCCGAAGCGCAGATACTGAAGTGATGAAATGTTCAGTTTCACCTTGCCTGGATGTCACAGGGTGAGAGTGAACGGCTGCCCCTGGGCCCTTCACCATCACGGTTTCTGCAGAGCCACAGCCACTCAATTCTCTCCCAACCCTGTCCTTGTATAGTGGAGAACTGCAATTGAGCTCCACTGATTACAAAAACTTAGAAAAAGCATCTCAAAAACATGGATCATCTCCACATTGAAAAAAAACGACAAAATCATCTGAACATGATCAATGTGTTTTCTAGGAGATGGAAGGGTAACCATCAGCTTGTTTGTCCTGACTAGAATGATCACTGTCTTGGCAGGGATGGGGAAAGGGAGCAAACCTTCTCTCCGCTGTTTTTCAGGGATGTCTTAGTGTAACTAATACTGAAAACAACATAAAAATATTCTGGATGTTCCCAACCAGTACATGCAGCAACCGGCTATTCAGAAAGCAGAAGTGGTAGCCAAAGCCAGATGACCAGCTACTCTCCTAGACCCCAGCAAGGTCAGGATTTTGCTCAAGGTATGAAGAAAGAAACTGGCTTCAACAACACTGATGCACAAATCTTTCTCCAGTGATGAATGGTAAGCAGACATCTGTCCTCATTCTCCTAGACTTCCCTACAGCATTTAGCATTGTGGATCAGAGAGATGGCAAGGATCCAAAGAACTGCACTGAAGTCATCTAAGTCCTTTTTGAAGGCACATACAGAAAAGTAAGGAGGCAAAAAGCAGTCTCAGCACTGCAAACATCTCCACGGAGGACTGACGGATTCTGTCTCTCCATTTGTATTTACAACAACATAGACTTAAGCAACAGCAACAAACGGCAACAAAGCCAACATTGTATATACCTCATGTAAGCATAAAGATATCCCGAACCCCACATTTTAGTAATGTTTAGCTGAAATAGGAACTAGAGACTAAATCCAAACCTAGACTTATGCAAATATGAAACACTGAAGACTATGTAAACATCTGTCCTACAACTGATGGCAAATTTCAACTACAGTCACTGATGCTTGGCCAATACAGTTTACTGTTTCTGCATCCCTCATGACTTCTTGTTCCCAGAGGGAACTACTTAGAAGTGATATTTGTTGTTCTCTGAGTCTCATCACTTATTAGTATACTGTGATTGGTATAAATCACTTAAAACCAGTCTAATTTCAGACAGGGCGGAAAACCTTGCAGGAAGGACATCACTACCAGAAAAGTAAGTACTGGAATTAAGCTTAATTTAATTTTACCTCTTAACTTCCTATGCATGAAGAAGTAGTTACTCTTCTAAGCTTATGCTCTCAGCCTTTGTTCTTTGGGGCTACAAGGAAGGCAAAAGGCAGATACTCCACCCCCCCTTCCCCCGAGTTTGTAGAATTTGTAGTATGATATAACAGAATACTTGAGGGTATTCTTGCATATTTTTTAAAAAAATGTTTGTTAAGCAACCATAAATACGTTTCATCTCGTATCTCCAGCTACCATATTAACTTATTTTGCCAAAAGACAGAAGAAGAAAAAAACCTGCAGCCTTTCACCTGTACTGAAAATATTAAATTGTGTATTTCAAATGGAGGAAAAAATGCTAAATTTGTTTTCTTACTTTAAGCTCTTTTAGTCTTCAATATAGTAAGGCTTTAACAGAAACCAAAGTAAGTGACTTCTGTTGTGTTTTGTGGTTTGTTTGTTTGCTTTTTAAGTATCATACAAACTGGATCCATTTCATCCAGTGAATTGGGTTCTATCCATGTCAAAAGTTTTCTATGGACATCATAATCACATTTTCACTTTCTCAGTTTATGCAATCCATTTCAGTTGAGTTACTCTGGATGACAAACACAAGCCCATAAATGTATCCATTCTGTTTTTAGTGGAGACACACAAACATTTTAGATTTATACCTTTGCTGCTGACAACAGAATACATCTTCATCTTACATTTTCTGTTTGGATATTTCTCAAAGTATTTGTTACTTCGATGTATTTCAGAAAAGCAAAACTTCATTATTAAGATAAATGCAACACATGGATGTATTTTCGGGTTTATGCTTGCTAGAGCAGATGTTTCTGGCGACAGAAATACTTTTATGGAGTAGTTACGTATTAAATTTGGAGGAGAGGGAAGCTATTAGTAGATTTAGATTAATTTTTTTGTTGACAAGTGCCAGGCAATGCATACAGAGGCACAACTGGTCTCTAAATAAAATGCATTTACTCAAGAGAAAGATCTTACTATTACCATAGACAATTTAATGAACATTGTTGCTCTCATATCCTGACAATCGAAAATAACACAAAATGAAATATTAAGATGCATTAAAAAATTAAAGTACAAAATGAATCATTAAATGTTCTGAGCAACATGGCATACAATCAGTGCCAAGCCTTCTCCTGTAATGCTATACTTACACTGTTTATAGTACAAGTAATATAGATTCAGAAATGGGCAATGAAAATTATTATTGACATAAATATCCTTCAGGCTTTGAACACTATGTGGATGTCTTATCTGCTGCTATCATGTGAGGATTCCAGATTACTGATCTGTTGGACTACTCACTATTAGTTATAGGAAGCTGCTTCAATTTTCTAGTAAGCCATAAACTAGACATGAGACCTCAAAAAACCCCAAATAAAGAGTAAATGGAAGACTAGAACATCTCTCTAACATGCTACGGCAAACTTCCATGCAGATCAGAATTTCATAATTCAGAACAGTCTCTTTTACAAATCAATGTGATACACCTAGAATGTGTATCACATACTTATTCTCAGTTAGAACATCTACAAAGAACAAAGTAAATGAAATATCTCTTGGGATCTTGAGCAAAAAAAGCATTGAAAAGCTCAGCTTCATCTTAGAAGTCTGTTATCCCATGTGCTATGTTATATATAAACACTGCTTCAGTAAATTCATTTTTCTGCAATGAATTATGTATGAACTGTTTTAACCCTCCTCTACTCCCTCCCTCAGTTAAGGGCAGCCAATGCTATGGTCTAAGACTGGTAAATCACTCAGATCATCTGTGGCTTTAAGCCATAATTTCAGCTGTGTCAGTCACATTACTGCTTATGATCACCTCCACAGGCTGTTTTGTTTTCAATGAGCAAAATGCCTGAGAGTAAACTTTCCAGCAACAATAACAAACAGCGCCTGTTCTGCTGCTAATCCTTTTCATGAAGCTTCTTTGATCTATTACAAATGTAAACCCTCATTAAGATTCATATCTTTTTTTTTTCTTTCTGTGTATATTACCACAAGGGAAACTCTAAGTCATTTCTCTGTCACTGATCCTTTAAGAGCCCGTGGCTACTGCTGATCTGTATTAATTGCTACTGAGAATTCAAAATCTGCATCTTCAAAACAGGCCAAAATAGCTTCCTTCATCATTATGTCAACTGCAGTGACATTTTACCATAGAAACCCTGAGCACACTGAGGCTGGAGTCTGCTCTGATTTCAGAATAAGAAATAATTTCTGGTGAATTACATGAACAAAACAATTTAGGGTTTTTTTTCTTTACAACAGTGATTTCAATAAGCGCTTCATTCTTCCCAAGTTCTTTTAAGCATATCTGAACTTCTCACAGTTTGCCAATCTAGAATATTAAGTTTTCTTTGTTGTATTTAAGTCATTAGGCTTCCAATTTTCTATTCTCTAAAATAGCCTTTCTGGTAGAGTAAACATCATCTATATTTGGCCCAAACCTGCCCAGTCAAAAATAGATGTGAAATATGCATGCTCAAGTATTGAGGACAGGTTCACTGGGATTAAACAGAATGAGCACAAACATTCAAGAAGAGCAGAAATAAAAGCATCTCTAAACTCTGTTATTTCTGAAACCTTACTACTTCAGAAAAGGACAGGTGTACTGGAAAAAATAGTACAGGAAAAAGAAGCCTGTTGTAAAATATTATTTCTGTGTGAATATATACAGAGAAAACATGTACAAAGTTTTCATTCTAGACCAGATACATCTGAAATGCAATTTCCAATTGTCACTAGCTTTACTGGAACCTCAGAGCATTTCAGCATTATATGCATTTACTGACAGAATAATCAGGAAAAAAAATTACCTTAAAATTCTTTCTCCAGAGCCACTGCTGTATCAAATCCAGTGCTGCCTTCCCTGTCCAAGTCTGCTTTATTAGCCCAAGAGCTAATAATAGTCTTCACATACAATACCTTAACTGCTTCAGGTATCATATATAAAAATAGAAAAGAGAGGCTTCCCTAACTGTTGACACATCCAGGGAGAGAAAGCACTGCTTCCCCACAACAGGTGCCAAGAACAAGAGACCAAAGCATCATTTAAATATAAAGTAAGAATCCAGAAGCCACAGAGATATCTAGTTAAGGTCATTTGAAAGGAAGCAAAAAGTTTTCAAACTATTTAAACAGCTACAGAAATGAAACTCACTGCTATGACCAATAACAGCTCACAGAAACGTTTAAAAACTTCACATATTCTGATAAAACGCTGATCACGTTTTAGTTTCCGCTGCCTTATATCTGCATTCACTAAAAGCAGCTTATTATGAATAGTGCTTATTTGATTTCAGACATTGACTGAAAGAGCCTTAAAACAGTGAAGTAGCATTATTTTAATTTTTACATGAATTATTTACAGATCAAAAATGTTTAAAAAATAAAACCTTCAAGAACTGTACACTAATGAAGTTGGGGGTTCCAAGCCCCTTAAATTGGAAGGCATTTTAATATCCCACAGCACGCAATTACATTTGCAAAACATGGATTTACTGAACACTTGGGCAAGCCAAAATAGCTAGGTTTTAGGATGTTGCAGAGGCTGGCAAAGAAGCTTATGAAATGTAATAGCCTGAAAGACAAAGTATGTTATTACATTGTTTTATGTTTACTACTGATTGTCAAGCCATGAGATACAATGTAGAGAAGAGACTCTACAATAAGATGCAAGTGAATAAATCTGACCAATCACAGAATCACAGAATCACAGAATAACCAGGTTGGAAGAGACCCACCGGATCGTCGAGTCCAACCATTCCCACCAATCCCTAAATCATGCCCCTAAGTACCTCATCCACCCTCACCTTAAACACCTCCAGGGACGGTGACTCAACCACCTCCCAACAACCTGTACGTTAAAAAAATCCAGCAACAAGAATTTTCTGTTGAAGTTTCATTGAATCATAGAATGGTTTGGGTTGGAAGAGACATAAAGATCATCCACCTTTAATTTTAAAAAAGAAGAAGAGAAATTACAATACTCAGCTATCAAAAGCTCAGAAGTAAGATCAGTGGCAAAGTTTAGATGCTGTACTTAGCTCAACATCAAACCTTACTTAGCCTCTCAAGCCCAGAAGTATTTTCCAAACAGTTACAAAACCCAGAAATCTTCCCCTTCATACACTATCTCAGTAAGCAAAGACACGCTGCAGGTAGAGGAGCACAGTGCAAGCCTCTGCAGCATTTTTAAGACTAAAGTGCACATGAATAATGTATTTAAGATACAAGCCAGACAGAAATCAATGGCCTAGATGCAATTCTGAGAGCAGAATGCAACACCTGTGCTCCATATTAGAGTTACAGAAAGGATCTTGCATAAACATATGTAAAAAGTAGCATCTCGATGTTACGGGCCTTTGACCCATCTTAAAATGCAAAAAAAATTCCAGCTTGTAAGTGGCATGGAGATTCGCAGAAGATCACTTGGTAGGTGACACCTAGATATGCGTCTCAACATTTTATGGATAGACAAAAGAATAGACAGCATTTTAGAAGAGGGAAACCTGAACCAGCAAAACCTAAATAGTTTCAGTGTATTTTGCAGTCACTGTCATGTCTGCAGAGCAAAAAAAATGTTTCAGTGTAAATTTATTATTATTTTAAAATAGCGTCAAGGAGTTCTCTAAAACTTTTCAGTAATACATCATCGCTGTCCTAGAGAGGATTCAGGTAGCAAAAAACAATCCAAACAAAACCTAAACCACTTTTTGTGATATGAAAGGCTCTGGAAATAACACTATATATCAACAAATGAAAGCTTTAGAGATGCTGTCATAAAATACCCTAAACAACCCTGGATTCACTGACAAAAAAAAAAATCTCTTTAAAGGAGCATGTATTTCACATTGCTTCACCCAGAAGTTCAGTTTGGTCTAAGATTTTCACTCTTTCTCTGTCTTCACTCCCAGGATTCAAATCCTGATTAGTATGGGATAGTTTCAATTTAGCTATTTTGCTTTCTTTCCGTGGCAGGTGCTCCACTCAGCCCTTCACTCCAGTCTCACACTCAAAGGTCTTTTCCAACCAAACAATTCTATGATTCTATGAAAATATGTATGATACGTGCTACTGATACGGTCCACCGCCATTGCCTGTATCACATATACATATGAAATATGTTATATAGTAGTGAAGTATATGCATATGTCAGCATGAAATGCTCCTTCTGTCCACCCCATACACTTCCAGCTTTATTCTGTGTATAGATTTCTGTCTGAAAAAAGAACATCAGGGTCTGGAATACAATGTGAATTTCCATACTTCTTTAGCTGCTCTATTCTCTTGGCGGGTACCACCAATCTGAAATTGCTACGTGGGTAGCATCCACTTTAGGCTTCTCCCTAAATTGTCAATCCATGCCCCCAAAATAAGCCTAATCAGAAAACAGATTCAAAAGTCAATGTCATATTGATCTGCTAAATAGCCTTTCACCATAATTTTTCAGAGAGAAAACAGGGGCAGACCATGGAAGTCAGTGCACTACTGAAAGTCACGGGGTATTTGATTTTCGTGCAAATCTTCACTTATTCCTTTCTCAATAAATGTATCATCAAAAGACTGCAGCCCTTTTGTTGTACATAACACGAAATTCTGAAGCCTACATATGGCAAAACCAATAATGCATTCAGACTAATACATGCATTAAAATCTGCTTTCCACAAGCTTACTATTAGGGGAATCACAGGGATGCCCTCGCTCCTGGAGCTGCATGGATACTGTTGCCCGCAGCATCCTTACCAGTCTCCTGTCTGCTTTTGCAGATTATTTCCCTTCTGCTCAGGTTAGCTGTCAGGGCTGCTAAATCTGATCACTAGCTCAGCTGCTCTTGTACAGATTCAGTATTGTTTGTAAGGTTATGAGATTGGAAATTAGGTCCATATTTTTATCTTTGCAATCTCCATTTGCTAAGGCCATAATACTGTGTGCATTAAGGAATAACACTGTCCCTAATGCTGTGTTAAACTGAAAACTAAACAAGAACCCTTCCACTCAAAATCCACAGCTTGATCTTTTCCAGAAATAATATCAGAATTCTGTTATTGCACAAAACTACAGAAAGAAGTTTTTCATGATCAGGCAAAGGAGAGGGGATTCGAGTCTTCTGTTCTTAGCACCAGGATAATCCTCCTACGAGAGCTTTGAAAATCTCTTTTATAGTTCCATCAATAAAACAGAAAAAGGTTTTTCCTATTTCTGCAGTGCAGCTGCATCACTTCATCCACTATTTACAGCTTCTGGATGCTGTAATTTTAAGATTCATACAGGTGCTTATTAAAGAAACTGCAGACGTGGGTTTTGGAAGAGACAGGTGTGCAACACAAAGTGCATCAAATCACTCGCTCTTAGGAAGGTTCACACCTAAGATATTTCAGGGATGTTCAAACTACACCAAGAACTCTGCAAATATTCTAAGCTATCTCTGAATCTTAAAGAGTAGATGCTGCCCCTATAATAAATTGCAAATACTGTCTACCTATTTACTTAGTGACATCTTGATTTTAATTTAACAATCAACTTGATATCCAGTTACCAAATACATTTATTGGTTTTAAAACTTTATTCGTTTAGTTAATTAATAATTCTTGGACTTCTTTCTGAGAAAGAACAGGCAACAATTATTTGAGAGATTTTCAACACAGGATGCCCATAACCAATTCTCGCCTTTCTGGTAACTCGTTGTGTTGTACAAGAGCACATTTCGCATCAACCAAACATATAGCTAGTCATACCAAACCTTACAAGGACAAACAGAAAACTCCAACTCTGTTGTCTCTGGCAGAAATAAAGGCCTAGTTGTCTTAGCTCTGTCCTTGTCTTCCCATTGGTGTTTTGATTTTGCTACAGCTCCCAAAAGCAGATCTCCTTCCTGCACCTTAGGTTGATGTCAACAGGGACTACGCTGTGACAAAGATGGGAGGAAGCATGTTAGGCAGAAAAGAAGGCTTTCATTGAATAACAGATATAAGAAGCATCTTCATACAGTGAATGTTTTAAATAAATGCTGATTTTCATTCTTCCCAAACTGCACTTATAGTATAATTATATGATTGCTGGGGGCTTTGTATAGCTGAATTATAGGGTGTCTCTTCTACATTAAGGTTTGTGAAAGAGTCTCTCTGCTTCCCTTCATATTTCTCTAACCACTGACAAGGATACTCTCAAGGCATTCCATAATTCAATTACAACTATCCTCAGAGAAACATATAATTTTACCGAAAGAAGATGTAAGCCATCATGTATCCATTTTTTCCTGTTATGAAAGCATTTATCTAAAGCCTGGTGTTAAATTTAAATAGGTCTGAAACATTCTTAACCCAAGAGGTTTAAACTGTGTCACTTGACAATTGTCAACCCATTCAAACTTACTTTTAACTTAAGCGTGATGTGGGGTAAGTTCATGTTAAGGACTATTGTATGGAAAACACCACACAGCGAGGGCAGGACGTGTTGTGTGCGTGTGGATAAATATATATCACATATATGTTCACCTCATTTTCCATGAAACTAAATTTTACATAAACACACACAATAAACAGATCCAATGCAATTCAACTGTAACAACACATTCTTAGCTGCTGTACTAAATGTGGTATGCTAATTAAAAAGAAAAACAACCCCAAATGTCTGAGCTAATTAGTAAACGGCATTATCACATCAAAAATGCTTCCTTGTACAGATTTTTCCATGCACAGAAATACTGGATTGTAAAAAATCAGGAAGTGGTTTATATGGTTGTGGGTTTTTTTGAACGGTATAAATGTCAACTGTAAGTCAAAACCTAAAAACGTACTCAATGCACAACTCCCACTCAGTCAGTTTTCTCATAGGCTTTGTGGGCAAGGAGAACCTAAGTACTGCATGTAACTTCCCCAAATAAGCTAGAGGTGGCCTGAATTTATATTCTAACAAAACAGCTTCAAACTTGCAAATAGCATGATGTCTACAATCATTGCCCAGCTCATAGATGTAACAAATCCTTCAAGATGGAGAAGGAAAATGGGTTTAGATTTGCAAATCTTAACCAAAATGAATTTCTATTATTTTCACTCTGGCAATTTCCATTGAATCATAGAACTAAGTTTCTTGCGTCTTATATTTTAAAACCATTGTAGGGGTTGGAAAAAATATTTTTTTAAATATAGTTTATTTTACTGTTTAAAGATTTTATCTAGTATTACTTTTCTAAAAATCAATATTTATCATACCACTTATATTTCATATTATCAATACCTTGTGCATCACAAAGTATTATTGACAACACAACATTTGAAACCTGAATTTCAGCTTGATTCAAAAAATAGGATGGAAAAGTAAGTAAATTGTAAAGAAACATAATTCAAGTATCTCATAAATGCACACAATTATGAGAGGAACAAAAGAAAAAAATACGCTCACGGTTCTGGAACGCTTTGACACTGATTAGTCTTTGACACTGGTTAGTCTTGCCAAACTAACCTGATCGCCTTCTATGACGAAGTGACTCGGCTGCTGGGTGAGGGAAAGGCTGTGGATGGATCTTCCTGGACTTCAGTAAAGCCTTTGACACAGTTTCTCACAGCATTCTGCTTCGGAAACTGTCAGCCTCTGGGCTGGAGAGGTGCACACTCTCCTGGGTGGAAAACGGGTTGGATGGCCGGGCCCAGAGAGTGACGCTTAAAGGTGTTAAATCCACCTGGAGGCCAGTGACAAGTGGGGTTCCCCAGGGCTCAGTCCTGGGTTCAGTCCTGTTCAATGTCTTTATCAATGACCTGGATGAAGGCATCGAGTCCTCCCTTAGCAAGTTTGCAGATGACACCAAGCTGGGAGGAAGTGTGGATCTGCTGGAGGGTCGGGAGGCTCTAAAGGGATCTGAACAGGCTGGACTGCTGGGCAGAGTCCAACGACATGAGGTTTAACAAGGCCAAATGCCGGGTCCTGCACTTGGGGCACAACAACCCTAAGCAGAGGTACAGACTGGGAGAAGCCTGGCTGGAAAGCTGCCTGGAGGAGAAGGACCTGGGGGTGTTGGTTGACAGCGACTGAACATGAGCCAGCAGGGGCCCAGGTGGCCAAGAAGGCCAATGGCATCTTGGCTTGTACCAGAAACAGCGTGACCAGCAGGTCCAGGGAGGTTATTCTCCCTCTGTACTTGGCACTGGTGAGACCGCACCTCGACTCCTGTGTTCAGTTCTGGGCCCCTCACCACAAGAAGGATGTTGAGGCTCTGGAGCGAGTCCAGAGAAGAGCAACGAAGCTGGGGAAGGGGCTGGAGAACAGGCCTGATGAGGAGCGGCTGAGAGAGCTGGGGGTGTTTAGCCTGGAGAAGAGGAGGCTGAGGGGAGACCTTATTACTCTCTACAACTACCTGAAGGGAGGTTGTGGAGAGGAGGGAGCTGGGCTCTTCTCCCAAGTGATAGGGGACAGGACGAGAGGGAATGGCCACAAGCTCCGCCAGGGGAGATTTAGGCTGGACATTAGGCAAACATTTTTCCCAGAAAGGGTCATTGGGCACTGGCAGAGGCTGCCCAGGGAGGTGGTTAATTCACCTACCCTGGAGGTGTTTAAGGCACGGGTGGACGAGGTGCTGAGGGGCATGGTTTAGTGTTTGATAGGAATGGTTGGACTCGATGATCCGGTGAGTCTCTTCCAACCTGGTTATTCTGTGATTCTGTGATGAGTTTAACCTCCTGAGTTAATCGAGTGTCACTAAGGCTTCCCAACATAGAGACTACTTGTTGTACGCATCTAAATTGTTCTCCCAAGGCTACCAGCAACAACTTCTCTGAATGCCCAAGTTCAAAGAGAAACTAGCTTTGATTTCAATATATTCATCAGAAAATTTACTATCTTGAGGCGTTTGGACCTGTCTATAAAAACAGCAGATCTGGAAGGAATGACACTTGCTGTAGCTCAACTTGTGGAACCTACCAATGAACCTAGTGCCAAATTCCAAGAGCAGGTAAACAACATTCAGCCTCCTTGACAGCATACTCTCAGTCAAGTCTTTTTTGATCTACTACTTTGCAGTTATTTTAACTGGAAGGCCAGAAAGCAAGACTTTTCAGTGTTAATACGTGCTGCTTTGTTTACACACAACAAAAAATACCTTTGTGTATTTAAGTCATCACTTGTGTTTTTTCAGATGCCACCTGAAATGGACTCTGAAAGCATCCCTGGGGCACAGAACTCCAGCTGTATCATGCAAAGAAAACAGACCCTGTGCATTTTCAAGTCATCTTTACTTGAGTTTATTTTAGTGTTTTTGAAATCTGCAGCCTCAAAGCAATCTCTGACTCATCTCTTTCTTCAGCAAATTCAAAACAAGCCATCAGAATAATTCAACAGCACTGTGGCAGTTATTTTCTATTTCCTAGTATTTCAAGCATGACTGGATGTCAGCCAGTGCCAAATGCTGATTTTTGTAAGGGCAACCACTAGCTACCTAGGGAAGGGAAGAAAGATGCCGGTTGACATATCATACTTCATCTATCATAATTTGTCAGCTAAACCCAAGAAGGATTTTTAAAAAGACGATCTAGAAAGCACTTCAAGAGTTTTATTTTTTTTCAGATAACATTCGCAGTTGACAAAAAATAGTTCTTTAAAACTCCTGCAGACTCCTGATGAAATTAAGGAGATATACTGAGGCATTGCATAATTATTTTTATGTAAGGATGTTCTCTGGATCAAGCAGTTCTAAAACGGTGTTACAAATGACACTGCAGTAGCCCTAAATTGGCACTTAAAAATAGAGGTGAATTTAATTACCTTTATTTTGCAAGACAGACTGCATTACTATATCTTTCACCATGCAATCTGATTGTTCTATAGCAACAATCTAAACATTAAACATATTCAAAAAGAAGTTATTTGTGCAAATTCATGAACTACACGATCAAAAGTAACTACAAAATTGTAACCTAAATCAAAGTAATCCCAACATAAATACATCTGAAATCTGAAATTGAAGAAAACTAAAACCTACACCAAATGATAAAATAAATATCTGCATCTTCCACTTTATATCGAACAATGAATACTTCGTGAGATTCACGTAAGTAAACTAAGTATAAACCATTGCACAGGCTCTGTCTGCAATGCCTAGCTAGTGATGCACTAACAATTCTCAGAAATCAAAAGGATTTATGGACAAATAAGAAATAGTCAATACCACAGTTAGAATATTAAGTTTCTACCCACAGACCAGTACAGCTGTCAACATTTCACATTCTTCTTCAGTTTCACCGGTTGCTGTTCACTAGAAAATTTTGGTGGTATGTAGGAACATTCAATTTTGGTATCACTTTCCACCAATTTTAAACCAATATGAAACAGCTCATCATATAATAATCCTAGCTGTAGTTTAAACTGTGCATAAAAATAATGTTTACTTCTATAATGAATGCAGTTTTACTCCGTTTAACTAGAAATAGGTTTTCATTTGAATTCTTTCATTTAAGAAAAACTGTCCCAATACTCACCCCTCTCGCTTGGGGCTTGAATGCCTTGTTCAGCTCTGCTCAGCCATGAACTGCCCATGTGACCTTGCTCAAATCACTTTTCAATGTGCAAGACTGAGATAACAGCACTTCTCTACTTCACAGGAGTATTTGGTGGATAAATATGTTAAGGAGTGCAAATTGCAGAGAAGCCACAATCATAAAAATTTCCCAGAGAGAGAGATTAGCCTCCATTTATTCCACCATCCATTGTCAAATTCAGATACAGCAGGAACAGACTGAGACCAGTAAGAATTACTTCTTTTCTTGGATTTTCATGTGCCTTATAGCAACAGCAACCAGTTTAATTTTGTTAAGATAGATATTGTTTTGATACTTTTGTACAAATCAATTTGTTGATGCCTTGAAACTCAATAAGACCAAGCAGTAAAATGGATAGCAGACTGTCCCAGCTGGACCTCTGCTTCCCACTCCCTCTGTGCTCAAGGACTGACCAGCTTATTATGCACCTTTATTAGCCTCAGTTTTTCTCAGGCTCATCTATTTAGTCCAGAACCAACTTCCCTGTACGCGTAACTGGGACTGCATACAAAAACCCCCAATGTACAGACAAAACAAAACAAATAACTACATTTTGTCTAGAATTAGAAGGCAGTATCATTAACATAGGAACGATGACCTAGAGCTTCACTTTGCAACTGGGCAGAGCTTGGCAGCCAGAGAGCATGTCAGGCTTTTTGACTAGCTTCAATGTGATCTAACAGAATTTAAAGGAAAAAAAAAAAAAATCTGAAAAAGCTACCTAGAGCTCACGGCATAGACAGCAATAGCAAATGTGCAGTAGTATCCCAGATTTTGGGGGGAAAGGGAAGTATCTCTAGATTCATGGAGACTGGGGCTGTTTCCAGTTTGTGATAACGGGACACAAATGGATTCTGTCATCATCCTGCCTCCAGCTGCGGTGCTTAGTGTACTTGACATATATGACAGAACCTAGTATTTCATTTCCTTTCACCTATATGTCAGGGTCAGAGAAATGCTAGACATTATTCCTCTGTTTCAGTAAGGGCTATTAATTGGAGAGGGGCAGATTTAGACTAGACATAACGAGGAATTTTGTCACTGTGAGAGTGGGGAGGGCCTGGCACAGGTTGCCCAGGGAAGCTGTGGCTGCCCCGTCCCTGGAGGGGTTCAAGGCCAGGTTGGATGGGGCTTGAGCACGTGATCCAGCGGGAGGTGTCCCTGCCCAGGGCAGGGGGCTTGGAACTGGATGGGCTTTAAGGTCCCTTCCAACCCAAATTATGATTCTATGAATACAGCATATGTGCCTCAGTGCAGCTGATGAGTAATTCTGAGGGGCAACTGCTTACTCTAAGACATCTTACAGTGCCATCACACCAATCTGATCGACTACCAAAGCAGTGAGCTTCAACAACACAAACGTTCCTTAAAGATAAAAATGTATTTGAGAATGATGCAGAAGATTTCGAAATTATGCTTCAGACTTGCTATCACATACCCACCTGTGGTTCCACAATTCCTCTGTACAGGTCCCCATGACATGCAGAAACTTTAGTTTGGATATTGTTGGCAAGCTGCCTGGAACGCTGCTGTTAAGTGTAAGGATTCAATCACTTGATGTTGCCAGAAAGAACCCTAGCTAAGACAGGGAGCCAACTTGGATGGAGGAAAAAGATTAGTACAATGAGGGAAAAAAAAAAAAAAAAGTAATGGGATAAATAACAACGCTGCAGGCTTTTAAAAGAAAAGCTTGCTGGAAAGAAAATATCACATCAGATATGTTTCTAATAAGAAAGTAAGATTATGCTGGGGAGCCCTGAAGAGGAAAACTGCTAAATCTTTGTGTGACACTGATCCTTGGAACACAATGGAATAATACATTTTAATATGGTGTTGAATTTTAACAAAGTGCAAAGGCTTTATTAAATGTTAAGTGAAGAAACAAAAAATTATCAAGATTTTCCAGTCTGTGAATTCCTCATAACTGTGATTACAAAAGGGAAATAAAATATACCAATAAAAATGTAGTGGGCAAATGTATCAGAAAGTATCTTGGCAGTTAATGGATAACTAAAAAATTATTACTTGTCTTTAGCTGATACATCATTAACACAGTATTCTGAACTCCAAGGATGTTACTGGCTGCTATGCTGAGTCCTTTTTACAAACTTCCAGTTTCCTGGTGCCCCAAAAGAACAGAGTAGCTCATTCTGATTAAATATGTAATATCCACAAGAATGAGTAAATATTTAACTGAGTTAAAGCAGATTATTGACACAACAGATTTTATAGGGGCTTGACACAGTAGGTCTTAAAGTGCAATTATCTTACAAGGAACTAGTTAGAAAGATTGATGTTCGAAGGAAATACAGAAGTCAGGTCACAAAAGGTAAGTGAAAGAGGTGTGCTGGCTGTTGCAGCCGTCCCACGTGCCTTGGAAGAAGGCACCTTTCCCTGCCCCTTGAGCCACCACCTGCTTGGCCATCAGAGAGGGCTACAGTGGGAGGAAAAGGACACCCCAAATAAGCACTCCACGTGCTGGGACCGTATGATTCCCATTTGATATTATCAGTTTTATTTTGCCACTGGTTAATACAAAGTTCCTACATAAGATCAGCCAGGTAAGAAACAAAGAAGTATTGCCCCATGTGCTACCATGTGGATGAAATGCACTACTTGTATGCTCTCATCAAATCCATTCTCACTAGAGGCCTAAGGACTACCCTGTAGAGTCCAGATATACACTCATTTTTAACAGAATCTATTTACTACAAAGATTCTTTTGGGATTCAAACTGGAATATCCACAGAAAACTAATTCATCCACCATTCAAATGAAGGCCACATCCTACCACTGTTCCAGGTGTGAGCAGATTTCTAGAATAGAAATAATACAAGCAGAATAGTACATTTTCCCATAATATAAATTACTAGTTCACCTAATGAGATTGAAAGACCTGGCATATGCTATTTATTTATCAACTGAACCAAAAACACTTACCAAATGCTAGCTGAACTGAGCTTTTACTCAACGGTAACTAGAAATCTTAGTAGTGTTTATGGTTCATAATAGCTACGTGCTTTTTTATGGTACCAGTATAAAAATAAGAAAAACTTTGCAATTTACTTTATGACAAGAAGTAGAAGGTCTTTGAACAATACTACAAAGTAATCTTCAAATAAGACAAATAACAAGGAAGCATGCCTGAAAATGATAGATCAATTACTTTCATTAAACACACACCAGTATTCTTCCAAAGATTCATTTGGTTTTGACAGTTAGCTGATGATAAAACAACCTTCCCAATCTCTCAAGGCAAAACGTAATAATAAAACCCTCAAATTCAGTAAACTTCCTTGTTGCTCCTATGACAATCCTCATATGGCTGAATATTGCAGTACACTAATAAAACAAAACTCTTCAAACCACACAAGCTTCCTGAACACTTGTCTTTTTTTCACAGTCCTAGAGGTTGATCACATCAGCCTGTGATAGATAAGTGAATGAAGGTGGGAGGAAATTGTGCATTGTTTTCATACAACTACTGGATCAAATAAGCAGAACTCTGTCCAGCTAAGAATCTAGAGGTAAAAACTAAGATCAAAACATAGAAATCAGTCAGGCAAGAATTCTGAGGTTTTTATCATTGAAGAAAATATCTGTGAAGGTCCAAGGCAAAGCTGCATTTACAGTGAATTAAAAACTATGTGCAGAAAGGAACAACATTTTCATCTGCCTCTGCTTCACATCCTTTCAGCTTTCTCCAGCAATTAGGCATGCATTACTAATAAAATAGATGTTATTTAGTGCATATCTAGCATTTGGTATAAAAGCTCATAAATTTAACATCTCACAACTTCAGTTTGCGCTCAAAGACAGTTTTCTTTGCAAATTTTAATAACCTTATCACCATAAGCATCACGATTATGTACATTAATTATCACCATAAGCATCACGATTGTCATGTACACTAATTCTCTTGGAAAAGATTCTGGAAAGCATTTCTATAACTGCAAACACATTTACAAGAAAGTACTGCATTCTGGGATTGAGGGGTTGTTTGTTCTTCACATTAAGCAATGAGTTTAGAGTTTGCCTAAAACTATAAAGATGAGGAGAGAGAACTTCTGCATGCTTCCCTGCTTGACACCTATGCCATTGCTTTTGATTATTTAAACTCCCCGAAACTCTTGACCATATTTAAGAAAATTATTTCTTTGTATTTTTCTGCAGATTTAAAATAAAACCAAGAAGTCTGGAGAAAGTACGTGTGTGTGCGTATGCTGAAATCAAAACACCTACTGACTACTGTTGCTAACACCAGCCATGTTAGTGATTTCTTCCCAGCAGCAGTCAGATAAGCAATAATTTCAAGAGTCTGACAAAAAGAAAAACTCAGAAGAGATAAGAGGGAACAGGAATGTTTGAGAGTTTAAATGCATCTATCACATTCAAAGCATTTGCCCACCTGACTGGTAATGTAAGCAGGAAGGTTTACTAGGAACTGATGACAGGTTTTTGGTCACTTACATCCATCAGTTTTTTCTCAGAAGCTTGGTCTGAAGGGTAGGGAGGATATACAGGCAGAGGCAGGGGAAAGATTTCACCCAACACAATGAAGCCAAGTGGTGTCTTTGAGTGCTAATGACAGGTATGCAACTATATACACATAAGGCATGTAAATATTTTATATTAAAAGGAACTTCTGGATGTCATGAATTCCATAGATTCCATCCCTGCTAAGTACTGAATTTATCTGTAAGCATGTAATGTAAAATTTCTGGACCCTTGCTCTTCTAATTCATAGAAAAAGCAGCTAAAAGGAGTGGGGGGAAACTGTTGTCTCTTGCAAAAATAGCAAGCAAGTCATAGAAGTGTTAGACTGTCAAAAGCACCAAATAAAACAGAACACAGCATTATTGTGTTTAGGAAGGTTATTTTCCCAGAAATACCATAATGATGGGAAAAATGAGTATTTTATCTCGCATTAATTTCCACTGTAATAAGAAAATTTATAACTAAAGCTTAAATGTACAGGAGGCAAGGGAAGAACTTAGTAGAATTTTGGTTGCAAAATTATTCATGTTGGCCTTTCAGTTACTCTGGAAATACTCAGCTATTTAATAAGCAAGCTACTGATATATTATACCTTAAAAGCAGAAACAGAATTGGTAAACTAGGCTGAGCCCTGGCTAGGCAGATCAATTTTTTATTTATACACTCCAGTTAGTAACATATGAACACTGTTGGCCTTGTAAACTTTCCTTCAACCCTCTTCTGACACTTCAGACACATCCAACTAAGATTCATGCACCTATCAAAGGATTCCTTGAAATTATAATCACAGCTTTCACCAACGAGGTTGTTGTTGAGCCTGTTTCTTTCCTTTGTCTACATTTACTTCTCCTTCCTTTTAAGATCTGAGCAAATTTTATGATTCTCAGTCTGCACAGCATTATTATTTTAGTCAGAAAATGAGTAATTCCTAATTCTTGTATTAGTCATCTGCCTCAGTGAAGGGGAAGGGACCTGGGCTGAGGCACATCCGTATCAACAATTGCTGCTTCCCATTATAATTTTCACACTGATTTAAGTATACATACATACCTAAGGCATGGAACGTACCTAAAATCCCTTTCCCCAATAACAAAGAACAGTTAAGGTGCACACAGTGCTAGCTACTTGACAAACGCATAACTAATTCAGTGCACTCAGTCAGGATAAAATTTTCTAACTGTTAAGGCCAACTGGAAAAAGACAATAGTGCCTCCCAACCTTGGCCCAACAGCTCAAATGAAACCCTGATTCTAGCTGACGGATAAAAAAAAAAGCAACAGTACTGGGATTTTGACTGTCCTTCTTTCATTCAAAGCACCGCTGTCTAATCAGTACATGACAAGGGTCAAGACCCTCTGCCGAATAGTTATATTCAAAAGTTTTAACTATCACTAAACGAATGGATAGACACCTGCATTAAAAGGTATCTCTAATTCGAAGTGTAGGGGGTCAGTGGGTATAAAAGCCTGTTAGCACTGCTAATCTGATTCTTCTAGATCAAGTGAATCTCAAATGGGATGAGGGTAATTTCCAGTATGCAGCACTTCCCAGTTTGCGGCACCGTGTGACATTTGAATGAAGTAAACGGGACCAGACTCCTGTCCAAGCGCTACTGGATTTCAGGGACAGCCTGGGGGTGCCAGGCAGCCAAAGCTACGGGCTATCTATGGTAGCAATCTCCTTACAGCAATTCAAGTAGAGCACTGGTACAAAGCAGCAGCTGTCAAGCTCCTTACATCTGCACTGTGATTAGGACAGAGGATTTAGATATTCGGATTTAGATATTTTAGTTATTTATGGATTTAGATAGTTGCAAGAAATGCCCTGACTCAAAACACTATAGGAGACATATTTAGTATTTAGTATTTTTTAAAGAAAACTATTAAATGCATTTAGGTCTTATGGAATAAGAAAGAATGCTATGGATAAACGATTATGTAGGCACAGAATGTTAGTTTATAATCTAAAGAAAACCCTTACCTTGGACATTAATCTAGGTGGGCACTAATTTAAAAAAATCCAACAACTTCCTACAGAAAAAATGTCAAAAACTGACCAAACTACTTCTAGAACAACTCTATATATATCAAAAATTAAAAAAAAAGGAAGAATTTTAAGAAATCGAGGAAAATTAAATAATAGAAAAGTAAAAAAGTTTTGTTCCAAAAGAGCCTCTGGAGGTCCAACATCCTGCTCAAAGCAGGTCTAACTTCAAAATTAGAATCACGGAATCATAGAATCATAGAATAACCAGGTTGGAAGAGTCCAACCATTCCCATCAATCACTAAACCATACCCCTCAGCACCTCATCCACCCATGCCTTAAACGCCTTCAGGGAAGGTGACTCAACCACCTCCCTGGGCAAAAAGGTTCCCCATAGCCTTGTTCAGCTAGACTTTGATATGCTTCCAGGATCAAGACGCTTCTCCAGGCAATGTGTTCCCAGGTCCCTAGCATCTCTCATCAGGAAGAATTTATTATCCTGCCTTCCTGACCAGCATTTCCCTGTGCTTCCTCCTGACCACCGGCTCTTGCTCCCTCCACTACGAGCCTCTGAGGTCAGCCTGGCTCCTGCAACCTACCGTGCATGGACACAGGGGAAGCCTGGGGCCAATCACTGTTGGTGAAGGCTGTGCTCAGCCTTTCTAGCTGTCCTTCCCCACAAGGTCACCTCTTCCCCGCCTTCACTCCATTCAGCAGGCTGCCTACTGAAGCACTAGAGTGAGAAAGACCTTGTGTGGGAGAGTTTTAAAACCATTTGGTATTGACTTCACACTGTTCCCACGACTAAGCTAACACCAAATGCTTATGAAAATACCAGCCTACCAACCTGCTAGCTGAAAATACTATTAATAATTAAACAGATTAAAAAAATATACTTTTTTTTTTTCTGCTTCCTCTATTGCAGGCTCCATCTGTTGTCTATTAACCCTTAGTTTGTAAAGAAAAAGGCTGAAATTCTTCCTGTGTCTTGGCAGGCTGGATATATATACTCCATCTCAATTATTTTTTTTCATTTTTGTAATGGCAGTGAAAGGAAGTCTGCAAAGTATTTTTATTTATTCATAACACACTGTTTTCAAAATGTCTTTTGAGAGAACAAGGTCAAAATCATGTATATATCATAAAATTCTTGTACCTAATAGATTTTGCCTAATAACCATTATGTACAAATGTGTATTTATAAGTACAAATACAACTCATTTCACATGCATTTCATGGGTGCAATATCTGTTCTTTCCTCCCAGATGATGACCTGCTTTGTGAAGGGTCCTGATGCATCCAAAGTGAATAATTTTCTGACTTCACTGGTGAAGCGTAGAGCATATACTAAAAGCAGCTTTTCCTAAGTGACTGAAAATTACTGTAAATTACTGTAATATTTTAGTTAGGTTTCAACACAGTTAAAAAGTATACTGGTCAAAATGTAACTATTTTTAATGAAATTATTAACTACCATTTTTAAGGTGAAGAAAATACTGAAATGATACTTGAAAGTAGCAAAATAATATAGAAACTAAAAATTTAAAACAATATTTAGTGATATAATAGTAAGTGGAACATCAGTAAGAAGACCTGAAAAAGTTATTTCAGTGTTTCTGTGACCAATCAGCATACAGTAAAAGTATACACAGTGTACCAAGAGCTGTTGTATATGCAGTACATAACAAAGAATTTCATATGAAGCAAGATAAATATACACCCAGTAGTAAGACTCAACTATGCTCAGAGTTATAAAAATAGAGCTTGTTACTTGCTGCCACAATGAAGGACACGAGAGCTATCAGATCACAGTCAGCTTCCTGCTCTGCTGCTCACCTACGCTCCCCAAGGCATCCACAGGAGGGACCTGTCCCAGGCAGGAAGGCATCACACCTGGCTTTTTAATTTAAACTGCAGGATTTCCAGCTGCAGGATTTGGAGCCATATGACCTCTGAATTTTCAAATGACTAGTGAACTCCAACGTAGAGTTAAATTCTGATTGCAGCAGATTTGGGAATATACTAACGTACTGCTAGAAATTATGATCAATCTCAATGAGAAAATACACTATTGACTTGTAAAAAGGTAAAAAAAAAAAAAGAAAATTCACTAGAGCAGAGTATGACAGAATATTTTGTATGATAAACAAATGAAAGGGAATAAAACTGCTAAATTCAAAACCTTCTATCTTATCTCCTCAAAGCACTTTCCTGTGTTCTTTCAAAATTAAAAAATATGGACAGTATGAAGGCAAAAATTGTTTTCAATATGCTAATTATCATCATCTTTTTGCAGTAAATACAACATCTTTTATGTGTTTTCTATTTGATATACCTTGGATGGGTGGATGCAGCTCTGTACACTGGGACATGGAGACAATAAGGAGCCAGGGTGACTTTAAAGGCACAAACACAATACATGAAACACGATGTAGCCAACACCATCTGAGATGACTTTCATAGGGTCAACCTACTTCAGATCCCTAAAGTAACTGACCAGCCTCAATAAGAGCCAATTAATAGTTGCATGTATCCAATTCACAAATAGAATAAATAAAGTGCACTAGAGAAAACAGTTTATGGGAAATGCTGGTTGCAGGCTTTCCACATATCAAATGTACACAACTGCTGTTCCAGTCAGCAGAGAGGCTTTTCCCCCCTTCACATTTAGATGAGCATCCTGTTAACAGTATAGTAAAGGCTCTAGGACATTCAGGAGTTGAGAAGGAGGAAGAAGCAGCTAAATACTCCTTTCTAAGTAAAGTAATCATTAAAACCCAGAGAAGGGGAGAGGACAAAACATAATCTCTTAAAAAAACCTAAGCAAGGATTTAAGCATAAGAAAAATACCTGTATCCAAATAAACATTATCTTCCAGGATAGTAAATCAGATAAAAACTAAGCCCTGGCTATAAGTTTAGGGGGCTATTAATTCATCAGCTGGGCAACATAAGGAGAATGAATTTTAATTTTTTTTTGGTGGCGGCACAGTTGTCTGTATTTCTGTTCACCTTCCACAATGTCTGCAACTCTTTTTTGCATTTTGCCTTGGAAAATACTATCTTTATTTGTATTTCTGTTAATATTTTTGGTGGTTTTAGCAGACTTCAACATAATTGATCCAAAAAATGGTAATCCACTGCTACAAATGCAGCAGTCCTTAAAAGCAGTTTACTTAATAACTAACATTGATTAGAAAGTCTAAATGATCCTGCTGGGATTAGACATGTAACAAAATGCTTTTCTGTGAAGTCACATTGGCCGATGAAAGAGTCAGAACAAGATAATGTGTGCAGAGGTGATGTTTCTTTGACTTTCAGCAGTTCTCTTTAACATGCTATATCTTTTCTCACCCGAACTGAAATATATTCAAACAATTGTATTTCCTTCCTTTCTCATCATCAGTCTGGCAAACTGAATAGCAAACCCCACAGAACCATATGGTAGAAGACAGCTGAGACACAAACGTGTAGCGTAACGTTAATCCTAACAAGTGCCAGAAATAAAACTCTGAGCTAAATATCCATCTTAAGCACCAAAAAGCATAAAAATTCATAGTTAAGGATAAAAGCCTATTGTGTAGCCAATGTGAAAATATTTCCAAACTGTAATACTGTACCTTATAGATGTGTGGTACCTCTTTTGCTCCCGACTAAAAAAAGGCTTCTCCAAAAGTCTCAGTGAAAACCTCAACAAAGCTATCAGCTGTGCCTAATGGCTCAATGCTGCTGAAAGAAAAAAGGAATGTAAACATGTGCATTTATCTTTTTCCGTTTGAGTGTGGAGATGAATGAAACAGAGAAGAACTAGAAGTTATTTTCAGACTATCTTCAGTATAGTTTATCTGATATGTAAAAATTCAGCTTGAAAAAGCAGGTAACAATCAACAGAAAAGCACTTAGCATTTGAGAAAACATAGGTTTTAAGACCTTTTGCAAAGATTTTAGTTGCAGTTTTGTTCAACATCAAACATACATGGTTGGACTCGATGATCCAGTGGGTCTCTTCCAACCTGGTTATTCTATGTTATTCTATGATACTACTGACAATCCCAAAGACTTTCAATACCAGAAGTACAGCAAGTAAATTCCTGCTCGCTCCTACCCTCTCTGCCTCACTTAAAAATATTTCTGTAGCTCAGTCTTTCCCACTGACATCATAAGAAAACCAAGAAAATCAGATATGATCGTGCCTGCAGAGTTCTGCCTTTAAAAATGGAGAAAATGAAGTCTCCACCAAGGGTGGCAGTTATCATCTGCATGGGCCTACGTAAGTACCACAAACTGACACATTTTGGGGCAGAAAAGGGTACAAAATATTCCCCAGAAAAGAATTTCTCTCATAATGTACAAGTCAGAGGAACAAGTATTGAGGGAGGAACCTAAGCCTCCTAAATAGTGCCCATGCCAGGCCGGTGCACTGCATGCATTCCTCAGAGAAATCAGTCTTGGTCATTGTGTGCATCTCCACTTAGCTGGCAACAGCAACAAAGGCTTTTGACATCGGTTTCCTGGCATTCCCTCCTCCTGTACTCTGCCCTGCAAACAAACAGGTTTTAACAGTGCACAAATTGGGTTGCTTTTACATGAAGCTAAGCCAGAAGATCCACTCCAACCACTAACAGGCACTCAGACCACAACACTAAACCAGACTCACCTGCAGCCTTGCATGACTAAAAGGCACACACTACACACTCCATACCTTATTGCACTGACCCTCTGATCCTGCGCTCCGTGATAATGTAAGCATGGCCACCAAGACCCCCATACTGACATCATCCACTTCTCTGTAAACTGAGGGTTTGGATCTGACTTCTTAAGAAACACGACAATCTTTGACTGGAATACATTAGACTTTACTCTCTGGGTTATAGACTGGTATTTTATACAAGTTTTCACAACTAATAACGCTTTTAAAGTGAAATGCGTGGCCTTACTGTTTCTTTTTAGAACAAAGTCATAAAGTTTATGTTCAGTCTCCCCTCTATATTTTTCCTGTTGATATACGTGTTACCTGTTACTATGTCTGTAAAATTTGTTTAGTTATTGCGTCTGCAAAATGAAAACTAAGGATTCTTATCTGCTTTGCTTCCAATATCTTGCTCCGCATCTGTGACCATTTGAATTTCAGGAAGACTCTATAATGTGACTTTTCCCTTTTTAAGGTTTCCAGCTTTACTGCAAGGCTGCTGGTCTATTTAGATTTTTAGGCAAAATGGTTCATTTTTGTCAAGTACCAAAAAGTTTCCCAAACAGTTTCCCCTACAAAATTATTAAAGACAACTCTTCTGCTTGAAACACGGCAAATTTAAATCATCATTTATTCTAGTAAGAGACATTAATTGAAGGAAATGATTATAAAACATAACTCAGAATGTAAAAGGCACACTTGCTAAGACACTGAATGCAGGCTGGGAGGTTGGAATCAGCACCCTGGACAGCAACCCCGACACCACGGTCTGATAGGCAGAACCTGGCCACTTAGTATTTAATTATAAATGGTCCCCAACACAGTTATACATGTTTCTAAATTGAGTAAACTTCTGTGTAGTGTCTGAACAACTAGCACGTAATTCAAAATCTCTAAATAACTGTTGCTGAGGAGACCAATGTTTCACCTCACTTTTGCTGACAGATAAAAAGTAGAAATAAGTTTTGAGAGACTCCTGTGCCACTCAAAGACGACGTTTGTGCTCTGACTTGTCTTTAATCTCCAGACAATGTATTAAGCATAAATTCCGAATGAAGGGACAAAAAGGAGAAGGTAAAAGAGTAGAAGGAACAGCTTCTCCGCATGTTTACTTGACACACCCGTTACACGTCGCTTAACAGTGCTCCAAACAGCATTAGATTTTCCTTAGAGCTATCACTCACTTCAAGAGATTTTGCAGACTCCTATTCTAGCAGGTACTGCATAAACACAAAGTAGAAGTGATATGAGTCAAATAGTTTACAAATCAAGAAAGAGACAGGAGAGAACAGATGAATACAGTGAACAGATGGGAAAAGATAAAGGGAACAAATAAGGATACAATACTGGTTAAAAGGCAGTCTCAGAGCACAATCTAAAGTGACTGTTAAACGCTCCATAGGTATCATGAATGCAAAGTTCTAGATGGGCATTTGAGGATGATGAACTAACTTGACAGACACTTACGGGTAACCTTTTTGTTGAATTAAAGGAATAGATGTGATTTTCTAAACACTTTACTAGATAGACATGAAGCTTGGCACAAGCCAATTTGGACACATGTTGCCTCTTCTTCTGAGGTACAAAAAGAGAAACTCTGCCACAAAAATCCAAGAAGAGAAGTTAACCATTTTGTATTTGATGAGGCAGAGAAAATTAGTTCAAAGAGACATTGAAATGACAAACCAGAAATCTAGTTTTTACATAACAGTCTTCAGATGTTATAAAGGGAATGTGTTTAGGGAAGACTAGAAGCAACAGAGTGGTTTTATCTCAGAATGTAACGGCAAAAAGCACGCTCATTTTGCCAGTCTGGGTAAACCAGAAGTCATAGAAATGGGCCTGCTGCAGCGCTGAGCCTAAGCTACCAAGCTATCCTTCATGCAGAATGCAACAGCAGATAGAATAAAAGCCAAACTTCCAAAACTGCTGAACTCGTGCTGTCAAGAGAAAAACTGTACAGAGAGAAGAGGAATTGGGCAAGACAGGAATGATAGAAATTTAAGGAACACAGTGAAAACTCAGCAGTAAAGGTAAGAGGAGGGAGGACAACAAAGAAAGGATTAGAGGCAAGCAGATGATCCAGGAGAGGGCTGAGTCATGAAAAGCCTGAGGAGGAAAAGATTTCAGGAACGGAACACGGTATGAAATGTTAAAAACATGCAATGGCTTTCAGAGGATAAATGGCTTTTGTTCTGACCTTTTCTTTGCTATTATTTCCTAAGCAAACTACTAGTCACTCAGCACCCACACACGCAACTACTGTCATAGGACTCCTAACAAACTATGGGAATGTTTGGTCACCAAGAATTATCTTTAACAAATGGGTTAGTTGCGAAAAATCACAGAAATCTTCACAATAAGGCTTCTACCAACAAGTCCCTCCTTTTAAGATAATGTTATTAATTATTAGACTTCAGAAAAACAAGCTCAAGAATATTTTGTATTGACATTTGCTATATGCCACAAACATCCTTCTGTTCATATGAGCACTAACATGAAAAAATCGGCAAATGACAGGATATCAAGGCTCCCATTGCATTCAGCTGCCAATGACACCAAACACTGCAGAATATGAACCCCACTGGCCCTCTGTTATGGAAGAATTTCCACAGCAAGGAAGACTATATATTTTAACTTTTATAGGTTATTTCTACCAAAGGAGAAATAAAATAAGTGAAGAGCAATAATATCACTACATAAAATCTGAGGAGTAGAATCTGCCTGCATTTTAACACATCTGTTGCTTTTTCTTTCTTTCTTTTTTTTTTTTTTTGTGTGTGAACACTGGAAGACACACTTTTGATGAGGGCAGTGGAACACAAGTCCCAAACTACGGGATGACTATGTTGCTGAATTTTCTCACATAGCTATATGAAAGGAAAAAATATATTTATTATTAAAAAACCAAGCATATTTTTCATCTAGTTAATCTTTTCCAGGGTAGGAGTGCAGTGAAAAGAAAGAAAAACACAATACTGACTTAAAAATTCTAATTGTCCAACCAATTTGTCAGAAGAGACTTGACTTTTAAAGGCAAGAAGAAAGTGAACCTTATCCAAGTTTGTTAATTAATAGCCTCCCTAGATAAGTTCCTTCTTACTGTTGTATTTGATTACTAAATCTCTCTGCTTCAAAGCAACAGATGGCTTAAGTTCTTCCAAAATTAAAAAGTCCAGAACTCTACATACTACAACAATCTAAATTTAGTCAGATGATTAAGTGTTAATATTATTTTTAATTGAGTAATGAAACATCCATGGATACATGGAAGATTCACTCTTGCAATTTCTGGCCCCTCATTTAGTGAATTATTGATCAGCATTAAGAACGTAAAAAAAAGCACCAAATACTTGACACCACATCTGAAATCATAATGACAATAATAGGTCAGTCACACCATTCTGTCAAAATTGTTAGCTGAACATTCTCCGTCACAAGAAAATAAAAACATACTATACACTCTCAAGCTTTCAGTTGGGAATCTTCAATTGCTCTTTCCACTTTTAACTCCTTCACAACAGAAGGAGACTTTCTGAACTGACCCAGAATATTTGTATAGTTTAAATGAAGGCCACAATAACCAGTTTTTTTGGTAACTATTCACTGAAAGACTCCAAACACAAATACCACTTATTTTCTTCTATTTCTATGGCATTGTGACCTAAGGGCCACCAAAGTCAGCAGAAACCTTTTAATTGATTTGAGAAAGTGTCCTCTGACCCTGACGTTGTAAAGACCTGCACAGACAAATCCTGGCTTCAATGACTGCACATTTCTTTGTAGAATTAGTTCTCTTAAAATACAGCTGTTGATTCTTTGCAGCAGTTTCAGATTTTACTGCATTCCAAGTTATTGAAAATGCTGCAGGGTTTCTTCATCAAATTACACTAAGCCCATAAAAGGAAAGATCTAACTTTTGACATTGTATGAAGGTATCAGAATCCAAGTGCAAACCAAACAGGTCAGTTTGTCTGAGCTCCTGACACTGTTGCTTCTGAGTATATTCTGCTTTCTCCCAAATTAAGTCACAGAGAAGAATTCATCAAGATTTCTACTAACTTTTCTGTTTTAAACTTAAAATTTCAATGCATTCATGAGTGGTTGTTCTATTAAAAATTATTATAAAGAGTGTCAAACCTCTGGGAACTGAAATTCAATTATATGTACGTGTCCAGTGCTGCTGAGGGAGAAGCTGATCTATATGCGGAAACCCCAACACAGAATTCTCCATTGGTTTATGTGAGAAAAACAGCTTTTGTCTACTGAAATCATCAGTATAAAAATATAAACTTATAGTCTGAATTTTAATTAGAAATAAGGCAAGAGAATGCAGTTTCCCCTTAAATTTTCCTAGCAGGAGGTACATTATCCTGAAAAACATGGTATAAAATGTAATAATATTAATAAAAATAATATTAATATGTATTATTAATATACTTTTATCACTGCTACCAAGAAGACTGACAGCTTTCTGTCAAATTTTACAAAACACACACTTACAAGAAAAGAAATGTGAGAAACCTTCGACTGGTTACTTGGAATTATCTGTTTGACTATTTTAAAAAAAATCACATAAAATATTAATAAATTCTTCATAAGTAGTTACTTCATTCCCAGAAGCTCTCTGAAGGTATAAGTGTAGAGTTGTCCTAGATACAAAGGCACTATCAGACATGCATAAATGCAACACATAGATACCACAGGCTCATAGGCACCTTGGATTTCACTGCATAGGGACAGCATTGAGATACTTGATTTTCAAGAAAAAAAAAACAAGTACTGTAATAAGTGATCCCAACAGAGTAATATACAGTATATTACAGACAATATAACTGTCTGCCTTGAAGTGAGCTGTCTGTTGAAGGTGAGTCTAATATTAAAGGTACTCTGGTACATTGTAGAAATGTTAAGAAGCTACAATTCTTGCTGAAGAAAAAAATCTCAATACCATAAAGGAAAAGTGCCCAGTCCTGCAGTTCTTACTTACATGAGCAGCTCCCCTGAAATCTGTAAAATCACAGGAGACAAAAAACCAGACACCATCTCACAGTTACAATCAGAGACTAGCCTGACACTTCATGTACATAAAGTTACTTATACAAGTGTAGTGAAGTTTTGACCTCATTACAAGGAACATCAGACCCCCTCGGTACACAGGGTTTACTACTTACAGCTATATGTTGATCCAGGAGCTGATAAATTACTTTAAGCCAACAAAATTACCTAATTATTTCGTAACAATTCAGCTGTATATTAGACTAATAGAGCTCTACATACGTTGCTATATAACTGATGCTCGAAAGAACCAACATGACTTATTGAAACAAATTCTTAATTACCTACATATAACAAAGATTGCAATTGAGAGGAAAACTAGCTAGATTCAGTAACATTATTTCTCACTTCAATTCACTTTCTTCTGTCCATATATTTAAAATATATTGTATTTAATTCTTTTTTTATTTTATGCCTATATGCTTAGTTTTGAGAGATAACTACTGCATGCAAAATGAGTTTAAATATATATAGAATACCATAGTTATTTTGCCATTTATTTGCAAATACATTATTCCAGAAAGACTCCTCCTGTGTCACATTTAATTGCCTTTGAAGATCCTGCCATTTGAATCTGTCTTCTGGAACATGCATTTCATCATTATTTTTTAGCCTTGTTACATCAATCACTACAATTGCTACAGAAGATTTCTGGGTTGTGAAGTGATAATTTGTTCCAGCGATATTAATGAGGCAAACAGTGGTCTTGTGGGAGGTGACAGCCCATTGCTTTACAGATAGCGGCAGATTAAGGTGTTGTACTATAGATAGTTCGAAACATCACTGGAGCCTTCACAATATTGTATACTACGCCTTAAGGTATTTTTGCCACTCATATCATGGATTACCCACAGAGTAAAAGCACATTCTTTGCCATCGTGCAGTGGTATTCGAAGAAGCAGTACCAATGGTAGATGGTTTGGAGCTTCTGGGAATGACACTACAGAATCAGAATAAACCAAAGATATGTTGATGCAGTGGTGGCATTCCCAGTATACTGCTGCAGGAAGCAGTACATCTGGAAACAACAGATGGTCAGCGTTTAAATGGGAGTGAATAGAGTATTTTAATACCCACACATCTCTAATTCAGTTCTACAAGTTTGATTTCTATGTTTTTTTCAGATTATGGAGTGTTACAGGATCTGTACGACAGGCTTTATCCATATTACTGTTACTATCAACATTGCCAGCTAAAACCCTAATGTTGTACTATCTTTATCTGTGAACTCTGACTTAGCCATATGTGCACTTTCAGAAAAGCAGACTTGGTCTTTAACACAAAGCTTAAACCAGAAATTTATATGAAATAAAGCACTATTCATTATGAGCCAGATGCTCTACCACCCTGAATCATTCATGATCATCTATTTAGCCTTTTACATTACTTCATGATGTACTTTGTACAGGTAGGCATGGCTCTAAAAATAATTTTAACTAAAAGGAAAAGTAGTAATAATTTAAAAAAAGGCAGCAGAGAGAACACACTCAGGATCTTTGACATGTATCCTTTCCACATAAATGCCTCAAGGTCTTAACTGATTTACACATAAGAGCTACTTACAGGCATTTTGAAGAATAATCCTAACCATGCATGATTTACATTTACACATTTTAACGCAAAGGAGAGGATGTGGCCATCTGTGTAGTTTCAAAGCCTTCTGCAGATAACAGCTCGTGCTACCAGCTCTCCTAGTTACTCATGTCAGATTGAGCCACTCTAAGTGGCGCATAGGGAGTGGTGGGCTAAGAGCTGAAGGTAAGCTTCTAGAAGAAGGACTATGTATATTTTTTAAGGAGAAAGCACAATTATCTTCCCGGTGATTAATCTCCAGCAGAAATATAACATGGCAAAGATGAATGAGGTGCAAATCTTCTAAGAACACTTGGCTTTACCTTCTTTTCAAGAGTATGCATTCAAGGTACTGAAATGTTGAGCCTGACATGTCTTAAGAAAAGTTTAACACACACGTTACACTTATCTAACAGAATATATATACCCTTGGAAATGTGAAAAACAGTTTCTTATAGATGGCTAAAACTGTAAATTTGTTCAAGCGTAATTAGTCCTTATGCCTTAGTAATATAGAGGTCAGCATCTGTTTAAAGTAGGATTTGACATCAGTTGAAGCATATGGGTGGGAATCCAAACTCTTTTTCTCATTAAAAATACACCATTTAATTTGGCTCAGTTCAGGACGATTAGCAATACGTGCTCCAAGAGCTTACAACTGGAACAGGGAGAGCTGGCTTGGGCAGAAAACCATACACAGAAGAAATTCCAGAAAGTCATTCCAGAAGCTTGTAAAGATGACGTGTTTAGACTATGCCAGACTCTGGTTAACACTATTACCTCTTCAGTTTCATAAGTGCTCAGATACAGTAAGTAAAAACATTCAGCCAACAAGAAACATAACAATTGCATATAAATAAATGAAACATATTACCTTCCTAAAAAACTCACAGACCTCTCTTCCAAGCTTTCCAGAAATAAGATTTTCAAAGCCAAAACCCATCCTGAGGTTATTTACACTTAAACACTATTAGAAACAATTAGACAAAATATACATTTGAAGCAGACAGACTGAATGCTCTGATTCATGGTTTTAGAAGAATATGCAATCAAATACATTCCCAAATTTAAGGCTTACACAGCTACAGAACTGTAAGGCTCAAGCAATGTTGCAACACAAGAAGTATGTTATAGAAGAGATTTTTAAAGCAAGTTCTACCACGTTCAAGTATACGTCCTAGTAGGAGTCTAAAGAAAAAACACAGAATAAGTCTTTCCCAACTGAAAACCCACACCCTATCATCTTAACATTCTCCTCTCTAACTTCTGTGTATTACTGCACAGAATGGTAATCCATCATTTTGTAACATACAGAAGGTGCTAGAGCCAACAGTATAAAAATAATTAGCTGTTTAATACAGTTGAAGCATTTTCAACTGAAGGTGAAGTAGCAAGCTAGTACCATCAGCACTGATTTACCACAATTTTATCTAAATATGTACACACCTATGCTTTCATATAAAGTTTATCTTTATTATAAAATATGCCTTTTTATTAAGAGACTTATTAGATTGTGTTTAATTACAGACTATTTTTTTGCCTGTTGGAGTAATGATACAAATTTTAGAAAAAAAAAAGCTTTGCACTATAGCTTGTTTCTGGGTAATTTAAAACCCCATGACACACTATTCTTTAATTGTAAGTCTGAAAAGCAGAATAAGCTAACTAGATCTCTGTTCCTTCTGAACAGGACTGACTGTTCTCATCAAATATGTGGAAGAAGAAAGGAAAACAGGCACTTACATTTCCCCCTTTAGATTTCTCAGCTGGGGAGAATACACTTACCAAACAGTTTCAAGAATATCAAAGTAAAACCTAAATCTTCAGCTGCATAATATAGTAATTTTCAAAGAGTATTCTTTCTTGGTGTGCTGAATATAACAGTATTAAAATGTACTGTAATTTACCACTGCTTTTAAGGCACAGCAAAGCAACAAGCATGGCTATACAACATGGAGCTTTAATCTGACTAATTCTAAGAATTTGCCAGCTTCTAAGCAACTGTTGATTAAAAAAAGAAAAAAACCAACAAACCACCCTTAACACTGATTTAACCAATACATCATGGTCATTGAAAGTAGGACTGTTTCAACCACTGGGTCTGTAAAAAACAACAATAAAAAAAATCATTTGAAAATACTCAATATAGTCAAACAAAAAAAAAATTGGAAAAAGTCAGAAATACGGACATTCCCAGAAAAAGAAAATCATGAGTATTCAAGCTGGAGTTTTCCAGTATTTTCTTTGTCTAGCCTGGAAAACAAACCTAATCCCAAGTGAAGAAGATTAGTAGTAATATTTGAATAGGCTAATTAAATCTTCTGAAAGCAGTGATTTTCTATGAATTAATGCACTGTAGCGTTAAATATTCTGAGAAAAAAAGTTTTTAGTTTTACTGCTGTGCTGTAATATCTTACTGTAAGTTAGCACTAGGCGTGGTGTTCATATGAGGACTTTCACACAGGGGAATACCAAAATGGTGGTAAGTGATATTAAAGAAATTCTTCTAGCAAATTCATACCATGACATCAGTTTTAGCTTTTTCTTCTTTTAGGTTCTTAGCTAGTGCATATGTGTAAAGTTTTACAGGCAGATTCCTTCTCAAATCTCAATGAGATCACTAGTTCTGAGAAGCTACTTTAATTAACTTCATTCTCTGAATGAAATCTATGAGGTACTACTTTTTATTAATAAACATCTTAATCACGGACTAGTACAACGATAAGAAACAAGAAGAACATTGCCACCTAGCTGTTTCCACAGGGCCCATAGAAAATGGCAAGTTCAGCTTAAGTCTCTTAAATATTCCAGAGAAAAGCTAATCCAAGTCAAACATGTAGGAATGGCTACCCAAAAACATGGGGCAAGAGTAAGTTTATGTCACTTTTATCTTACCAACTGTGGAAGCAGCTGGTCACAAAATATGTTCAATGAAAAGCTTTTCAAAAAAATCATTCAGTACAATCATGAATCTGTGTCTGACACCATCTTTCTTTTGTCAGCTCTCCATAGAAAGTCAAACAGACTAACATATAGGCTTATACACTGATTTTTGTACATTAGACAGCACTGTGAAATCCCTGCAACACCTAAAATAGCCTTAGATAAGATATTCATGTATATGCAATAAATATCACCGATGTACAGATCTGTTTCTTAAAAATATAGTTCCTGGGTTTTTGTTTTAAATATATATAATTTAGATTGCATGTGAGAAGTAGTCCCTGTGCAATTTAAAAACTGCAACTACACACGTGCAGTATAACTTCCCAAAAAATTCAAGAGAAAGTAAATCAGCTGAAGCCTCGCACTGCAGCTGTCCAGACTGGTATTTTCCAAGGAAGTAATTGTAAGAAATGCCACAGTAGAAGGGCATCCTGCCCCGTCCCACAGTTGAGTAAGAACAAAGGCAGGGATAACAGAACCGGCACATCATCTGCTCAGCAGCTGTGTATCCCCATTCTGCAGTTCTGCAGTCGGGAGCTCCTGCATTTCAGAAGCATTTGGTGGTTTCTCTGAAGCTCATCAACCTCGTACATTAAACTTAGGAAACTGTAGCACTGAGTAAACAATCACAAAAAGGATAAAGCCTCTGTATAACTGCAAGGCTTCTGCCAGTGATTTCATCCCCCCCTCCTATCAAAATTTTTATCATCTATAATAATGCCATTTCTAAGGAATAGAACTAACCTACGTCTCATTAGGAAATGAGGTGTAACAACACAAAATGTCAAATTTTATAAATTTTTCCATTAAAACCTGAACCTTTACCAGTTAAGTGCTGGTTACTCCCCAGCACTGCAGCTCTCTGGTCATAACAGCCTGTGAATCTCATCTGCCTCATTGATCCCACAGGCAGCCAAGTCTTGAGGAAAACAAGCTACCGAGTTTATACAGAATCTTGGCAAAATCTGACTCTTACATACAAGTGGAAGGAGTAATTATTCAAGATAAAGATCACATTTCCACAATGAGGATGAAAACAGTCAATTCAACTGGAAATAGTATGAATTAACTCATGTGCTCCAGATAGGGCAAATAACTAGTTGCACACCTTAACTGCTAATTATCCAGATAGACTTTCAGAGATAAAAAATCCTGGAAGCTATATAGACATTAATTAGAAGTACCTAACGTATACATATATATTTACAATGACTTCAAAAACGGGATAGCAGTATTGCACCAAGTAATGTTAATAAAATTTCTTTTTAAAAAAAGTTGTTGTTTTTACCTAAACAAAAGAGGGTACCCATAAAAAGACAAAGCCAAAAGCTCTGCTTTAAGCTGTCCAAAGGATAGCACTCCTTGGGAAAAACCCAACATCGGTATGTCACTGGTGTTATATCAATATCTTTTGAAGATGGAACACGTACAAAGTACCTGAAAACCCGAACCAGTAAAAATTAAGACACTCAGTAAAACTATTAGTTTACCACACATGCAAATTCCTTAAAAGGAAAACCGCACTGTATTTCTCTTCAACGTTAATAGGTTAAGAATACTTTATACCTTCATAAATGAAAAGTATATACACTGCTATTAGTTAGCAATAAGTAGAACTAACTGCAAATGTTATTTTTTTTATGATGGCTTAATCTCTGCAGATCTGAAAGAAAGAAAATGAAAGTAACATGACCTCAACACTGCCCATATTTTAGTTAATCTTTTCCCATGAAAACTGAAAACAGGGATAGAAGAAAAGCAGCTGCTTGCACTATGTAAGGAAGACACACTTTTGACAATTTGTTCTTCATCAGTACAAAGTACTCACACACTTTCCCTGATTTCAAGACTAAAATTCAAAATATTAATTGTCATTGAGGTGTACTACAGCTATAGTAGCAGTACACCAAGTATTGAGTAAAAATTCTAGCAGCTATACATCTGACATACACGCCCAAAGAAAACAAGAATCACTGCGGGAAACCCAATACTTCTATCCATGAAACATCACATAACTCTTATTCATTTTTATGGGTGTACATGAAAAAAAAAAGTGTTGGGAAAAAAGGGATGTCACTGCAAAGCAAACCTTACCTTTAACTGAATTTATGAAGTGTGAAAAAAGTAGCAGTAATCTCCTTGTAGAAAAGGGCATTATTGGCCACACAAAATGGAAAGGAATATAAGCTGAGAGACACTCGTAAGGAAACGAGCAGAAGGCTGATGAAAACGTTGGCCATTGTCACTCACATAATATAAAATTAAAAGCTCACAAAGACTGAGAATGCCTTTTACAGTTCTGTAGGAGGGCTTTGGCTAATTAGAAATCAGCCAGTATTTACCCCCCACAAAGTCTGCCAGAAAACAGAACCAAATATTTACTTCTTTAGTAACATTTTAACAAATATGCTTTGCATTTGTGTTCATATATTTCATTTCTAACATGCAAGTGGCAAGACAAGTTTAATAAGTAAATTCCCGCTCCTCTTTTAAACTGCATTTAGCCTTATGTAAATGAATCCTTTCTTCACTTTAGGAAAAAGTTGTACTTACATTTAAGATGTACATAAAACTTTATTTTCTTTTCAGCTTAAAAGAAGTCTATTATGTTACATTCTTATTCCAGTAAAATCAAGAAATAAGAATGAAAGCCCATATAAAGAACACTATTTTGCTTAAACTCAAGCCTTTAGAGTTGTAAAGAGAAGCTCAAGATGGAACTAGATTAGCTCTACAGAAAAAGATTCATAAAAAAGCGATTTGGGTGAGGGAGCAGGAAAAGTAAAAACTCTTTCCTTCCATGTGACCTAAACATCTACTATCTAATCACTATAATTTATACAGCAAAGACAGTAGGGGGAAAAGAAAGTCATTGGAAACAGATATACCTTGTGGGAAAATGATCATTCCTAAATCTTCAGCTATTTGGTATGGAGAACTGTATGTGCTCTCTTATGAAATATCTTGTCCATGGTACTTTTCTTCCGTCCTGCCAGGCTAGACAGGATTACTGCAGCACTGTGGTTCACTGCCTCCTAGCCTTGAAAACCTCAACTTTTTTACCTAAATATGAAGTTGCACTCTGCTCACATCCTCAAGGCCAACAGCTCACTTTCCAAACAATTATACCAGCCTCTCCGGAGTCAGCAGAAAGAGTTAACAAAGGTGTCACTAAAAAACTGTAACTGTAAACTGCACCAAGAAACTGATGTTAGACTGCTGGTGATCTGAACTAGTCCTAAATATCCTTTGTGTGGTAGCTTATGCCTATGCCTCGATTTACGATGTCAGGCAAATACCTTGGGTGACATTTCAGATAGGTACAGAGCTCAAAACTAAAGTCTCTGGATTTAATATTTACTGATTTACAGTTAACGGTTCTTAATGCTGGTATAACTCAATATAATACACTACCAAGAATCAGGCATCCCATATAATTTGGCATTAGTTATTCTTACACGTTATACCCAGTAACCCAAAAACTGTGCTGTTCAACACGCAACACAAGTTTGCCCAATTTAAAAGGCCAAGTACAAAGCAAGTAGAAGTTCATTTTAACGATGGAGCTTAGAGCACAAGCAATACCTAAAAATAATACCAAGATGATTAAAAAAGAGAATACAAGTTACATTTATCATTGTTGGGTGGTACTTTTATTTTGAAGTGCAATACTATGACAACTTAAAAATAAAGTCTCTATCCATTTCCAAAAGATGCTGAAAAATCACTTCAGCTCTTATGTTGTTATAAAAGCAACATATCAATCATTTCACAGTAATACTGTGCGTGATTCAGTACCAATGCCAGCTATATTACTCATGTTAAGTATATCAAAGTAAACACAGTTTCACTTTATGATCACTAATTTTCACTACTTAATAGCAATATATTCAGTGCCTATGGACATACTGTTTGAATATTGAAATACAAACAACTTTACACAGAAAAAGAACACCAAAGAAGTTTTAATCTCTGGTCTTCCACTGGGAAACTTTTCTGTTAATAAGTAAGTTAGGCCATGACTAAAATTATATGAGTTATATTTGAAGCCTTTCCTAGGCTTCTCTGAAATCCTTAAACAAGGTATTTAAAACCGGTTTATTTTTAAGGCCTATATGTGCCCAATCACCATTAACCTTTTGGTGCCTCAGCCCTTCCACCAATAACTTGCACATAACAATATGACTGGCATGCAATTCAAATTCTGAGCGCTCCAACAACCCAGTAGCATTTATAAAGAATATTAAGCTTATCAAAGGAAAGTTGCCACAGATGGAAACACAAAATATTACTGTTAATAAAGCAGCACAGCTCCCTAATAAGTAGCAATGAAAAGGAATCCCACGTAGAAAATCTGCAAATACTAACAGTAGTGGCAGAAGAAACAAATCACTATTAATGGAGTATTTCTCGCAGAAGGTAGGCAGAGGTAGCTGGGCAAATCTCAGAACTACAAATTCCAGCAACGCATAAAACAAAGGAATTAGCAGTTCCTCCTTTTAAAATTAACTACATTAATAATTTCCTAAACAGTCTGAATAATATGTTGGGAAACAGTAGCAAATTCTGTTAATAGAGGCACAAGGATGCAATCAGCACTTCCTGCTGGATGCATCCTCTGCTGAAGAAGTATATGCTCAGTAACATAAGCTTAAGTTTTGCCACAGGAAGTACTTTCTGCATAGTATGAAAAATATTAGATGCTGAAGAAAAATAATGGGACCCGTGTCAGTGACCCTCAAAAAAATTGCACAAGTTCTGCTGTGTATTTCTTAAGACAGTTTATTCAATGCCTTTTATTTATTTATTTACACAGATATGAGATCTGTGAGTTGCAATATGTTGCACATCATGTAATAAATAAACACAGTACTAAGGTCTGCAGAAACTAATGGCTATTTCCTCAATTTACCTCCCAGACAAGTTACTACTCTGTGGATGAAGGCTACAAATAGTCATTTTTTCCTTTTATATAAACCTGAAAAAACATACTGACATTCTTATACATACAACTAAAAGGCTAAAAGTTCATTGCCTCAAGAACTAAGCAGATAAGACCTACCTTCCAAATTGCTTCAGAAATGGGGCTTTAAATCCTAGTCAGTCACCTTATCATTACACGTTATGACTCCAATTCCATTAGGCAACTTGAAGAAATGGCAAAATTGTCGTGCAGCCACCAAACTCCAAGTGTCTCTCTTTTTTTAAAATATTCAGAACCCCTCATTCCTAAGTTCCTTTCATTCTTTCTACAAGCAGCTTAGAACCTTTTACTATGGAAATAATTTATGTATGACATCTTTTGAAATTCTTTTGTCTGCATGACTACAATGGAGGAAATGAACTGATTTTAATTAATTTTTCAGTGAGATAAAATTCCAGGAAAGTCAACAGTATCCAGAATTCAAACTGATGATTGTCATCCTGTGTACTAGTCATTAAAAAGTCCTCATCGCTGGGAGACATATGTTCTTTAGCTAATGTTATCCATCCTTAGATTTATCATTTAAATAAATGTTCATTTACTTAGAGGTACATTCTCTGAATATATTTATTTCTACTCTATAAATATACATTTGTTCAGATCAGAGGTATATTAACAATATGACCTGTATTCTAAACTGAGCCCTCCTCGGTCTGCCACTATCTCTACTGTCAACTGAAAAGTATCTTAGGTGAAAATAGCATTTCCTCTTTATAAGTTGCTGTCACTGGTGTTACACAACTGCAGTCCAGAAGGACTATACTGAACTAGATCATCCATTTGTTTGATCCAGTATGGAAAGTCCTATATCTGACCCTACTGAATCCTACTATCCCCCTACTCAGGTAAAACCAGAACTGTTTGCCTGTATCAAAGAACTTCCTAATAGTTCAAAGCTGTTCATGAAATATCAGGAGAAGGAATTAAAAGGGATATCTTTAGTCATAACTAAAAACACAGAACTGGATGCCTATTTGGCAATGCAGATCTCTTGTTCTAAAAATAATTCCCCTTCCACCCACAATCTCTTGGAAAGGTTGACAAGCTGCCCCAAGAGCTTAAAATTTTCACAGAGTATTTATGTTTCTTTTGCTTTCCTTGTAAACGAAGATTCCATATAATAGAAAAAATACTGACTGAATATAGCTTTAAGTGAGCTTTACTGCTTTGAAAACCTAAAAGGACAAAAATCTAAGCAGTGTACAATTGCCTATTTATAAATATGTAACAGGCACTTGAAGCTTTACCATCCAGCAGTCTCAGAATCTGTTCCTGTTCCAGCAGAAAAATCTGCCCAATGATTCTTTATTTGGAGCTCTCTTACTCTGCCAATGCTACCTACTGACTTCGGGGATCTTCAGAGAGCACTGGGGGGCACGTGAAGGGAGGGAAGAACTGCAGAGGTAGAACAGGCACCCAAGAGTGAAGAAGTGTCATGCACATTGGAGAGAGCAATGCAACTTCAGAGGCAGGTGGAACATCTCTCACAGACATCTAAGACCAAGTAACAGAGGCAGATAAAACAGTGCTGGTTTATTTCCCCAGTTAAGTACGTTTATGAGAAGGGTAAAAGTGAATTTGGATATGATCTAGGAATGCTCAGAAACTGGACACAATAAATTGCATTTCAAGGAGTCCTATCTGCATATTCCCCAAAACAGACGAGTTATTTCAGCAAGCAGAAAATAATGAATCTTTATTTCTACTAATTCTGTTATGGTAATCCCTTAGGCCTACACAGCTCATCTACTGCTCAATTCTAGCTATATGCTTCCCCAGAAACATAATATTTCTGAAACAGAGTCCTTTTCTGCCTTTCTTTTTTAATACAGAAATCTCATCCAGTGTAAAGAGAAGCATAAAAACATTTAAGAGGGCTAAAATAGCAATTCCTTTAAATGGTCATAGTTTTTAATAAGTACTATTTAACAGAGTGCTCTATTTGAATCACTATAATAAAGACAGTTCTGTTTTCCCATTAGTAATGAACCATGCATTTTTACTCAAATGTAACAGGATGTTCAGCTCCCAGGATAACGATTAGGAGAACAGCTCCTGTTTTTTCTGCAGACAAAGCCGATACCATACTTAAGTTTTTATCCCTAGGAGCTGAAACCATAACAGAAGACAGCTTTGTTAACGGTTTAAGGAAATAACCTTTTAAAAGTTTTCATACTATACAATTATGTCCTAAAGCAACTTTGATAGAAGTTTCCTGTGATCATAATCACCTTCACGGTACATATAGTTGTCTTCTCATCTATTAACAGTCTGGTAATCCCACAGCCATTTTGTGTTGAAACATTAAATCAGCTTTGGGGGGGAATTTTGCACAAATGCAAGCAAACAACTTCTGTTAATAGGCACAGAGCTATTTAAGCCTTCTAGTGTCTGCAGACAGCAGGCATCAAGAACAAATTTCTGACCCGCCCCCGGCAAGGCATCAGAGAAAAATCAAGAGAACAATTTTGAGATTTGTCTCTTAATTACAATGAGCTGTCTGAAAATCTGGGCATGTCAGCCTTAAATTGATCTCACTCATCCTCAGTGTAGGAAATGATTGTTTATGCTGTTTATGGGTATTAGTTTGCAGTAGATAAAAAGATTTACTGGAGTGTGGCTCTACTTGAAAAATCCCTCATTTCCACTTCTAATTTATTTCAAACTTGATCATTCATAAGATTCCCATTAATATATTTTTTTTGAGGACTACTATCATTTAGTCATGAACTCATGTTCCAAATAATAATGCTTTGGGAAGCTGCTAATCGATTTGCTGTCTTCCTTCACCTCCCTCATCATCTTCATGTGAAATCTGCAGAGCACATCACAGTTAATTTAGAACAAACAAAAACCCTGCGCACACCAAAACAAAGTTTCCCCTTAGAAACTACAGCAATCTCAGTGGTCACAGTTAGAATAGAAAAGGTGTCTAAAATGTATTTATAGTTTGCAGTCTAACAGGAGTCAACAAAAAGAGACTGAGGAAATCTCAAGCCTTGTTCTACAGAAGACAGCCAGAACCACAGAGCATGCATGTGAACCATCAGGGGCCTTTCTTTTCACCCCAAGGAAAGTGCTTTCCTTTCTGGTGTAAAACTGGAAATATTTTCCAGACTACATCCCAAATCTGATGTTATTAGGAGTTATTTTTAAAAAACACTTATGCACACACACATAAACATATGCTAATGATGTTCCAGTGAACAACAGAAAAAAAAAATTCCAAACCCCCCACTTCCCCTTATATCCTCAAGTTCCTAGCATTGCTCAGAAAGAAAAAAACTGTTTAAAAGCTAAATGGAAATGGAAAATCAAAGACAAAGTGAAATCATCTAAAGAAAAGAACAGACAAGCCCAGCTTCAAGCTGGAGCGCTTCGCAGTTGCTTTATCAATAGATATGACAATTCTATGTCAGTTCCAGAAAAGCTGTCAAATTGTGGGTTTTGCTGACCCTGTTGCTGTGAATCCTCCCATGAGATTTTACGTACACAGAAAATATACAAAAAGTTAATTATAGAGGATCACACTGTAATGTAACGCAAGTTCAGAGCCAGTGGAAGAGCATGTACATGTCACTACAAATATTTAAACAAGAAGTTCAGTGTTTGGTTACATCAGTCAAGGCAAATTTGGAATTGTTCAGATCTGCCAAAAGCACTTTTCTATCAAGTGACATCAGGAAACAGACAGTGTGTATCTGCCAGCTACAGGCTATCTGGAGCACCATAGCAAGAGGCTGAGGTTTTTCATTTTGAGGATGAAGACCGTTTCGGTAAAGTTTTAGAAATAGATAATGTGTCTTAAGCATTTTGCCTTGATTTTAAACTCCTCTTTAATCTCCGTAGGACAAGGAGACTACGATATCGTTGCCATTGCGGAGACATGGTGGGATGACTCGTATAACTGGAGCGTACCCATGGTGGGGTATAAACTCTTCCAGAAGGACTAGAAGGGCTGAAGAGGAGGTGGAGTAGCCCTCTGTGTTAGAGAGGGCTTTGATAGCCTTGAGCTGGATTACGGTCAGGAAGGGACTGAGTGCCTGTGGGTGAAAATCAGAGGAGCCCACGGGCAGGCAGGTATTGTGATGGGAGTCTGCTATAGACCACCCAGTCAAGAAGAAGCAGCTGATGAGCTCTTCTACAAACAACTGAGTGTAGTCTCAAAATCGCTACCTCTAGTCCTTGTGGGAGACTTCAATTTCCCGGTTATCAGCTAGGAGTATAACACAGCAGAAAGGAAGCAGTCCCGGAGGTTCCTGGAGTGTGTGGAAGACAACTTCCCTCACACAGCTGGTGAGTGAACCGACAAGGGACGGTGCCCTCCTGGACCTGCTGTTCATGAACAGAGAAGGCCCTGTGGGGGATGTGAGGGTTGGAGGACGCCTGGGGCAAAGCGATCATGAGATGATAGAGTTCTCAGTGCTGGGTGAGATGAAGAAGGAGGTTAGCAGAACAGTCGCCCTCAACTTTCAGAGAGCAGACTTTGGACTGTCCAGAAGGCTGGTCAGAAAAGTCCCATGGGAGGCGCTCCTTAAGGGCAAAGGTGTCCATGAGGGCTGGGCGCTCTTCAAGAAGGAACTCCTAGCAGCCCAGGAGAAAGCCGTCCCCATGTTCCAGAAAAGTAGCCGGCAGGGCAAGAAACCAGCATGGTTGAGTAGGGAGGTCCTGAGAGACATCAATAGGAAGAGGAGGGTCTATGAGCTTTGGAGGAAGGGGCAGGCATCCTGGGTGGACTATAGGGAGGAAGCGAGAATGTGCAGGGAAAAAATCAGGAGGTCTAAGGCCCAACTAGAAATGCAATTGGCCAAGTCTGTGAAAGACAATAAAAAAATCTTTCTACAAATATATCAACAGTAAAAGGAGGACTATGGAGAATCTCCAGTCCCTACTAGATGCAACAGTAACAGGGAATAAAGATAAGGCTGAAGTACTTAATGCCTATTTTGCTTCAGTCTTTAATAGTAAGGAAAGTTGTTCCCTCTGCGCACAACCCCAGGGGTTGGAGGAGCAGAATGAGGTTCCCACGACCCAAGAGGAGGTGGTTAGAGACTTGCTTGCCCAGCTAGACGCCCACAAGTCCATGGGGCCGGATGGAGTCCACCCAAGAGTTTTGAGGGAACTGGCGGATGTGCTGGCCAAACCCCTTTCCATCATCTTGCAGCGGTCGTGGACGACTGGGGAGGTTCCACTGGACTGGAGGCTGGCTGACGTTGTGCCCATGTATAAGAAGGTGGATTTGGGAAACTACAGGCCTGTCAGTCTGACCTCAGTACCAGGGAAAGTCATGGAGCAGGTGATCTTGAGTGCTATCATGAAGCACTTGCAAGAGAACCGGGTGATCAGGCCCAGTCAACACGGGTTCATGAAAGGCAGGTCTTGCCAAACTAAACTGATCTCCTTCTATGACCAACTGACTAGATTCTTGGATGAGGGAAAGGCTGTGGATGTAGTCTTCTTGGACTTTAGTAAAGATTCTATGATTCTAAAGCCTTTGATACAGTTTCTCACAGCATTCTGCTTTGGAAACTGTCGGCCTCTGGCCTGGACGGGTGCACACTCTCTTGGGTGGAAAACTGGTTGAATGACCAGGTCCAGAGAGTGGTGGTAAATGGAGTTTATTCCAACTGGAGGCCAGTGACAAGTGGGGTTCCCCAGGGCTCAGTCCTGGGTCCAGTCCTGTTCAATGTCTTCATCAATGACCTGGATGAAGGCATCGAGTGCACCCTTAGCAAGTCTGCAGATGACACTAAACTGGGTGGAAGTGTGGATCTGCTGGAGGGTCGGGAGGCTCTGCAAAGGGATCTGAACAGGCTGGATCACTGGGCAGAGTCCAAGGGCCTGAGGTTTAACAAGGCCAAATGCCGGGTCCTGCACTTGAGGCCCAACAACCCTGTGCAGGTACAGACTAGGAGAAGCCTGTCTAGAAAGCTGCCTGGAGGAGAAGGACCTGGGGGTGTTGGTTGACAGCAACTGAACATGAGCCAGCAGTGGCCCAGGTGGCCAAGAAGGCCAATGGCATCTTGGCTTGTATCAGAAACAGCGTGACCAACAGGTCCAGGGAGGTTATTCTCCCTCTGTACTCAGCACTGGTGAGACTGCACCTCGAGTCCTGTGTTCAGTTCTGGGCCCCTCACCACAAGAAGGATGCTGAGGCTCTGGAGCGAGTCCAGAGAAGAGCAACGAAGCTGGTGAAGGGGCTGGAGAACAGGCCTGATGAGGAGCGGCTGAGAGAGCTGGGGATGTTTAGCCTGGAGAAGAGGAGGCTGAGGGGAGACCTCATTGCTCTCTACAACTACCTGAGGGGAGGTTGTAGAGAAGAGGGACCTGGGCTCTTCTCCCAAGTGACAGGGGACAGGATGAGAGGGAATGGCCTCAAGCTCTGCCAGGGGAGGTTTAGCTTGACATAAGGAAAAAATTCTTCACAGAAAGGGTCATTGGGCAATGGAACATGCTGCCCAGGGAGGTGGTTGACTCACCTTCCCTGGAGGTGTTTAAGGTGCAGGTGGATGAGATACTGAGGGGCATGGTTTAGAGACTGGTGGGAATGGTTGGACTTGATGATCCGGTGGGTCTCTTCCAATCTGGTGATTCTATGATTCTCCAGAAAAGTATCATCTTCATTTTTACATGTAGAAAAGTGCAGACATAGAATACAATTAAAACAAACAAACAAATTGATAATTTAATATTCAGTTTTATTCAGAAAAACAGGCAACTACTAAGGTACCCTAGTACAACCCTGCCCATTCTAACAGAAGATTGGTTGCTCAATAACTTATTTAGGAATACAAGCCAGATCCTTAATATTCTATTAATACTATATTTTTAACTGACATGGTGCTTATGCTTGCAGAATATTTTGATGCACTTACATTGCATTTGTAATTTAATCTACAGCTCTACACTTATCCCTTAGGTGTGCGGTAATCCCCACTGTTAAAAAGGCAAAGCAAAACAAAAAGGCTGAATGCACACTATTTAAGCAATCTATTCCAAACAGATGCCTGCAACGTTTTTTATTATTTCTAAATCAGGCCATTGATCAGCCAGATGATAAGCAAAGAAAAAGATCTGCTCGCCTGAAATGTGCGACTCCTTTACACTGCATTTCCAATCAATAAGGTAAAAACATTGCCAGAATGTGAAGAGTCATGGGTTTGATTTACTTCTGTTCCTCACGTTCTGATATGAAGCCCACCATCACATTGTACTAGAACTGTCTGCACTTCATAACTCTATCACCTTGTCACTGTAACACGTTAATTACGCAGAAATGGTTCAAAACTTTTAAGCTCTAATAAAGGTGCTAGACATCTCCAGCTGACTAATACAGCTGTTTTCTTGGTCATTTTCCTCAGATATCTGCACATCCTATAAATACCTTGCACATGGGTAACAATTGCTATGATGAAATTAAAGCTTGCAAACATGTGCTCACAGCTTTTATTTGTTTTTTTTAAGAATAGGTCCACATCAAAAGCACACCTGAAGAGAAGGGGGCAACACAAATTTCTCTTGTATTATTCCTGCATTTGACCTTGAGAAATTTCTTTTAAACTTGAGAATTTAACATACATTTCGCATCCAAGATGATAATATTTACTGAAATGTCAACAATTACTCATTAAGAATGGGACTGGAAGCAGTAAGACTTGAAGTGCCCTGTTCATTTTTGGCTTTGTGATTTATGGCATGGTAGTAATGTGTAATGGTAACAGACAATACGCTCATAGGTCTGTGAAAAGTTCTGGACACTGAAAGCTTAAGACTATTTTTTTAATCAGCAACAGACATCTATTTTCTACAATTCTGACAATTAGGATATAAATTCACTTTTTATTCTTGGACTTTTATTATTTTTATTAGTTTGAGCAGATGGTCTAAATTTAGTGTAACAGCATGTGTGTGTATATACAAGTTGACTATCAGTATCGCTCAATTTCCATACATCTGGCCTTTCTTAATACAGTTATAATTCTGAAAGCAAAAAGGGTTACATGGCTAATATGTAATGGGACTCCAGAAGGTGCTCCGTTCAACAGACAATCAACTGAACTCAAGAAATCCAAAGTGTAAATAAGTTCCATATTCAGAACAGAGAATATGTAAGTCTTCTGCATGCCAGTTCTCCAAAATAAATAATTTCTGACTTCAGTTCAATAAAAAAGCTTCAAGACTAAGACACAGAACAGATGAAGCTTTAATGCTATTGATAAGTGAACTGTTCCTGGCAGCATGGAAGGAAAATAGCTTCCTTCTTTACAGTCTAGCTTGAGCTTTAATAGAGAAACTTTGAAAATACTGGTTACGTACTGACACACAATCAGAATCCAGATAGACTGGAAACAACAGCACTCAACTAACAAGCTCATTCTGTGGAAAAGAGCAGGAATATTCAAACATCCTTGGCTCAAGAAAATAAGGGGCATAAAAACTTATGCCATGGGAATAAATAAAGACTACTCAGCAATAGGAAGATAAGAAATGTGCTGCCTTCTTGCATACCAGAATGCTCTTCACATTCATCTGTCTTTTCTTCCCTTTAGGGACTTTTAATGAAGATTAATTTTTATGCCTTGTGTCACTGCTTTTCAAGAAAATTAAACAAATGCTTTACATTTTCTGTTCAAATGTAACGTCAACAGTTAAGTTACAAACTGCATTTTTAGGATGAATTTCCCCAGCATTTTAAGACTCATTTCAGCTTTTAAAATACCCTGAAATTACTCTCGATATAGAAGTCATAAATAAAGAGGTTAGCATTTTCATCCTCTAGATGGTATTTTTTTCCTGACATTCAATTAACCCTGTATCACTGATATTAGTATTTCAATTTCCACTAAAGTTACATTTCTGGTGCTTTTTTGGTTGCTCAAACAAGTTTTAAAATTTATTAAAGGCACATTAAGGTAAAACCAATAGCATTTAATATAGTGAATTAACAGAACAGGTAACACCTACAAGCTATGCAAAAAAAAAAAAAAAAGAAAAAACCCACCTAAAATATCTTTCCTGTCAAATATAAATACTAATGACATTACTGTGTTACATATTGCTAACTGCAGCTATAATTTATACACAAAGATTTCCACATTATATTATACTAAAATTTAAGATGGATGAGGGCTGTCAAGCAACTACCTTAAAACAAACAGAAGCTACTAAACATTAATAAAATAGATACAGCTTTTCAGAAGTTAGACAGCAACAACAGACATTCCTAACCTGTATAAATGGTTGAAAAGGATTACAGTAGTTCATGCATTTACCACTTGAAAGCAGTAAAGAAGCTAAACAGAACAGTGATTACAATATGTAAATTTGCTTACACCAATCTTTGCTAAACTACAGTCTGACTTAATTGTATTTTCACTAATTTCAAAGGCAAAAAATCCTGTAACTCAAATCAGTGGGATCAGGACTGGGCCTTTTGAGAGTAAGCAAAACTATACCAAGAAATGTTTGGTCTCAAGAAAACAAACTGTTTTCACTTGTTTATTATTTCAAGGGTATTATTTCAAAATAAAAAAAAAGAAGACTTAAAAAATGAAACAAAACTCACTTAATCCAGTTGCCCAGCAAAAATAAATGGTATCACATATAGAAGCACTGGTATGTTTTCCTTTTTCTTTACTATTATGATCAACAGTTTCACAGCAATAACTAAGTAATTTTAAAGTATTTTAGGATTATAATGTATCCATTTCCTAAGTCTTCTATGCTTGCCTTCAGTTAGTTAGGTTCCCAAGAAGCTTAGACATGTTTACTTGAAGGTAATTGTTGTTATGTTGATTTACAAGCAATATAGCTTGCTGCACTTCCATTAGATTACCACATGTGGGTTACCACACATTAGTTGTGGTAACAGCTCATGTACATACACATAAAGGCAGTAAACACATCTTGTACTAAGAATAAAACACATATATTATGTATTGGGGTTGCGTTGTGTCCTGGTTCTGGTTGGGAAAGGGTTCATTTTCTGGTTTTGGCAAGGAAAGAGGCAATTTTCACCAGAAGGCATCCAGTATCTGAGGGCATTAGCCATGCTGGAGATGATTTATAATGATCCAGACAACGAGCAGTTACCCACAGGTCCATATGAAGTCCAACATGCACAACCCATGCGGCAGAAGTTCCTACAGAGGCACCATCGTTGTATGCCAAGTCACTGGCAGTAGTGTCTTGGAAAGAAGGTGAGGGACAAATAGTGAATGAACTGGATGGCCAGCTCCAGCGATATTAGAGGAAGTTTTTCTTCCTCTCTACAAGCCTGTACTTCCACTGTGGAAAGACTGAAGCATCCAAAAACATGTTCAAAAAAGCTGTCCTGGAAAGTCCAGCAACTCAAAGAGAAGGGTGTGGAGAAACTGTCCTAGGAGGTCTGACAACCCAAAGAGGATAGATCCTACTTCCTAACTATATGGACCTGCTACTACAAGTAACCATCCCTCTGCTCAAGAGACAGGATACACACCACAAGGCACCCTGTAGTTCTACCTGCACTGCCATGGAGAGGACATGAGAAAGTGGGATGGAAAACTCATGTCAACCGTACAGGCATGACTATGCAAGTTGCAAGGAAAAGCAACCACAAAATGGGATTCTTCCAGGAAAAAGGCAACTCCTGTTTGCAATGGGCTACTCCCCAGGCAAAGAAGAAGGGTTGATCTTGCATCTGATCCTTTTGAAGGGATTTCTACCTCATACTTACAAGTAATGAATACTATGACCAGGATTAGAGGGGCCCAGCTTCTTGTCAGAGGTGGAGAGGAACAACCACACATATTGGACTGTGTGGATTCAAAGGCCTGGTATGTCAGAATTGCAACAGTATAAGGCTCTAGTGAGCACCAGTGCACAGTGCACCCTAGTGACATCAAGCCCTACTGAGGCAGAACCTACCTGTATTTCAGAAGTGACAGGAGGATCCCAACAGCTAACTGTATTGGAAGCTAGTCAGACAGATTGGGAATGGGTGGTAAATGCATCCCGCTGTGAAGGGCTAAAGGGCTGGCTTCTGTGAGAAGTTTCTCCCATATCCAACAGAGTCGATGCCAGCTGACTCCGAGATGGACCAGCAGCTGGTAAAGGCCAAGCTGATCAGTGATGGTGGTAGTGCCTCTGGGATAATATATTTAAGAAGGGGGAAAAGCCTGCACATTTTGCAGCTGGAGAGAAGAGAGATAGTATGTGAGAGAAACAACCCTGCAGACACCAAGGTCATTGAAGGATGAAGGTGAGGAGGCGCTCCAGGTGCAGAGATTCTCCTGCAGCTCACGGGAAAGACAAGGGTGCGGCAGGCTGTGCTGCTGCAGCCCGTGGAGGTCCACAGTAGAGCAGACATCTCCCTACAGTCCATGGAGGACCCATACCAAAGCAGGTCGCTGTGTCCAAAGGAGGCTGTGACCCCACGGGAAGCCCACACTGGAGTGGGCTCCTGACAGGTCCTGTGGAATCATGGAGAGAACACCTCACACTGGAGCAGGTTTGCTGGCAGGACTTGTGGCCCCACAAGGACTCGCACTGGAGCAATCTGTTCCTGAGGGACTGCACGCCGTGGAAGGAACCTATGTTGGAGCAGTTTGTGAAGAACGTGAACCTGAGGGAAGGGGTCATATTGGAGAAGTTTGTGGAGGACTGTCACCTGTGCGAGAGATCGCCCAATGTAGTGTTCCTTAGTCCAAATTTCTTCTTAATTCACTCATGAAAGAAAGTTCAAGTCACTCCTGGTTTTGTTCTACGCCCAGTTGTAAGATAAAGAGACAGCATAGGACAGCAGATATCAAATCCACCTGTCTCTCCCGATAAAGTCTTTAAAGATTTCATCCATTGCATTCAATAGAGAAGACATCAGGCACAAAGCACACAAAAAAAAATAAGCAAAAGGGAAAAAAAGGGAAAATGAGGTATCTTTAATTTGTTTTAGCATATTGACTGAACAGTTACTTCTCGGACCCCGAGTTAAATGCATGTCTTATTTGATTTCTACCACTTATTTTTCTTAAAAAAACCCCAATCTTAAAACCAAAACAGCCTGAAGCTTCCATGCTCACCACTAAAAAAAAAAAAGACTAATTCCAAAGGAGAAAAACCAACAAAATTCAATTGCTAATAGCACTGACCTTGTTAAATTATCTAAATAAAGTCTCAAAGTAGCAATACAGTAATTTATGGTAATCTCTTATGTACATTACAGGTTTGCATTTGGGAATGGTAACATCAACATATAAACCAATTTCTCATGGTCTGCGGCTGCTGCTCTAGTAAGCTTAGTATGAATTGCTCCGAGCAGTTCAATGCAGCTCATATGTGCTTTGTGATTCCAAAATTCAATTCTGTAACTCGTAATCAACTACAAAACTGTTATGAACTGAATATGAGTGACATTAAAATGCAATTTCTTCTTACTATTGACTACTTATCAACTGACAACTTAGTCTGTTGAAATTAAAACAATTGGTATATTTTATGGTGATTGCTAAAGCTGCTGACCATAAGTAAAATTATTGTGCTTTATAGACTTAAGAGTCTCTTAATCTAAGCAGCCAATTTAACCTAACATCGCTAAAGACAATAACTTTAAACAAAATGTGTTAATGAAACACTGAAAGGTTGAACAATTAAATTATGGTTGAATATGTTCATGTTAACTATTCCCTCCAGTAGGTCTGCAGAGATAAGAATCAGCTTTAGTTACACAACAAAATTGTGCATCACATCATAGAAATAATAGCTGTTCATCTTTGCTTACAGAAGTTCAAGTGAAAGATGTCTTATTCCTTCGCTTTCACTCCCTGATCAAAGAGTTAAATAGGTGAGCAAAACAGGAACAAATCCTCTGCTGAACCACTTAGCATGACTGCACTAATGAGGTCAGTAGCAAATTTCCACATAGGTGGAACTATGGCATATAGTGGCACGTGCCACATCAGTAGAACTACGCCTGTTTACACTTATGAGAAACTGGCCCATCTCCTCTCAATTAGTGCTTTATTTAATAAGCACCACCAAAACATTAATTCACAAAACATTACTGGATCAAACAACAGACGGTGGTAAAGGTAAAGGTCACACACTCATCTTCACATGCTGCATCTTCTAATTTTTTAATAATCAAACCAGTTGCTTACTACTATTCTACTCTTAAAGACACGTACTCCATGGTGAGTTTAACTTATCAAAACGTATGGAATTCACAGAAATACACAGCACAGCTAATGGGCTTGTAAACCTCCAGTTGTTACAAAGTTATAATTACATTGTAATAGAGGTTAGTTCTCAAGTTCTAACAAGCTGGCATGAAGCCCTGCACAGATAAGGAACACCACCATTTGCAGACACCAAATCATCTGTGCAAATGCAATGGGCATCTTCTGCAAAACACAGAGTAAGTTTTGCAGATACGTTGTAACCAAGACAATTCCCACGTATTAACTTAAAAAATTCCATGACCAAAATTCTATTCTGTACAAAGAACAGGACCATCTTTACTAGAAAAAGTAACAAGCCTATATGCTGTAAAATCCATCATTTCCTAGCCTAGGAGAAATCCAGGCACACACACTGACTACGAGGTTTTTCTTTTTAACTTACTGCCTACCTATATTACAAGGAGAAAAAAGAAAAAGAAACAATACCAGTCACTACGCCTACAACCAGATCTTTGCCACTTAAACGCATTTAATAATACAATGACAAGGGTGCACTTAATACAAACTTAAACAACAAAAATACATTAAGATATGCATTTAAATGTTATTTTACTGGTTGAGGGCACAGCACGGGCTCTGCAGCAAAGAGAAAATACAATAAGGGTGGCAACTCCTTCCCATTTTGTCACCCAGAGGGACTTAGGCAAGCTGGAGAAGTGGGTCTGCGTGAACCTCCTGAGGTTCAACAAGGCCAAATGCAAGGTCCTTCACCTGGGTCAGGGCAATCTGGGGTTCCAGTACAGGATGGGGGATGACAGGATTGAGAGCAGCCCTACGGAGAAGGATGTGGGAGTGCTGGTTGATGAGAAGCTTGACATGAATCAGCAATGTACGCTTACAGCCCAGAAACCAACCGTGTCCTGGGCTGCAACAAAAGAAGCGTGGTGAGCCAGGCGAGGGAGGCAATTCTGTCCCTCTATTCTGCTCTTGCTAAATTGCACCTGTGTCCAGTTCTGGAATCCTCAACATAAGAAGGATATGGAGCTCTTGGAATGGGTCCAAAGGAGGGCTACAAAGATGATCATAGCGCTGGAGCACCTCTGCTACGAGGACAAGTGAAGAGAGTTTGGGTTGTTCAGCCTGGAGAACAGAAGGCGCCAGGGAGACCTTATTAACGGTGTTCCAGTACCTGAAGGGGGCTGCAAGAAAGCTGGGGTGGGACTTTTTACACGGGCATGAAGCATCAGGATGAGGAGGAATGGCTTTAAATTGGAGGGGGGAAGATTTAGACTAGACATTAGAAAGAAATTATTCACGATGAGGGTGGTGAGGTACTGGAACACGTTGCCCAGGGAAGTTGTGGACGCCCCATCCCTGGAGGTGTTCAAGGCCAGGTTGGATGGACCTTGGGCAGCCTGATCTAGCAGGACGTGTCCCTGCCCATGGCAGAGCTGTAGGAACGAGATGACCTTTAAGGTCCCTTCCAACCCAAACCATTCTGTGATTCTATGATATTCAGATCTAGATAAAGACAAGGAGGAAAGAGATGGTGGAGAAAAGCTTACCTCGGGGAGAGACTGTAGGGGAGGCTAGGGGTGGGTAAGACCAAAGCTGTGAAAAAGCAGCTGAAAGTAGAACTGTGGGGATTTCAGTTTGCTGGACTTCATGAAACAGCAGGGCTTGACATGATGATGAAGAGCTTTGCAGAAAAGCAGACAAAATTTTGGATGATCTGGGAACTCTGAGGAGAGAGCTGGGCAAGAAACTGAGGAAAACAAAAAAAAATTAAAGTCAGCTCATAGATGCATCTACAACCTGGATATAGAAAAAGTGAGAGGTATTTAGTTGTTATGGTTCATAAAGCACATCAGGTAGCTATGAAACAGTGAGACCTTTAGACATGGTTCTCAAATATTGTGAACAGGAAGGGCTGAGGAGCAGTGCAAAAGTGGGAGTAAGAGAAATCTAAAAAGAAACAGGAAAGACTGATGAAAGGGGCAGAGAACAAAATCAGAAAATCACAGCAGTAGTTTGGAGCAAGAAATAATTTGATGATCAAGGAGCACCAGAAGTACCTGTCTATAGGAAAACAGTATGGTTCTCAGAGGTAGGAAAGGCACTGTGGTGAGTGGTACATGTGTGGATGACAGAATTTGAAAGAGGAAACTTGTATATGAGGAGTAATAGATATTCCTGCTGAGGATGGCTTATAGGAACAAGCAGGAAGGCTTTTATCCAGACCATCAGGAAGCCAGCAACGAGCAATGCTTCTTCTGCATTATTTTCTTTCCCAGTGACACCTCCCTGGTACAGTAGTTGGCGAGTGTCTTGTCTAAGAAATGAACTCGGAAACAAAATGAGCCTCGCAGCTATATCAGAAAAATTATATCACATATCACAGCAGCTGAAGAAGAAAGCGCCTTTTAGAACAAAAGCATGTGCTATAGGAAAACCAGTTTACTTATTTACTTCAAAATGAAGCTATCTGTGTTGTTTCAGATAAGCAACACAACCTCCATGAATCTTTCCTACTCCACAAAAATGGAGCAATAAAGTCCTCCAATAGTACATGAAAGCCTCATTATACTCCCCACTCTGCCACTGGCTGCTATCACCTTTTGGAACCAGTTTCCATAGGATCAGAGCACTGGTAAGAGGAAACACAGTGGAAGACTGTTGACCATTGCCTAGGTTTGGATTCTTGATCGAGCACAACAGTCTACCACCCATTACCATGGAAATGGCTGGAAGTTCCCCATCTCAAGGTTCTTCTATTGGATTAACAAAAACTTTATCAAAAGAAAAAGTAAAATAATGGTATTATTTACTTACAGTACCCTTAAAAGGAGAGGTCAAGTCACTGATACACTGCTCAAAGCAAAGTCAAGGAGGTCTAATTCTTATATACCAACTAAAATCTTTACTCCTAAATTACTGTGTTCTCACTAAGTTTCTGTAGTTACTATGACCCAACACAAAACTCTTTGGCAGATCAGGCAAATATACTCCAACACAAACTGCAGTCAGTATTTCATTAACAACCACTTAAGTTCCAAGAGACTTCTCTTTTAGTAGACCTTTCTTTAAAAGCTGCTTTGATACAAAACACACTCCTCTACAACCCCAGCATCAGATAGCAGTTTATGAACCTTCGTATGAACAAAATGACACATAAACCTCTTATCCCCTAGAGCAGAAAATGATGCCAGAGCAACTGCATGAAAACGTCATCCAAAACAGCATTCTAAATCTACCTACGATCCCAAAACAGAGTTACAGAAGGGATGACTTGCTTACAACCTTTTTCAGACCTAAACACCGGCATTTCAATAATGGAAATACAAATTCTTTAAAACATGTCAAAATGTTGTCAGTTATTTAAAATAGAAATCCATATGGTTAGAAAAAGATGTACATCTAATACGTACACACACTGGATAGAAGCAGAACTTCACAGCTAAAAACCTCAATGTCATTTCTGAAAAAAACAAAACAAACAAAAAAAAAGGAGTTTATGGACTCCTCATAACCCTTAGCAAACATCTGTCTGCATTCAGGAAAACAAACAAGCCAAAACACCAAAAATGCCAACAGCCTACAGGCAAACCAAAAATGTACATCTATAATTTGGAATTACAGTACTGTCTACTTAAAAGAGGCTCTAAACTGGAAGAGTGCAGTAATTGCTCATTAAGGCTACAGAAAATAAGCACTTCTGAGTGAAAGCTTCCGAAGCAAGAAGCCAATGCTAAACCCAATTCAGTACAGTCATTTTAATTTCAATATACTTATAGACAACACATTTAACTAGAAGTCACCTCTTCCCTCCAATCTTATGCTACTTGTCTTTTAAAATCTCAGAAATAAGAATTCTGTACTGGAAAGCAGAAAACAATATCAATAGCCTCACACAGTAGCTTCAGTCAAGGAGATTAATATCTAATATATATGATTTTTTTGTTCTTTTAAGCAGAGAAATTCAGATTAAAGAGTTCACTCCAACACAGTGAAAACAAAGAAGGAATATTTATTTTCAGTAACATACTCAATATACTGAAGTTTAAATTCATAGTAGAGAAACAGTATAAAAACCCCAAAGTAGTAGCTTAAGTATTTTTTTATCAGTTTTCAGACCATAAATATTTTGTTAAAACAGTAAATACAGCAAGGAAGAAACTGACTTGTTTTCTTGATATAGATTAGCCCAGTGGCTATTTAGTATGGTTTTTACAGTTGAGGCTTTGGGGTTCCTCAATATTTTACTGAAAGATGTTTTAGAAAAGACAGGTTCTCATTAGGAAAACCTACCTATAATCATGGTTTTAATGTATAGGTATGCATTTCTATAGGTCATAAAGGATAGTCATAAAACATCCTGTTCTTAACATCTCTGAGACTCTGTTTAAGACACCCAGATCATGACATATTAGCAAGAGGCAGCCAGTGCAATCAACTCTGATTGACTTGACACTAGCTCAGTTGCGCTGAAACTAGGAAACATAATCAACGGAGAAATCTAGATCAGTAAGTAGCAGAAAAGAAATCAGGAACTCCGAAATTTCAGACACAGCGCCATCACCAATTTAATATTTGATCTCTAGAACATTTTAAACTCTAGTCCCACTAGTCGCTGAGATACCACCAGTCACTGCAACTGAAGCAAAGAGAGGGCACACTGTTCACCCAGTCCATAGAACGGGAACAAAAAATATTCCTAACCAAACGGAGAGGACTGTTTTTCCATAATCAAACCCCTGAGATAAGGATAAATTAAATGCCATTATTCTTCTTGCGTTTTTCAGATTAAGATCATTCAAACAATAAATTCAGACTATTTAGACGTCATGAATCACACTGAGATAATGTCCTGCCTACTCCAATTAACACCAGTGCCAATCCTCAGAATTTCCTACCTCACTGAAAAGAAGAAAGTATACGCTTACCTATTGCTAAGCTATTAGTGCAGAGCAAAAGTGTTGCATTATCTCCAGATACACGTGACTACAGACCACCATGTAATGTCTTCAGTTTTAAAAACTATCATTTTAAATAATGATGTCACATGAAACGAGTAATAATAGATTTCTTTTGCTTCATCTTTTCTCACAACACTGCTTTTACAGAACTCTGAATACATTTCAATGACTTTTTTATACAGAAGCTATCAATACAATATGTTCCTTTACTTCCACATTTGACTACTTGAAGTGTTAAAAGTAGTAATTTGCATTCCCACATTTCTAAGACTTGCTTTTAATAAGAATTTTCTGGTTTTTGAATTAGACTTGTCATTTAAATATTTAAAATTTGGCAAATAGAAGGCACTTTTTTAATAGAAAAGATGTTTACTTATGTATATGAAACATTTTTTTTTCAGCTCAGACATTCACAGAACAAAACCTAGTGGAAATGTATTATTTGGAAAATTTCTAATAATTCCTTGAAATAAAACTGTCATATAATAAAAAAAAAAAAGGCAAGCCAACATCATGAAGGTTCCTAAATCCCCAAGCTGTTAAAAGATTTGAGCTCTTTAAAGAAGCCAAAACCCTTAAACCATGCAATTACATTAAAATACATTAACAAGTTCTGATGGTTTCATATTATCAAGATATGCTACCTGTAAGGAAAGCAGCAATTCATTTATTAACAACCCTATATTCCACCAGAGGAAAAGCATTCTAAAATTAGCCCGTAGTATTACAAGTCATGCATAAAATAAGCTTTGAAAAGAAACTACGGACAGCAAAGAAGGGAAAGTATTTGGCTGGGTTTCACCTTCTGAGTGGCGACTCCCTACTAGAGTGTATCTAGCTATTTATGACACACACACAGACTGTTCTCTACAACACCAGGAATTCCGTACCTCAAATATCAAATTGCTCTGCGTTAAGCATCATAATCAACAGCCAAAACACAGGCACTAGGAGGAGTGGTGGCTTGTTACTGCAAAAACATTTGGAGGCAGAGTGGATGTTTGAGATGCTCGCCCCACCACACGGACAGTGGTGTCGATGTCCATCGTACAGCGTATCCGACTCGTTAATTATCAGAGAAGCATCAGCACAATCAAGATGGGTATCTACAACCTCTGTGTAGCGCGAACATAATCAATGAGAGACTATCGCCTAGGCAGTTATTTTACAGCCTGAAAAAGCACCATATATTTAAGCCAAAGAACGGAGGGGAGACAGGAGAAGTTCCTGCCTTCGATTTGAGAATTAGAGCACGTAAACGCCACGGATGCGTTGATATTTAACACAGTAAATCACACAACTGGCACTGGGGAAACAGTGACCCCTCTCCGCTCCACAACCGCACCGAGAGCCACTCTGAGCCTCCACCAACAAGCCTAAAGCGCCAGCTGCGAGGCATTTAGGGGAAAAAAAAAACCCAAAAAACCCCAACAAACAGTCGAAAGCAGCAGCAACGATTATTCGCAGACCTTGCCCAGCGCTGGAGATGACCGGCTCCCCCAGACAGCAGCAGGAGAGCATCCTACGCGTCCGTGTGAGCGCCGGGGGCAGAGCTCAGCCCGCGGCCCCCGCCCGCTCCCCGGGGATGCGGCTCCTCCAGGTGGGCGCTCCCGCCCCGCCCCGCGTCCTCCTCTCAACCGCGGGGCAAGGAGACCCCCTATAGGCGTGAGGAGAGCCGGAGCCGCGGCCCCGCGAAGGCCGCTCCCCGCCCGCAGCGCCGACACCGCGGCACCCGCGGGGACACGCTGAGCTCCCCCCCGAGAGGCACCCACAAACCCCCCCGGCAGCACCCGCTGGCACACACAGAACCAGCGCCGAGGGCGCCTAGGGGCACCCGAAAAAGCCTCTCCGAGAGCACCTACAGGCATCCAAAAAAGCTCCTCCGAGAGCACCTAGAGGCACCCACAAAAGCCTCTCCGAGAGCACCCAGAGGCACCCACAAAAGCCTCTCCGTGAGCACCTAGAGGCACCCACAAAAGCCTCTCCGAGAGCACCTAGAGGCACCCACAAAAGCCTCTCCGTAAGCACCAGAGGCACCCACAAAAGCCTCTCCGTGAGCACCCAGAGGCACCCACAAAAGCCTCTCCGAGAGCACCCAGAGGCACCCACAAAAGCCTCTCCGTGAGCACCCAGAGGCACCCACAAAAGCCTCTCCGTGAGCACCCAGGGGCACCCACAAAAGCCTCTCCGTGAGCACCCAGGGGCACCCACAAAAGCCTCTCCGTGAGCACCCAGAGGCACCCAAAAAAGCCTCTCCGTGAGCACCCAGAGGCACCCAAAAAAGCCTCTCCAAGAACACCCAGAGGCACCCACAAAAGCCTCTCCGTGAGCACCCAGAGGCACCCAAAAAAGCCTCTCCAAGAACACCCAGAGGCACCCACAAAAGCCTCTCCATGAGCACCTACAGGCACCCAAAAAAGCTCCTCTAAGAACACCTAGAGGCACCCACAAAAGCCTCTCCGTGAGCACCCAGAGGCACCCACAAAAGCTTCTCCGTGAGCACCTAGAGGCACCCACAAAAGCTTCTCCTAGAGCACCCAGGGGTATCCACCCCCCCCGCCCCCCGAGAGCCCCTAGAAGCACACACAAAACCCTCTCCAAAAGCACCCAGAGACACGCAAAAAGCCCTCTGCAAGAGCACCCAGGCACAGGCACAAAACCCTCTCTGAGAGCATCTAGAGGCATCCACAACCCTCCCTCCGAGAGCACCTAGAGGCATCCACAAAACCCCTTCCGAGTGCAGCCAGAGACACGCACAAAACCGCTCTGAGAGCACCTCGAGACATCCACAAATCCCTCTCCAAGAGCACCCGGCAGCATCCACGCAAACCCCTCCGAAAGCACCAAACAGCATCCACGCAAACCCCTCCGAAAGCACCAAACAGCACCCAAGCATCATCCCCGAAGCCTTCCCAAGAGCGACCCGCGGGGCAGGGCAGCCGCCGGCCGCCCCGAGAGGCGAAGTTGGGGCGCGGGCGGCCCCGCTGCCGCCTCCCCATCGAACTTACCGAGCGCGGCCAGCGGCCGAAGTTTCAGCAGCGCCCCGGCTCAGCCCCGCCGGCGGCTGCCCCCGCTGCCCCCACCGCCCCTCGGCGCGGCGCCCGCTCCCGGCCAATATAAATCCCCATCGCCGGGGGCTCCCGCAGCCGCTTCTGACCCGCAGCTACCGGCGAGAAGCCAAAAGGCAGCGCAGCCCCGCGCCGCCGCTGCTCTCCGCCGGCTCCAGAGTCAGCGGCGCCGCCGCTCGCAGGGTGGGTGGGTTTTGGGTTGGGTCTTTTTTTTTTTTTTTTTTTCTTCTTTTTTTTTCCTCCCCTTTTTCGGCTCCTTCGCTGTTAATGAGCATGCCCGGGAGAGCTGCGCAGGCGCCTTACCGGCCAGCACCGCGCCTGCAGCCGCCCCGCACCGAGCGGGATGGAGCGGAGGGAGGGCAGGGATGGCACCGGGAGGGGATGGAGCACAGGGAGGGCAGGGATGGCACCGGGAGGGGATGGAGCGGAGGGAGGGCAGGGATGGCACCGGGAGGGGATGGAGCACAGGGAGGGCAGGGATGGCACCGGGAGGGGATGGAGCACAGGGAGGGCAGGGATGGCACCGGGAGGGGATGGAGCACAGGGAGGGCAGGGATGGCACCGGGAGGGGATGGAGCACAGGGAGGGCAGGGATGGCACCGGGAGGGGATGGAGCACAGGGAGGGCAGGGATGCTTCCCGAGCAGAGGTGGCACCGGGATGGAGCACAAGGAGAGCAGGGATGGCACCGGTATGGGATGGAGGACAGGGATGCTTCCCGAGCAGGGGTGACACCGGGAGAGGATGGAGCGCAGGGATGGCACCGGGATGGGATGGGGCGCAGGGAGGACAGGGATCTTTCCCGAGTAGGGGTGACACCAGCATGGGATGGAGCACAGGGAGAGCAGGGATGGCACCGGGATGGGATGGAGCGCAGGGAGAGCAGGGGTGGCACCGGGATGGGATGGAGCGCAGGGAGAGCAGGGGTGGCACCGGGATGGGATGGAGCGCAGGGAGAGCAGGGGTGGCACCGGGATGGGATGGAGCGCAGGGAGAGCAGGGGTGGCACCGGGATGGAATGGGGCGCAGGGAGAGCAGGGGTGGCACCGGGATGGGATGGGGCGCAGGGAGAGCAGGGGTGGCACCGGGATGGGATGGAGCGCAGGGAGAGCAGGGATGGCACCGGGATGGGATGGGGCGCAGGGAGGACAGGGATGCTCCCCGAGCAGGGGTGGCAGCGGGATGGGACGGAACCCTCGATCGGGGAAGCTTTCGGCAGGGTCAGAGAAGCAGCCGGGGAGCCGAGGCGGCTGGGAAGAGCTGCTCCGGCGGGATGCGCTCCTGGACCGCAGGAGAGGGAGAGGCACCGGCGAGTGGCAAGAACGCAAAGTAGCCCCCTCTGATAATTTAGTTTGCCAAGGAAGCAAGATTGACAGTGAAAGCAAGGTTTGGAGAGCGCTGATGATTTATAGACGGTGCTTCCACCGCTTTGCTTTCATGAGCTGAGGCTGTTAAGGTGGGGAACTCCTGTGGCCACCTCTGTTAGCAGCCCCGGGTCCTGGCGTGGGGAGCTAAATCTCCTGGTGATGTTCTCTGTAACCGCATCATTTATATGCTGTATATACTCAAGGGGATGTGTAAAAGGCGTACAGGTGGTTACAACCGGCTTTAATGTAACGGCTAAATCTGCGTCTGCAGTTCTTTGCAATAATTATTGCAGTGAAGAATCCAAGGAACTGGGAAAGGTGTGCCTCAGGCTGGACCCAGCTCATCGGTCTGTCTCCATCCACGCTTTAAGTTTACATAGAATCATAGAACAGTTTGGGTTGGAAGGGATCTTAAAGATCATCTAGTTCCAAACCTCCTGCCATGGGCAGGGTCACCTCCCACTAGACCAGGCTGCCCAAGGCCCCATCCAACCTGGCCTGGAACACCTCTAGATATCATCTACCATGCATACATATAGCTATCAATTCCTTAAAATCACTCTAGTTATTTACATTATTTAGCCTGTGCATTCGAGCTACAGGAGTACACCAGGAAATAGATGTGTAATTCACAATTCTTGTTATTTCTTTGCAAGGTTCTTCATATGCCACCTGAAGCAGAGTTTCTCTACCACATTCCGTGTCGTCTTTTATTTAGACAGTTTATGCTGTTTACATATTTGGGGAAAAAAACATCTTGAAGAAACTAAAAGAAAACATCTTAAGAACTGGCTCTTAAATAAAGAGAAATTACAGTTTTGTCCATATAATGACTTGCAGTGCATAAATAAAACAAGAATAAATTAGCTAAGGCCATCTGTGATTTTAATATACTGCCGCTCATATATATAACTTTTCTGTCATTTTTAGGGGTCTGATAGTCAAAATTATTTGCTGCCAATGTAATCACTTTGTAGGGAGCGAAAGAAAGAAGAAAATTCCTCACTACACAGCATGGCAAAAGTGATGAAAGGACTGGCCTGAAATACAACTCCTTTTCCAAAACATGTATTTTAGTACCTCTATAAATATGAGATGTGCCTCCACAGTTTATATAGGCTGCAGCCCAGTTCTGAAAAAAGTTGTAAGATTTTAGTAATTCCAAAGCCAGACTCTTTGAAGACAAAGGATGGGAGGATGGGAAGATGAAAAGGAGAAGAAACCAGAAATATGCTAAGTTTTCAAAACTAGTATAAAAATTGCTGCTTACACGAATGACAGGGTACTGATTTTTTATCATCCTTTCGAGATCTCAGGTATTTGTTTCCTTCTGTTCTGTAGATTTCAAAAGATACAAATTTAAGATGAGGAACTTGGTCTCATTCTTCAGGATGAAAACTCCTTTCTTCAACAATACTCTGGAAATCTAAATCTGCCTCTTCCTAAAGAAAGCACAGCTGTAAGGATCCTGAGGTAAATACAGAGTCCTCTAGGCTATCTTCCTTGGATTAAATGCATCCTATGCAGCAGAAAGTAAGTCTTGAAATACTGGCTATTTGTTACTTTCTTAGGAAGGCCAGAAATAACAAACCAAACTCATTTCTCATGAATCTTGAAGCCTGTATACAAACTTCACTATGAACTAAAAATCAATTACTCGATGTCAGAACTGTCCTCTCTCAAAAGTTTGTCTCAAATATCTGTGACATAGTTCTCGTAGGATTAGTAATTCTTCAGAAGCATAGATCAGTCATAAATATTCTAAGCCTAGAACAGAGTAAATTTGCCTTCATGAGAGACACGGTTATTTTGGTTTCTTCTGTCTCTGGATAAGCTTTAACATTTGCTTTTCATTAACAGAAAAATTAGATACAGCAGGTTCAGCACAGGAATAGTTCAAAACAACAACAAAAATTATTAACACTTCTGATTAGAATGCCTATTGTGATTGGAATTGCCTGTTGTAGCTATTAACATATAGAAGTCATAAAAGGATGGCAGACTTATCAAGGGAGGACGTAAAATGTTAACTAGGAGAGGTGGACATTCAATCCCACCTTTGCATCTTGTGCCACTGCTGAGATAAGTGAGCCTAAATTTATAAAGTCAGTAGTGGAAAAATTTTACCAGATATCAAGTGGGTATTTGTTGCGTATGGTAGTTTCAGATACCCATGGGATGCTCCCTACTGAGTTTGGGGCAGTGGAACCAGAAAGGTCTGCTTGGAGTACCATACAGATACGGCATATTAGTCCATGAGAAAGACACGCAGGAAAGGGTGAAATGTCAGGTGTATTGTACTCATACTCCAACTGAACTAGAAGGAGATTCTGAAGCAAGAACCATTGGATAATGAGTATATTTCTTTTAGAGGAAGTACCCTAGTTGAAGGAACAGATACAGATTTTTGCAAGAATCAGAAAAAAGATTTTTAAAACTGGCAACAAGAGTCCTTAAGCATGAAAAACTTAGACGTACCAAATCCCAGAAGTGCATTGAGCAAAAAAAAAAAAAAAACTCTAGCCCTCAGGTTTCTCAACCAGTTATATTAACCTGGCTTAGAGGAAAGCAACTGGTAAAATGTTGCCAGATACGCTGTGCCAAATGGAATTTTCTTATATGAAAACACATGCATTTAATACAGTATTGCAGTTCTCTGTGATACTTTCCTTTGTGAGTAGCAAAGGGTGGTATCTCTAGTGCATAGCTGCAATACTAGTCAATGCAGGACTGTTGCTAAGGTCTTGACATGTTTTGGCTAGCTCAAGTTCAGAAAAGCCACCTGAGTGACTGTCTTTTCTTTAACTGGTAACAGTTATGCTGATCCACTGGTTTTGAATTGTACTCATGTCTCCTGTGGGAATAGAGCTCACTGCCTGGATTGCAACAATCTCCGTTGAGACCTGAGACACAGCTGCTGAGTAGGATCTTTTCAACTCACCTGGGGTAGGATATCACCCCACTTAGCCAGAGCTCTGTCAGCCTGTGCTTCTGAGAATGACGCTGAAAATTTCTCCTTTTGCATCCTACTCTTTGAATCAGATTAAATTCTCAAAAACGACACTGAAATTTTAGGAAATATTCCTAGTTTACCAAACTGCTTCCTCAACAACTGTAAGATAGGATAAGATACTTCCCTAAATAATTGAACTTGTTGTTGTTTGGGGGGCCGCTTATGGAAATTGCTCCTTCACGCAGTTAATAGGCTCCAAAACACAGTGGCAGGAAATCAGCCAGATCCCAGCGCTGACTATGTTTCTAACAACGTTTGAAATATAAGAGCTGAGTTGTTTGTTTTGCTCTTTTCAACAGACTAAAAGAAAGCTATTTCAAAAAGGAGATGAAACGTCCCTTAATGCTGGTAGGAAGCTACACAGACATGAAGGGCATTGAGATTCCAGCTGAATGCCAGGAAGTGACAGAAGGGACTAAGCAGCACTAATGACATTGCCCTGCCCCTTGCTGAACAGGCAAAAAAGTTACGGGGACATTTGAGACACTGTCAAACTCCAAAGGGCACTGTTGAAGAACTCCTTGTTGTCTATGTGAATGTGGGATCCCAACCATACCCCAAAAGGTTAAATTATTTTTAAAATCTAGTTGATACTTGATAAAACTACTGCAACCGATCTGTCATTTAGAGTTGTTCACAGTGGTTTTGGAATGTTGCTGTATTTTAAAATGATACCTTACTTCAGTCTGATGCAGGTTTATGTGATGTGTAGATGGAAAACGTGATCAAAAGAGAACAACGGAAGTCTAGCTGTACCCAACGAGTATTCACTTTGATAAGGCACAGACCATTACACAAACTGAATTGTAAAGGAGAATCAGATTTTTTTTATAGTTATGGTTGTATTATGTCATGATATAGTTTTCTAGTTATGTTCCTACTGCACAGGAAAGTGATACTTTCTGCTAAAGTGACACACAGGCACAGTCTTGCTCTTAGTCTGTGAGCATTCAAATTTGTAAAAGATTAGGAAAGAGAAAGTGAGGTAACAAACACCAGTCAGAAGTTTTTACTTTCTGGACCAAAAAGAAGGTCCAGAAAGTAGGGAAAAGTTGCTGTTCTGTTTCCCTTTCACTGCGAAGAGCAGAATTTCATGAAGGTAGGCTAAATACACATAGGTATAGAAAACTATATATGAAATTGCGCTACCTGGATTATCAGTTACAGGCAAGAACTGTTTTTGCCACACACTTTTTACCAGAAACTCTGCATTATGTAGTAGAGCAAAGGCAGATGTAAGTAAGTGCAATTTCTGATGGGATATCACTTTTTCAGGAACCGTACAACCACAACCAAGAAAATTGCTAAAGAGAAGTTGACATTTTTGAGAAAAATGAAAAGTGATGTATTTTGGTAGTCATCTTGGTGAAAAAACATACCGGAAAGATTTGTTTACAGAAAAGTTTCTACCATGCAAAAGACTGAGAAAAGCAAGGCTGCCTAGTGCTATGTTTACAGACTACGAAACAATAATACAAACATGACATTGACTCTCTCCACAGCTTTCCGTCATTGCACAGTGCCCGTCTCCTTTGCTCACTTTTTACATTTTCAAAGAGAAAACTTACTTAGTTTTTACAGTGTCCCCTTTCACATTCAGAAAGAACTCCTATAAATAATTCGAATTCTTCTTCCAAAATTCACATCTAAACTGCCTTGTTCCAAGATGCCTCCCAAAAACCAGACAATAGCTAGGCTGCCTAGCACGTTGACCAAAACTGCAAACTTGTTTCCTGATCATTTCCCATCGATCTGGATGGATCGATCATTTTGAACTTACAGTGCCAAAAACATACGCAATTTTTTCCCACAAATATGGCTCCCTCGTTAACACGCAGTAGAGAGAACAGAAAAGAATTACAATTTTAATGGCTGGGGAGGGTTGTTAGTTACTTTCCTATCCCATGAACACAAGGTGGTGCTAATGCTCCTGTCACCAGTACTGATTCACCATTTCCCCAAGGAAGCCTTACTTGGATGATGGTAACTGATGTGTAGCTGGTGTACTAGGTACTTTGTTTTCCTTAAATTAATTATAAGAAATAATATACACTAAGATTAAAAAAAATAATCGTTTCAAATTAAACTCGTGCTTTTGTTTTTCATAAACTGAAAAAATCAATTTCCATTGACAGAAATACTTTCTTCATTGTTTTAATTTGAAGCCCAGAACCTTCCAAAGAGACCATTTGTATTCCCAGTTTCTCATCAACACCCGAATAAAAGTGAATTCTAGATCAAGAAATAAAAGGTAAAAAGCTATAAGAGCATCCATATTTTTTCAATTCTAACCAAAGAATTAAAAAAGAAAAAGCATGTGAAATGAACGTGTGAAGTATACAAATAAATATACTCTTGGGTAATTGAAAAGAGCTGGAGATGGACAAAGATGGGTTTAAATGCTTTCTTACTCTTAGAGGAAAGTCATTTGGTACTGCAGAGAAGTGCATCTAAACTAGAAGATTTAAGAAACCTTTTACTGAGAAAGATGACTATTAAAAGCCATTGTTGAAAAATATTCAATGAAAGTATTTATTGCTGAATATGAATACATGTTAAAAAAGGTTTGACTCTATCATCTTGCCCAGTAGATATAAACTAAGGTAAAGTACTTTTGAAGAGAGATTAAAGTTCCAAATAGCAGGGATAATTTCTTTCCTGATCTAAATAATAATGATACTTCACATTGCATTGAAAGCTATCAGTGAAGATGATAAGGAACATAAAAAACCCCAAAGACATGTTTCACACAGCATTTTGGATCCATTGTTTCATCAACCTCATGGTTGGCATACAGAGAAATCTATTTCATAGGAAAGAAATCATAATAAGAATCTTTTATATAGTGTATAAAGACGTGAAGTCCCTGCTTCCACATTTCTCTTCACGTTCATCTAAAAATTAGATAACTGTTGTGCTAGAGAGAAATTCTGACTCACAATGCAGTGCAATATTTTTGAGGCAGTAGAAAGTGAACATACTTTATGAAGGATCATCTGCCTGACCTGCTTCTCCTTTTTCCTGTTCCCTTTTATTACATAATACTCCCCTATGTTCTTGCTGCTTTTCCTTCTTTCCTGTATTTTTGCTGATCTCTGTTGCTTGTGTATTTACTTTTTCCCCCCTTAGGAAAATATGTGAAAACAAAACTTAAATATCTTAATCTCTTCAGCTTAATTAGACATGAAAGTAACTCTGGTCTCATTAAGAAATGTCCTACAGCAACAGGTAAAATGGAATCAGATGAGTTTGAAATCTCATCTAGAGATCAGCTTGTCAGACAGTCCTAGTTGTTAAAGAAGTCTGGGATGCAGCTAATGTAGGGAAGAGAAAAGCTAAATGCTTAGTATAAATCTCAGTGGAAGAGATGACTAATTAGAGATAATTATACACAGATTTCTTGCATTAAAAGTGCTTTAAAACATAAACATTCAAATTTTACTTAGGCTCCCAAGTGCTTCCTAGGAGGCAAGCTCACAAAAACTGTCTTTTAAATGATGTCAAATGCTTTTAAACAAAGTGATTTTTAAGAGACATCTCATTGACAATTGTGATGCCTTGAATTTTCTTTTTCATCTTCAGTTTGGTATGAAATGATAATAAAATTTATGGCCTAAGGTAGTATCCTAATTGCCCTTTGACAAAGGCAATCAAGAGTCATGCAGGACTTATTTGCTACCATCCTCTAGCAACTTCAAAACCTGGACCCAAAATTTAGATCGTAGGAAGACATTGAACTGTCTTCAAAACTGAGGATGTAACTGCATGAACATTGATAAGGGACATGAAAAAGGATGCTGTGCTAAAAATGTATAATCTACGAGATCAAAAAAACCCAACAACAACAAAAAAACCCAAACAAAAAAAAAAAACAAACCACAAACCAAACCTAAACCACAAAACTGAGGATGCAATTGATAAAAGGGCAAATTTCTGCAGTATTTATTGAAAATTCTGAAAGTCACTGTAGAAAACTGTCTTAGATTCCATCCCTCAGTACTACGCTGGGGCAAATAGAGTGTTTCAGATTTTTACAGTGGAGTTCCATTTTTCTTTCAGTTTTATATTTGTTATCAAAATCTATCACATGATACTTGAACTTCAAAAAGTGGAGTTTATGTCATTTTTACACTTCCAGTAAATTACTGTCTTCTAATTAGGATCATTGCTATCAGCATATATTGAAAAAGACCAGCTATTCCAAATAGGTAAGGAACTGATATATGTAACTGGTCATAACGATAATTCGTGTTTAATTGCTGTAAAAAGTTTTAAATGGAGCAGATCCTTAAGTATACAAATCTCAGTTATTTTATAACTTCTATAACTCGAATTATTACTAGCCACGCAAAAGGTTAATATTCTCACTAGTTACCTTATTTTCAGTTGCTTACCATGAGAACACACTGGCAGCGATGATGGGGATAGAGAGTCAAGTAAAGCAAAGAGTGTAAAGACCCACAATCATATAAAATACACTGCAATGAAAATACATACTGCAGGGGGTGTATGAATATCCGGAAAAAGCAATGAATTTGCAACATTTGTCATGCTAGTACAATGTAAAATAAGAATAATACTATGGCCACATTTGTTCTATAACTGTTTTTTAGCCAGATAATTATGTTTTTAGAAAGAGTCTTCCAGACAGAACAAAACTGGATGTCTATTAGTTATCAGACAGGCAATATTAATCTGCTGTTGGAAGTTGTCTGAGTCTTACAGTCTTACAGCACATAGACAGTTATAGAAACATTCTGATAATTATTAATGCAGTTTGGGGGTGCCAAGTGCAGGAAACTGGCTCCCTCATTCTGTAGAACATTTTTCACCAAAAGTAGTGTGATAAAAGTGTTAGTATTCAAGGCTGCTAGTTCTTCTCTGCTAATTTACATTTATATCCTAATGTCTAGATTGAGCCTGGGGAAATTTAAAACTCTGTTTCATTAGTGCTAACTTCTACAGAAATCCCAATATGCACAGAAGTTCCTAGATTGCAAGGCTAGTTAGATGAGAATGCAGAAACTAAACATAATTGCCGGGTGGTTATGATAGTTAAATATGTACTGTCGGGTTTGACTTTTGAAATCCCTGGAGACATAAACCCACTGTTCTAAAAGTTAAAAATACGGAATAACAGAGTAATGGAGTAAAATAACTTGAAAACAAGTGCTTTGATTTTAGATGCTTGTTTGCAGGTATATTTTAAACCGTCACAGCGTAACAGCATGGTTTGGCTCTTCCAGGAGAAGCTTCTGTGAAGAGTTAGATAATTAATTTGTTTGTTTCTGAATGGACAGCAAATTACAAATACATGTGGAGCCATTTTAACAGTCCAGCTTGGGTCATGTTCTGGCAGGCTTTTGTGAAATGCTGCAGTTTACAATGTTAATGCAGCATTAATATGCACCCGTTTACTGGCTGTCAGCAGCTCTGGGCAGGAGGTTCTGATGCAACTTCTTCTTTAAAAATAACCTATTAGAGATTTGGATGAGGAAATCTTGGTCACTTGCAGAAATCCCTGCAGATGTATATTTATAAACATGACTCTCAGTGCCTGAGGTTTGTCTAAACTGGCTGTGTAACTTTTTTTTTTCCCTTCAAAACTGAGCACCACTGGTTTTATATCAATCAAAATGAGGAACAGAACACAGAGTAAAGGCATACCAAATCTACTCATCTAATTAGGCAATAATTGGCTCAGTATTAATAACACTTGATAATTTCATTATACAGTGATTTAGTGCTTTAAGTCCATCTGCAATTTCTGCCACGCATGTCACCCCAAAACTTAAGATCTGACCTGCCTCAACACTATGGAACACAGGTAATGCGTATTCATTCCAAAATATATAAAGCATCTTTGCTCTAAGAGATCCGAGAGATTTGCTTTCATCTAGTATGTATCCATCTTGCACAGGTCTCACTGCACTGGTATGAGACTGTAGAGAGCCAGATCCAGAATAAATAAATTAAAAGTGACTATGTAATATGCATGGAATATTTATGTAAAAATGTATTTTCTGCAAGGTAATCTCTTATGGAATTTATAGTACAGTATATCACCAAAAGGAGAAACTGGAGAAAAGGTTAATAGCTGGACTAATTATAAGTCCAGATCTGTATAATTCAGCCTCCTAACCAGCATCACACCCTTGTGGTTTAAGTAAGAAGTTATGAGGGAAATACTCTTTTGGAACCTGTTCGTCTTTTCTATAATATTTACGAGTATACTAGCGTTTAATTCATTATTTATAGGTTTCTGACATGCATCTCATTTGTTTGATATATAATTTTTATCGGTAGGACTTTGTAGACAGGCAAGTACTTCAACAAAGCAGAATATAACATATGTCTGCTGTGGCCTTTGGGAAAATGTATTGAGTATGTAAACCTGACTAAATAACGTATAGGGGTATAGGACAGTATGTTAAACTTCCAATTTTCTGTAGCTGAGGTAAATTTTAATATTTATGTTATTCATCCTAACTGAAAAATCTTTAATTTTAATTTTCACTCTACAGCAATGGATAAGAAGTACAATCATTTTCATGCTGATGAGAACTAAAGTATCAGAGAGTTCCCTCATGCTTCTTTAACCTAAGGCTCCTTTAGGTTTCTGTATATTGGACAGGAAGAGGAGAACCAGTTTGCAACAATCCTGTGTAATATTTGGCATAAAAACTAATGACTGGCTGAAAGATCTGTTTATGAATGGGTGAATTAGATGCACTTTAGCGATTTTTAAACTGATAAGCGCAAGCACACATATGTAACAGGAAATTGTATTGTAGTGTAGAATTATTACTACGCATCTTGTGGTCTACAAATTAAATGTACATACAGTAAAGCATCTCCAATAGATTTTGTAGAATTTGGGATAATGAGACCTTAGGCCTATATAATTATTTAAAAGACACTAATATATGTCTGTTAAAATGCATAGGAAAGGTTTCTGATGGGACAATAAATATGTCACTATAAGAAGAAACATATAGCAATACTATGAGTCACGAGTAGAAATAATGAGATATAGGCCCAGTTGAAAGATAAATGGAAAAATGCAGCGATACTCCTTGAAACTGTGCTTTGCAACACAACATATTTGGAGGGTTTAAATGCATTTCCCCCTCTTTCATGGACCTTGCATTACTGTAGCTGCCACAATTCCCAATTATTTGATAATTTAACATAAATTTTTACAAGGCAATAAATTTTTTTAAGATCTCATCAGAGATAATTATCCTTTTACTAGACAACCTATCAAATGCGCAAAAAGCTTCTGTTCCAGTGGTCACAGACAACAAAGAATTACAGGCATGCATTTATTTTCAAACGAGTAGAAATGACAAGCCTCACAGTACCTACAACTAAATAGAAAGACTTTCAACCTTTCTGGAGCAAGATTCACTGCTGACATTCTTCCTGAATCCCATTCCCTCAGTCCTTGCTGGAGACAAAAGGCAAGAGAACCAGGACTGGTTGGGATGCAAGCTACAAGGGTCAAAGGAGTTACTGCAGTGAGTTGTACTGGAATCAATCTTTGCAAAGGGGAAATAGGAAAAAAGTCTAACCTGCCCTGCAGCTACTGCTTTCTTCCTGACTGACAATGCGGGAATAATGCAAAAATAAGTAAAGCCAGGTATGTCACTGTTTGAGAATCACTAACGTAGGAAACAAGCACCAAGTTAGATCTCTGCAAATTAGGTTCTGCTCCAGTTTGGCAACTAGGCCATATTCCAAACTTCATTTTTTCATCTCTTAGGACAACACAGACCTCTACAAAGAGCATCAGACTCCATTAATGAAAGGTACATTGTGAGTGAAAGAAGGCTGTATTGTTATTGCGTGGAAGAACAGAAGAGAAAAAGGTAATAAATATTTTTACAAATTTAGAAAAGAATGTTTTTGATATTTAGCAGTGTGAAGATAAGTATGTTATGTTTACTGGCAGATTCTTTTGAACCAATATGCTATCCTTTTTAAAAGCAATTGACAGCAATCTATTTTCAGTACATTTAAATTTTTAATTTCAAATATGACTGGAAAAAACCAAAAAAAAAAATCAGTCAAATAAAAAAACCCTACTTTTGCCCCTGTTGATAATCTCACAGAGGCCTCCTATAAACACAGACACTAAATCTTTAACTCATTACCCCTTTCCTTGTTAGAGGCTAAATTATACTTATTTTCATTGTAAGAGGAATGAAGAGTGTGCATTTTCTAAGCTGCTGAAGCTTGTTATCGAAATTAAGCTTTATGACACTGCTGTTTTCCATACTTGGACCCAGTCTATCTGGTTTGTGTGGCTGCTTCCAGAAATAAGGAGGGCAAATGTCAACGTGTTTTCAAAAGCAAAGGCGAGGAACAGGTTGTTAAATGGGCTGAGTTAAACAATATCCTAGGAAGGACACCTACTAAAAGTAGAATGCAGAAGAGCTTGTTCTAATGTGCTCCTCCATTTCTATGGCAGTACAGTCCAAACTCAACAATGTCCTTTCTTTTTACGTTTCATACCTTCTCATCGTTATGGTTTTCAGCAAGATCGATTCCTTTAAAAAGGCTGGATGACAAGGAACATATTAACCCCTTCGCTCTTCTTTAAATAAAAGAACGCATTTTTCAGTGTTTATGAAGTAGTGAGGAAGTACTGCCTCTATTTTCCGAAGAACTCTCTGTCAATTTTCCTTTCTACATGTTATAAACTATATTGATGTGAATACCTTCTGAAGTTACTCGGTCAAAAAAGTAATTCATTTCAGTAGAGCAATTTCTGAGGCACATCACTGCCCTGAAGACTTTCATCAGATTCCTTTCTTCACATGAAAAATGAGTATATTTCTAAACTGCAATTTTAAATATTGAATACAGCTATTGATATCAATAGCTTTGATTATTCAAGACATGAGCTTACAAAGTGTTCAAAACTATTATTATCAAGGTACAAAGGAAGAGCGTACAGCCTTTTCTACATAGCACTCAGCACTTCAGAGGATTCAACCCTAAATAAAGAGGATTAACAGTTTATAGGAATTAATGTAGAGGAAATGGAAGCAAAAATATTACATGAGCCCAATAGCTGGCCTTTTAAATTGTTTAGATGTCTTCACTTAGAGAAGTATATGTAATTTATATTAAAAAAACAATCAACAGTAGACTAGTAGACTTCTTTTCAGTTTAGTCATGTATCACATCTATTTCATAGTGTTTATATTCCCTTAGATTGAGGAGTTGGCAGCTCTGGATATTTAACACTTCATTAACACACAATATTGGCGTATAATAGCAACAGGTTGTATTGACAACAATATGCACTTTGTAATTTGAAAACATTCATTTAGAATTAGCAACAGAGGTTGAGGTCAGAAGTAATTATATTAAAAATGGCATGGTAGTGAAAACGAGAGGGTGGGTTTTTGTTTTTTTTTTGTTTTTTTTTTTTTTTACATTATTAATAAGGTATATATTTCAAGGTCTGGAAGAGCTTATATGTTAGCTTCATATTTTCACATGATTGCAAATGGAAGCAGGACAACTGAAATTAGATGTATGACTACAACCCTAAGTGTCTCTGCAGTTTGTCAGTATTTCACTGTGTGCTAATTCTACAGAGAAACAACAATAGTTTAGTTCTGCATCCAGTCTGTTTTCCAGTCAATTTTTTCTCTTCGTAAGTCAAGTGAAATTCTGAAGGGAAATGGGCACATATTTATCTTTCTGCCACATATGTATCATCTTGGAGCATTAATGTTTTCACTAAAAAATACGCTGTATTTCTTGAGCACTTTGACAAATGTACTTGTTTATGAATTAGGATCTCTGTTCTGTAAGTTGATTTTAACATACTTAATATGTGCTTTGATTCTCATAGCTCTTTATCTTGCTTCTTGATTTCAGTAGAGTTTTCTTCTTCAAGGAGTACATGCTTTCAGATGGATGTTTTCTGTTTTGCCTAGGGTATTCTGATTCATCTTATTCTAGTGCGGTTTCCTATTCAGCTAGTTGTCATGAATTGAAATTTTTCTTTTCATCAACAGCTTTCTCTTTCCATGAAGTATAATTTTATTTACTTTTTCCCCTTTTCTTTTGCCCTTGCTTTCTGGTTCTTTTTGGTAATTCGTTTGAAGAGAGCAACATTTTATTTAATGCTGTTGTAAACCATTGCTGCATATATTGCCACAAAGTAACTTATTCCTCTTTCACGAAACACTAGAACAACTGTAATCATACAAATTCTGTAAAGTCAATGGAATAACTTGATTGAATGGGAGAGAACAATATTCTCTCATTTTGCAAATCTAGATCCTACAAATTAGGTAACAACACATCAGTAAGCACTGATGACCGTGGTTTGCATGTGAGTAATTAAGGGCTGGTAAAGAGTAAGTAAATCTCTAAAAACCTCCATCTTAAATTGTTTGCCCAGGCTGTTTATGCTAGACAGTTCTTGGAACCAGATATCCCATGGAATACAGCAACACTGAATTTAGTAAACCTCCATTCTTCTCTGCTGTCCTTAGGAATCTTTCGCATTACAGTTCCCAGAGACTTAAAAAGAATCAGTAATCGCTTTGCACAGCTTCGGGGCCTGAAATATCATGTATAAGATGAGAATACATTTTAGGACACTGTGGAAAACTCAAAACTATTTTTCCTCTGAGGTGGTATTAGTATTGCAGCCTTTTATCAGCAGAATCTCAATCCATTATTCTATCTTCTTTAATTTGTAATATTAAACCTATTTTACACACATATGCTTAATCTATAAAGAATTATTTTCCACACTGAAAGGATAACAAAGAAATAAATGTGCCATACATATGATAAAATTCCCAGTCTACATTGGAAAATACACCAGTTTAAAAACTAGTGTGTTGGATAGAGGTAAAAGATTCTTTTCCTAAGCTGTGAATTAAGTGTAATTGAAAAGAATTCTTCAAGAATCAACAGTTACATTTCCAATCCAATATCTAGAATAAAACCCAGTTCAATATCATCAGTTTTTGTTGGCCTAAATAGGAGAAACATGGCAAGAAAATTATTTTTGTCACTGAAATATGTACAGAAAGCAGTATTGCTGAGTAAGCAAACGTCACATTTGTAATGACCTGCATATGTTTCTAGATTTGTAAACAGTGCATAAGAAAGTGTATGGCTCATCAAAACAGTGGTTAAGTTTTAAGTGACGTTCTTCCCTTCAGCTACGTTTAACCAATATATTGTTAATGCTCTTTGCAGTTGCTCTGCCACCAAAAATCTACGGTAGCTCTGTCAGGTTTTCAGCTAGTCTGAGTAGCATTTCCTCCATGTTTCCAAAGGGCTTCTCTTATCTGATCTGATATACAAAAGGAAAGGCGGAACAGGTGAGGAAACATTTATACTGGCAGCTATCCATTTGAAAAGATATGCTGGTTTATTCTTTAACTTTCTACAGAAGTTGGTCTGCTTATTACAACATTTCCTACTATCATCTCTGATAGCTGTCTAAAGAAGATATCCACAAGCTATTACAAGCCATTTCCATGCAGAACGATACTCTCAATAGCATAGTTTCAGGTATTTAGACTACATGACAATAGGAAATCAGTGATAAACTGAACCCCCTTCTTCCTCAGAACAGATCCACATTGATTCTCGTCTCTGATCGTGAGTACATCTTTCAGTTTATGGTTGGGAGACAGGCTCATTTTCTTTGAGCGCTGATAGGAGCGATCCATCTCTGCTCTGGGAGCCGCTCATCTGCACTCTCAGACAGAATGTTCTGTCAATTGGTTAAGGCAGCTGTGATGGAAATTTTTATCCAGAGGACATTTCAAATACAGAGAAGCAGCACCACGCTGACATCAGACATAAGTGCGACTGAAGCCATGCAGCTGGCATAAACAATGTGCCTTCCTACTACCTCTGGCCGTGGCACGCCACCGGCTCAGATAACAACAGTCCTGTCCATAAAAGCTGCTTTTCAGTGTTAAAATGGACTATATTCATATTTCTTTTGTACTATGTGGTAGAAGAACAACTGAGCAACAAATAAAATACTTTATACTGTATCGTGCAAGGAAAATCAGGAATTCTTGTTAATGGTATTCAGCAAAAGTCAAAAGATGCACAATTTTCACTTTACCCTAACTGACCACAGCCAGTTCTGTGGTGACGATCCTTGGTGCTGTAGATATCCACAGCATTAGTAGCTTAGTAACTAATATGAAGTGAAGGCTTCATTAGCAGCTTTGAGAAAGAGGCAAAGCTATAGAAGAGGACAGTGTGAAACTTTATCCTGTCTTTTTAATAACGACTCATGAAGGTCATGGCATGGTAACATTGAGAAAACTCCAATTCTGCAACCCATACGATGTCTGCTCTTCAAGAAAACACGCCTTCCAGCACTGTGTATATAGCTTCCCACAGTAATAAAATTTACTTTTAGAAGATTACTATATCATCTGGAATATGTTTCAATCTATAAATATAAATAAGTCTTTTAGCTTGATACGACACCAATGAATATTAAGAAGTGAATATCTTTCCATTACTGAACTGAGTTTATTCCTTTTTGTTATCTGAGAATTCTGATCTGTATTCCTTTGCCTTTACTGAATGAGTGTTTCAGTATTCAAAGCATTTTGATAACTCCTGTTTTAAAATCTATTTGTTACACATATTGCTTCCCCCACCTAAATTTGTCATCCACGTGGAAGATGTAATACTGCAACCCTGAGTTAAAAATGATTAACATACTAAACAGTTGTTTTGCAGAAAAATATTTGCATAGTTTTCTATCTGTCTGGCCTATGAGTCACCCTAAATTAAGGCTCCATTTTGCTGTGCACTGAGCACAGAAGAGTATCTTGGAGCTTAAGACAGTCTTGAGCAAAACCTGCATATAGGTATGAGGTGAACAACTAACATTTGCTGTCTTGTATTTTATTTATTGTTTTAGAGAAACAGTTTTCTCTATGAGAATCACATGGCTAACAAGATTCAGTGTAGGACTTGTACAGTGGAATCAACTCCCCCTCCACTTCTAGCATTCCACCTACACCTCCAAGCTCTCTCTCATGGTGGTTTCTCACCTCTCCCCTATCCCAGTATCCCACGTGTAGCACGGAGACATCTGACGAATCACTAATGTGGCAGCAAGATGATGTCCTCATACACAAAGAAACCTTATCTACAACACATTTAACCACATGTGCAGCACATGCTTCAACCCTTCTTCCAATCCCACTCAGCCATGTCTCTCCATCCATCAGAACGTATGATGTTTCAGAGACTGTACTTCAGTGAGTAATTCAATGGCTAATCTGTTTCCATTTCATTAAACTATGTACAATTAATGACTTTTCTTGATTCAACTAACACATCTTAACCTCCATATTTTTCCTAGAAGCCTTCAGATTTTGGTGATATCAGGAGATGATACCAGAGTCATAAGATGAAGAACATCCAAAAATCAGGAAAAGTGCTGCAAACCAGACTGGTCTAAAAGGATATTCCACAAAAGAAAAAAAAAAAGTTTATTTTTTTCTACACTGTTCCAATATAGAATGTACTTTTAAGAAACTTATTTCAGGTCAGACACATTAACAATATCTTGCAAAGGCTCTAGTGGCTTAACTTCTAGTTGTTTTTTTTTTATTATTACACAACTACATCTCAACATTATTTTATTTTATCCTTAGATGACTGCAAGCTTTGTGTATTCCTTTTAACTCCACCTGTATAGTAATGGTGTCACATCTGTATTCAAGTTTTTTAGGTTTTCAAGCTTGCTTTTAGTGGAGAATTTTTCTGACAGTTTTGTAGAGCACTTTCCATTTTAGCAGTAATGCTACTGACCTAAGAAGCTCCATCATGCACTAAAAAGTATTACTGGTATAGATCTCTGTTTCTTGCTAAAGATCCATAAAATGACAAAAATTTCTCACAGCCATGGAAAAATTACAGGACCATGTTCCTATCGCAAAAGAGAAAGCCATTCTAGATGTGCTAAAGTAACATGAGTTATTTGAATTCTTATTAAAATATTATTGCAGTATTAGTACAAGCACTTAAATAGACTGTGTGTAGCTATTTTAGAGAATAGCTAGGGGATATTTTTAGAAACCCAGCCTTCTGAGCTGGAGTTTTAAAAACTCATATCTCATAAAGTTAATATTCCTGTACTATAAAGTCCCTTAATAATAATAAGAAACAGGAAATGGGGAAGGGCTGTATGATCTTTCCATTTAATTCAAATATTTCAAAAGGGAATTTTACATTAATTTCAACAAAACATATCTGGCATTTAAGCTGGAAGCAAAATTACCAATGCAAACTTTCATATCACTGCAGAATGAATTCAAGATGTATATATGCTTTATTTAAGTCCATTTGTAGCAGTAACACGTATTACAATTTGGATTACATGATATCAAAGATGCTTTAATAGGGACAAAACTAAAATCTGATTTCTTCTTAGAGTTCTACCACAGCAATATATAGGTTCAAGACCACCAGCTGCAGTAAAGTCAATGGTACTGTAGCTACTCTTAACCTCTAAGAATCCCATTAAGATTTATCCACTACCTGGGAAACACAACAGTGAACCATTGTAGGAGTCAGCGTATGGCAGAGGCTTTTTATTTCATAGGAATAAACCTACCACCTTTTCCACAAATCCTATTTCAAAAAGAATATGATAGAAAAATCAATGACTGGAAACAGATTTTCCTAATTTTTATGCTGGAAAACCACCTGCAGAGATCTGATTCAGTCCTGAGTGTCAGGTTTAACATTGAATGACCTGATTTTGGTCAAATGTTATAGCTGTTATACAGCTATAATGTTATTTAAATGTAGGGTTTTCTTTGTCTGTGATTATTAGCAAAGCCTTTGCTGCTTTAGATAAGCAGATGACATTCCATTCCTCTACGTTTCCCTCATTAAAGCGAAGGAGTTGAATATTAATGAGCGTGGAGAATTATGTTGTCATGCATGTTAGTCTAGAAAATATAAATTCGTCTCATAAAAAAGTCAAAGGATCAAAGAAGGTTTTTACTGTTAATTGGAAACAAAGTGTCAACGGTGTCCTGATTTAAAGGGCACTCAAGGATGATGAGAGGTTTTTTTTTTTTTCCAAAAAGGAAATGTAATTAAGGTAAAAGTGGGGTTATTATTAATGCTTCTTCACCAAATTCCTTTTCGTTGCCTGTGGCATTCCCAGTGTTCAAAGTAATTTTAAAAATAAAAATTATATTCTTGCAAACGTACTCCAAAATTACTGAAAGTAATATTTTTATAGCCAAAAGCACTATAAACATTATTGTGGAAAGTATTTCAAATACGGTAGTTTTACATGGCTCTCTTAAATCTACACATTTAATGCAAATCATACATTTTCATTGTTCCTTTGGTAAGTGCATTTAAAAATGTATGGTTGCTGCAGTAAACAATAAGAGCCTTTTGTGAGATGTATCCAAAGATTACTGCAATTAAATGATCTTAAGAAAACCATGCAAATGACTTTACATTTTGTAAAGGCACAGACGTTATCTCATCAGAAAAGTGAGAGATCTATCCCTTAGAGTTTACAGTTTGTGTATATAATTAGAAAGAATATTAACATAAAAGTTATCACTGTCTATACTCCTGTGATACTCTCTATTCTGACCTGTAAAAAATATTTTTCTCTTTCTTGGGAGTTACATAGTGACATCTAAGCAGTTAAGATATGCTTCTAATACTGGTGTTTTGAGTATATAGTGATTATAACACTATTCATAACTAAGGGAAATACTAACAATATACTCCATACTGGTATAAGCTCAGCTTGTTATGTGCACGTGCAAGAAATTTGTTGAAATGCTTTCCAGATACATCTTGCAAAAGGCTCTTATTGTTTAGTGCAGCAATCGCACGTGCCAATCCGTATTTCCGTATGAATGAAAATTTACTGAAAAAAGTGAAAAACTATTATTTACATTAAACCTAAGAGACAATGCTAAAGTCAAGTGAAAATTGACAGTACTATCTGAAACTTTCCTGATTTTTTATATGATCTCTAAGGTAAATCTTAAAAGCTTCGGAAGTCCTATAGTTTGCACAATAAATCAAAATGCTCTAAAAGGTAAATATTAACAAGGCAAAATCCAAACAGAAATATTCTGTATGGTTCTTCATGTGTATCAGCTGAAATACCGTAAGAACATATTAATAATATTTTATCATTATTAAATTTTACTAGACTACGAAATAATAACAATAATTAAAATATGAAAGAGATAATATTCAAATTTTTACTGCTTAGAACCAAGCTATGTGAACTTTTTTGCAGTAGTTACAGAATGTACATGGCACAGTGGGTGCCATTACAATTTTGACATTTGCCACTTTTTGTCATTGTAATTCTGTATATATTCAGGGGCAGTGCCTTAAAGCACCTGCTGCATCTATATAAGACACAAATTATATTTCATTTTAAAATAATGTGAATGTTCTGCTGACGGATTATTTGGCTACCTGAACTTGCTGCTGTCATTTTAATTTGAATGCGCCCCTCTGGGGCTATGTCAACCCAATGGACTATTTCATTACTATTATTCAAAACACAGAAACTTGTTTTCAATTGAAAGTTTTAGAACCACTCCTTTAAGTTTGCAAGATGGCCAGTCAGTGAAGAAAGTCTCCTCTTAAAAACATGCCCACAAGGGGAATATTTTAGGATATAATGAGCAATTATCCAACCTGGTGATTCTATGATTCTTTGAATTACTCCTTCATTCAATAGGTAAGTTGGAGATAAGAATTAATTGCTCAGCTTTCAGAAACATGTCTTTTGTGTGCCTGGTTGGGTGGGGAATACCTCTGTGCCTATCAAACCATGCATCAATAGTCATTAATTCCAGCATGATATGAAGTAAAATCTAATATGGTTGCAGACTGGTGAGAAATTAACAATGTATTCGTCTTCACCATTTAAGACACAGAATCATAGAGTCATTTAGGTTGGAAATGGTTTAGTGTTTGATCAGAATGGTTGGACTCTATGATCTGGTGGGTCTCTTCCAACCTGGTGATTCTATGAAAATACCTGTTGGCTCCTACCAAAAGGATCAGCCTAGTTACAGTCCTCTGCTGAAAAGACTTTGACTTCAAAATAAATTTGTGTTTCTATTGAGCTCCAGTGAACAGATTAACAAAATAAAGCAGTTATTAGCTAAACAAGAATGTTACCTTAACTTCAATTACTGCTTCCATATGTCTACATATATTAAAACATATAATTCATAGGATCATTGAAGTTAGAAACGTAATTTGGATTACCTAGTCCATCTTTGCCAGCAGAGCATTATTTTCATTGCTGTATTGTCCATTTTCTCTTTAAACCTTGATAGGTTTTATAAATAACGCTCAGCAGAAATTGTGCAGATGTTAATCACAAGGCAAGGAGAAACAACACTGCAAAACACACTTTGTTTATGGATTGGGTTTTGTCCATTGGAATGTGGCTACAGCTACTGGTACCGAGCTATCAGTGAGGTCAAGTACCACACAAGTAAGCCATTTGTGATTTTTATGCATTTTTGAGTACAATATGCTACATAGAATTGTCTTTACTGTTTGAATTTGGCCTAGGAAAACAAATGCATGCTAGTGCACTGACAGCAGAATCATGCTGTCAGGAAGTTTGTTTAATAAAATATACATCCTAGAACCCCCAGGCACCGGCACTTTACTATAGAAACACAGTTGAGGATATATGTGCACACATGTGCAGAAGCACACAAAATCAAGCCATTTTTGGGGGTACTTATTAACAACAGAGGGAACCTCTACAACCAAGCATGGTCACCTGTTACATTCTAAAATCAGTTGTGGTGAATTCGGCATTCACTTTTTTTTTTTTAATGACTGTAATTATGGAAATGGCAATAATTGCCAGCAAGCCACAAAGACGCAACATTTATGGTACAAGTGAAAAAGACAGCAGCCCTGGAAACATGCTGAAAGCTGCTACTTCAACTGAAGTGAAAGAGAACAAACACCCATGACTTGCAAAACCACAGAACTGCTTCCAAACAACTCTTACCAGATATCATAGGCTTCTTAAAGGGGTGAAACAGGACTCAGGAAGCCCTTTTATATGGTTTCTTTTTATATTATTTGTGTGGTATGTGTCTGTATATTTGTAGAAATGGGTATATATATTCAAATAACTTATGAAGGAAACTTTCCATTTCGAATCCAGTCTTAATAGACTGTTTTTTGTTAAGCCTGACAAGTCTGAAACAAATGCCTCAGAGCTTTCCACACTTTCTTAATGAAGTAAAGACTTGAAACTTAATGAGAACAATTAAACCATCCATATTGTCAATAATTGTACTTCAGAGGGACCTGTGACTACTGAGTTGCCTGCATTCCAAAAGAGCAAGTTCTAGAGTGAGGAGGAGCAGAAAATCTGATACCTGAAAGAGACTGCTGGGACAACATAGGCTGATATAGATATAAATATAGATTAAATAAAAATAATAGAAATGTAGATTAAATATAGATTTAAAATTCAGACAATTTGGTCACTAAAGCCTCTACTACAAAGAAAGTGAAGGAAGAGAGACCTTTCCCAACATCGTCTGAAGGCTTCAAAACCTTTGTTTGCCAGAGCCAGTTGTCTCTAGGCTCCAGCCAACTGTCAAAGGCTCTAGCTGCAGGTTTCCAGCTTTTATCTATCTTTTTTTTTTTCATTTGAAACAAACAACTCCCCAGTTCTCTGTGGAGTACTTTAATTAATGAAAGCTCATGCATTTATTCTGCATAGTATATAAACCTACTTATAAAACAAAGCACAACGAGGTTCATCATGTCACTCTCAGTCTGAATTTTCCACCACTGGAAAGCAGAAAGGGTAAGATCAGTTGACAGATTCAGGGCATGGGATTGACAGTCAGCGAATGGAACATGGGCCTGAAGAGTTTGTGCAGTTTTTGTCCTTGGAGGTTTTCAATACTGCATTATAAAGCCCTGAGGTACTTGTATGGACCTTAAAACTGACCCTGGTTTAGCCAGAACCTGGACAATATGACCTCCTGAGCTTTCTTCAAACCTGATCTGTCCTATGATCCTTGACTTTAGGTCTCCATGTTCAAACTGGTTTTAAAACTAGAACCACTCATACAACAAAGAATAATTAAGATGAGTGATGAGTAGACTCAGTTATCAAGGTTTAATAGAACTCCAATATCACCGAATACCCTCTTGAACAGCTTTGATCACACTCCTGTTTCTAGGAGTCTCTGCACTTTGTGATTTTAAAGTCCTTCAAGATGAAAAGCACTCCATGAATGGCATATATATGCATTTTTCCTGCATTTTTAACCTACTAGAGGGATCAACAAAGACAGTTTACTTTCATGACAGTTACCTGTTAATTTTGTTGTGCCTTGTGGAAACATGCAGCTAATCTGAATGCACTGAGGTGATTAATTTTCTTGTTTTATCACGTCAGCCAACTCTCTCCTATTAATTCAGGACATTAAAATCTATCCCAGCATGCTAGGCATTCAGAAATATTCCACTATTTATTTTATGTGTATCAATCTGAAGTTAAACTAAACAACCACAGCACAAAGACTCCACAATACAGAATTAGTGTGCAGCAGTAATCAGGTTTGTTACCAGGATTATGACCAGAAAAGATAAGGATTTTAAAAACTAAACAAAAAAATAGAATTTCCTCCAATGAATCCTACATAAGTGCTAGCATAATCTCATTTGTGTTAAGTTACGCTATACTTTTGCAATTAGTTTATGAAGAAAACATTTGGGAAGATGCATTTTCTTCTCCACTGGTTTTTATTTGATTTATTCGTGTATTACATTTATCAGCATCAGTTGTCCTAATACTTAGAGAACAATTAGAGGCATTACACAATGAATGCGATTGTGAGATTTCTTCCTAAACAGCACAAAATTTCCTCATTCCTATGGACAAATTGTATCTACACTTGTGTATCCCATCAAAAAGGCCGAATTCACTTCCTTCAGTACTACAATATACAAAATGAAATGCATCCAACAGCATGAATGTCCGCAACAGCACAATACTGTATTTGATGGAAACAGCAATAAAAACTAAGTTGTGCATATTGGAAATTAAAGGACATAGCTAGCCTTATGTGGCTTTAGTAGTGAAAAGTTTCAGTGGGTCTGAAACTTGCCGACTGAATTTGTTGAGAATCTCCACTCTTACACTGTCCAAGCACTCTGCCTTGGAGGCAAGACACACTTCTTACAGAAACTTTCTTTTCTCCTTAGTCTGTGTGAAATTACATTTTGCAGCCTGTCTCTCTGAAGAGGGAAAAGGGGACCTGTAACAGAGTGAAGGAAAGGAGAAGATTGCCTAAATGTAAACCAATTTTTCTCCCAAGATCCTTGCAGTAACAGAAATAATTGCTTAGTTTTATGAAATCCAGGAAATCCTCCAAGTAACAGTTTATCCCTAGCCTCACAGCAATACTTGGGAGGCATAGGTGGAAGCTGAGCCAGCTCCCTTGTAAGTTCGTTTCCTGGTGTTACAGCCCTGAATCTTGCACATTACTTCAAATTAGTTTCTCTTCAATCAAATACTAAACTGATTCACATACCATGGAATCACATGAGACTTTCAGGTCAGGATAGCAAGTCTGCAAGGCTTACTCAACGCAGTTGAGCTCTTCTATGTTTCTTTTTTAGAGAGGATGACCTTCTGACACCCAATCCAAACCTAAACCCCGTTTTATAGAGAGTGAAGTTCTAGTAAGAAACATGCAAATAGTTAATTTCTATTTAAAAAGGCCTCACTTATTAGATTTCAGATGAGATGCAAGAAGCAGTTAGAAGTTTTTACTAATTAAATTAGTTAACAATCTTTCAGCTTGTGTGGCAGAGTCACACAAGTTTGAACTAGACAACACATTTGAAAAAAATGGTTTAGCAAGGTTATTTTTTGATAATTTTGTACTTAATGGGAATATATAAATAAGTTAATACGCAAAGATTGTTTTAAGAAGAAACAGCGCAACTTTCAATGTATTGTATACAACACAGAGGTGATGTATTTCACTTCCATCTCACAGGCACTAGTGAGACTTATTTCCTTAAAGTCACGTTGCTTTTGTATGGAGAGTGATTCAACTTAAACTGGGATACTGATGCGACCTGTTCTTGTGGCAGGCAACAGCAAAACACCTTTCTTGGAACGACTTCCCACAGACCTTGCATTTTGACCAGTCATATAACAGTAACTCAAGGGTGGAAGAGATACCCGAAGACAGCAAAGCCAGGTACAAGACTATCGGCCTGTAAGTATGGAGTTGAATATTTTCTGAAACAGAGGTAATACCCATTTTCTCCAGAAGCTTATTAGGAAAGTTGGTCTGTAGAATAGAGGAGATCAATGACAGGTAAAGATTTTGAACAGTAGGATGAATGTGGCCTTGAGCACAGGCTCAAACTGAGTCCTGTTATCACTCTAAAAAAAGTAGCTCGTGAATTTATTCCTGGAGAAATATTTTACATGCCATCCACGTGCAGACTTATTACTGATGTGCTTGGGACTCATAAGCAGAACAAACATAGACCGTGTCACTTAGATTTGGCAATCTGTATAAGAAAAATAAGGTTTAACCGGGAATGTATCTGTTTCTGACAGGAGAATGATGGATAGAGCCACTTTATTTACCCTGACAGAAATATCTTTGTTGATGAGCTTTGTGTTTTGCAAAAGAAAAGGAACAGTGAGTATCTAGATTTATATATGTGAGGTGAAATATTGCTTTTTAGCCTGGAATGTATAATTTCATAGATTATGAGTTTGTTTAATGACTGACTGCAAAAGTGATATTTCAGGGCTTAGGATTTCAATGATTTATGTTCTTGTTAGTGATTTTTTTTTTTAATGTGCTTTATGTGCACAGATGTTTCTGCAATTTTGACATGCTATAAAAAATATCACAGTGGTCAATTGCCCTCCAGTGCTTTTCATATCAAGTCTCTGGCAGAAACGTCAGAGAACTGCGCAGTGGAGCTGCAATGAATAGCAGGTAGGGATAGTTTAGTCATTAACTTGTGAAGTTTCTTGTTGTTAAAGACTGCTTGCAGTCCCCTGTGCTTCCTAAGGTATCAAGAATTGAAAGTTTATTTGAAATAAAAGAAAAAAATTAAACTGAAAACATTGCAACAATAACATCTTTTCAAATGATTAGATAAATAAATCAATTATACAAACTAAACTGTCTTCCTCAAACCTAGTTTTGGGCTAAGTTGCTCCAACTAAATAAAAACACCCTGAGTTAGAAACTATTTTCCCCCAGTGTCTCATCAGAATTATTTTCTCAGTAAACAAAGTCTGACTCCTCAAAACAAACAAGCAGGTTTCTTTAGAATAAGTGAATTTCCTGAGATTTGTCAAGATTTCATGCTACGGTACTGACAGTAAAGTGTGGCGCTCTGGCTGCTTTGGGGTCCGTCAGGATGTAGAAGAACCAGCATCCACAGCAGAGCTGCTTAACACAGAAACATCTGTACAATCTCTTGACACACATTTCTATAAGACCTGAATAAATTTAAACTTCAAAGCATCCTCTGTTCTCAAAAGCAGCTTTCACTAGATCCCAAGGCTCCTATTCGGAAAGTAAAAGATCTGGTCCTTAGTTTGTTGTTTATTTTGAGGTTTATTTTTACCCTTCTATTCCATTAATATAATTTTTAAAGTTGTGTTCACTACCTATAATTCTGGTTTTGTTGGAATACTTTCGTCTCATCCTAGGACTATGACAGCAGCGGAGAACTGTGATATCATATTGTTATGTGGCAGGCCAAGGGTAATATAGCCAGCCTGGTAGCTTATTAAGAATTGATATCTTTTTTTTTTTCCCTGCCTTCCTTCAAACTGTTTCTCAGGCAGTCATCCGTTTCATGTTTTGTTTGACAGACCTATTTTCAGTCTAACTGATCTCATTGAATTGCAAAGGAAACTAATGAATATGATCATTACAACACTCCCACATGGACAGACTCTTCCAACTGGATGCCTAAGTGCCACACAAAAACCTCACACAACTCTACCAGATTTGTTGAGCAACAGTGATGTATCAGAACAACAATACAGTGCTTTAAAAAAGCTCTTCTTTCATATATGGGTGACAATACAAGTAAACAAAGTTACATTTTAAAAGCTGAGAATCATTCTTAGAGAATGTTTGGGAAGTGAAGTCACTGTACATCTAAAATCAGTATGTCTGCTATAATCCGTTGTTATTGTAGCTCCTAGGAAGCAAGAAAAAAAGCAAAAAGAATCGTTCTATTTTTTCACTTACTGAATTGGAATAATTTATCCAATACAGCAAAATTAAAAGGACATTCCCCACACACACTAGAGAAGAGAAAAAGGAGGATGGGGGGGTGAGGGAGGAGAAGATGAGTTTCATCATGGTCCTAGTATATATCTCTTCTTCCACGGCATGGAACCATCAGTAGGGTCTGACCATTGCATCACTGTCAATTCCCTGTACTTCCCCAGTTCTCCATAAACACCTGCAGGACTCTCTATAAAGCTCATGCAGGCTGAAGAAGGTAAGAAATCAGCTGTTTATCTCAAGAATATGAAAGTCACTGGCCCTTGGATATCTGGCCATGCTTGCTTTATAATTATCTGTATACATTAACAATGCCTTTTGGGAAGGCTAATTATTCCTACTTTAAGTAATAAAGTAGGAATACTACTTTTAATATTTTTTTGGAACTCGTTATTTAAGAACTTCATTAGGGAGAAGTCATACCGCAAAGTAATGAACTTTGCTGTCCTATCATTATATCTGACTTCATAATTTATCTTTTTTAAAAAGAATACCAATAGGTTTAACTGTGAAAAATAGAGAAGCCTCAAAAAAATAGTACAAGTAGTCAAACACATGGCAACAGATTTTAACTCAACTAGAATATGAACAAACTCCCATATGGTAGCATGAGCAATCATGACCAAAACAAGACTATATATCTTCTGCAGGGAATAACAAACAACTATGTTTTAACAAAAAAAACCCTACAAAACTTCACTATTTTATTTTCATTACAAAAATAACTGTGTTTTTCTGAAAGTTTAACTACAGGAATTGCTGGATTACTAAAAATATAATGTCCTTTAATAAGCTGATCTCAGAAGTAACAGATGATCATAAACAGCTTATATTCTTATTTTCAGTAGAAACTTGTTGATTAAAACTACATAACAGAAAAAATATTTATGTATTTGACTCAGTGCAGATACAAAAATATTCCTAAATCAGGACTCAGAGAAAATAAGCTGGACTATAGTTGAAAAAGAGAATAAATAAGCATATATCTAGACATTCTCCCTGAACCAATGTATTAAATATTTCTGAAGTCCAGACAGTGAATGATATATGCTATTTCTGCTTAGAGTTTATCTCTCTGGGTCCTCTGCAGTAGCTCTCTAGCCACTGCAGAGCTGTGAAGCAGAGAGCGACACTGCAATAAACTTGGAGCAGAGTACCTGCTTGCTTGCCAAAGGTTTAATTTGCTGGACAGTTCTAGATAAGATATCTTCATTTCTTGTATGCAGAAGGATAGGATGGCTATCTGACCATTACAGAAAAGCTCTTTTACCTAGGAAGTCTTTACAGATTTCATTGCAGTTGCAGGTATACTCTTAACATTAAGCTCATTGCACTGAAAATGTGCAAGATTCTTTTTTTCTTTTCTTATGAATGTTGACTATTGTGATTTAAATATAGCAAATAAACACTACTGTAATATTAAAAAAAAAGCTAAATAAAGACAGAGCACTTATATGATAGCCTGCCCCGTTAGAAGAATTCTCTGAAATTTTGGTATATTTTCCCAACAAACTTCTGCATTACTTGCTAGGTGGCAATGTCTGATCTCAACATCTCTTTCCAAACAGTCTGCTTTTGCTAATGCAGTAAGGAAATAAAAACATTCATTCTAAAGAAACAGGTTGAGTCAATGTTCAGACAAGATGCAACATCTGTATTTGTTCAATATTACACTTCTGCCTAGTTCAGTACTGCACATCTGGCTCAAAGATGACAAGAAGGAAATAATTTGTAAGGAGAATCACCGTGCTAACTCATCATGTATGTAGTCCAACAGTCTGAGGCACCGTGTCAATCTCTTACCTTTCACAAACATCACACATAATCCTTCTCCTTTTAGAGCATAAGGTGGGATCATAGAATTATCTAGCAAAAGATGTTAAGTTGCTTAAAAATTATCTCACAATATGTTCATACATTCATTAAGATGTTAAAAATAGGTAACTCCATACTTTGTCTGTGTTCTGCATTATTCTTATACTGCATGAAACACAGAATTTTAAAGTGCACACAATAAAAAGAAAACAATATCCTTAGACTGCGCTGGAATTTACACACACACTTGTGAATTCAATATCATGTGCTAAGACACTCAATAACGTTAACACCATCCATTAGCTAACATTTGGAGGTTGCATTTCCATATCTCAAAGATCTTTGTCAAAGATAAGTATCAGCATCAGTATCCCCGTGTTCCAGTTGAGGCACAGAGAGATGGCACAGCATTCTGTCCATCACCTTCCATAAACACTACTAAAAACTAACTAGGTACCAGACAACAGCTTTAAAAAAGTCAGAGATTATAGAATAACCAGGTTGGAAGGGGACCCACCAGATCCTCGAGTTCAACCATTCCCACCAATCCCTAAATCATGCCCCTGAGCACCTCATCCACCCTCACCTTAAACACCTCCAGGGAAGGCGACTCAACCACCTCCCTTGGCAGACCGTTCGTTCCAATGCCTAACGACCTTTTCCATGAAGAATTTTTTCCTTATCTCAAGCCTAAATCTCCCCTGGTGAAGCTTGAGGCCATTCCCTGTCGTCCTGTCCCCTGTCACTTGGAAGAAGAGCCCAGCTCCCTCCTCTCAACCTCCCTTCAGGTAGTTGTAGAGAGCAATGAGGTCTCCCCTCAGCCTCCTCTTCTCCAGGCTAAACACCCCCAGCTCTCTCAGCCGCTCCTCATCAGGCCTGTTCTCCAGCCCCTTCACCAGCTTCGTTGCTCTTCTCTGGACTCGCTCCAGAGCCTCAACAACCTTCTTGTGGTGAGGGGCCCAAAACTGAACACAGGATTCATGGTGCGGTCTCACCAGTGCCGAGTACAGAGGGAGAATAACCTCTTACAGTTTGCTTGGTATTCCTGTCGTACTTCTTTGGATAAGAAGTGAGACTGAGTAGCCTCTGCACAGGCAGTTATCACTTGCAGCCTCACAAGGTATTGGTGCTTTTCCATTGGAGCTCTTACTCTGACACTACCCAGTCAGAAGATGGTTATTGTAATGACAGTTATGCCAGGAAAAGAGTCAAAACCCTATCACACTACTTGCCAAACTCACTCTTTGTCCTATAAACTCCATTTAAATTGTTTGCGATGATTATTAAGACCAAGAAATGACCCGTGCTGAGAGTCACGGCAACCCTAAGGGGTATGTTGAAAAAGTGGAGTCATAATAGCCACAGAATCTCCTGCTTTGATTAGTATGACCTGGAGTTGAAAACAGGAAGCATGCATGCAATAGTTTTTGAATTAGTAAGTAACTGCCAACCAGCAAGTTATTTTTTCCGCTCTCATCGTTTTTTAGTATAATAAAAGTCACTTAAAATAACAATTGCAATTGACAATTGTAATTTTTTGTAGAGACTCTCAAGGGAGAATTACAAAATATATTGGTTTTTTTTCTTTATACCTGCCACAAACTGCTGTATAGTAATGTGATTTAGAAAAATTGGGCTCTTTGCCAGTAATGAACTGAAAAGAACATCTGGACATGTGCATCACAGGCAAATTCAGCTCCAGCCAATCAGTCTGGTGTTGGTGAATCTTACTTTGCTTCTAGCTATTTTTTTGATTTGTGGCCAATTGTTCTTGACCTCTAAAAAGGACTAAAACATTCCTGAACTTGTAACTTTTTAGACATACACTTCTTGTTTAGTCTGTAATATCAGATATTAATATAGCCTTTCACTAGAGATAAGAAACATAGCTCCATTAGTTTAATAGAGTCTCTCTGTAGATACAGATATTCATGATTCACAATATGTTAGCATGTACTGAATGCTTGCAAGTCTGTAGAAATATGTACTTTAGAAACTTTTCTAATAAAAGCTCTAAGTCTCTGGAGCTCATTGTTCCTTTTGGAAATCACACAATATCTCTGACAGAGCTGGCTTCTTCCCCACTGTCACTGTCCTGACATCAGTGATGTCAAAACTGCAGTGAAGCATGAAGTTGCACCAGGGAGGCATTGAACTCCACGGGGATTTCTCATTAGTAACTTAAAAGATTTTTGAGGAGTCCCATATAATAAGACCCAATGAAAGTGGCCAACATCCAGCGGAAGTATTCAGCCTTTTACAGGGCTGAACTTAATGGCCTGAAAAATGCTTGTTTTTATGAGAAGTGGACATCTTAGCCATAGGATACTTCTATGTATGTTTAGATCCTTTCCTAAAACTTGAAACTAAACTACAAAAGAACAAAGTTAATATTTAATGAGTCTGGTATCTTGTCTGTGTGTATTCCACATGATTTAGTGTTCACAGGTCAACAGGTAAAGAAGTGTTATGCTATCCAGTGAAGCCTAACATATACTCCAATAAATACGAGTATTTCTTAGCCAGAAGTATAGAATAAAAAAAAATTAAATCTAGGTAAAAAAATAACTTCATGGACATGGGCTCACCCAGCATTATTTTTCTTATGGAATATTTTCTTTGAGTAACAGCAATAAAATTATAAGCCAGAAAAATACAATATCCTTATCTAAACAATTAACACCACTAGGATTATAGATTTTTTAAAAAACTGCAATACTATAAAAGCCTGAGAATTCTGTAAAATATATTAGGAAATAACAGAATTTGATTATGTGTAAGATTTCTTATTTTTGCCCCTAAGAAATAGCATTTGCGGTATTCCCCATACAAAGCTTTATGCTTAAAAATATTGAGCAGCTTTTCTCCAAACTGTTGCAATTGCTTAAAAAAAAATGGAGAACTTCCTATGTACCAGAAGCCTGACACACTTGAAATCTGTTCTGATAGATACAGTGATGCTCCTGGATTAGGCTTCATTTCAATAACTCTTAAAGCAGGTGCTAAAGATAATTTAAATATCAACATGAGTATATATTTTGCTGCACTTACACGATCCTTCAAACAAAAGAGTGAATATGAGATTTTATTTCCTGAATGGAAATGTATTTACATTAGGGCTACGTATTTACAAATTTGGGAAACTGTACAGCCTGGTAGGGTAAGGAAACCTAAAACCTTGAGAAATATCTTAAATGTGCCCATGTTTCTCCATATAGATGGAATTCTGCAGGAAACACACAAGACTTTTATACTGTCCCAGATGTGCCTAATATTACCCTGAAATTCCAACAACTCACCAGAGACGGGTATCTTTCAGTGTTCACTAACCTCATTTGTTTTAAAACACTTTCTAATTAGCAAGCAAGTAATGCATGCATCCATGTGCCTCATGCCTCTGATGTGTCAATAGGGCTAACACTGAGATCAGGAAGAGCTAAGATTATTTCATAGGTCATCATTTCCCAGTATGATTTTCACCACAACTTCAAATTTTCTGTGTTAAAACTGGAAAAGCTACTTCTCTGTTGCACCAGAACAAAAATAACTTTGTCTTTCTGGTTCTTGTTCTATGTTAGCAGCAAGGAAAATCATCACATTTATAACATGTTAAAAACCAAGAGTAATTTTTAGACCGCTAATGTTTTCCTCATGATAGAGGATGGTAATGCTGCTAGTGAAGATCCTTTCCTGAAGATCTATACACTGGAAGTCACAGAAACAGTGACTGCCTGATGCTGGGGAAATTCAGATCTGTTCTTACCTTCTTTATGCTAGATCTAAACACTCAGGTAAAACAGGATTTTTTTTTTTGTGAAAGCATGACAGTTAAGGAAATAAGAAAAAAATAGTTTGACTTGTCTGTATAAATGACTTTGAGAATACACATTTTTCTGCTTTTCATGGTATAAGTAACTAGATTGAAGAAATAAGAAGTTAGCAAAAAGACAAGCTTTGAAGAGCATCTCACAGCATGTAATGGGCTGCAACAGTTTATTCTTGATATCAGTAAAGCGTATCAGTTTGAGTTAATTTTTTTCAGTGTTCATTATCTGTCTACTTCCCAAAAGAATATTTCAGAGATTAGTGTATAATTATAATCAACAGTTATTTTATGAGGCCTTCAAGACCTCCCTGAACTAAATGACTTTTCCCGTTTAGTCACAAGCCTTTCTATAGCACTAGTAATTTATTTAAGTGGTCAATCATACAAATTCAAATTATGAATAGCAATCTTTATTAATACTGGGTTCAGCTGCTTTATCAGTTGATGAATGTCTTATGCAATACATTTTTTTCATGTGCAGTCACTTCTATTTTTATTATTATTTTCTTTCTGAAGTGAATAGAAGTTCAGCAAGAGATTTTGATCAGTACTGCAGCTGTATCAAAAAAAAAAAAGAAAAAAGCACTGATATCATTTATTACTTCAATGATCTTCGTATCTTCCTTTTTATTATTTTCCTTATAATGTGAAGGCTTCCATGCAATTCATTACTATGTAATGGCCAAGGGGAAGGAGTCTTTCCAAATGCATTTTGAAAGTCATTCATACTTACGACAAATCAGAGTACTGTTAAGAGAAGTATTGACAAGGCAGGACTCCACTCACAGTCTGAATTTCCTTTTAGAGTAGCTCACATTTCTCTACTTTAAACCTCTGACAGAATATAATAAAGAATACTAAAATAAAACAGAGTAGTGATACTTCAAGTGTTTCAAGGAAAGATGTCATTTATAACAGTAATCACAAGTGTGTGTTATAGCCTATTGTACGTACCTGCTTTTCATTGTGAAAATGTGATTACAAGTTCTACTCATAGTGATTACACTTCATAAACCAGAGAAGAAGTTAGTCATTCCCAGTGGGAAACATGTGACAACTATTATTTTTTTATTTCCACTTAGGGGAAGACTCTAAGACCCAGCATTCTGAGTATTAGACAAAATACAGCAGATGGTTATAGGAAGAATGAGACCAGAATAGTAGGCGATGGGTTTAGAATACCAGGAGCTGAAGCCCTGACAAGTTTTTTAGGACTGCACAAAAGAGAGCACTGTGGATCTGAGGCAGAATAATGATGCGGCTAGGCAGATGTTTGCAGAAAAACCTCCTCCCTGAGTTCAACAGCGAGCAGGGGATAAAGCACACGGCTGAGTAGCCCTCACCAGCTGGAGGCAGCAGTTGGCATCCTAGTAGCTAATGGAACATTACAGAGAGGGTAAGTACTGCAGGATCATAAAAATGAAGATAAAACTTTATCTCTGACAAGAGAGAGACAAAAGAACACAGAGAGGAGTGATACAATCAGAACCAGGGGCTGGGGGGATGAGCTCTGTAGGAGAGTCTTCCAGATAAGCCACCACTCTGTCATGGTTGGACTTGATGATCCAATGGGTCTTTTTCCAACCTGGTGATTCTATGATTAAACAGAAGGATACTGCAGTGGCAAGAAGGGAAGTGAAGTACCACTCTGGAAGGTTTGGGTTTTGTTTTTTTTTGCAACAGAAGGGGCTATTAAGTAGAAGGGGAATGAAGAAACAAAAAGTTCTCTAAGCATTGGTAGAGCTGAATTACATCAGAGCAAGTGTAGACAGGTAAAGCTGTTCCCTTGTGTTTCACAGCAACCCAGGAGCAGACGCAGCTCTTCTGCATTGCAGCCCCTGTCTTTGCAATAACCCTGAGGCAACACTAGCTTCCTACAAGCGTAGCACTTGCTAACTTTTTTTTTTTCTTTACATAAATATGTACAGGTATAGTGTGTAATTGCAGTCCTGTCAGGGAAGGACAGTTTCTTTAATCTAAACTTAATCTAAACTTTTATCTAAACTTCATATACATGATTACCACCCTATCCCAAACCCAAATGTTAATGAATTTGTGTGAGCATAGACATTAAAAAAATAGATTGTTTGGAAAAGGTATTTAGAACACAACACTAGAAAAGAGTCGATGAGCTAAATGTAAGCAGTGTATTACATATGGTACCTTCCCTGTGTAAGCACAATGCAGCTCGTGAGATTTGCTCATATGGTAAGCTTTCCTGCCAAACATCTACAATTATCTCAAATTAAGGAACATTTTTTGTTAAATTAAAAGTTTCCCATGGTCACATTATTCACCTTCTGTAGTTTGCTCTGTACACAATAAAAATGTTGGACTGGAAACATCCATCATTTCCTTAAACAAAAAAACCCCACAAGGTGTGTGCTACAATGAGATAACACATGCCCTACTGGCCTCAAATGATCCAATAAAAGGACTATCTTTCAATACCATGCTCTTGGAAACGTCTTATTGCAATAATGAAATGACACCAAAGTTCATTTTGTTATAGGAAAGCTGTGTTCATCCACATACTGAGTAATTTTATGCAATTTCAAGCAAAAATATCCCACCTTCCTGTTATTCTGAGGCACAGCATAGAAACACCTTCTGAATAATTTAGCATATTAACTGTAATGCAGTAATATATGATAGCTATAAAATATATTTTTTTTTATTTATATGCTGAGCAATATCACAACACTAAGGCCTAGAAAGAAATTCATTACTGTTTCAGTTTCCAGTAAAATTCTGGACAGGAGATTGCCACTCTTTCTTTATCAATAATACTGGTAACACTGTGGAAGGGAGAAAATAAATCAATATTTACTTATAGGGCCATAATTATTTTTTTTCCTAGATCTTGTCTTTCTATTGTTATTACTGAATTATTTCTACTGGACAATTATCAACATCAATGATACTAAATTTTCTTATCATGTGTAGTGCTCTGTAATTAATACTTACAGACAACTAAACTATATTTGCTGTCTGGACAATCCTTACTAAGAAACTCAGAAAGCAATGAATCGCTGCAAGACAGGAAGAAATAATGACATTTATGATCCTGCATATTTCCAGCCACATATCAGAGTACACATCAAAGGCACTTGTCTGTACAGCAATGTTGGAACCAGCCGTTAAAGGCTTGACTCCTTCTTCCATTACTCTTAGCAGAAGAGGGTTATTTAAAGCAGCAGCAGCAGAAGTAAAAGGCCTGCCACATTATTCTCTCCTTTTTCCTTCTTCTCTAGCAGGTGGCTAAAACTGAGGGACTAATGTTCTAGTGCAATTCTGTCACTGCTGCCGTAGATTACTTCTTAAGTCTTTGTTTCATCTTCACAATGAAGTGAAAAAAAAAATTTGCAGTTTTTGTAAAATGTTTTTCTCCCAATGAAATCCTAGAAATGAAAATGCTTAAAATTGCCTGCACTACTACCTAGGGAGTAAAATCTATTTAAGTGCTTTAGAGACTCAACAAAGGCCATCTTTACCTTCTGCCCTTTGAAAAGGAAAAAGGCCAAGAAGAAAACCTGAAAAATAGGTCAGAAGAAAAAAATATTTCTGAGTCCACCCTAGTGTTATATTTGAAACTAAAGTAAGAAACAGTGAATGATGAACACGAATTCTGTTTATAATTCTTTCCCCGCCTTCATATCTGACATAGACAGTTGTTATGGATAACATTAGTTCTTTATTTTAACAGTGAATATTAAGATAATGGAAGAAATTGGCTAGTCAGTTGTGAAATATTATAGCAATAAGAGCCTTTGGTGGAAGATGAATCATCTTCAAAATAGCACAAGGGTGTCAATAAATGAAGAGTAATGTGAAGATTACTTATATTTATTGAGACTGCAGCATTTATCAAAGTCATCAACATTTAATTGGAGTTAATATACATGCCAGCTTTTTATTTCTGCTGGTCAAGTTTATTCATATATTTAGGGATAAAGTGCTCACTTTAACTAGTTATTTTAACTCTTTTTGGCTTTTGTCATCTACCTGTACATAAACGTGTATTTAGATTACACCTGTAGTGTCCCATTGATGGAACAGCTGGGCTACTTTGTAAAGCATCTGTACTTCCTATGGTGGATTCACATCTTAACAAAACCTTTCATGTAATACAAGTGAAAAAATAGGAATTTTGGAATTTGAAGTTAGTAAAAGTACTTTATTTGCATATGTTTATGGGCTATTGCTTTATGTTTATGAAAGAATTATATGATTATTATATTAGCTCGAGATGAGATACCAGTCATAGCGCCTTTCAACCAGGCACAAACCTGAGGATTGTTGGAATTTGGGGATACACCTAAGCATCTTGTCTATCCCAAGCACTGCTCTCCCTGATGTCTCAGGCCCTGAGACAGAAAGGAAAGGAGAGCAGAGATGTCAGGATCTGAATCCATATCACAGATCAGGCCCTCTTCACTTTCAGGGGATGAAGGAGCTGTGAGAAAAACAGGAATTCACACTTTGCATTTGTTGGCACTGATCTTTTAACATCACACTCGGCTGATACTGTAGGGTTCAGCTGTGTGCAGTGGGCAGCAGACACCTGCTCACCCTCTTTCACTCGAGGCTCTTGGGAGCCACTCATACAAACGTAGTTGTGGTAGCTCAGGGCTGTGTTTCCTCATCCCCTGCAGCTGACATCATGTTGTGTGACAGGGTCGCATCAAGTCTGGGGGTGGCGGGGAGGGAGACCGGGAGAAGATACTGAGGCAACCAGGCTCACCCAAGAAATTTGAGACGAGCGCTCAGTGGTTGTTAAGCTATGACAGCTGTCTTCTTTCTTAAACATCCTCTGGCTACCATGTGAACTGGACTGTAAGGAGGAAGGCTAGAGGTGATGTAGTTGCATGTGCAGTGCAAGGTCAGGGCTGCTTGGAGGAATAAGAGATCCGAGTGGCACAGCAGGGCTGCCCTGTGCACACATAAGTTTCCAGGAGCAGCTCTGCAGAAGGTCCAGCTGTGCCAAGTCCAGCATGGCAAACCTGTGTGGCCTACAGCTGGCAGGGCAGTTATCACTGCACATCAAATTTATGAAAAAATTACTTGTGAAAAGAAATTACAGAAAGATAACTCAGTTATTGTATTTTACTGGAATCCACAGACCTATTGGGACACTTACATTATTGATTTTTTCCATTGATACATTCTCCTTCAAAATGTAAAGGGAGCAATCAGACATTAATGTATGCATGCAGATTGCATGAGGCTCCCTAACCAGCTGCTCATGAAATAGTAATGTCATTTTTGAGTAAGGGAAATGGTGAATCTAGTGGTCACTTTAACTGCTGTCAAATTGCTTGACAAAAAGGTACCTACATGATACAACATAAGATGATCTTTTACTGCAGTTCATATTTCAGGCTTGAATTTGTAGCATTTGGAGCACATTTTGTCAAAAATCCTCAGATGCACTGTAAGCTGTAAATTCCTACTACACGGCAAACAGGATGTGTTGTTTACAGCTGTTTAGATCCACTAAATATTTGTGGATTTGCTTCCTCAGCTATAGCAGGAACTTACTGGTCATAACTCCCTGCTTTGTTCAATAACTTCCAGTAATTATCACGAAGAAAACGCAATAAATCTATGTAATAGACTGCCCCTTTGCTATAATATACAATGAGAAGCAATCAATGCTCCTTACAATAAGGAGAAGAAATACAACTCTGTTTTATTTTATAGCTTTAGTAATGCAGCTTTGGAAACCAAGAGAAGGAGGGGAGTGAAACTCCAGTGGTCAGATTCCAGCCCTGTAAAACATAGCCCAGGGCTGACATTTCACAAAGTAGCAACACAACACTGGGCTGCGTGCTTCTTAGTAGACTATTTTATTTGTTCACCCATCCAGCAAATAGAACAACCCCATTAATTGCTGCTCTTATTTCATATGCTTAGAAGCAGGAAAGCTATATGAATCTTGTAAATAAACCTCAAACTTAACCTTTGGCAAAATAATTACAAAAAAGATGATAACAAAATATCTGCTATATAGCTATATTTAATCATGGTTTTAATATATAGTTTTACTGTAACTTAAATCAAAGGGCATTTCTGAGGCCATCCTAGTTATGGTTAAAGTATAATTACACACTACATATCTTGGAAAGTAAGTGAAAGCCTTTTCTTGGTGATTTGTTATACATTTCTTCTTTGCCTCTGGCTAAGTGAAGGCCAGGCCTCTGAAGAGTTTCAAGTATAATGCACAGTGAATATAAAAGAGCCCATTAATTGGGATAATAGGTCCTGGCATGTAATTGCATTGCTAAGGTACTATGCATAGCTGCTGAGTGAAATGGTATTTATTCAAGGTTGTTAGTCACCCGTGGATAACTTTATTTGTCCATTGATGCTTAAATAAATGCATCATCCATCAGTAAGAACACTTATGAAAAAAATTTATAGCAAAAATCATTATCATGTCTCAAATTATGAAAGGAAACAGTATATAAAAACTGCTGAACAGTGGTACAATAAAGCTATGCCATGCTGTGGATTGAGCGGTTTTCTACCCGTGGACAGTAAAATATGGTTGAAAAATCAAGTCTGATTGGCAGGTTTACATCCTTAAAATATTTATTCTCACCACTGAATGTACTATGTTTAAAAGAAATTTTTTTTCTCTACTAATTCATTCTGAAACTATTGTAAAAATTAGTGTTATCTAAATAGGACGACTACCTTCAATAAAAGATGCAGCATCAACTGCAAAAAAGGCATAAATTAACAGTGCATTTAAGGCACGTATATGAGTAAGGTAGCAGGTTCTGTTCATGTCATTTTGTTGTTATTTTGCAACGATCACTAATCCCTTAGAAAATAATGAAAACCAAATCATACCTACATAATAGTAAGACACAAGTATTGCTTGATTACAGACAATCTTAAATAAAGCTTAAATAGGACAGAAAAGACCTACAAAGAATTCCCATTGATACCGCCAAAAGCTCAACTAAGAACACCTTCGTATCTCGTATAGATAAAGAAATTATTATTAAGGACTGGATTTTCAGATGGAGTGCAGACACATCCTCTTTTATCTTCAGCTACACATGCAAACACTCATTATTTTGACAATCCTATCCTCAAGATCTTATCTCATCATACATTCTTTCTGTAAAAACTTATTATGAAATATACCAGGGATACAGATTTCCAAACAAAGTTTAAAAGGAAATATGTACGTTTATTGAAATAATGGTGCCTATAGCAGCAGCAAATATTATTCATATTTATAATTTCTAAGTAATTATCAGCATAGTTTGACTGGGCTCATGAATGAGGCTTCGTCTGTTGAGCCCCTGTTGAAAGGGTCACTGTTGTTTCTTTAGATAGATACAAGGAGAAAAACAACCTCTTTCAAGCTCAAAAGGGTAGCATAAGCCTTCTTTGCTATCCACAGAACTAAATCACAGATCAGCTTTGGTCATGTTTGATTCCCACATCTCCCATTGACTGCAGGGCCACCAGCCACCTCCTCATCTGCACTTGGTGGGGCTGGATCAGCACGTCAGACAAAGCTGTCCCGTTTGTCCAGTGGCTGAACCTGCCATATTCACCTGTCTCCTGGGATATAAAGATCAGCAAATGGAATTGTTTGATGAGAAAGAAGTCTGTTTTAAAAACACTTTACATTTTTAGCAGTGCAAAAAAGGGTGGCCACACAACACCCACTCCTGTCTTCCTAACAGACACGTCAAATTTCACAGAAGGCAGTGAAAATTCCAACCAACTCACAGAGGGGTTATTAGTTACATTGAAATATAAAGCTGATCCTGCAAACAAGTATGCATTCTATTAACTTTAGATATACAAGGTGTTACAGCAGTCTTAGTGAGGTAAGTCATGCATTAAATTAACCACACATATATTATTATGGAGATTCAAATAGAGCAGCAGTGTCTTCCTTGAGATTCACTTTCCAGGACTTCTGGAAGGTTTCAAGTTTTAAATTACCAAATAAGATAATATGATTCAACAACGGGTAGGAAAAAAAAAAAAACCAACCCTCTGTTCTCAAATCAGATTTACAGTTTTTCCTTCTAGTTCTGCACTCCAGACAGGGGCTTTCAGCCTTTCTGCTTATTACATTATTTCCACCTCCCTAGACCATATCTTCCCAGATTTGTCAACTTCACTGAGTATGCTTCTTTGTTCTTTTTTATTCCCCAATATTCCTGTGTTTACAGATTATATGACCAAAATAGAGAAGTTTGACCTAATGATTATTCTGGGTTTATAAAATAAGTTCTAGTTCATATTAAAAGTCCATTTGGACATGTTAGTCTTTACTACTGCTTCACAATGAAGTAAGCATTTAATGTTGAATCTGTCAATATACATGCACTGAACATTTCTTCCTATTACCTAATTCAATATCTAGTTCAGCTACACTTAACTTGTGTAACATTTAATTTTCCACCTCCTGCTCCATTCACTCAATTTATCAACAATTATACTCTAAAGCAACTACAACCATCTGCCGTTTAAACAATCTCTTTACTTTAGTACCACCTGAAATATTTATTGCCTTACATGTTTTAAACTAAATAAATAATTAAAATAATAAAGAGAACGGTCCCAACAAAGAAAGCAAAAGGATTCTTCTCTTCAACAATTCCCCCAAATGCACTTTCCAGGCCCTGCTATTCTGGTTACTTATCAGTATTAAAAGTCTTAAGCATCCATTCTGTATTAAGACAGGTTATACAAGAATCCGTCGCATGAAACTTTGGTAAAATAAAAAAGCTTTGTGGAAATGAAGAAATACTAAATCTTTCATTTTCTCATCTTCCATTCACGTGTAAAGAAGTAATCTTATTTGCTCAAAATGATTCACCTTTCAGAAATCCGTCCTTACTTACGCCTTACATACTTAGACAGTTTTAACTGTCTAAGTTTATCCTTTTGGCAACCATAAATCAGTATTCTCCACTAACATACTGAAAATTTTCAACATTTCATGTTTGCTCTCATTTTAAGAATAGTAACTAATCCCACAATTTTTCAGTTTCCTGAAGACTTTTGTATCAAATATACAATAAAAAAGTAATAATTACATCAACAGTTTATTTTCACTGTCACATATGAAGCATCTGCACAGTCTGTTTCTATACTTCACTTAATTTTTTTATTTGCCTTTCCGTTTGCTTACTAGTGCTTCTTCAAATATTTGACACTTTTCTACTTCACCAGTGTTTCAGAAAACATTGGGAAACCCTAAAAAACTCTCAGGAACTCCCTATGACCTCAGGGAAAACAATAAATAGAACATTAATTAACACAACTATCATTAAAACTTGTGGTAGTCTTTTCAGTGTGACGCATTCTTGTGGCTCACCTAGGCTATACCAGGCTAGATGGAGCCTTGACCTGGGCCCCTGCCTGCAAGTGAGAGAAATAACCCAGGACATCTGTAGCATTTTTTCACAGGCTATCAGGGTACTCTTCCTGCATCTCAAAAATGCTGCTGAAGGACTTGTGCATAGAATCATAGAATAGTTTGGATTGGAAGGGGCCTTAAAGCCCATCCAGTTTCAACCCCACCATGGGCAGGGACACCTCCCACTGATCAGGCTGCCCAAGGCCCATCCAACCTGGCCTTGAACCCCTCCAGGCACGGGGCAGCCACAGCTTCCCTGGGCAACCTGGGCCAGGGCCTCCCCACTCTTGTAGTGAGGAAATTCCTCCTTATGTCTAGTCTAATCTGCCCCTCTTCAGTTTATACCCATTGCCCCTCATCCTATCACTACAAACCTTTGTGAACAGCCCCTCCCCAGCTTTCTCATAGACCCCCTTTGGGCACTGAAGCTGGACTTTTGATATTTCTATTTTGCATTCATTCATGCCGGTTTTTAAGCATCTTTCCAACTAGCAGCAATAACCTCCCCTTCTTCCTTGTGTTTAACCCTCAGTTTTATTTATAAAAATAGCTTGTGTACTTCTGTCTTCATTTTACTAGGCTAAACGGGTAGGTCCTATTATATAACACACTTTAATTTCTTCTCATATGATAGATTCACTGTTCACTTACTCACCACAATTGCACTTCTTTCCATCTGTTCTCATTTAAATTCATTTTTTGTGAACAAGGATGACCAGATTGTACCTAGTATTCTAAATAAGATTAATGCCTTCAGTAGCTCTCATTCTTCAGTTTTAATTTGGAAATACCTCACATGATCTTCATAGACTACACTTGCTTTTTTTTTTCTTTTAAATGTATCACAGCTACAGAAGAAGTGAATAACCAGAGTAATTCAGTACCATTTACAGTTGAAAAAACTCCCAATATTTTAATATTAAGTCCTACTAATAAAAATCATTACTTATGGATTTTGAACTTAATAAGTGATATCCTTTGTTATAATCACACATCAGTGTGACACTAGGCACCCACTTGCACTTGGATTTTAAATCTTAAGCAATAACAACATTCAGCAAAGCTTATCTCCTTTATTTTACCTTTAAAACCATGAAGTTTGAAGTCCGCCATGAAAGTAAGGGAGAAAATGACCTACGTAGGAGAATTTAGGATAATTTTTTATATTTTGTCCCCAGAATTTCCATTAATTTTCCTCACTTTCCCCACAATACCCTGCAGCAATACTGTTGGAAACCAAAAGATAAAGCAGTAAGGCTCTGTTACTACTACATGTGCTCAGAGAAGTTTCATGAAGTCAGAGACCAAGTCAAAGGTACTCTACTTTCTTTTTCCTCATTACTATTTTTTTCAGACTAAGTAACACAACCAATACTATCAACATAGTAGTGAGAAACACAAATGAAGAGCTATCATCTGAAACCAGATGATATATTTACATAGGAGAAAGGTAAACTGGAAGTTAAAGGCTTCTTTTATTTATTTGTTTCATTCAATGAGGAACTTATTTATTAGGAATTTGGGGCACAATTATTTATTGAAAAACCAAGCCCAGATATAAGGCTGAAAATGGTGAAATTCTAAATGAAAAATATCTAGACATTCATTACTAGAGCCAATTATATTTTAGCAATGAAATAAAACATCTATTCTATGTGCCACTGTATAAATTAGGTTTCTAAAGTAATTTTTTTTCTAAAGTAATAAGTGAATCCACATCATAAGAAAGACTCATCCTCTCTTTTTACCAGTATCTTAAAAATCTCAGCACTTTAAATTATTTGCCAGCTATGTTTCATACTAAGAAAATATGGGAAGATCACAAACGCATTTCAGGTCCTACTGTATGAAACTACAGTCAATTATGGTTTGCTCCCTCTGAAGAATTTCCTATTAGCCTATGATACAGTCAGGAAAAATGAAAATGGAAATGGTAGGGTTGTAAATGAACACAAGAATCCTGCTGTGTAGTACTGATAACATTAACTCAACTTGTCTGTTTCTGGAGTGGAGTAACAAAGCAATTACTATTATTTTTTCTCTATGTTTTCATTGCAATTAAGAACCTACCAAATACACATTACTGCAGCCTGCTAGATTGTTTCATGTGGTAGGAAAGCTTTATCACAAAGACAATTAAGAACATCTTATCAAAATATCACTCAGGAATCATGCGTAGCTTCTATCACAGCAAAGCCTGACACACAACTATAGGACTGCGTGATTTCCTGGCTGTTCTGTAATTTACATAAACACAAACCACATAAAACTGTTCCAGCGACTTTTCCAAATGCATGTCTGAGCAACTGACACCAGTAATAACAAAAGTAGAAAAGGCTAAAGGAAAACCCAGTGATACGTTCAATCAGGAAGGGAGATTTCATTCATTTGCATATAATTTTCACATTTCATGTTTTACAACAGAGTTTACCTTTTCATACTGTAAAATCACTCCATATTTTTTAAAAGCTCTAGAATTCAAAGATATGACATTGCTCCCTCCCTCCCAGTCCCCTAATTTTCATGTTTGCTAATTTTGGTAGAGTTTTCCATATCCACATGGCAAAAACATAGCCCAGTATTTCTAGGTTCCCTATAAGACATTGAAATTCATCTAAAGACTGTAATAAAAAATAATATTACACTTTAGATTAACATCTTAAAGATATTACCTTGCCTACTTCTATCTGGCTGCAACATAAAGCACTCACATAACACTCTTATCAAAATAAAAATTACCTATTTCTGAATGTAGGAATCACAACTTCATGAGGCTTCTTGAGCTAAAATCTGTTTAACTCATAAGGTTTTAGGATCAGCTTCTACTTTTTCTGCTGTAAACTGGAGGCAGCAAAATAGTTCTGGTACATAAAATGAAGAGTTTCTTCTCTGAGAACACATTTAGAGAAATATAAAGGAGCTTCAACCTACTTTGCTCAGGCACCTCTCATTAATTAATGATGGTTTCCAGTTATTAAGCACAGCTGATCTCTTCAGGAAATCAGGAATGTCTCTTCCACAGATCACTGCTCCAAGTAAAAACTAATATTTGTGACTGATTTACCTGTATCACATAGTAATGTTTTTTTCTATGAGAGTTGGTTGGATGCACAAGCAATTATGGACTTAGATTTTTTGAGTAGATGTGAAATGTGAGGAAACAGCATCTCTTATTTCGAACAAAAATTCTTCTATTTGACAAAACAGCAAAATAATTTCACTTAAAAAATCCTCAGGTATGGAATAATTCTAGTTTAATTAATCCATCACACATCAATAGAATTAGCATATGCACATTATCCTGTATAAATCAGTATCAAATGACATGTTACAGACTTCTAAACATATTTTTTGAGTTCAACATCACTGCCTCTGAATGCTGTTTTACAGTTTTGGATGCATGCATATGTGCGTGAGGTACAAACTCAGAACTCTGCACATAACAACCCCCCCCAAAACACAGTAAAATATCTAGTAAAATATGTACAGTGGGTATAAACTGCCTTTGGGGATGGATGGTATCTCTGACTTTGTCTTGGCTGATGAGTAGAATATGAGAGGGCAGAACTCAAGCGCCTTTGGCCAAGCCTATTGCCACGGGTAGTCAGCAGCTCTAGAGAGGAGTGCTTCAGCCAGAAAGTAAAATCTATACCCCACCTAACCCACCTTGAAAACTCAAGGAATACAACTCACTTTATATTTCCCTCTATATTCCTTCTATATATAAAAATATAACAAGGTGGAGAGACCTGATCCAATAATATCTCCTCAGCAGAAGTCTCTCAGAATTGGAGAATCATGCTGTCCTAGATCACCAGGTTGGAAGGAACTTCAGGATGTATCTGGCCCAAACTCTCTTGGCAGAAAAAGCAGTCTAGACATGATGGTCCAGTTCCCCATTCAGTTTAATCTTAAAAATGTTGGGGAAAAGGCAGGGGGAGAACTGAAATGAAAAGCAAACTAATATATCAGATAATGGAGATAACCAGTCCTTTAGATTTATTTTGTGACTTTGTTGATTATTATTACTACTACTACAATTACAGATTTCTAGTCTTTGATGGTGCAAAGATACACATTTTCTCAGTATACATAGTTATAATGATATAAAAAAATAGTGCATTTTACTATATTCCCTTGTCCTGCCTCAAATATAATGAGAAAGCCTAATTTAAACAGCGTAGGAGCCCATAAAGAAATTAGTTGTAAACATATTTTTAGTAGCAACAATAACAGTCACTGGAATGCATAATCTGTTTTCCTCCAGTTTAACTGTTAACTAAAATTCATAAGCATTCTAAAAATCAAACCCACAGTTTATCCAATTAAGCTCTACACATGAGACTTATCCATCAGCTGTTGACAGCATGAATTTAGCTTGGAAATAGAATAAATGCCGTATTTCAGATGTTGGCAGGCAGTACTTTGTACACATGAGGGCAAGCAGAACACTAAAAAGTATTTCAATTTTAGCTACTAGATTTGAGTGAAACTCAAGCAGCTGAGGGAATCTGTTACACATGAATGGGCTCATAGCAGTTCAGGAGAAGTCAGTGACACATGTACTCCTGAGTCTCTAGGAGACTAACTTTGATGGGGACAGATAACAGGAAGGCTGGTTTCTATATAGGAAACTGATATAACATATTGCCCTGTCCTTTGATACGAGAAGACAGAAACACTCCACAGGTTTTTGGTTTGAAAGAAGGAAAAAAAAAATAGATGAAAAGTCTTGCTTTGTTTCTGTGTATTTTAGCATCATATTGAAAAAAAGGATACAAGAGCGCGGCAAGCAAGAGGCTTACAGTCAAACCCTGGAATACAAAGTAGGTCCTCTCACAAACTCAGAGTATATGGGTGTGGTGTTATAAGATGTCGTTATTAGGTCTATGAACTACACAAAAACAACCATCAAGTTACTGTCTCCCCATCCCCATTTTGCACGGCAATCTGAAACAGTGCTTGACAAAATCTCCTTGCTAGACCGGAGCAGTAGCAGAGCTGAGCAATATTAAAAACGCTCCAGTAAGATCTAGTACCTGACAACTATTAGAAAATTATATATTTCCACTCTGTAACATACAACAAATGATCACTAAAAGTGAATGCAGGGTTTGTTATGTTTTATTCTTTTAATGACAGAGAAAAAGAGACAAAAGTGATGTAAAATCACATTATGTATTTTCCAGTTGTCATAGCCAACAGTCTGGCCAGCTTTCTTAGATGTTTATTAGTCAGCTACTGTTTATCTAATAAAGTTGCCTGCTGATTAAATTTGGATTTAGGTAAATTTGTTAAATATGTTCTAGATGATTAAGTAGCTGCCTGGATGACACAAATGGATTTTAATTAGCACAGTACTAGAAGCTGGCCACATTTTAGAAGGAGTATAAGGAGTATAAAGTATAGGCTGTGTGTGAAGAAAGAACTATTCTTCTTGCTTTTGTCTTTCAAATTGGCTGGAAAAAAAATCAGAGGGGAGGCCTGTGGCACATCAGACACATTTGATGTAAGTATTCGAGGATTTGTTTTCACAGAAAGCTGGTGATAGATTAGAAATGTAATTTGTTTTCTTAGTTTGTGCGTAACTAAACAGTAATTTTAATTGTTTTAAGTATTTTTGTATTTATTTTATATTTACTATTTATTATTATTATATTTTAATGAAAGCAAAGGTAATTTATTCTCTGTGGCAAGCACTTTCTTGTGCTGTTACAGTGGAGGAAGCTGTATCTACTTCCCTGAAAACACTTGGTATGTTTGTACCAAAATCCATGATAATTCACCAACAACTTTGTTCTTTTCTTCCATGTCTGCACAAACTTCTTGAAAAGTCTGAGTAGTGATCTTAGCCCACTAGTATAATTACAGAATTGTTCCTTGCCATGATATAACCTATGATCTTTTAATTGTAAAACTAGAATATGCACTTAAATCGGTATATTATAAAAACGATGTCAGTTTTATTACAGAACACCTTTCACATGATTATGAAAGGGTACATCACTTCTGTTTGTATCCAAAGACCTGTCTGATGCCTTTTATGTGAGAACATAGCTATATATTTAACATATTTAATCTCATAGTAGTACTCAAAGTAGCAAAGAATTAAGTTTATTTACTGGATGGCAAGCCAGAGTACAGAAGAGATAACACCAATTTCATCCAGATTCCCACAGAAAACCAATAGTACGGTCTCAGTCTAGTATCACAAAGTCCTAGGCTAAATGACTGATCACTTATTTTGCCTTTTGGACCCCATAATAGTAAAATGGTCCACATGAAATGTTTTATAATTTTTTTTTTCAATAAAGTAAATTGTATTTTGAAGGAGGATGTGTTCTACCGATTTTGTTATAAAGGTGGCATTTTAATTTTCTTCAGTTGTGGATACTATTTTAAAAAATATATAATCAATTGAAGACCACATCACTTTTGACTTCACAGCAGTAAAATTACTAGAAAGCTCTAAGAAAGCTTCAAAATTATCTTCTTTAGTTTTCCTAGCTGAAAGGACTTCAGCCCCTCTGTCAACACAGTATGCGTGCTATCAGTCTCATCAAGAACTATCTTCTCTCTCTGCCTTGCAAACACGTAGTCTTGATGCATTAGTCTCTCGGCACCAGGGATTCAAGAAGAAAATCACCAGATTTATGCTATGAAACCCATGCAAGAGTTTTCTCTCTCTTGATTGTCGAGCAACTCTTAGGAAAGCAGGACCAGTTCAACAGTGTGTTGCAGTTGGAAGCAATAGCTCTGAGGCAAATTATGGAGCTGAGCAGTACAAGGCAGCAAAAGTTGCCCACGCAGTGAGGTGGGAAGCTTCTGAGACCTATATTTCCTTTGCACATCTAACAAATCTCTTCTAAACATGTTCAGAAAATTTTCTAAAGCTTAGTATTTCACCAAGTACGGATGGCTTTTCATAGAAATGACAAAACACGTATTTCTGACACAAAGATTTCCCTCCTCCTGCCAAACTTCAAGCCTCTGCTTTGTAAACTGTAAATCAAAGCAGAGTCAGACCTTCCATTTTCAGAATATCTTTGAATTTGCCGTGACAGTTTCCTACTCTTTAATGAAATAAAAATGAATCATCTGAGAACTCCTGACCTATACTGCAAGTTTGTTTTTGTTATTAGCTGTTTTTAAGATAACTGGGCTTTGTTTTCTTCGTGCAGCCCATCCGTCAAAATTAAGACACTGTTTTTCCACTTGTATTAACGCAAATATTTTTTAGAGAAGAACACTTAAAAACAGGAGAAAAGAAACTTTTCTACAACTTTTGTGATGGGCTGCTTTCATAATACATGTTTTAGCAGATTAAAAGTTAAATGTTTAAGAAAAAACTTTAATTTATGAAAAGGTTTATTTATGAAAATACAGACACTCTAAGAAAATAAAATCAAGTGTACATTCATTATGGATAAATAAAATCTATCCATACATACATTGAGAAATTGATTCAGTAGGCAAGAGAAGAGGATAGAATGCAAAGTCTGTTTGCCTTTGAAGCTGAACACTTGGCATAAGCGGGATTGCAGTAGAAAGCATACATAGTGTAAAAAACATTCAAGAAATATTAGCAAGTGGAAGTACACAAATAGATATAAGATATCTGAATAGATATAGATATCAAAGCATTTTCTGAGATGTTCACTCAAGGGACAACATTTTTATTTGGGATAGAAAAGAGCAAAATAATTTTCAGTGTTTTTGTTTTGTATCAGTGTTATCTCACACGAATTAAAAACTCTACTAAATAGGAAAAGTTAATTGAATAAAAAAAAAAAAGCTGTTTGTTTCCACTTATTATAGCAACACACTTTCTTTGCTGTAGGAAAAATAAGGAAGAGTCCAAGTTTCTTGTAGTTTTGGGAATGTGATCAAATAATGAACAATGATTCTTCTAGCACCCTATGCTTTTCAAACTACTGAACAATATTAATATTTAATATACGAAATGGATAAGTCTTTTTAGGCATCCAAGACCAGTAGGGGTTATATTATTTACTAAAGAACACATAGTAATTTGGAAGCAAACCTAAGCTGCAAATTTTTATATATACTGTATATTTTCAGTGTTTTGGTTTTATTTTATTATTATTTACATGTTATGAAATATGTTTTAGATTTCTGTTCTTGAGGTGGATGCACTACTTTTCCCTTGGCCTTAAATGTAAATCCTCTATAGAGGTGTTTGCAATGAAATTTTATACTAGAAGTCAACCTGAAACTGTTGAATATTCCTCCTTCTGTAATGTATCTTCCTTCAGCATAAACCTCAACCTCCCTGATCATCTTCGTCCTTTTCTTCCCTTCTACTGTCTTCCACTTCCAAAACATGAATGATAATTGAAAATTCTTTATATTCTTTACCCCGCTCTTGTCATACCAGCATGTTTACACTCTCAATATCTTTCTACACTGTATTTTCTTCTGTAATAGTCATAATTTCATTCCTTTATCCTACTACAGTTAAGTACTTTTCAGGCTAATCGGGCTTCTGTTAAAATTAATGGATGCCTTGCCATTAATTTCAGTAGAGGAAAGATTAGCCTCTAACCTTTCTACCTTGTTCAGTTCTTTCAGGAGAGAATTAAACTCTTAACATTTTATTCTTTATTTATATATGTAGCTACTATGTACATAGGGCATATTCCTTCCATTTCCTTTCCAAGCGCTCTCCCAGTTTCCTTGTCCATGTAATAAATCTTTCTATTCTTAATTTTTTTAATATATATATTTCAAAATTCATATGTGAAAACACATAAACACGTTTGAGCCACAGTGGTTCATTTCTGTGTGGTCACACATGAACACAGAGTAACTTCTCTGGTAACGCAAGACAGCTCTATTAACTTCTAAAGAATTACACAGGTACAACTAAGGGTAAAATTTTAGACTTTAACAGAGCTGAAGGCCACAGTAGAGTAGTTTATGGCAAATATAGCATAGTAGCAGACAGCATTACAGTACGACTTCCCTATTTCTTATTGTATGTATCTGTAGCAATTAATATCAGAGCTGTCAGGAAAAAAATTGGCCAGAATAAACAATTTTCCCCAATCAATCACAGTGGCATATTCATGCTGCTTCATTCTTTCAGTATATCCAACACACATAAACTTCTTTAACCAGGTGCTTGAGGCCGCTCCTCGAATCCTGTGTTCAGTTCTGGGCCCCTCACCACAAGAAGGATGTTGAGGCTCTGGAGCGAGTCCAGAGAAGAGCAACGAAGCTGGTGAAGGGGCTGGAGAACAGGCCTTATGAGGAGCGACTGAGAGAGCTGGGGGTGTTTAGCCTGGAGAAGAGGAGGCTGAGGGGAGACCTCATTGCTCTCTACAACTACCTGAAGGGAGGTTGTGGAGAGGAGGGAGCTGGGCTCTTCTCCCAAGTGACAGGGGACAGGACGAGAGGGAATGGCCTCAAGCTCTGCCAGGGGAGGTTTAAGCTGGACATTAGGAAAAAAAATTTCACAGAAAGGGTCATTGGGCACTGGCAGAGGCTGCCCAGGGAGGAGGTTGAGTCGCCTTCCCTGGAGGTGTTTAAGGGACGGGTGGACGAGGTGCTGAGGAGCGTGGGTTAGTGTTTGATAGGAATGGCTGGACTCGATGATCCTGTGGGTCTCCTCCAACCTGGTTATTCTATGATTCTATGAAAAGTGGCCTTGGGACTTACTTTGCTTCATAGCTAGAGGGTATGGTCTCCGTTTCTCTATGAGGTTGCTGCTGAAAACTTGAATATTCTTTGGCAGAAAAGGGAATTAAATCTGCCATTCACCTCCAGGCTAAGTAAACCTGAGTTGTTCTGCTAACTACCCAGGGTTCTACAAAAACCTGCTGGCTTTGTCAATACTTACTCTGTTCACACCACACAGCTCACCTTAAATAATCTTTTTCAACCACAGACACTGTGCTATTTTTTTTTCTTTCTTTGTCACTCCTCACTCAGTATGTCTCCATAAAACCAAATTTTTCTTTCTTTTTGGCACTATAACATAAGCAACATCATTAAAGCTTGCATAGATTTATGCAGATATTAAAAAGCCGAAGATATTCTTTTTCTATCTGGATAAAATAATTTTTCTCTCTCATAAAACGAAAAATCTACCAAGTAATTGAAGGAGGAGAAAAAGAAGAAAAAAAATCTTTTTCTCAGTTATCCCATATATTTTTGATGGGAATATGAATGAAGTGGTGTCTGGTGGGAAATAAAGCCAAGAAATTGAAGGAAACGAAGGAATCACTAAGTCTGAGAAGCTTACTACAGCAAGGTGTTGAAGAATATGAATATGAAGAATATGAAGAGATTATGGTAGGATGCTTTTTCAAGTTTCATGTAACTTCCAAGAATACTCACGGACCAGAGACTAATGAGGTCAACATAAAAACTCTTGTTTGCTTCATTAGGTTTTGAACCAGGCCTCAATAACTTATTTTTACAAAATGTCACATCACATTGAATGCATGTCAGTAACAAGACAATAGAGAAAAAAATTTTTATTTATAAAGGGATCGCTAATAGCTTCTTTGAGTTTATCAACATCATTATGACTGCGAGGAGCTGACTGTGCTTTTGAACACAAATCACCCTGCACATATTTGCTGCAGGTTCTAGTTTTTGTGTTAGTAAAAACTGTTAGCTGACAAAGTTTGAAAATAAAATAATATGCTTGCTGCAGACATCACCCAAATCAAACGTCTATAACATTTTAGAAACTTTTGTTTGGTGAATATATAATTTCTATACTGTTTTCTGAGTACATCTATGTTATTGTGAAAAAAGAACCCACATTTCTTCTCACTGAATTTGGCTTCACAATGGTGGAGGTTAAGAGAGTGACCTGTACCTTTAGGGGACTTAAATGCTGAATTATTTCTTTTCTTGTTTTCTTGGAGTGTTTTTGTTTTCAATTACAAAAATAAATTCTACCCTAGATGCCTGATCTCTCAAGTAAAGCATTTTGGCAAATAAGCTCCTGAAACTCATCAGCCTCCTGACTTTCCCACAGAAAGATCACATTTTACCTGGAGCCTGTGCGGTGCAGAGCGAGTCTAACATAATGATAAGAATAAATCTAAATAGTGCCTTCCAAATCACTAGGCCTTTGGGAAATTCACACTTCTTATGTGAAAAAGCCAGCAGACTCACTCAATAAAATGCTGCTTTACTTGACTTGTCTACACATGGATAGAGCATCATACTCTCCTCTGTTATTATTACTTGACTATAATAGACTCCTAAAAGAGAATAATTTTTATCTTCCTGCTCAAAATTGATCTGTTTCTAATTTTAATTGGTTTGGGTTTTTTTCCCATACTTGAGAAGAAAATCTGGTGCTAGTGATGACATCAAAGTTGCTGTACTGCGTAGTAAAGTCTTAAAAGACTTGCATGTCTATATCTTCATCCAATAAAATTACAGTCTAAAGTTTTAAAACATTTGTTTCTATATGTGATAAAAGTAACAGCTCAAATACTAAACAATGGACATATATAAAAGAGTATAAAAAAATTAAATGCTGTACAAGATGAGTTGTAGCAAAGGTATTCCTCTTCTAGAAACAAACTGCACAGATCACTAGAGTTTCAGAATTAGGCACCCAAAATTAGGAAATGTCATGATTTAGATGGGCTGTTTTCATATACACAATTCAGTTCATAGTCTCCTTGTGATAAAACCCTGAATTAATATTTCTGCAGAAAAAATGCCCTCAATCAGTGCACAAGATGTGAATAAATCATTTAGTGATGCTTATTCAATATCAAGCTTTTCTTGTCACTGTTTACTGTATCATGTCATGTCTTGTTCACCGTATGCTATTCAAACTGCATAGACTAAATGATTAATTTCCTCAGAGCCTTTCTGTGACACTCCTCAATGCAGTATTTAGGTCCTTCACAACATGTTTGTAATGACTATATGAGATAAGTGCATGTTTTTATTCGTATTCTAAAGACAGCAGATGCAATGCCAGAAAACTAAAGTTTGATTTAGTGTTATATTGTATGTTATATATCCAAGGCAGAGCAATTTACTTCAGTTGCAGCCATGAGGTCTCAGCACTGATATTTATTACAATCCCAAGTCAGATGGCCAGAACATATACAGCTAAGGTAAACCCCTTATCAAGTGTGGGTTTAGTAACCAGCATAGCATTACTGTGTGTCAGGAGCATGAAGAAAACCAATTCTCCAGGTCACTAACCATAAGGACACCTTTTTTTCTTCCTGTAACACCCTATCTGATTCACTGAATGCTATTCAGTTACTGAAATAAATGAGACAGAGGATCTAAACAGTTTTCTTTCTACAGAAGTTGCTGGGCCAAAAAATGCTGGAGAATTTGAGAGTTTTCTAGATGAGCATCACTACCTTCTCCTATTCTGCTCTTGCCTGTGCATCCCTGGTAGGTAGTTTCCTGTCACAGGATACTGGGATAGATCGGCCTTCTGCTTTGACTCAGAATGCATTTCTTAATTTTGTTTTCTTCAACAAAACCCACTGAAATTCTCCTAATACAGACCATCTTCTTTAAAACCATATACTTCCTTCCAAGTATTGGGACCCCTAACACAGGTCCAAGTGCTGTAAACTTCTTGGTAGATCAGTTGCGGAAAAGGATCCAAAACTTCCATACCGTGTTTCCTATATTTACTCACAACTGAGGAATAGGTAAATTAGTCTGTTTTATCCCCTCTGCTTTGGGACTACAGAGGACACAGGAAGGACACTTTACCTGCTCATATGCTCTAGCTCTCTCCTGGCAGAATCTACACAGTCAAAAGTTGCAGTCACAGGAAAAATCTTATGTGGCCCTAGGGCTGGATCATACACACTGCGAACAAAACCTCTATGAAGTTTGCTGCAAAAATGAAACCTGAGAAAACTGAATTTACTGCAAGGCTTTAAAGTAGATTGAATTTTCAGTGTTTCATATCAAATATTCAAGAATAATACCTTGGATTTAATAGCTACTCTTCCTCCCAACTACTTGTAGGGCTATTTTGGATGGTGATATGAGGTATCGGATCATCTTTTAGTTGAGCAAACCAATATATTTTCTCCTTGTCTCATTCTGAACATGTACAGTGTTTTGCTGACATATTTTAAAGTATATTCTGACTGATGAAGACAATTTTCATGTACAAATTCAGTGTGAGTAGTTAGAGTGATATAAACATGTGAAAACTAGATCTTATGATCTATTTAATGTTGATTTTAGGTGGTGCTTCCTCCTCCAGTTGTAGAATAAGGATGCCCATACAGTTGTCCCTGCATTTGGCATCTCAGATTTTCACTAAATTATATTCAAGTTCATAATTTATCAATATCTAAATAGCTTCATGGAGGTGTGAAGAAAAAAAATATACAGCAAGTCCCTGATGAACATTCAGCTAAGAAAACAGATGGAATATAAAAAAAATCTGAAAAGAAATAAAATTTTACTTAAAAAAATGCTGAATGTTTCAGAATAATTAGTGTACTGAATTAAAACTGGGTGGAGAATATCAGGACATCACAGGAGAGTATACAAAAGCACAATATCTGAAAATCAACTTCCAAAACTGCAGGGGAAAGAAGATTATTTTTGGGGTAGTTTGTTATTCAAAAGAAAACAAAACACCATAAAAATATGGCAGCTAATTTTTTCTTGTCTTGTTCAGGAACAACTTTGCTTTAATTGGTCTCGAGGTATCGGAATGAACTAGAGGATCTCTTGAGACCACTACCAGGTCTAATCCTCTACGATGAGTACCCAGAGACATCTGTAACTTGATCCATCTTATCAATCCTAAAATAAAAAAAACCCATACAGACCATCACAGCACTGTTTCTTGGCCGACAGTCATTCTAATACTGGTATGTTATTTATTATGATGTGATCCTCACAACGAAGGAAAAATGACACTCAGATGCATGAAAGTTTTTAATTAAAGTGCAAGGACCCATTCCAGGAATCTCTCACTACTCAAGTCTACTGCATTCCCATTGCGGTCTTCATTAGCACGATACAAAGCACTAAATATTTGAAAGACAGATTTCAGTAAGTCAGTATATCCCAATAAAGCATATAAGAGAAGCACAAGAAAGGCAGTATATTCCAAGTCTTACAACAAGCAGTAAACAACAGAATTTATGCAAAATCTAGTGTGCTGGTGAGAAAACTCGTTCATTCTTTTTTTATAATTCCATGCACGTCCTCACACATTTCACGTTTCTTGTTGACACAAAGCATAGTGTTGTTTTATCTCCTTGTCTACCCATTCTTTCATGATATAAAGCTTTCCCTACCTCAGTAATATCAGCTCAATTTATCACTTCACCCTAATGCTCTCATCAAAACCAGGCAGTCTCACTCCATTTCTCGTTTACAGTATGTCACTGATTCATGCATCTTAACCTTCCTTCAGAGCTCAGGCAGTGTCCTGGTATACAGGTAGGATTTTAGTCCCTTCAGTCATTGCACAGAAGAACACATTGTGCAGATGTCGTGAAGGAGATCATAGAAAATCATAGAATCACCAGGTTGTAAAAGACCCACGGGATCGAGTCCAACCATCCCTACAAAATACTAAACCATGCCACGCAGCACTGAAATGTGTACGACTGATCTCACACTGACCTTGCTTGCTTTCCTCTTAAGTTTCTTTTCTGACTTTCTATAATTACCTCTGCATCATATTCTGTAGTCTACTTTCATAAAACTGTTAATTAAGAACAGTTCAACTTTAAGTATTCACTACATATCCAGAACCAGCAAAAGGTGTATGTGAAGTCTAAAAAGAAAATATTCAGGAAAAAGTTTCTATAAACCCCAGAAATTCACACTGATAGCAAACACTTACTCATCTATCCCCACTTTTGGGAAACTGAAATGAATTTTCACGCGCACATAGTTTACAAAGCAAGAAATACTCTAGCCTTTAAGGAATATGTGTCTAACTAGCATCAATGAACAGCTAATTATGAACAGTAAACATTAAATGAAGACAAATAGGCTACACAAAGAAGCAGAGGATGCCAGTTTGATCACATAAATCCTTGATCAAATATTTCAGGGCAGCTAACACTTTAACAGGAGCAAATTAACTATTTGCTACAAAGTTTTCTCAGGTCTATAGTTATTTCTTTCCTACATCAGCACCTCACCTACATCTAACGAAGTAAGCAGACAGAGGAAAAAATTTGGTCATTCAAGAGGAAAGGTTCTGTTTGTATCAAAATGTCTATATGACAAACAAAAATAGAAAATAACTGGAAAAAAATTGAGCATACTTGAAACCTAAAGAACCAATGCTGTTATAGGTCTTACTGTGATGTGCTGAAGTCTATCCAAGTACTGTGTTATATCCCAGCTCAAACCCTCTGACAATATTTTTGGTTTGGTTTTATTTTTTTTTCTTTTTCATTTCAGTGTTTCTTAGTGTTTCCCAGAATAGTCCAGACGTATTCTCCAGACTACCTTTCTTACAGGGTATCTGAAAGCTTCTTTTCCCTTAAGGCAGCTGTGAAATAGCACACTTTAAACCTTATCCAAAAGTTTTGGAAGACTGAGCAGATCACAAAGCAATGTTTCATTTTCAGTTTGTCTTAGTCCATTAAGGGATTGCTAAGCGAGTAACCTGCATTTAGCCAAATTGCTGGGGGGTATTCCAATTCAATTCAATTCTTCATCTCTTTTTATTGCTTGTTGTAAATGTCCTGCCTAACATTTAACGGTTAATAAGAATCTCAGAGAAAGCAAATGAAGAAATAAAGAAATGATCAATGCTTTGCTTGACTCAAGAACAGCAAAATCCCTGAGCCAATATGCTCTTTAACACAATATTTGCAAATCCTGACAATGTGCTTTTCCATTCTTCTTGTATTTTTGCCATAAGATAAATACTGTAGGCATGTTAGCTAATGTGCTTATTTGAAATGTTAAAATATCCTGATTGCCTGAAAGGGAGAGAAAGCTACTTTTTCATGTGCTAACATGCAATAAAAAAACTACTAATGAAATACTGATTATTTATATTGCAATCAAAGCACTGACATTTATGGTGTGTAAATGCTGGTGCTAGTTACAGAGTATACTAAACACATAACAATACGGCTGATGCTCACAGCAATTCAGACATTCATAGAAAAAATGCAAGGCAGCTTGGCACATATAAATGGACATGATTTCAGCAGCTGAAAACCATAAACATTGCTGGAAGTAGCATCCTGTGAGATTTTAAATAGCTACTAAGCTATTACTCCAGGCCAGATAGAAAGACAACCAATTTGGAAGCTTTTCTGGTAGGAGAGTTCTGCTCAGGGTCTGGGATTCAAAGAAAGATCTGCACATTCCTCTCTGCCATTAGGGCAGCTTAGCAATTGCGTGGTGGTGCATCTGTCCCGGGGGCTTTGCTCTGGTGTGTGTACAGGCCTCCCAAGACTTGCCTCCCAAGTCATGCCTCACTTCTGTTTTATGGGGAAAACATAGATAATTGTGGATGGGTACGTGCATCCCCCCCAGCGTGCACCTGAGTGGGACATAGTACTTCACAGCTGGGTTTTTAATGCTCTGTGGCCCACAACTTCATGTATTCTCGTAAGTATTATGTGACATATTCTACGGATAGATCATATTAAAAATGTTAAATTAGGTTTTTACAAAGTATTAATACAATTCTTGCTTCCTTTACCTGTCTTGGGCCTAAGTATGCATACCTCCATAGAATTAAAAAAAAATAACCATTTAAAAGCATCTACATTTTTATCTTAGTTTTGCAATCTTACTGAGGGCTTTGGTTTTGTTAACGTCATGATTTTTTTTTTAAATAAATATGTATAGTTTAAGAGGATCAGAACTGTTATGATGCTGACATTTATTGCTAAAATAGATATATACATTGTTTTCTACTAAATAGTAGTATCTAAAACACTCCAAAACATCCAGACAATAGGAAATATCAATGTTAATACAGACTGTAACATAAGATAAATGTAAACTTTTAATTAGTTTCAACAAGGTAAAAAAAAAAAAAAAGGTAAAAAATCCCAGAGCATATTGCCTTAGAGCTGTATGATATATGCACACTTTTTAATTGGGATTTTTTTTGTGAAGGTTTGAAAATTTCATGTTGGGTATGTTTTAGTTGTACATAGCAATTTTTTAAACCTGCAGCATCTATTTAAAGGTGAGCATAATTATTTAGAGTTGCTCAGGAGGAGATGATTTATTTGGCAGATTGAATTTAAGACTGTCAAAACTGCACAATGTATAGTTTATCATATGGCTATCAATACTGGATGCATTGTGAAAACAGGAAAATTTTGGGAGTGTAATTTCTTCTATATACATCATTAACTTTTGAAGGCACACCTTTACCACTGCAGTCCTATCCCTAGGATCTCTTTACATCCTGCATCACTTCAGCAACAAATTGAAAGGCTAAAAGATAACTCAGAAGAAAATAAAACTGTACAATATTAAGAATAATTTTCTCTCTCTAGCTTTTGTCTCGTTATGTGAATGGTTAATCTGTGTAAATACACAAAGGGTGCACAGAAAGTTCATCTATGATTATCAGATTGCTTGTGCATTAATTATATATACATGCTCAATTCTTCTTGTTAAATAAGAAACTTGACAAGAAGCATCAGAAATATTCATAGTGTCCTAGATGTGCTAGACTGCTGTTTGATTGCAGTGTATTTAAGAAAGCCACTGTGTAAGCACCACAGAAATTACAAGTGATAAGTGCAGTGCTGTAACAAAACCACCAGTTCCAGGGACTGGTAAAAATCTTGCCCTTCTTATGCTCTTGGTAGATCCTGACCTTATTGCCAATTCTTAAGCTGTTTTAAGCTTTCTTTAAGCAGTAAATTACTGGCACATAGTCTAGAGTCTGGGTAGATGACGAGCTACTCAAACAAACTGATAGCACGGGAGCCAAAATATAGAGGTCAAAATCATAAACTCTTTCTCAAAAAATATCTACTCATTTGGTTATGTTAAATATAACCTTAAAGGACTGTTTAACAAAGAACAGCAAGGACTATTTCAGCTCGATATGCAAAAATGTTGATGCTCTCCTGCATTCATGTATTTACTTAATTTACGGTTAGGCTTATACTGCTGTTATTGGTAGCATTACTGCTTTTTACATGCTATATTTAGAGAAAAGAAAAAAAAACACAGCAGCTAGAAGCCACTAACAATCTATGTTAAGTATTACTGAACTGCATAAGTCTCTGACTAGTTTTCAAATAGAAACCGACTTAAATGAACTTGCAGCTGGTCCTAGAAAGTAGCGCACAATAATTCTGGAACATGCACAGTGAAGTCAAGCCGCAGCAAGGCAATATATTGAGCAGCAAATGCGTGTGCAGCCTGTGTGGCACAGAGCACTGTGTCTCCCTGAGGAAATCTTATCTGCAATTTAATACTCTGAGTATCATGGGAACCTGTTTGTTATTAGAAAGTCGTTACTATAACGTTTAAATTAATTCATGTAACAGTACAAGTTCTTGTAATGTAATTACATGCACGTGGACAGTTTTTTACACGAATGAGTCCCATACCCAACCACAACACTGCTTTAAATACTGAAGAGATTACAGGGAGTCACACATGAAAAGGTAAATGGCTTGTCCGCTCCCACCAACGCTCCACTACTGCTTTTCACCTTCCCACTCTGCCACATCAGCAAATGCTCTCAAAGACGTTTCCTGGCAGTTGGCAGCCACAAACAAGCTCTGAAGGCCTCACCGTGGTCTTAACAAGCCCTAATCCTGCCTGGCAACCTCTGATAAATAAGTTGTTAGGAGCCATTGGAAGCTGGATCGATGCAAAGAATTATCACCCCAAAGAAATATGCACAGAAATTTCACAGAGCGGGAAACTGCTGAGAGAGAAATGGCCTTGTTAGCGTGTTACAGCATCCAAGCAGCTGCGCCTGGGCCTTGGCAATACCAGTGAAATGTCAATAGAGTTACTCCAAATGTTTCAAAGACTCTTAGAGTTGCAAAAATAACTATGGATCCTACCATCTAAAAATACAGAAGTAATTTGTGGTTATTCCCCTTGCCTTCCCCAGGCCTGGGCTCCGTAAGTTGCACTTAGACTTTCAGTTTGTATTTTACCATTCAGGGTGCCAGTAGGACGTCTTCTATGAAATGTTAGCAACCCAGTGTTCCCATGATACTTATGTGCCTTTGTATACTCAATGGTATAGCTCAATTACTTCAAATAAAATGAAAAATAGCAAACCCCTATTTGGACTATACAGCACACAATGCGTACAGAACCTACAGATTTGTCTTCCACTGTGCAGTCCCTGAATCATACCACAAAGCACATGTGCCACATCTCAAATTTGTTAGTTTTGTACTCGATGGTGGTGGAATCAAAGAATACATATATTAAGGTAAATATTCTCTTAGACAAAGTCTGAACTCAAGTGCAGGGCTCTGAACCTATTTAAAGTAAGAAAAAGTCATGGCCCAATGATCTCATAAAGGAACTAAAGCTTGAACAATGTGAAAACCACTAAGATCTTTCTTTCACTTCAGGCTTCCAAGTTTTGCTTAGAAATAAAATTGTGGAAGGAAGTAAAAAAGGTAAAAAGCTAGATAAATTTTTTTGTATCAAAACATGAGTACGTTTTAAGATTCCTTTTTTAAGACAGATTTCAAAATCCACCTACTTTTAGATCTTTGGTTGATAACTGGAACATTTTAAAGGATTTTGAATTACACTGAAAATTTTCTGCACACCTCTAAGCAGAATACTCATGAGTTCGGATTCTGTCTCTTCTATGACAGTTACTCCCACTACAGCTTTTGGCAAGTGACTAAGGATGAAATTTTGTATAGTAAATTCAATGAGTATTATAGTGGGGCTTTAAATGAGGCCAGAATTTCTCAATCTGATGACTTCCATCTACAATAAGGCAACCAGAAATGTCTGAAGCATATTGTAGCATCATTTGTAATTGTCGTACAAAATAATATTCTAAAATGCAACATTTTCAGTCCTAAACTCTAGTTGCTCTAGTAAATAAGTGCTTCATGATCATGAGAGATCACCAATATTATTTTTCTTAACTACATTTGCAAGTAATTAATGCCATTGCCACAATCCTAGATTTGTAATATTCTCTAGATGTTCCTATACTGACCAAAGGGGAATACTGTGATAGCGTAATCTAATTGCAAAGTCAAATTGTAAAGATTTTTAATAGCAAACACAGTGTAGCTCTTTTAATCTTCTGTCTGCTTCATGAGCATTAAATAATTATCCCTCACATTACCCATGTGAGTAGGTTACACCACTTCTGTCTCTAATCTTGGTAGCATGTATACTCTCTCTACCGTAATGCTGAATTTATTGCGCTTGACACGTGTGTATTTCCGACACAGAGAGTGACTACCAGTGTTTCAAATGAGTCCCATTGTTAAGTTGTATAGCATCTTTCTAGCATCATCCATGGAAAATTGTTTCATGACCTAGCTGCTGCACTGAGTCGGATTTCGGTACGTAGGGAAGATTTGAATGACGATCTTTTCATATTAGCAGATGAAAACTTAGGAAATAATCTGATGCCATCTGCTTTACTCTCTTTAAAGTTTAGTAGTTCATATTTTAAATACCTGCTATCAAATGCATATTTTATACAGTCATTGCTAGCTGCCAAATTAAGGTCAAATTTGATGCTACAATAAGAAAGAAATGTTAAGAACATACATGAAATAATTGTTACCATATGAAGAAGAACAAGCATTCTTGCTCTCCGCTTGAAGCATATTCCTTTTAGGACAGCACAATGTTCTATTGCAGACCGAGTGAGTATAGATCTTCAGTCTTTCACAAGCAAATGATAATTTTATTAGCAAAGGGATTTATGCAAGTCTACCCACTTTCTCTTAGAGTGAAACCTTTTTAAGCCATATACTACTATGTGAACTTCATAATAATTTGTTATGACAAGGGCAGTTAACAGATTAGCACTAGCTGCCCTGAATCCTGACAGAAATACTGGCTGTAGCAGTTCATTTTACATAGAGGAAGGTGAGGCACTTAGAGTGGATTATCTCCAGTAAGTCTGAAAGTTTTTCTTCAGTACAGCTCAAGTTTTCCTGAGGAATGTCACCAACAAGTCAGCAATGAACTTTTCTTTTGGATGTCTACCTATTTTGGTTCCTGTATAACTATAATTTGCCTGGTTCTTTTGATTTCAGAATCTTAGGTACATTTTCTAAAGTGGCAGGTTATAAAGAAGAGAACCAGTGTAACAATTTACTTTGACATTTGAATACAGAATGCTTTACAAAACATTTCTGGTCTTGATTTAAAACTACCATCTGGGCTTTTTTCTTTTTTTTTTTACTTTCCATTTCCAGCCAATTTCAGTTCCCAGAAGTACTTACTCTTGCTTTTCTTCTGTGAACGCTGAGGAGGAGAGATCTGGACCCATTTGGGCACAGGTACACACACAGCTATAGTAATGGCTTTGGCAAATATTTTGGAATTAATATATTCAACTTTCACATAGTTTAAAGTACATTAAAAAGATTGGAGATGTGCCCCACACATGCGTGTTCTGGTTAGATGCAATTTCATAAATTTCTTGTAACTCAGATTGGTAAAATCCAGATCAAGAGGTAGGAGACGTTTAATGGAACAAGAGAGAGCTTTTGTTTGAGGTTAGTAGAGGGGTTTTTTTTTCTGAGATCTTAGAATATGTAAGTGAAGTATATTTTATAGCATTGGTAATTTGACTTCTTAAATGCTACAAGAATTCAGTTTTTAAAATTGGTTTAAGAGTCCTTTGTTTCTGCTAATCAAAGGAAATTTTCCTTCTGACTGCCACCTGGACAGAAGCCTAGTGAGACTAGCCAGGTGAAACTTGAATTTTCTTCTGTCTATTTAGATAAACACTCCAGTCATCTTTCAACAATCTGCACTATTAGGTTCAGCAAAAATAAATGAATCAAGTTTAGAGGGTGAGTGAAGAAAAATGAAAATGAAACAAGATTTACTATGTGTTCTTGTCCTACCAAAGAGAGAGAGGTTTGAAAAAAGAATTTGGGGAAATTGTTATTAAGAGGTTAATGTGTTTGTCAGACCCTTAAATCATATTGCCAGTAAACTAAACAGAATGACAAATTGAACTATAGAGGAACATATAGAAATCATTCTTTAAGCTAAGAATTGAATAACCAGTTCTCGTTCGTTTCTACAGTATTTTTATCCTTCTCAACTTCTTAATGCTTGCTTGAGATAAGTGTCTGAGTTCTGACACTCACCAGTAATTTTAATTTTATCTATCCATCACATTTGTTTTTCCAACACTAATCAATATTAAAAATGTAAGAGAGTTTTTCTATGAAATTAAATCAGAGCAGGAGGAATGCAGGAGAAAGGAGGAATTAAAATTCTGAACTAAATCATTCTAGGTTTAAACAAATACAGAGATAATTTCCCATAAAATGTGATATGTAGGACCTACCTGTATGAAATATTATGCAATGAGAAATTTTTAAGTATAATGTACTTTTGGGTCTGTTTCTTATTTTATTTTTCTGCAATTTTTTTAGAACAAATAAGATACACATCAATACAGCAAAATTAGGCAAGGTAACCTTGTTGCAGAAAAATATTTGACAAGGAATAATAAACTTTTCAAACCATGATGTACTTGAAATCTTCTGAGCTCATTCAGGACACCAGTACAACATCGTCTCTTCGCTCGTATCTCCCCAATGAGATAAATCTTTACTTGAAAAACAAATCTCTTCTTGCCTCTCATTCAGCTTCTACCAGAATTACACTGCACTCTGTACTCCACTTGTCCTTTCACCTTGGACCCTTTCATTCATTTGATTTCTGTCCCTCCTCTCCTACACTCTTTTTCTCTGCTCCAAGTTCCGTTCCATTTTCAGTACGTTTTTCTTCTCACTGTTGTGGAGTCCTTTCTCATTCCACAATGTTTTGCTAATTAACAGTCACAAATTTCCTATGAGGCACACACTGAATGACAATGCCTGATAGACAGGTAAAATTAAAGAAACAAAGTCTAATTAGTTTGATCAGGCTCCCTCAGGATTCAAAATCAGAGGTATTATTAGGGCATAATCCTTAATGATGTTTCTCCTTCCCTAAGTAGAACAGGCAGGTAAGTATGTATGAGCTACATCTCCGAGATTGTCAGTGTTGGTGGCAGCTTGACAAGCATCTTTCCAATGCTGCCATTGCTCTGTGCTTTCCTCAAGTCTGTATGAAGCTGTAGTGTGGGCACTTAATGATTTCTACAGAGAAATCAATATGGTAACTTTTTTTTGTATTACATGATCACATTTCATATTTACAGCTTTTCAATAGGACTGATGCATTACTTTAAAAATGGAGTTTCCATGTCAGGCTCAAAGTACTAAAAATCACAAGCAAGAATCATTTCATTGAGGGAAGGGAAGACCCAAAGCATATCAAGTGTTATTTACATATCCACCAAACACGTTTACCTATATAAACACTTCTGTTGCTTTTCCACTGATCCCTGACTGCAGGGAAGTCTGAAATTAAACTGCCCAGAACTGACTTCAGTCAGCAAGCCCAGAAGATTCTGGGATGGTGTGAAACTCTCCTTATAGAATGTATCATCTTGTCTGGAAAGGTTAATTTTTAATGACTATATAGCATAGATAGAAAAAACCCTGTTAACTATTTTTCACCCACACCATCCTGTTGGTCAACCTTATTTCTTATTTTCCTCGTATTTGGGGAACATAGGGAAATAACACACAACATTCTCTCAAGAGCAGGAGAAAGAGATAACTATTACTTGCACCTTCATTTCAAATACCCCACTAAATGGCTGATTAGGGAGCAAACCTTATAATTTCATAAGGGTAATTGGACACAATTTCTTCCATTGCAAGCAAATTGCCCCCTGGTGCAAGAATTTTAAAATCTTTGGCAGCAGACCTCCTGAAACCCATCTGTGTTGGAAATTAATTTTTTGCTTTAGGGTATACTGTATTTACATATTTGGGTTTATTTCTCAATATTTAATCTAGTGAGAAAAGAGACTCCTAGGGCAAGCACTGAAACTTTCAACAGATTTAAAAATATATTTAGGTCTCCAGAGGAAACAGGCCATACTAATACAGCCACTATGCCAAACTGGAACTGGCTTAACTTTAACAGTCTTAATTCTAAGCACACCTATTTTTAAACCTATTTTTGATATTATACTGAGAGATATTACACTGTAGAGATTTGCTAGAAATGCAAACTGATGGCTATTCTCCCATATGCTTGTGATTTCCTCAAACTCTCCTTTGGTGAAATCTATCAGGTGGGGTTTTCTATCAACATTGAATTCCTGTTGTTTTCACATGTCTTTTCTATTTCATATAAAGAAATTAGAAAGTAATTTTGACAGCCAGAGCACTGGACACTTGAGCACAGACTTATCCCTTCTAATTTCAGACTATGGTCCCCCTGAGTCCTTCCCTATCAGTGATGGGAGATGGACAATCAAGATGGTAAACTCTAATGTAAGCCTATATTAAACTGGTTTGATTCGGGTTTCTTGGTTTGCTTCTGATCAGCATTGTAGCATTGCAATAACATATAAAAAGCAAGTTACTATTTCACTAGTGCAAAAGTAACTCTTAAACTGTGTTTAATGTGATACATTCATATGGACTTTTGGCAAAAAGCAAGAAATTCAAATTCGTTGAAAGTAAAAATATAGTTGCCTAAGTAAACAGCATGAATTCCTACAGGAATTGCTAGCATGAAATGTCTCAAGCCCACCATACTACTTAAACCAGAAACAAGTTGGCATAGGTAAAAGCTTCTTCATATTAAGTGCTGTACATGCAAGAGAGTAGCACTCACTGTAAAAGCCTGACCTCTGTTGTAGGAAACTATCACTTCTAAGACACCAACCACTTTAAAAACTGACTAAAAGTATTCAAGGTTATCAAGAGTCCAACCTATGAAAAACACAGGCTATTAAAAGAACCTGAAATGAGTAAAGATGATTTACAGAGCTGACACAACTCTAAAACCGTAAGTGGAAAAAAGCAAATGTGACATTTTAAAGGACACATGTTGTGAAAACGATGAACTTCCGGGCACAAGCTTGTTCCCAGATGAGGTTTTGGAACAAATTATTTTCTTGTGCAGCATCTGGCACGGTCTACTGCCAAAGAAAAGAATACTCAAGTAGCTGAGCCACTGTTCTACTTGGCAATTTCTGTGTTCAGAATTATTATATACCTATACACCCTGTAAAAATTATCCATAGCCAAGGACAAAAGGAAATTCTTATGAAGGACAGATATCAGAAATTACTTGTTATTGCAGACATAAATGACAGAATAATCCAAACTGTAACAAAAAAAAATGCTTGAAAAAAGAAATTCTAGCTGTGAAATACTATAAAAGTGTCTATTTATAGGCACATTGGCTGGCTATGGTACTGCTGTCTAAATGATGTTTGTCATCCAAATTCTGCATTAACTCCCCAAGCAGACACAGGTAGATGTCACTGCTAGGAATCACACAGCCAGGAGATCACATTAGTACTTTTAAAGTACATTTTCTACAGCATGACATGACTGAAGTATGATAAGATTCCCCTCTGAAACTTTCATCAAAGAAGGTGAAAGGCGCTAAAACAATTGACCCTCAGGGAAGGTAGAGGAGAGAATTCAGAGATGATAAAACAGTCCTGACAAGCTCGACAGCAAGGACAAGAGGCTAGGTACCAATACCTCCTTGTGATGGCTGCGCTTAATATGATGATACGTATGCTCTTTTTCTTATCTTTAAACCTTTCTTGATCTCCTCATTATTTCCCAGTGGGTAACTAAAGCACGGTGTTACAGCTCAGGCATTTTCTTCTGTAGTACACAGGGTGGAAGGTAAAGGGAGTGCTGTCATTCTGGAGGTGTCGGAGCTGAGAGGATCTGTGGGTGCTGCCTGCAGGGTCAGGCAGATCTGGGCTTAGCACCACCAACCTGCGCCCTCAGCAAAGTGTCACATGTGCAGATTACCCTGGAGGCATAGCTCCAGGCTGTGAAAAGCATCAGATGGTAAAATGAGTATTCTCCATCGACTTCTCTTGCTATATTCATTTGTATTTGGTATATTTTAATTTCCCTCATTTTTCCAGCTTCTGGATCGGGTGCCAATATTTCAGTCTTCAAATGTCAAGTTTCTGGCAGCCCTCCTCCAAACTTTAACCCCTGTTAGGCCAACAGTGAGCCTGTACAGCCAGATCAACTCAATTTCCACGAGACAATGATACCAAATGGTCTTTTCCAGTCTTCTGCTGCAATACACTAAGCAGGTGGGGGGAAAAGATAAATTACCATTACTGGTCACGTGTGAAATTTAAGGGTGCGTCAGTAAGTCTTTGTCAGAATCACAGAGGAAGTAGCTATTTTAGCTATTCAAGGTGGAGCAACCTCCAGAACCACGGAAGAAGAAATTGGAAGTAGTCTTCAAGGCTGTTTGGACTGGATACCTCACAAGCACTCAAGAACACAGAGATGATCCTTTTCCCTCTGTCAGTACACAACACTGAAGGAGTAGAAAAGGAAAACAGTTTCAGTGTCTGAATCTAGAAAAAGCTGGTAGAACTCTGCTAACTCCATGATGAAATTAAATTATCTGCCATAATACAGGCATCTACTTTACTGAGCAGATGTGCCCATTTTTGGATGGAGAAGAACAGTTTTTCATTCAGGATGGCCAGGGTAAAGCATTCCAAAGTTTTTCTGGCCAAAGGGATCATTATGATTTTGCATTATGCTGGTTTTGCATTAGGATTTGGTTGAGTATTTCCAGCACTTGAACCATGAAAGCTAAACATAACAGAAATAGCGTTGACCTAAAAAGAACTTTCTGGTTATAAAACTGAAAAAAATCTAAAAAAATACATTTGGAATATATTTATAAATTTAATAAATAATTGATTAAATAACAATATCTCCTAATTGACATAAATTTGACAAATATAATCAGTGAAATATATCGGGGAAAACTGAATCACATTTTGTGACATATAAAGTAGCATTGCTGCACTGTATTAATATTTTAAGTAAATAGGTAGGAATTCCTATTTCTCATGATAAGGGAAGCAGGAAGAAATACAAAAGTAAATATACCCCCCTTTGGAGTCAAACCAATGAAATACTCTTTGAGATATGTTGCCATGCTGGTGTTGTGCCATGAATATTAAAAGAGCTTACGAAAATTCCGATTTTCCAAAAGATGAACTCAGAGAAATTCAGAACTGCAGACACTTTTGGTTTACGAATGTGATGTTCAAAATCTAAATAGTGTTTCATATAAATATTAAACAAAACTATGTACAACAAAACAAACCAGATGTGAAGTCAGAAAGGAAAGTAAATTTCTCTCTGAAAGAATAGTTGCATGTTATGCATATCTTAAGTACTCTAGCACGTCATTTGAGTTTTCATAGTATTTATACTCATAGTGTAAGCTCCCAAAATAATATGGAAGGAACTTAATGTACCTGCAGAATTTTGCAACATTTCTGCATGAAAAAGATTAGGTTTTTACTAATTCTTCAGTAATTTAAGTCTCAGCATCCTGCTCCTTTCAAGTAGGAGAAAACCATTTCTTTTCTTTTGGTGTATTGAATATTTTTAAAGAGGTGCAGTGTACAGGCTGTCAGTAATATAATTATTAGATAATACTCATGAATTTTAAAGTTATGAAAAAGAAACATTGTTTTTTTTGGCCAATCTTCAGTGAAAAAGACATAGAACAGCTTCTATGAAATACATTACATAATCAGATTAGCTTTAGAACACTGATTACTGTACTTTCTGTTCAAGTAAAAGCCAAAGAATAATTCATTTGATGTATTAGTTAAGGTAAAAATGCAGAATTAGCAGAAGGTGGAAGTTCTTTGATCTTTTGTAGGTGTTCAATATACTCCTAGTGCTGATAGATGAGTGACAACAATTCATAGGTGTTTCAAAAATAAACCTCTATGCACAGGAGAGATTTTTTTTTTTGCTTTAAGCATATGCTTTCATTATATAACCGCTGCTTTGACTTTGAAGATTTTTTTTCTTATTTAAACAACATAGTTTATTTTCATCTTAGAGTACAGGCCTAGCAGCTGAAATAGGTTTGTAAAACGGGAACAAAGTTGACTCATTCTTTTTAAGGAAGATATTAAAAATATGGTTAGCAGGTTAAGTTTCTCATTTACTTTCCTTTTCAAAGCTGATAAAAATTGACAAGAGTCAATTTGGGTTCATTCTTGTAGTATCTAGGCACATTTTTCTGAATGTCAGGTTCAATCAGGTCTGCCTTCAAATTTGTCTCTCATTTCCTATTCTCTCTTTTAGCATAAAAAAAAATGTGTGAAATACGAAGGGAAATTACAAGATGGAAATAAGCCCCCCTTCCCCCCCATTTCCTAACACAGACCCATCTAGTGCTTGGAAGCTTCTAGAAGTAAATAAAAATTGTCTAAAAAGTACAGGTAGTCCAATATTAAGACAGACAGGAGGATCAGTGAATTATATTTTTTCCAGCTGGAAGAACTTTTAACTATTAGACAAGCTTCTCCTGTTGGTTTCTGTATAAGACTAGGATTGAATCAAACTGCTGAAGTCTGCAATGTTTCTTGAAACTGCAAAACCATGATCCATTCCACTGGTGATTTCTGGTCTGCAGTGGGCAGCGGACAAAAGGGGTTGTTTGTATCAGGTTTCCTACACAAAAATTCAGAGATAAGAAGCAGGAATCTGCAGTCATTACACTAGCTGTCCTTATCTCACCAAATTCTGCATCAGGACCATTCCTGTAGAGCAACAAGTCTAGCGAGAGAATGGGGGCAAGACACTCAACCCAGCTGAAAATCCATTTTCAGGAACCTGTTGGTGTTCATGAGATAATAGAGAGAGGCTATTTCACAAGCTGTTCTTTATGTGAAGATCTTGAGGGCTATCAAGAAGCACTTGCAAGAGAACCGGGTGATCAGGCCCAGTCAACACGGGTTCATGAAAGGCAGGTCTTGCCAGAGTAATCTGATCACCTTCTATGACCAAGTGACTAAACTCTTGGATGAGGGAAAGGCTGTGGATGGATCTTCCTGGACTTCAGTAAAGCCTTTGATACAGTTTCTCACAGCATTCTGCTTCGGAAACTGTCGGCCTCTGGCCTGGACGGGCGCACACTCTCCTGGGTGAAAAACTGGTTGAATGACCGGGCCCAGAGGGTGGTGGGAAATGGAGTTAAATCCAGCTGGAGGCCAGTGACAAGTGGGGTTCCCCAGGGCTCAGTCCTGGGTCCAGCCCTGTTCAATGTCTTTATCAATGACCTGGATGAAGGCATCGAGTCCTCCCTTAGCAAGTTTGCAGATGACACCAAGCTGGGTGGAAGTGTGGATCTGCTGGAGGGTCGGGAGGCTGCAAAGGGACCTGAACAGGCTGGACTGCTGGGCTGAGACCAACGGCATGAGGTTTAACAAGGCCAAATGCCGGGTCCTGCACTTGGGGCACAACAACCCTAAGAAGAGGTACAAACTAGGAGAAGCCTGTCTGGAAAGCTGCCGGGAGGAGAAGGACCTGGGGGTGTTGGTTGACAACCAACTGAACATGAGCCAGCAGTGGCCCAGGTGGCCAAGAAGGCCAATGGCATCTTGGCTTGTATCAGGAACGGCGTGACCAACAGGTCCAGGGAGGTTATTCTCCCCCTGTACTCGGCACTGGTGAGACCGCACCTCGAATCCTGTGTTCAGTTCTGGGCCCCTCACCACAAGAAGGATGTTGAGGCTCTGGAGCGAGTCCAGAGAAGTGCAACGAAGCTGGTGAAGGGGCTGGAGAACAAGCCTTATGAGGAGCGGCTGAGAGAGCTGGGGGTGTTTAGCCTGGAGAAGAGGAGGCTGAGGGGAGACCTCATTGCTCTCTATAACTACCTGAAGGGAGGTTGTGGAGAGGAGGGTGCTGGCCTCTTCTGCCAAGTGACAGGGGACAGGACGACAGGGAATGGCCTCAAGCTCCACCAGGGGAGATTTAGGCTTGAGATTAGGAAAAAATTCTTCACAGAGAGGGTGGTTAGGCATTGGAACGGTCTGCCAAGGGAGGTGGTTGAGTCACCGTCCCTGGAGGCGTTTAAGGTGAGGGTGGATGAGGTACTTAGGAGCATGATTTAGGGATTGGTGGGAATGGTTGGATTCGACGATCCAGTGGGTCTCTTCCAACCTGGTTATTCTGTGATTCTGTGATTTTGTGATTTATTTAACTATGCTTTGAATTTGCCTCCAAAGGAATCTGTGATATGGAACAATTCTTTTGGTGCTGCTCTCTTGAACTATGCTCATCAATTCCAATAGAGCAGAATTGACTGGGACATTCACATTCAACAAGGTTAAAGTGAAAAAGATTTTGATGAAGAGACCTGAACATATCTCAGTGAAAGGGAGAGACATTTACATTTTCAAAAGACATGATTTTCTTGCCTTATTTATATAATTTGTGATATTGTTTCCCAGAAAAAAAAACAAACTACCACCATAAAAAATGAGGTTTTAGTTGTATTCTAGATAGAAAACAGTAAAAACAAACCAGCCACCTGCACTAAGGATGTGATTCCAAGTGTATTTTACATGCATGAAAACATAACTCTCTTGACACCTAAGAACATAATACAATATTGATATTTAAAAATAACTCAGTTTATCTTTTTTTTTTCTTCCTAATTCCTTGGATGTCAGCACTTAGACTATTAATATACTTTCATTTATTTTCTTTTTTTAAACCTACACTAATAGTGGTTTTAAAAAGTAAAATTTCTGCTTGGTAATGTGATCACTTAAGCATCAAGAGACCAGGACTGCAGCAAAACAGTGGGCTCTTTTTTACATGGAGAAGCAATTCCAAGATTTTTACAGCTTCTGAGTTTGCAGGATTTTATTCTATAATTCCACATCCCATGAAAGAAGTAGAGAGGTAACTAGGATGGGATTTGCTCAAAAGGAGATTGTCTGAAGAAGTAATTCTGTAAGCAGTTGTACTAACTAAACCACCTTTCCTCTGCCTAGTGCATACCTAGCAGCCAAATAGTAGGTCTCTCAGCTCCTCTTTTTTAACTTGCTCCTACTGCATCATCCACAGGCATTTCTGCTCCTTCCCTGCTTTCCTCCAACAGTTCACCACCCTCTGGAACTACCACCCCTGCAAGTCTGATTCACTCCGAAACCTCATCACAGTTTCTGCTATCAACCCTCTCAAATCTGTACATCTACTACAACAGTTAATATGCCCTAGAGATAATTTCTAACGTAGCTTAAGTATGTCCCAGGATAACTCCTAAGCTGGGGTACAGTAGGACTGTCACAGTAACTGAACCCAATCAATATTTTACTTCAACTGTTTCTCTAGGATGTGAAGATCTCAGCAGTGATTCTCTGAGAAATCTCCATCCAGATGATCAGCTTTTAGTAATGGAATACAGTTCATGCTAGAACAAAACCTCAGTCTTCAAGTAAACTGTAAAAGAGACATCAGTAGCTATAAAGCCTCAGCTGCACATTGCTGCTCAAACATCAGCATCAGAAACAATCTCTTTCCATGATTAACTGCTCTCCCATGACCTTGTAAAGTTGAGATCATGAGGGATTTTGTGAAAACCTGTGGTCTTGAGCATGCAACAGTGACTAAATTCCTCACAAATCACATGTGATTTACATAAATGAGCATCTCGACTCTCACGCAGTCAGCACTAGACCTAGTTACTAACAAATGAAAAATGCACTCCCAGACTTGGCACACAGGTTTTGCAGCTGCCAGATGTACCCCCTGTGAGATGAGAGCAGGTTGATGAGGTGGGCAACAGAAATATTTTCAACACTGCTAGCGACAGGAAGAAGAATGAGAATTCTGTTTATCTTGTTAGAGATTTTCTGATCGTATTAGTGATTTCATTATGCTGTTCCCAGAGACCAAACTTTAAAACGGCGTGGAGCTCAAAAATGCCCTATGAAAATTGCTGCTATAAATCAGCTTCACACTATATTAACAGCATAGGAATTATACAATGTCATGAAAATACAGACGCTCTACAACAGAGCTGGTTTTTGAAAGCTCTTTTGCATGGATATTCATACAAGTGAACCTACCTCTACATTGTAAATTTATTCTTGTATATAATTTGTGGTATGGCCTGACTTCACCATGGGCTATGGGCACATCTGCCCCATGCTTCCAGTCAAGGCCTGTAAAAGAGGGTGACTGGGCAGGTACTGAAGAGGAGGACTTCAGAGCAACAAGTGCAGTTCAGTCATGATTGGACAAGTCCCCAGTTCTTCTAAATACTCAGAAATTTTCCAGCTGGATAGAATTTTAAAAAGGTTATCTCAGAAATCCTGGTGCAATACGAACAGGATGTTGTTTGACTATGAAGATGCAATAAATGACACACAGTCTATCTTTCATAATCTGATTGATAGGTGCCTGTAACAAGGTTAGAGGAATGCCGACAACTAATCTGTGTATGTTTCTAAGACTTGGGTTTTTTACGTGTGTGTGCAATCAGTTTAATTTCTTTGTTCAGACTGCTTGACCTTCTCCTCTTTCCTTTTCTTCAAAACAATAAAAAATCGCTGTTACACCTGTACATAATTTCTTTGTCTGGTTTCATGTGCCAGATGATCTCATCTCCTGTTTATCAAAGACTTCAGAAATAACAAATAATAATAATAAATTACTTTTTGGAGCCATCCTAAACCAATCCTTATTAAAAGACTCTCACAAGACGGAGATATTGTGACCTACCTAAAAAAGTGGTAAATACAATCTATAAAATATAAACGACAGCAGAAATTTGTGTACCATCAGTAAACTTAAATATATTTTGAGATGCTTGTATGTTCAAAAAAGTACATGCTTACATTCTTTCAAAAGGACTGGTGAGGATGAGAGCTTAGAGCAGCATAATCATTAATGAAAAAAATCCTTACCACCATCTGTTGTAGAGTAATCCAGTAACTGGGGTAACACTATGATAATAAAATGCTTCATGACATAAATAGATTCGTATCATTACATGTGTCATTACTTTTGGAATTACAGAGGAATCTTATATTTTGCTTGAAAGGCACAACAAAAAAAGTACTAAGATTGGAATCTAGGCAGAAGACTTTGTGCATATATGAGGGGCTAGTCTGAGTAGTTTCCTTTCTTTTTTTTTAAAGGCAATTTTTTTTAAAGTCTCAAGTCAACGCTCCAGGGACTTCTATCCATGTACCCAAAGCAACTACTAGATCAAGAAACTGTGTCCACTGTCTTCAAGAGAAATCGGAGCACAAATTGTTTGCCGATTTGTCTTTTACATTTCAGTGTTATTACCCAGTCATATTTGAAAAAGGAAGCTTGTACTACATATAGCTAAGCTTTACCATCTTCTTATAAATTTGAAAAGAGATACTAGAACATCCCGGATGCTGTATGAAAAAAGGAAATCTCAGTTGTTAATACCACCTTACAAACTTCAGGAAGGTCTTTCTTTATAGTAGCTGTCCAAAGAAAAAGACTCTAATCTTCATAAATGGAGAATGAACTTTCCTCTTTTGAGAGATACAGAATCCCTTTGTAGCACAAGGAGGTAAAGATAGAAGCAGACATTTGGCTTAATCTTTCCTGTATTTTGACAGTCTACATAAAAAGTGGCAGACGGGATTTATTGGAATACAAAATCCTCTCATCCTGGACAGATCAGAAGTATCACTCTGCTGGGGTTTTCTAACAAATGCTTGGTTTCTGGATGTTATTAAAAGAGAATATCTACAGCAGGAGGGTAGGGAATAACAGCAACACTGAACACAGGAAGGGAAAATCAAGGCTATATGATACTGCTGAAAAGTAGTATACAGAGAACATTAATTAGATGCATTATAATACACAGGACCTGCTCAGTAGTATTCTCTCTTCGAATTGATGACAATATTAGTGGGACAGCATTACTCAACTGCAAAAATAGTCCCCAACCCCTTTGATAAAAATTACTACACCGAACCACACAGACTGAACATTGTGGCATTGCACAAAAATAAAATGCATTTGAACCCATCACAGTTGGCATGCCCAGAAGGATCCAGGTAAATTTGGCACAAAATACACAGGAGTATTTCAAAGATTACAATCATTTCATAGATGAAGCAAAGTATTTGCAGTCTTAGTACTCTTTCATACAGCCCTCCTATTAAAATTTTTTTTTTTCAGTTTGTCTATATTATTACCTAATTATTAGATGCCTGAAAAGTCACTTGGCCAAGGACTGTAAATGAACTGTAAGGTACTTTATGTTGTTTTAGAAGTAGCTGAGCAAACAGCTTTTCTATCACCCACAGTAATACAATAAGGATGCTCATTATCCATTGCTCATATCCGTTATCTTATATTTTACTGTATGAATGCCGTAGTTTCCGATGCTTCTCTGATAGCTCCATGAAAATCACTGGTGTAATTTTTCATGTTGTTGTCTCATTTTATTTTAATTTATGAACATTAAAGATATTCCCAGGTTATTAGTACCTTGGTCTTGCTCTCAGTCACTCTTTCACGAGTGTGGCACACTGTCTCTCCCCTGTGCCCTGCCCTAACCTGACAGCAACCAATCTCTCACTATTGTATCACAACCAGCAAATCCTTGGTTTTGTCACGATGCATATCACTCTTCTCTACACTTGCAACACAAAAGGTGCCCTTACAGCTTTCCTTTTCTGAGCAATTAGTGTCCCATGACACTGCCAAATTACCTGGGAACTCAATTTTGCTGCAGACAGAACAACAAATACACTGTCTTATGTGCTCTTAGTGCAATTCCTTATAATAATCTCTGGAAAAAAAATATGGCTACAATAAATGAAACACCACAGCAATAGAAGTGAAAAAAAACCTAAAGAAGTGACTGTCACATATGCTCTGATATCACAGATTACTGCAGTGCTTTGAAACTATTATTCATTCTAATATATAAAAATATATGTGGTGGCTAAAGTAGGAGAATGGTGGTGGTGATGATGATGGTTCATCCTCACCCCTGAATAATTGTACAGCTCTGCCAATATCCCAGAGATATATATATAAAAATATATATAAATATACACAGTACTATTTAACTCAATATTTAATGGATAAAAAAGAACTTACTGAAGTGAAACTTTATGAAAATAACAGAAAAACTCTTGATCTGGATTTTCAACTGCGTAGTCTAAAGTACTGAGAATAAAAGGCACAATAGCCATTTCAAAAAACTCAGCCACATGGTTGCCAGCTTGTGTGTATAATATGCACCCTGTGAGCACTGTAACATGGGAGTTGTAATTCATTAAAATAAATGTCTTTAATGGTACAGATCAGGTAAATAACTATTCCTTAGACAATAAATACAGGACAAGATCTTGGCAATTTATATGGTATAATTTACAGATAAGATCTCTCTTCCTTTTTACATTTCAGTCCTCAATTGCTCAATGTGAAAGTTGTTGCCTTTCAGCCCATAAAATCCTTGATAGATGTTGTTTTTTAAGTAGAATTAAATATTCCTTTTTTTTTTGCAGTTACTACAGGAGATATCACTATGACTTGTCCCTTATGATATAGGTGACTTTGGTTGTCAGATGGTCATGTTCCTCTTAGGTTCCTAATCTAATAGTATTTATACTACGTTTTACTGAGAGGCTACACAGTAATCAAGTAGCTTTTTAGGACTATACAAATATGTTCTCTATCATAATCTTATACAAATTTCAAAGATACATATGATCTTGGAAGCAGCAACACTTACTTGACATGCTAAATGATGTAAAAATAGAGAAACCATATGTCAATGTGATACTGGAAAAGTACTAGGATACATCAGAAAGTACTGAACTACCTAAATATCAAAATACAATAATAACTGAGAGTGCAAAATTGGAAACAGAAACATCAAATGCTAAGCTAGAGAACTAATTTTAAAAACTGGATTTGTAAACTCATTTGGCCATCAGATACCCTTCACAGATAGTACATTGGATCTGTCAGTGTCACAAATCCTCCACTTAGATGCTGTGTGAAATGGATTGCCATTCTTTTGATCATCTAGGGTTCAAAAATATGGCCTTTTAATGACACTTCAGCAATAAGCAGCAGTGGAGAGACAGTAGAACACTTCAGCTCAAAGGGAAAAGGTAAATAGCTTTGTGTCACGTTGTTTTTGCAAAACAAAAAAACCCCAGAGTTATGTAGCTGATCGTTAAACCCCCTTAATTTTATTACAGAAACCTTGATGAAGATACTTCTTTTCTAAGCCAATGATGGTGTTGCATGATCCTGTAGTGTCTCCTTTTTCTACATTAGATTTTTTGTAAAAAATTTAGATTTTTTCATCATGACCCCTTTTCCTTTATTTCATGTATAGCAAAAAAATATAATAAGCCTCTTTTAGAAAATAAGGAGACTATAGAATTGTACATTCTTTATATAATTTCAGGAGAAAAATGGTTAACATTTTAGCCTCATGACTTGCAAATGAAAGAAAATAATAACGCTTAGCAAAAGACATTAGAAGAACACATTCACCATGAATCATACTGCCCTTGAAGGTGCAGCTTAAAAAAGCAGAGAAATAGATTTGACACCACTTGGACTTGCAGCTTGGACATGCTGCATTAAACTGTTCAAAATTAATTTAATCTGAGCATGGAGAATAATAGCCTCTCAGTTCAAGGCTTCTGATAGCAGTAATTTGCACTCGAAAGTACTTCCAAAGGGAAAGAATAAATGAAGGGCGACTCTCCAAAACTGAGTGAGCAAATGTATTCACTAAATGAAAGCCTCTTGATCACGCTGTAAAAGAGCATTCAGGAAATCGACGCATTCTATATCATTTTGTGGGTTAGGAATTTTTTCTTCAAACTGCTTGCTGCTACAAGGAAAGATACTCTTCTTCCTGGACTGATGATGGGATAAGAAGCCATTTACTCTGAGCTCTTGCATTTTAACTCAAAAGCTGTGACATCCATTTGCCTTAGAAACAATGAAGTGAGACTGGCACAGTAAAAGAATTCTCTTGCACATTTGTAGTAAAGCACATTGCAGACTAATTGCATATAGGGTATTGGCAGTTCCCTTTCATTTTCCTGCAGGAATAAGAGCTAACCAACAAAATGTAAACATTTCAGCCCTTAAACCTTAGCTTGTCAACCCCCCAAAATTTTATATTTTTAAAAAGTCCTATTCTCTTCACTTACACATTCACTTACACTTCCAATTCCATTCACCATGCCTGCAACTAAAATCTTTGGATACCTGTTCCATTTCTTTCTCAGCTCCTAGGAGGCACTCTGGTCTTGTTGAAAGGGCACTGGAATAGGAGACAGCTAACACCGTTTCTCTGCTTTAGGGTGAAAGATGTAACCAGTGTTTTATAGCAGCACTAACCCAACAAAACTGCTCAGGTCACATGTGGCTACACGTTGGACAACTGAGTAGGGAGATCTCATTCCCTTTAAAAGTCACATTCAGGCAGAGAGAAACTAGCGTGAGAGACTGCAAGGCTGTACTCCACTGTTAGTTTCTGGCGTATGTTATGACTTCTCGAGCCCAAAATGTCCCAGTGTATTCTTTAACTATAAGAGCAAAGTCTGACCACTATCAAGTCCAGGATTGCTGGGGAAGACTGTGGGGAGAATCACAGGGGTCAAGAGTTAATCTACAGCTTTGCAACAATCAGTGCTGTAGCGAGAACAGGGGTGAAAGAAGGTTAAGGCGACTAATGTTGCTGAAAATGTGGATTTGGTCCAAGCAAAAGATTTCACAGCCTCTCAAACAGACTTTTTATTTTTTTAATGGAGGATGGGTAGAACGGGAAGTAATCTTCAACTTTTCATTCAATCTTCCAATTATTTCTGTGTTATGTTCCTACCCCATCTGATAATAATAATAAAAAAAATAACAAGAATGTATTCAACAGTACACATTATCTTCACTTATTAGTAAACTAGACAAGCCAAATATCCCACCTGCCATGGTTAACTAAGCAGTTTGAGCAAGGAAGCAGTGAAGTACATGTGAAAGCCTATGCAGGCCTGGGGAAAGATAACAATAAGGAGATGACTGAAAGCCCTAAGTCAGGGTCTTGGGCTGCTTCTTTTCAAGTCTCTCTTTCAGGGTCCAGCAGTCTCTTGGGCTGTACCTTTTTAGCTACACTTCTGAAGGAAAAAGTCAAAAATATGCTTGAGGGAGTGTGTATGCGCACTAACGTGTGTGCACACGTCCCCATTCTCAGCCACATAGCATCCGTCTTTTACTAAATCTAGCATTCTTGGGAGCTCTTATACAGCACAAGGCAAACTGTGAGTAAGTAATAGTAAATAATAACTAATAATATCCTTTCTAGACAGCGGAGTAAGGACAATGATTTATAATACAGTGCACTGACAGAATGAAAGAAGAACTACCGTCAGTGAAAAACAAAGTTATCAGACAAAATGGGTTCTTGACTTTATTTCTTTCCATAAATTATGATATTTCGTTGCCCATTTCTCTCTCCTTTTTTTTTTTTTGGTGCAAATTATAAGGATCCACTTTTTTGAATGAGAGTGGCTGCAAGAAAGTATTAGGAAGAAACACAAAGCAACAACTTCATCAAACAGGAGAGTAAGTAGCATATCAGTATTCAAGTTTCACTCCCAGTCCCACAGTTGCATTACTTCTGCAAATTTACAACAAAGCAAGCCAAAAGGTCCTATCAAATTCTCTGGTACTGCTTAATTTCTTCTGAATAATTTACCTGCCACTAGCTGTTTGTTCTATAATAATTCAAAGAAAACTGGTTATGCCAATAGTCTAAAAAATGAAAAGTGCTTCTAGAATATATTAAAAACTTAAAGTAAATTGAAAGCCTTCAGGGTATTGTCACTTACACAGAGCTAGTATGAACAGCATTGCTCATTACTGGCTTAGAAGAATAAAACTACTTTAACCATGATGCTTCTTGTACCTCTTACCTGATCAAAATTGGGGGAGAAACTGTGAATTTCCATCATCTTTATGAAAACTATTATTTGAAGAAAATGTAGGATGCAACTAGAAATATTTTTGGGTTTTGTGGGCTCATCCTACTATAACCGACAGCCTTCTTTAAATTCTAATGCTCAATGGTTAAAAAAAAATGAAAGATATATCAGTTTTTAAAGTTTTCTCTTTCCAGCGCACAGCCCATTTAGTTGGCTAAATTAATTTATCAAATTGCATTTGAAGTACACTAGTATTTAACTCTTGACTTTGCAGATGATTTAGCATACAAATATCAAGTGACTTATGGGAAAACTACCCTGCAAGTTAACAACTAATTGATGTTAGAAAATGTAATAAAGTATATTATCCTGCGGTTCAGTTCCTTATGAATATTGCCCATAGAGAATAACATTGAGATAATAATGACTGGTCAATATTTCAACTCACTTCTGTCTTTCAAAGCTAAAGTTCAGTTCTACATCCACTGTTTCTTATGAGGGAAATCGCTTTTTCTTCAAATCACTTTTCAAGAATAAAAAGGGCTGCTTTCTATAAGATTAGCCTGTAGCTGAACTAGATTTAGGTCAGGAATACACATTTCAAGAAAAGAAGAGTGGAATAATAGCAACCTACAATCTTAAATAGAATGTCACAACTTATCAGGAATATCAAGAGGAATGGCAACTGGCACCCACCCCATTTCTGTTTTGACACAATGGATGAGTTCGTAGAGTTTAGAATACCTTTGTGAGGAAAAAATCATAGCAGTTTGTCTTACAATATTTTATAATTTACACAGATTTTTCATCTTTACATTTCTTCAAGGAAAAGATAAACAGACAATTACTGGACATGACACTAATTTTGTTAGGCCATAACATTTCATGGCCCTAGTACATTTGGAAATGAGAAGCTCTAGCACCTTTGTGAAGAATTAAATGGCATAAAGGGTTTCATCTAAACATTATATCTTTGCTTTAGAAGATAAATGCAGGCAATTAACCCCTTCAATGACCTTTGACTGTACATCCAGCTAAGGAGCTCCCTCATGGCCCTAAACCAACATATCCCATTTTTTAAAGATGAACAAAGGAACTTGGATGCCAGGTTCACCCAAGGTTTATGCAATCAGGAGAATAACAATGGTTGTTATTGCAAGAAATGAAAGTATTTCCATGGGAAACCAAAATTACATATAAAACTTCTGTATATTCAGTTTGGAGTCATCAGCTTCCTGCAAACCCTTAGTACAGGAGTCTGTGTAACTTATCCTACTCATGGTGGAAGGAGCTGAGCTGCAATTCTCTCCCTGCCCTACGTCCATCCCATTGCCCAGGGAAAACAGAGGGGACTGGAGAATGAATTCACAGCCACATGCTCCTGAAAGGCTTTTTGTTTCATGACAAAGAAAGGCCAAAAATCATAAAATAAAATCAAATCAGAAGACTCAGTTTTACAAATCCTTAACAAAGTCATTTTCCTAAAATGAAGAAATATTGATTTTCACCATCAGATGGGGAAATATCAGCCACACAAAAAAATTGAGGAAGCCAAGTTATCATCCCCAAAAATGTCAGGGTTCCTTTTGCTTGTTTATTTGTATAAGGGAAAATTATTCTGATAGTTGAAAACGTTTATAAACATTTAGAAACATTTACCATTTAAGGATGAGATGGAGAAAATTAAGGTGCCTGCAATGATGATAATTAAGAACGGTGTTAAATGTCTTTGTGAACTATCTCTGGCATTGCATATCAAGTTTTCTGTGTTCATGAGCTCACTAACATGAGAGTTCGTAGAAATTTAGGAAGTTTATGATTCTTTACAAGGAAGCATCTGTGCAAAACAAATTGTGAGTGTGGGAACTTGCACAGGGAACTTGGAGAGTTATTTCTCTCTGCTGAGAGAAAGTGATAGATCACAAACTACTCAACCAAGACCAGTCTGAACTAGTCTAATTTCTGGTAATTCCATCCCATCTACAACTCTCTAACTATTTCTGTACTTAGTGAAGTGATAGCCATTACATTGACGTGGTAGCCAAGCTGCAGAGATAGATGTGTGCAGGAGACAACAGAGAAGCTGAGGTAAGAATGAAAAATTACTCCTGGCATAGCAATATACAGAGAACTGAACAACCACAAACCACTAAAACCCAATCAGGTTTGCAGGCTTGTATGCTTACATCTTATCTTACCATACCACAAGTGTCATAGCTGACATAGATTTTTTTTTCCAGCACCCACAAGTATTTATCTTACCTGAACTGCTAGTAAGTAATATTGTAAAGACAGAAATAACTGAAAACAATACAAAGTTCTGTTATTAAGCAACAAGCTGTTATTCTTCAACTTCACAAAATTAGGATCTGTTTACTACAATCTTATCAACGACTTCCCAACACCACTTCTATACAACTGGAAACCCTGTTATTTAAAATAATGCACAGGGACTGTAGGAGATTTATGGCGCATCCAGGCTTGTTCCTGACTGTGCGTGGATGCATTTTGTGGCAAAAATGCCACCAGTGCAGAAGCTACAGTTCACCCTGGAGTTCCTCCTTACGAAACCTCTGTGAGGAGTGAAAGAACATGATGAAGATATGATGTAGATGGATTCATCACACTTTAAAGGTATGGTGAAATTGGGAGGTCAGTCTTCAATGTCAGGAATACCCTTAACAATATGAGAAATAGAGTAAGATAAATAAATCTACTGATACCTCCAGATCATCGACAGGAAGGATAACAGTTGGCTTCAAAACTGCAGATTAGATGAACAACAGAGAAAAGCAGATAGCACTTTTTTAAGCCTGCAAATAATATTTGGCCCTTCTATGAAAAATGAGTAAATTCTGTCTTCCAAAATGACACAGCAGATACAGTCTGCTTTGCCAGACTAAGAATTATAGTGTCAGTGCAGTGGACTACCTAAGAAACTAACAAGTAGTGAAAAAAATCAGCCTTCTGATAATATTGCAGCAAAGGAGTAATGTTACTTTTGCAGAATGTCTCAGTTTAAAGAATAACTGAACAAAATAAAAAACATGAAGTATGAAAAATGTTCAACAAGCAGATGGTGTGAGAATAATTTGGGAAGCTGATATCCAGTTAAAAACACTGCCTAATGACTGGCAAGACAAGGAACTGGTGGCATTTGTTATGAAAGTGGATACACTGTGTGTTATGCTCACTGAAGACCAGCTGCAATGTCAAATTACAGAAAGGAAGCGAAAGGGAAAGTAGAAGCAATTATTGCAAAGACGAAATAGAGCAGAAAAGTGGAAACATGGAATTGAAATGAAAGCGTAGCAATCAAGCCAAAGCAGCAGGAAAGTAAAATGAAAATATTTTGTTTCCAAACAATTAATTAGAAAGCTAATTTAGGATCTTTATCAACCATATCTTAAGTCTACTGGTTATGGATCACAAACTTGTATGGGTACTATTATTGTGTCAGTCACTACCATTTTATTAACTCTATTACTTTATATCACACTTCATTCATGCACTCACCTATAATTAAGCACCTCTCTTATGCTGCATCTTTTTAACAGTCCAAATCACCTTGAAAATACTACAGGGCAAAATACTGACAAGCCTCTCAGCACAGATATCAGAAACAAGTTTAAGAACATCACATTAACTGTGACTGATTCTAAGAATGATCCTTCAAGAGCACATCTGTACTTGACATCATTCTGAGCCTGGTTAAGTTCTGACAATGTATTTTTACCTTGCAGCATATCTGGCAAACCTTGTTAATCTTTCTAGGGGCATGTATGTCACCAGATTGGAGATAACACATGAACTGCATTTTAAGAAGCTAAATGTCATCTCTCTAGAGACCTCTTAACACTTTTGAAAATGCTGATGGACAATCTAGTCTTTTCACTCTGCCCTGTCTTGCCCTCTCAAAGCGATTGGCTCCTAGAAAGCTCAGAGATCTGCAACTCACAAAATATCTATTCAGAAACTCTCCCAACTGACCAAATATTAATGGATTCTTTGTCAGAATATTCAAAAGGGCTTCTGCAGAAAACTGGGCTTTTGAAATCTTTTGCTGTGTCATTTTCTCCAAGGAAATACACTATAAAATAGATGCCACAGTAATGTCCAATAATTACTTGTATAAAACATCATCTTTCAACAGAGTTATCCTCATTTTTTTGTGTTTATGTCCATCTCTGTTTAGTTTACATTTGCATAGCAAATATTTCTCATGGACTTTTGTGTTTATTATCATTATATCATTTTTTTTGTGACTGTAATGAAGATTGATTTAATCTCAACGGCACCAGCCTGTTGCCAACTAAATACTGTGTCCTCATAAGTCAGTAACAAAATTCTTTATAATGGTGCTGTTTAGCATTCCACTTTTTAAAATATTGACTTCCATAAAACACAGTTCATTTATTTTTTTTATATTTAAAATATCATTCATACTAAAGAACCAAAGATGATGGGGAAACAAACAGGCATATTTTTGCTGCCTCTCTGGAGGATCATCCAGCAAGTTATGAGAATCTCTCTGCTAAGACCTATAAGGAGTTAAATAATTTATCTTTTCAAGTACACCTGAATGAAACGTCACTTTTCTCATTCAGGTCACATAGTATCAATTTCATCAAAATTAGAGCATGCACTCAACAGTGTGTTGCTAATGACTGCAATCATTACAAACTTCTCACAGAGCATCACGTATGGGAGAAGGCTACACACCACAGCTTTTGAAATGAACAAGAGGTCCCTTTCTCTGTCTTTCTTTTCTAAATATCTGTCCACCTAAAAAGCACATATTCATCTGCTGAGGTATTGAAAGAGAGAGCTCATTTCTTCTTTGTTGCTAATGTGTTGTTCCTTGCATGTTGAAATGTTTAGATTCGTTGCTAAAACAGATGGATTTATCACGTTTTCCTCCTGGACTTAGATCATCATTAAAACTCCTCTCAGCTGTTTTAATTACACTTTCCTAGCTGAACTTTAACTACATAGCTAAAGCACCACCCACTTCAGTCTATTCTGATTTCTCAGGATGTGGAAAGTAAAGGCTAAATAGCGTGTTCATATTTGACAGAGCAAGGTGAATCCCAGCACATCCTAAGACAAAACATTTAGACATAATAGTGCAGATGTTTGGTTTTACTAACACAAATGTTCCCAGATTACCTTTAGAACTTCACAGAAAATCACTGATAACAAGAATTAAATAGTCCTGACAAAGCTGGCATATGATATATGGCATATGCTTGATATGGCATATGCAAAATACTGACATACGCAGAGATCTACATATGGCAGTATTTTGAGATCAGTAACTGAAAAAACATTGGACAAGAATAGTGAAAGAATAAGAAAGCAGTGTTGTTGATACTACTGTAGCATATTAATTAGACTATGATGACTTTTCAGACTATTAAATGAAGAGCTGATTATGTTGTCATACTGTGTCATTAATGAAAAACTTAATTGTAAAATTGCCCAGTATTTATTTTTATTTATACAACAGATATTTTTAAAACACAGTGTGTAATTATGTGTTAGGCAGAGGTTTATATCTTAGCAAAGATATAAACTGAGAATCTTTGTACTGCTGTCAGGTGATTCATGAAAGATACATTCAATTCCTAAAAAAAACATTGGATGGTTGTATGGAGGAGTTCATCTGTCAGGGAATACGACAAAAAGGCTTTGTTATAGTCTGGAATTCTCCCTGTTTAGCTCAGCTGCCTTCCCTCTGCACAAGTTGTTTCTTTCTTGTTTTTCAAATTACAACAAACAATATATTGCATTAAACAATGTCTGGAATCTACTAATAGAACTGTTCTGACAGGGCAGAAAGTATTCCTTTTTATCAAGGAGCAGAGAAGTCAAGCTACATATGGGAAGTAACTTTCTGTGCCTTCTAGAAAAGATTGGGCCCAAAATTGGACAGACAACCCCCTCAAATATTTGGCTGAAAATAAAAAACAATATGGGTTCAGGTTTACATTTTGTAGAATTCTTGTTTATCTTAATTTTCAAGTTAAAAGTCTTTTTTTTTTTTTTTTGTAGTCCCACATAATTTAGAGAGGTGGAAATGAAAAGATTTTTCAGTTTGATTCCTTGTATTTTTTAGGCATTTCTAAATCAATCCTTTCACAGGTCAACAGAAATACCTGTCAAAATATTCCAGCTTCAAACATAACTTACCTATGACGTATCATCTCTACCTGGGAAAGATCAAAAGGTACTAAATGAATTATGAAAGCTTAACTTTAAAGAATAATTTTTCATTTGCTAGCGTGAGGTTATTTTAAGTTCTTGGTAAGATTCCAACACTTTAAGGAGACTTGTCAACAGCATGGCCAGACATATGCAACTTAGATTAGATAACAAGAGCTGTGAAGATGTAGCAAGAGCAACCCTGAACACACCAAGAACCTAAAGTATTAACTGAAACAGTTAGCCTGAGCTGATGTTCATGCTGTCATTTTTTCACTATTACAAAAATAAATTAGATTATGGCTTGGTTTTGTAAACTTAACTCATGCAGCAAGTAGAACTTTGGATAGGGATGGGAGCTTAACAAAACACAGAGTTGTTCAGAATTTTTAGAACACTATTTTCTATTGGAAATTTCTAAGGCAAAAGCTCTGTTTAACTGTGCTTTATTGCACACTGGTTTTAAAATAGGATGTTTAATGGAAAAGCTATGGATAAGAAGTCACTGCGGAAAAAAAATTCATATATGAAAGTCTAGAAGATTTCTAATGAGTCTAATGTCTAATGGACATTTTCCTCTGTAGTCTACCCTGAAGTAGAAATAAACAGAAATGTAGGACCTGTAGGAAGACTGTGAAGCAATGAAAGGACGTATAATAACAGGTGAAATAAAAGTTGTATGCGCAGTCTCACCTTATTTATTGCTGAACTTCTGCCCATATAATTCTCGCAAGTAGCTGTCTTACTGGAATTCTCAGCGTCCCTAATTTCTCTTTCCACATTTTAACCAGTTGTCTAAAATATATCAACTTGATGAATAAGGTGATATGCAGTTCAAGAGCCACTTGATGTTTAATCAGACTGGGGATATGGTCTTTTCTTTTTAAGTGCCTAGGCAATCTGCTGCTGAAATGCTAGTCAGGCTATTTATTAATATTTTTTGAAACCTGATAAACTTATCCCTTCCCTCATCCTCATAATACACTCCAAGAGAACCCTAGGTTTTAATGATTTTTGAGCAGAGTAACAAATAGTCTGTGACTAGACTTCTGTATGTGGAAGTACTTTTTGAAACTATGCTGACGTGAAGTGAATGCAAAGTAGAAATAACCAATTTTAAGACCTCCCCTGAGATTTGTTCTTTGACAATTGACAGAAAGACTGAGAAATTAGCATTGTGGTAAAACCCTTATTTGTTTAAGATGCCTCTTAGCCAAAGAGACTGTCTGTACAAAAGGATTAACCTATTGACAATGACTTTCTAAATCCAAACTCATTGAATAACAAGTACTGCATGTGTTTACCTTCCTAATGCACCCACAATTCACAATGAAGCAGGCTTTCTTGAAAAGGTCAAAATGCATGAAGAGCTGAATTTCAATAGGAAAACACAGAAAAATATAGAGCCGGAAAGAACAGAATTTGTGTCATGCAAAAATCGGTGGGATTAAATGTATTTTTGCTATCTAAATGAATAAAAAACTAAAAGTAAACAAAATTAAAAGACTATCTTTGCAGGCCTTTCAGGTTTATCTGGAACCACATTTAATTGCTTGTGCCTTAAATACAATATCCAATCATTTCTCAGTTTATCTGCTATGTATGTACTTGCTAAGAAGTTGAAGCAAAGAGAACAGTATCCCAAATAACTTACATATGTGGATCCATGTATTTATATTTTCATGTTCATCACAGTTGTATGCTCCCTTTGGGCAGACAAGCTCAAAAATGAGAAATGAACAATTATAACTTATTTAATTTTTTCTCCCAAGCAATGGTTTCACCATGTGAGGCAGGTACACTTGAAGAGTCATTTTCTGAGCTGAGTTATATATAAAACTGTCTTATATATTTCACAGGGTGCATTGAAGCAAGTTGATTTTTCACCATAAAGCACACTAAAGAGATAATTATCAAGACAGACCCCTTGTCATACACTGAAACATTTTCAGGTAAAACTGCAAATGCAAACAAACCATTTTAGATTAGGCAGCTGTCAGTAGGTTGCAGATATTGTAATCCAAGTACAATATATATATATATTTATATGAAAGAGGACACTTTTACAGTTGAAAAACATGATATAACCAAAAAAGAATGCTGAGCTTGTAAGAATAAAATCTTCACCACCTTGTAGAAGTGTTAGCTTCCTTTGAGTACTTTTGGCTAAATTTTCTATGGTCTTTAAAGTACGCACAGACATTAAAAGTAAAGTTTAATATGTTACTCTGGCACCAAAATCAGGTGTGATTCTAATGGCACATAATGATAAATACACAAGTCATGTTTGAAAGAAATGCTTGAACACTTATGCCAAATTGAGGCTTTTGAAAACTTTTGCTCAAATCTGTGTTCTTATAGTCTTCAGGCAGCCTCTTTTCTCAAAATTTCAAACCTTTCACTACATCCAGAATACAGCTGTCAGGACATTTAGGTCTAATCCTTCAACTCTGCAGCTGGATCAGGAATTCTGAACTGCTCTGAATTAACCCAAGCTGTTCAGTATTTTATGGTTCTGGTGATGAGACTTAAGGACACCTTAACTGTGCAAAAGTGGGAAAGATATGAAGCAAAGATTATGGAGCAAACATGACAGAAACACTTATTAATGTGTTCACGAAGGTTTTAAAATTTGACTGATATAAGCATGATAGAAGAATATGGACAGAAAGCCATCAGTATTGTTTTAGTAAATATATTCTACAGTGCTGAAAGAAACAAGAATGCTAATGATAAAAAAATAGATGAAGTAGTACATTATTCCACTTACAGAGATACAGTAATGAAATATGATATAACAGATGACCTCATTAAAACTGAAGCAATGTTCTGTTGAAATAATAATTTGATATTTTTAGAGTGGAACTTGAAACAAAGCTTGTGTGTCTCTGTATATAAATATGCTTATAGGTGTGTGTATACTTCTAAACATGCATAGTTAATCACAACTTTGCCCTTCAGAATAAGCAATGTCAAATAAGTTGGGAAGAAGAAAAGCTGAAATGATAGCATTATGCAGAACTCATATATTCTCTTGTTTTGCAGCATGGAAACCTGGAACTATATATAGAGTGGGTATGATGCAGAAAAAGCTCTGAAATACAAACTGCTCAAATAATCAGACTGAACTTGCCTAATTTTCAGGAATGTGATATGGAAGGCAAAAGGCAAAGACTTAGAAGATGACAATTGCAGTGTTAATATACATAAATGGCAGTAGATCTTTCAGAATATTTCAACCAAAGGATGACTTTCCATTAATACCAGCTGAGACAAAGAGAGAAATTTAATATATGGTAATGGCAATAGAAGGAACAGATGTAAAGTCTATTCTTAGCCATGAAGCACAAGGAAATGACAATGTAATAAAACTATACAATACATGTTTTAGAATACTGCATCAATTTCCTGCATTATTTGGAGACTCACAACAAATATAAAAACACTTAAGATCCTTTCAAAGTTTGGAATATCAGAAAGGATCGCTCTTGTCAGGGGGAAAATGCTCACAGTGCTTTCTAATGTGTTACAGTACACAGTATCATATTTTTCATCCTTCAAAACTGTGCACAATTCAGTCAGTTTCTAATATTAAGTAGAAATATTAGACAAAATGGAAATATCTATAGTTCTTTTAACTACACACAAATTTACTTCTGCCTAATAAATTATAGCAGGAAAAGGTCCATAAATAAATATATTTAGGGACAGCTCTGCATTCACACATAGTCTTACTGACACGAACAAAGGCCTCTATATGTTCAAAGGTCTAATTCATGAGCACCTGTGCACAAAATTGACAACTAAGTTAAAAGTGAAACCTCTTAAGGCCGTTATGCTTTTTTTATATGACAACTTGCTCTAAAAATACAATCTACAAACAACAGATTTTAAAAACTAAGGGTTCGGTAATACAGCTTTGGAAAAAAAAATTCAGAACTGATGTCTAAAAAGTGGTTAATCGAGTCTTTCCATGAGAAAAATCCTCCGTAATGGTGTAATTCTGGCATTTGAAGTAAAAGTCAGTAAACAAGCTATGGAAATTAACCATCTGGATTACAATCTAAATGTTAAAGGCAAACTAAATACAGTTAAAATAAAACCTTTCTAAACTAAAGGATGTGTTGATGTGAATGTTTAGTTGTCCTCTTGTTATTATACTGATTGTATATTCAAGGTGGGAGAGCGTGATTCTTGATCCTAGATTTTTTCCATATTTTGTTGCCACTTCAAAATAAAAAAATGTTTTAATTTAATTTAAAACCAGTGTAAACAGCTAGAAAATATTTTCTAGGCCTGCAGATGAGATATGTTGTTCAATAGTTGTAGGAATAGTCAATGTGACTAGAACAACCTAATGAAATAATGAAGAAAGGGCTCTGTTCTACTGTGTAGGTGTTTTTCTTCTTTTCTTTTGTGTTTTTAAAACATTATATGTATGACTTCCATCATATGACTCTCTGTTTTGCTATTTCTATTTTAACAAAATATTTTCTGTCAGACTTCTGTTTATTTATGATAAATCAAAGAGAAATCTGAAGTTAATCTCAGTGTTTCTGAGCTACTGAGAACAGTAACTGCACATGCAAGAGAGCTGTTGCAACGTTGCCTTAGAGCAGGTCAAAATCGTGATACAGTTGAATGCATTTGCTTTTTCCTTGCCTTCCTGGTACGATTGAATGTAATTTTCACTTTATTTTGCTTTTATATTATGGTAGATCAGTTAAAGTGATGTTGAAATGGAGTGTCAGCACTGAAGGTCATACTAGATATGAACAGTCATATCACAATCAGCTATTCACCAGATGAGGACATATCAGCTTCTGTGCACATATAGCCCTACGTACTCCTATCTTCATGAAATCTTAACAGTGCTGAGTTAGAGCAAACTAAAACAATTACAAGATACTTCATCTGCAAAGACATCTGTCTTCTAAAGGCATGCAGGTTTAACCTCTATGATGGAAAACCCCAACCCTCTAAGAATAAATAGTGCTAATTTGTTTTATACAGGTAGGTTTTCAGTAAGTTGTGCGTTTGGATCTTTCTACATCTATGTGAGAAATCTAAAAATGAAAGATAATATTTGGGAGACCTTATTTTAAATGACAGCATTAACATAATAGGCACATCAGAGGCTTGATAGAAGGAAAATGAGTTGAAAACCCTAATATCAACAAACTTTATACAGAAATATCACAATAAATCACTCTCCTAGAGAAGTGCTCTGTGTTAAAGCAAGCTTAGGACCAAGTAAAATAAATAAGTTACCTGTAGCAAGGGTTCAAATTCTAAGCTTAAACAGAAAGAAGATTAGTCTTAGACCTACAATAGAGACAACTTGACCAGGTGCAAAAGAGACTGTGAAATGCTAAGGCAGATTAAACTGCAAGGGCAGAAAACAGAGCAGGATTGGGAGGCTTCACTTATTTCCAGCCAGACAAGATAAATGTCACAAATAGGTTTTGGTTTTCACATTACATTCACTTTTATAAAGGACACAATTTTCCCACAGAGAAGTATCAGGATTTTCTTATGTAAAACAATGCGTATGCTCTTTGCCATCCTGTGCTTCCATGTGTTCCTTTTCCTACCATCTCTGGAGCTCAGAAACTAAACTTTTTTCAGACTCATGCAACTAAATACTACAGTGGCAAGGTACACTATGCAAACAACAAATAAATTACAGACAAAACCCAGCTGTAATTGGACTCTGACATAGGAAATGCAAAATGACAGCTAAGGAAAGTTTGTACATGAAGACATGGAAATAACAACAGTTCTTTGGGTAGGATTTAGAAATAGTGAATCATTGAAATTCAGTTTCAGGCTGAAGTTGTAGCTATATATGTTGGTTATATTGGATATTGTTATCACCTCCTGTTCTGAGTTAACATACAGAAGGAAGCTCAACAGCATACAAATTGGCTAGTAAGAGAATAAAATCCATAACAAGATGATCTTACTTTCCAAGCATGCTAAGGGAATATTTTGCTATAGATGAGCTACACCTTTATGCACTCCACTGAAAATTAGCTGTATTGTTTTACATTCATGATATTGCTTCAAGTACAAAGAATGGGTTTAGAAGTAAAGTATAAATCAGAGGCTGGTTTGCATTGTTTTATCTAATCCTTTACACATATATTAGCCACACTGAAAAAGAAAGATGTAATTTTCCTTTCTTGAACCCTAACAAAGTCTTAACATTATGTAAATAGACATCTGCTCTTTAAAAGACAGCTAGAAAACAAGCCACATTTACTAGAGGATAATGTAGGATTAAAGGATATTGTAACACAATTTTGCTTTTACTTTATTTGCTTCAGCAACATCAAGGTCTAAAAGCACTGAATTTCACTATGACTAATGTTGCAATTGATATGTTTCTTCAAAGCACAGGTACTACAGCAAGAAACAATGTGCAGCAAATCACCACCGTTTACACATAACATGTTTCAGGTAGCTGCTCCCTTTAAAAGAATAGCCTGCAGTATGATATGAGTAAATAGATTTAAACATAAGAAACATGAAGATAAAAGAAATATATGGTTGACCAAAAACCCTTGCCTGCAATCTAGCTATCTGAATCTGGCATTGATTAAACACACCTCTCTAGATGTGCCTTTGCAGGGGCTTTGTGCTCACACCTTTTTATCTTACAAGAGTTGCTTTTTTTTTCTAATGGAAGGCAATTTTTTCATTTTTTTGTTTTTATATTTTGCTAGGAGTTTGGTAAAATGTGAGATGACATTCATCTACTTCAGTAATGTAACAAGAGAAAGGGGAAAAAGAGACTAAAAGGAAAAATTGCAAGACAATGTTTCTGAAGGACTAATGAAACAGAAATATGAAGTTCCCAAGAGAAAACAAACACAAATTCAGACAGATTCTGAAGTTCTCAATCATGGGCAAAGTGCAAACTCCTTTAAGTGAGACTTCTGTCTGAATGAAGATGGTTGTAAGTCACTGCAAAAATCTAAAGATATGTCTGATAGTTGCATTTCAAAATTCTACAGAAATGGCATCAAGGCTTCTAAGCTCAAGACCAAGAAAAATAGTATCAAAGTTTGAAGTTTCCATGCAATAACAGAAAACAATGCTGCTTGTTTAGTTACAATACAATTTTCTGATACATTTGGGATAGAAAGGTACATAAAAGAAAAATAGAAACTACTCATAATTCTTGACAATATCATGCATATGCAGCAAAACAGTTCTCCAGTTGGTTCTTTATTTCACCCTTCCCTGGACAGAATGCAGACCATGCAGCTTTCCAAACACAGCAATATTGCATGGTAGACAATAAAAAAATAAAATAAAAAGAATTATCTCCTGCTTTGAAGAGTTGGGACTTTAACCTAATATGCATGAGGCTGATTCAACTGAATATGAGATTTTCTTTATTGTACTGAGAACACCTATGTGCTTATTTTGAAGCTAGGTCAAAATTGTTAGAATTCCCTGAAGGTGCTTCAGCTTTTCGAATGCTCTGTCCACAAATACAAATAAAGATAGATCTTGAAATGATTTTTTTTCTTTGCATTTCAGATGGCGAAAGTAAGATGCGTAAGGCCCAGTATAGATATTTTTTATAAAGGATTTTTTTAATACTAGGCCATACCTTTTACAGACTGGTTATTTCTGAGGAGAAACCACATGAGAAGTCACACAGCCAGAAAAATCCCCATCTTAATTAGAAAGCAAGAAGGCAGATAAGTAACTAACTTCTAAACCAACATGTAATAGTTATATATCTTAGGTTTCAGTACATTTAGCACAATTCTTCACGTGCTGGAGAAGTATCTTTCAAGCCTTTTTTGATTTATAATCTCCAAATATTTAGTGAGAAAGGTAGGGTCACTGTTTGCCTGCTGCATATATACATTCTGAAAATGCTTCCATTTTCCTTTCCTACCTATTATACTATTGAGAATAAGAAACAGAAAGCACTTGGTACAATTTTTCTTACATCAGTTAAGAATATCATTCCTACTCATGGCCCCAAGTCTTTCTATAAGGATCCTGCTTTTCTTTGTCTGCCAAAATATCTGAAATTAAGGGTCTTCATTAAAAATGTAACATTTGCTATAACAGAAATTCATGGTCTTGTTTCATGTTCTTTCCCAGCCCTCGTCATTTCTTATAGCCTTTACTTCTAAGTACATAAAAAAACCCCAGCCCAGAACACAGTAAATCTACACTATTGACAGGTTGTTTCTAACAGGGATAAAAGGGGGATAAATTTCTTTTTCTGTAAATAAGCTAACATCAGTGTATTTCATGAATAGCTATTTGATTTCAGGTCTGAGTGAAATAAATGCTATGTTTCACAACTACTAAAAGCATTTCTTTGGTGGTGACTAGAAGCAAATGTAGTTGTCATGCTCCAGGATCTTGCTCTTTTCTTACATTTTATTTACTGACAGAAGGTTTTTAGAGAGCAGAGAACAACTGTTGCATGAAAACACTTTTACTATTAGCTGTAGTTTAAAAACAAAATCTAATATAATTTTTTCTCCAATTCACTGTAAAAGATACTTAAAAAAAATTACATTAGAGGACCAAGAACGTAGCTTTACTCAGTGCTGTTCATTGGTGCTGTGAGGATGGCACCCCATGAGGGTACTGCAAGTGCAATCCCAAAGGCAAGGCTGAAAAGTTATCAATTATTAGCACCAGCCCGTTATTCTAATGATAATCACCGCATTAAAAGTGACACCTAAAACCACATTATGCTTTGAAAGAAATCACAAAATATAAATTGGAGTGGATGCTTATAGAAGTTTTCTTTCTTTATGCTTGTATAGCAGCCACAAAATCATGGCAACTATATTAAACAAAACAGCAAGAAAACTGCTATAAACCATCATTAAGTTGAACTGGGAAGCCAATGTCTTGCAGCATATCCAGTAACTGAGGCAGGTTATGGTGCAGTATAGACCTGGCAATCACGTCCTGAACATATGGAACCTACAAAATTCAATATTCTTGGCTGTATTGTATGGACTTGTCTTCCACGACAAGCATTTTTGGGTAAATTTTGATGAGATCTGTCTAAATCCATTCACTTTTTCTCTTTGTAAATTGATTTCCCATATAGCAGAGCATAGCATACCCACTACGCTTACTTAATACACTGGAGCCATTCAAGCCTAACCTGCTCTATTGCCATCCACACACCACTAAGAAAATTCTCCGGTCTGAGAGAAAACAGACCACGTAATATGAGAGCAGAACATCTTGACAGATTAGGGAAGAATAAAAAATTATCAAATATTGCTCATGATAATAATAACATAATATCATAACTCCTCTCCACTTTCTGTCTTCCTTGCCAAAACCCTGAAACATCCAAACAAGAGCGAGCTGGTTTTATTTCAAAATTCAAGAAATAATTTTGTTAGCAGTGAATGATTCAAAGCCTAAAAATTCAGGGAAAGAGCCTTTCTCTGCCTAATTCTGAGCAATGTATCCACATGAGCTTGACATAATGATTAGTGGACAGAACCTTATTAATTTTATGAAAATCGCAAATTCTTCAGGGAAATACTTAGAACTCCCAAATATGTTAGTGGAGCCAATATTTCAAAGGTCAAAAACAAGCTTGACAGCAGCCACAAAGCCATTCCACTATAAGAATACACCATGGCCCAGCCTAGTTTAAAATTCTGGTACTCTGGATGATTTTCAAGGCAGAAAGAAACAAAAGAGATTTTGGTAAGAAATACAGGAGACATGCGAGACATGGAGGAACTAAACATTCTAAACATTTCTAAAAATGTTTTAGGTGAAAAAAATTGAAGTCTAAAATACATTTTCAACATTTCACAATTGATGTGACAAATAAGACACCCCAATATTCCATACTTCAGACATTTGCAACACCATAGCAAGGATTCCACCTGCTGAGCTATCGCGATATCAAGAAACTGATGTCCTAGCCTCCAGGCAAGAAGCCAAATAAGCCTCTGGACGCTTCACAATTCACTAAAACACAGTTTCTCTCAGGAAGCATTATTACAAAGCCAAGGCTCTGCTGATGATTCCTTTTCATCAATTAAATCAATAGAACACTTAAAAATACACAAAGAAGATGTATACACGAGGTAAATGGGATTTCTATTTCACAGTGTGTGCTGTAAACCTAAGGAAACAATGAAGACAGAACTACTAGGAAGAGGTTATTCTTTCACAGATGTGGTGAACACAGTCCAGGAAACTGCAGGAAAATACATTATTTTCTATAGTTCAAGAGAAGTTCAAAAGAAATGAAATTGTCACTCATAGCCTTCACTTTCTGGTATTGGCTTTTTGAGGAGACAACAGTTACTGTTCAATGCAATACAGTTTGTAACTGTTGTATATTAATAAATGCTAGCTTAATAAGAATTTCGTTTAAAGGAAAGAAAAAATTAGCAGCATCATCTCACTGTTTTCTTTATCATCATCATCATTTTACATTAATAATATGATTTGTTAAAGCTTTTAATCCAAATCTTGAACAGCCTAGGCCTACATGGCAGATGGATTAAATTTTTCTTCCAAAATCTCGCACAAGACTGAAACACTGATGTCAGTCTTGCTTTCTAAAATCTGGAAAGTTCATTACACAAACTGTTCTTATACAAATGCTACAAATTTGCCAAAATATCTGACCTCATGATGTGACAGAAAAGCTGTTCCATTCACAATCTGATCAAACTCTTCAAACTGTTTGAGGCATAATAGCATGGGAGCCCAAGATCAGGTTCATTAGGCTATCTAATCTTTATTTCTTACAATATTTACCCTAGGAATGATTCTTATCTGTGAAAGCTATTGTGTGGAATTTAATATAATAAAAGCATTAAGGACTGTTACAGAGCTTTCCTGCTATTTCTTTCTTCATTTTGTTTTTTGCTGATAAATAAGACAATTAGTGATTAGGTATTGGGTGAACACAAATAACTCCTAACTTAAGGGACGTATGAGGTCTGAGACAAAAAATCTGAGACTAATCCTATAGTTCATATCTTCCAGTACAATAAATTAAACCTAGACATCTCAGTTTGAAAATGCTGGCTTTTGTTAGTTAAAATGACCTTTCCCTTTGTCATATCTTTCTCAGTTTACTGATTTAACATTATCGAGCCTATTGATTTACAAAATATTGAGTTTATTTTTTATGCTTAGTCATTACTGAAATTAACTTAAAGTCAAGAATAATGGATTCCACACTTTCCCCAGCCTAGAAAATGTACATAAATCAAGATTTCTTTTCTTCCTCTCATTGGTGTCATATATATAGATAAAGTATTTGTTTTTAGATCCATAACTTTTTTTATTAATGGGTAAATCACTTGGAGATCCTCCTGTTTGAGGTTAGGGATAAATTGTTGCATGATTGTTACATTGCTTAAAATTTAGGCTGAATTTGAAGAACTCTCTGCATATCAATTTAATTACTTTCCAGAGACTGCAGATATTGGGATTTAATTATGTCTTTCAGGCGGAAGACAAGAAAATATTTTCAGCATCATCCATAAATGTGCTAAGAAAAAGGCACCATATTTGAGTCTGTTCAGGAATGTGGAACAATGTAGGTAAATTATGAAACATTTGGGTGAATTTAGACATAATAGTTTTGTATTTCTGTGGACTAGAAAACACTGGACCCGCAGGTTAGATGTCATCTCAGACCATAACCAGCTCTGATGTAGAATTAGAATTGTCAGTCCTATACATACTAGTGATATCAACCCCCAGCTTTGCTAGTTTCATAAAGATCCCATGAAGAAACTGTGCTGCAAACCTTTCCAGACTTCCAAAGTAAGGTGCAATGTGTATTCAATTAGATTGATGTAGGCTTTGCTTCAACTTTTGCATGTGTTCAAAAAAAGGTCTCCTTTTAAAAGCTCCGACTGAAAGCATGGCACAGAAAATTACTCTAAGACATAGTTTCCACTATATTACGCTTTTTAGATTCTGAAAGGAACCGAGTACTTTAGGTTGCAAACATTTCTACCATTACTGTAGGTGATGCATTAAAGGGAAACGGATTTGTTTACATCCAGACTTAATGCAGTCTTTTCACAAAATGTCCCCCATATGACCCCACATAACAGTTATTTTTTTTTACATCATGGGACCTAAAAGCAGCGCTGAGTCTTCTGATGGACCCTTCATTTCAATCACGGCTTCCATTCCTCTTAGGCTTTTGACCTGAGCTCTGCTTTCCATCTTGCCATGTGTTTGGCTTGATGAGTTAGAGCTTCAAGCTCTCCTGCTCCTATTTTGCATTTTTTTCTCTAAGAAAGCTATAATAAGAATAGTTCTGGGATTTTTTCCAAAAGTCACTTCCAGCTCTCAAATAAATCAGGAAATATTTCTCCTTTTCTTAAAGCCAAAGCCTCCATATTCCTTGGAGTAAAAACTGCATTCCTGGATGTCCACAAGGCACTTAAAACTTTAAAATGTGCCTTCACTGAACAGAGAGTGCACACGATTCTCACTTGTTTGCTTTGAATAAATGAGGTAGCTTTACAAGACAAAATGGATTAAAACCCATCTAATCACCTTAAAGAACAAGGGAAAAGATCCTGATAGTACTTCATAACAATGTGTGCTGCAAAGGTAATAGCTGCTATCAAAATGGACAGTTTTTAATTGAATAAAAATATGGCTTTCCTGTTTTCAACACGGACACATTAACTGGAATTCTCTACTGCAGGTTCCAGTACTCAGTACATTGTTTTTAAATATGAAACAATGCTACTTAAAGTCTTTAGACTTATACAATATATATGGTTTTATGTCACTTTTTGCCACTTTTCAGGCGTTTTCTAAATTCCACACATCCTTCTTTTTAGGCAAATGCTTCTTCTACCACTTTCTCTAAAAATGAAGTGTTCAATTACTCTGCTATGTATGGTGCAGACTATAAGTTCTTTCAAGTAGCAAATGCTAACTACCGCAAGGTCTGACACACAAAAGAGGCCGTACCTATAAGCCTTTTTACTTAAAAAAATTAAGAAAATCAACTACAATTGCCTTCAAAATAGTTCCCATCTAAGTTGACACAGCAGCTGCATACGATGCTGCCAATGTTCAAAGCAATTCCACAGGTCATTTTGTGAAAGATTGTTTAGAATCTCCAGCAGTTTTGCTTTCATATCTTCTACTGAGAAAAACTGTGTTCCTTTGAGCGCCAACTTGATCTAAAAACTGCTTCACAGACAAAGCATTGTGGGCTGGCTCATTGCCTTGATGTTAACCCACTGTTCACTCACACACCTACGTTTTCCGACTGAGGGTAAGAAAATGTCTATATTTGACCACGCATCCACTTGTACTGAGTGAAGCGATCAAGTTGAGCCTTCTCTCACTGTGACAAGTTAGACCATGTTCTGTAACCATCTCTTTGTCTCTCACCTCCCACTCTTACTTCCTGAGCGAAAGAGTTACTCTCATTTTTTTTTGTGTGTGTCAGAACTCATATATTGGGCCAAATAATGCATGTTCCTAAGTAAAGTATTTGAAAATAGAATCAATGATGTGAGATTTACTGGGATACAGTTAACTTTGTAGTGAATTGAAGTGTTTGTAGCATCAGTAAAATTGATGGATTGTTTCTCACAGAGCTAGCGGCTCAACAGCAACTATAGCTTTTACGTGTAGGAAAGCTGCAAGATCAAACACTACACCTTTGAAGGGTATACTGGGTTCACAACTGATTTCTAGGGAACAAATGCACACCCTAGAACTTATTATTTATTTCTTTGAAATGAGAGCAGATGTGACAATATCCACAAATGTCATCCATTCTGTTTTGCCAGCTTCTAAGATGAACAGAATTGCTAGAAAATGAATTACTAGGTTTAGGGTTTATTTTTAAAAATGATTCAATAGAGAGAAATTCTTTTTAAATAAGATTCTACAACCTAAAATATCACATCTTCCCCAAAGTAAGAACACCTAGTGTGGCTGTGTTACCACTGCTAGACCTCAGATAAGCTAAAAGAGGGGAGAGAGAACTGTTCTTTTATTTTCCTACTCAAGCATAAAATAATTGTAATGTGAGAAAAAACAAATTGCCATTTGAATTGTATTTTTTTACTCCTTTCCTTCTACATCTTCTGTTCATACTTTTATCTTAAATTATGGGAGAAGAGGCAAATATATTCTCTTCAGCGAATGTATTTCTTCATTGCATGGAAAAGTATCTTAAGTTACTCAAAGCAGAAGTCTGAAGTCTACTGAAAAATTCACTGGGAAAAAATGCACGGCTATAACTTTTAAAACTACATCAAATAACATTTGATCAGATCTTGTAAAGAATCAAGACATTACGAAAAGCATGTGAACTTATGACACAGTCTAGTTTAAAATCATCTTTAGCTCAGCTGCATCTTGTCATCACTGAAGAAACATTAGCAGTTAATTGTAACAGTGAATCATAGGTACCTTATCCAGCTTGGAAAGTTGGCATGACACTGGCTATTACCCAACCAAACAGCCCTAACTGAAGTGCTAGGAAATTGTGTTAAATAAATACAAAACTAGACAATTATTACAGATCTCTGTTTAATTTCTGACTTTGTTAGTCTTCGTGTGTGACCTTGAATGAGGCGTTTAATATCTTTCTCTATCAAACTGAAAATAGTTATCTGAGAGTGACTATGGCATACTCGAAGGCATATAAACATCTAGCAGAAAAGAAGTAACATAAATTATTCATCTGTTTTATGAAAAGCTTGATCCAATTGAGTAAATAGAAATTTTAAATATGAATTACTGTGTTTATGTAATATTTCCTTTGCAATGAATTCATTTTATTCACTAACTACATTATATTCCTCAAATACCAGGAAAATGGTGTCAACCGTACCATTTATCAGTTGTGATGAAATTGCAGTCCCATGTATTAGACATGGAGCTTTAGCACTATTCCTAACACCTCCTTGATGCAGACTGGACTCTTCAAGGCGGACAGTTAACAGACACCTTGCCCTCACAAAAGAATATGCTAAAAAGTAGAGAGCAATAAGTCACTTACTTAAAACCATTTGGCAGTCTACTTGGAATGAAGTTTCACCGATTTAACCTTTTCACTTAAATAACATTACTCCAGTTAGTTCATACTGGCAGGTCAGTCTAGCCTTCTTTCAGTACAAATTAAAGTATGAGTTCCTACAGGCAGTGTATGCTCTGTAAGCAATCATGATTTCTTGGCATGGAAAGCCGAAATTAAAAAGCTGATTATACCCACATCCAGTAACCGAACACCAGTGCAATGACAGTAAAGTATTTCCCCCTCATTAAAATGCATATAATTAATTTCAAAATCGTGCATGTCTAATAGGATGCCTTGCTATTTAAGGACTCCTAACTCTGCCATGATGTCATGGAAATAAATTCACAGAACTTCTTTCCTATCTCATTTAACAACAAGATGCAAAAATAACTAATGTTTCCCTGAAAATTGAGAAAGATATCAGCATAGTGCCTAATCAACGTGAGTAATGTTACGCCATTTATCACCAACCACAAGTGTAAAATTGCTTCAGCAAAATAAATAAGCACCTTTTCAGTTTGAATCGCGCTTAAAGATAGCTTTCAAACTGAGAAACGTTTTAGCTAAGAGATGATGAACAACAGATTCAGATTTTACTTTAACCTTTCATCACATACACCTGGGCCAGATTCTTATGCAAGTTCAGTAGAAGAACTATATGAAAGCAGCTTCTGTGAGTCAAGTACGTACATGAAATATTTATGATTAAAGAATATATATAATAATATACTATATATATATATGATTCAATGTTTCTGAATACAAAGCAGTTTCAGAAAGTGGAATTGGGAGTAGTAGTATTAAGAGGAAAGGCTTTACCTTGCTGCTTGGTTTTAGTAGAATAAGACATCAATTTCTTCAACAAATATCCTACAAGCATCAAAAGCCTAATTCAAAAGGCAAAAATTCCCACTGATTATATTTCTCTTCCAGATAACTGTAGTGAAATAATTCTTCATCTTTTAAGAATTTCCCTTGGTCCAACTCAAAAGTAATCCAGCACAGCAATAATTATTAGCATGTAATAAGTGAGGAACAAAAAAAATTGCAAATTTATTAAATACAGTTTATCCCAGTGTGAATCTGGTAGCAGACATCAGCAGAACATTCCTATTATCGCTTTGGTTTCTATGAGTATCTTTAAAATAGAAAACTTATTCATACTGATAGTTTTGGATGATAATCGGCACGCCCTACACCTCCCAAAAATCCCCAAACAACAATGAGAAGATATTGGAGCTTTTTTGGATGTTCTAATAGGAAATTAGGCCTATTATTTATCAAAATGTAAGGGAGTAACAAGCTAAAATAACTATGCTATTGAAGGTTTTATGATAACAGTACATTTGAAAACAGTGGAGAATGTAAATATTAACTCAGTAATTCAAGTTCATATCTTAGATGTGAGATCAATCAATTCAATTCCGTACTTTGCTAGGTTAATTTTACAGATTTCCTTAAACACTTGTCAGGTCCCCCCCCATCCCATCATCAAATAACATTCCTACTGATGGGTGCACTGTCTCTGAGAGCAGCCTGAGCACTGTAGTAGAGTCATAAAATGGTTTGTGTTATGTAATTCCAAAGCAATGCCCTCCAAATTAATTGATTTTATTGAACAAGTTCCAGTGGACTTGCAACTTTCCAGATTTTTCAGCTCAAATCTATTCAATAAACTACCTTGCCAGATTCTTATTAGTCTGATTAATTGATCAAAGGCAATGACAGCCATAAATGTGCAAATGGAATGAACTCTGCTACCCTCATATTTCTTTGCAATCCATATTTGCTTGGGCTACTGAACATATGTGAAGTAATAAATCTCAAAAAATTGTTTATCAAGAGCTGTTGTAGAGATCAACCTGGAAGTTAAGCAAGCATAATTTATCTTGAGATAGAAAATTGCCACTAAGCTCTTAATAAAAGATGGTTTGCACCTTTTGCTGTGGTATCTTAGAGAGTTTATCAATATTATGAAATACATTTCCTACTCTAAAATGACTCCCTTCCCATCCTAAATCTAAAATGAAAAATTTTTCTATTCATTTAACAAACAATAGAGATGATTCATTAACAGACAATAGAGATGACTGGGGGAAACGTGCTGATTTCTAGAATTGTTATATTTCCTTGAAGAAAGAATCAGAAAATGGAAGAACATGAGGTAGCTGCAAAGTAGTGTATGTGCTGTAGTCAGAGCAACAAAAAGGAAGTGTATGTAATTTTAGTTTGCATAATCATTATAGCTGGCCATTCAAGCATAAAAGTGGATTTTCTGCTGTCGCAACAGTTTTAACTTCTGTTTTTCATCATAAAACTAATTAAAAGTAGAGAAGGGTTGAACTGCTTAAAAAAAAAGTTTGTATATATTCGCATACTATATATCACTTACCAAATAAAATTCCACATGTATAGAGTTGAAGCTGTGCCACAGAAAAAGCTCCATCAGACTTTAGCTGAAGTATACTTAACAAACCTATACATACACAGACTTAATATCCCTAAGACTACCCCAAAATATATTTTTTTCCCCCTCCGTGACATGCTAAAAAATATTTCCTTTTTCCACGGTGGTTAATGAAGGACAACATTCTATTGTTATTTTTTTATGAGGAGGCAATGACTACAAAAGCTGTATAAAGTGTTAGAGAGAATTTTATTAAATGCATACAACCCCCTTTTGTTGCTCCTACAGGTTTGCTTTTAAACTCAGCTGTATCATAGCCCTATTTAAGCACACGTAAAACTAGTGGAAAATTGCCTGATCTAGGAATACAAGCCTGAACTCTAGGTAGTCAAAATGTTTCAAGATCTAATCCACAAAGCCTTCTGCACATTCACTCAGACATATGGGTGTAACTTGAAGCATTTTCAGGAAGAAGAGTAAATGGAAAAGACAGCTGGTGCAGTAGATGTGCCATATCAAAACTCAAGAGAGATTTTAACATGAAGGTAATGGATGTGCGTTACGAACAGTTACCAAAAACTTGATAGAATATAGACCTGGAGACCAGAGGATGGGCTAATGAACCATAACTTCCCATTTCACATTTCTAGAACTTCATATTTGAAATGCAAAATACACAATGCGCATGAAAATGCACACTTTTAGAATCCTTCACCTTCAGTTACTGCACAGAATCATAGAACAACCAGGTTGGAAGAGACCCACCAGATCATTGAGTCCAACCATTCCTATCAAACACTAAAACCATGCCCTTTAGCACCTCGTCCACCCCTGCCTTAAACCCCTCCAGGGAAGGTGAATCAACCCCCTCCCTGAGCAGCCTCTGCCAGTGCCCAGTAACCCTTTCTGTGAAAAAATTTTTCCTAATGCCCAGCCTAAATCTCCCCTGGCAGAGCTTGAGGCCATTCCCTCTCGTCCTGTCCCCTGTCACTTGGGAGAAGAGGCCAGCTCCCTCCTCTCTACAACCTCCCCTCAGGTAGTTATAGAGAATGCAGTTGAATGTCCTCTCCTCCCCGCCATACACACGCATCTATAAAATTAGTTATAATATTTCAAAAGTATATTGTGTGTTGATATTCTTAGCCCCTTGTACCTGCCTTGAGCTCCTGTTGCAGACAGGTGACCCCCAAAGTTGCCACTTCTAGGGTGTTCTCCACATATCAGCCCCAGCCCCATGTTTATTATAACAGTCTTGTTACCTGTGAGTCAGAAACACTTGTAAAGTTCTTTTCAAGAGTAATGAAATAATATTTTCCTCCAAATACATACAATTATTTTCATATTATATACTTAGTTAATGCAAACACCCAATCTTTGTTTCTGGGGAAGTAAGTGATTTGAGTAAATCCTCCCCTTACTAAATGTTACAGTTGTCCCTTGGTAGGGGAGAAACTCAAATTCCTGTCCAACCTCTAATTAAAGAATATGAATGAAAACCACTCTACGCAAATGTTCTGGAAGTTGGTTGTTAATTAGCCATTTGTAATGCAATATTTCTGTTGGTCATATTGAGGAGTCAGTTTATAATATTCATACACATATTGTGTTACCTTCTATAGCAGTAAAAACTCATGTACGTTTCTCCTAAATGCTTGCAGCCTAGTAGAATAATTTAAATTTTGAAGGAATATGTATCATAATCTAAATGTAAACATTATTAATAACTAGTTTCATAACTAAAATCACTTACAAAGCAGGATTTAATTTTTAATAAACTTGTACCAGTCTATAGGTATGTTTGGTTATACATCAAAAACTTACTGGTATTTTAATTGCTTTATTTGTCATTATTATAAATTGTTACTATAACTACTACCACAAAGATAAAAGTGTTTTGTCATAGTTCATCAAAACAAAGTTATTCATGTTAAGATGACATAGCAACTAAAACTGTAGAATAAAACCATAATTTCTTCCATGAAGCATATTGTAGAGTGTACACTCCATGAAAAAACTGTCTGAAACAATTTCAAGAGTCAAGTAACTAAAGGTCTAGTTACACTGTAAAATGCCTCGATGTGTTGCCAGAGGACACATACTCCATAGTGTGTTCGTTGTGATTTTTCTCACTGAACTTCTCTCCCTACTTCCACTCAGGCAAGAGCAGCTAATCTAAAGGTTGAATTAAAAGCAAGGATTCAAATAAATGTGTTCTACCACTGTACAGGCAGATCTGAATGTCCTTCCAGAACCTCTTAGAGATTGTTTCTGTTAGGAGGAGAAACTGGAGTCCTGATTCTAGCATCCATTGGATGTAATTAGCATTATATTAGAAATTAGAAACCTAATGTTACCACACCTTCTATTTGATCCCAGTTCTCTACCTCATTCAGCTGTCTCATTAATCAAAGGAACTCTCTGATCATGTAGTTTTCAAGGTCATATCACAGCTGCTTGGTTTGCCTGCCAAGCTTCCTCACTACTTATTTCTATGTTTAGCTTTACCTTAGCTTAAAGTCTTTTGTATAAGTTTCTTGACGCCAGCTTTTACATTCAGGTCCCAAACTTTCTTGGTCTATATGGCTCAACTTCTACTCTAGTCTAAACATCACACTTGGTGGTTTCCACTGCCCTGCTGACTGTGAGTAAAAGAGTTTATTTCACTTTTCAACTTGACTGAAAAGCATTGTGCCCAGCAGCGTCACTGAGCTTTCATGTCTCAACTTAACCTACAGTAATACATATATGCATATGTATGAATACATATAAACACACTTATATAAAATCTTTGCAGGGAAGATACAACATTTTCTACTGGCCTTCTCAGTTTTTTCTAGTACCTAACATTTAAAAACTGTGAAATTGTTTCAGAGAAAATACCAGATCTGCCTGGTTCCTCTGTAATTTCCCAGTGTCAGCCAGACAATGCTGAAGAAACAGAACGTCTCCAGACAGCCTATAAATGCCACCTCTAAAATAATGACTCTACAAAGTGAACAAGATAGAATCCTGTTTGTTTATTAATGACCATTTCTTTCCCCTAGTGACATGAGAGAAAACCAGGAGCTTCTTCTCAACCTTCATGCCCAACACATTGCTTAGTCTGAAGTGCTGATTTTTCCACAGCTGCCTTCCCCTCACAAGTGCTGAAGAGATTAATATAGTCCTAATGATCAAGTGCATTTTACATCTTTTAAGTATCAAGTGGGAGTCAAGTATTGGAGGTTAAAAGTTACACAAGCTAATTCAAGCAAGATGCTTTCCTATTTATTCTTACCCTAGGGAAAGACAGAGACCAATTTTCACAACCTTTAGACTTTCTTCTGAATATTCCTGAACAGATATTTCATTAGCTATTAAAAGCAAGATCTGCTTTTTCCAGATAATTATTACTTGGCCTCCTTTTCTTCCAGTTCAAGCAGAACTTTGTCTTTACGTATGACACTTAGCACTAAGGTTCCTGGTTTATTCCTAATGAAATGCTGCAGAACGGAGCCACAATTTCCAAAGCATTTATCAATAGCTGCTGACATGAAATATGAATGCGTCTCCTTGTGATGACATTTAATGAGTGTCACACTTGCTATGTGACAATTGCTAAGCGTGCTCCCCCTGACTATCCCATTTCTGCAAAGGAGAAATAACTGATTAAACAGCCTCATAAAGGAGCTCAAAATGTATGGAAGGCTAGTATTATAAAAAAATAAATACTAGGTGATGAGTCACAAATAAAGAATTATTTCACAAAAAGATATACATGACTCTGAATACTGTCTCCTTCAAGGAGCTGTTTGTGCTCTGATTGAGTAGTGAAAATCAAGAATAGGCCCTTTGTGTTAGTCAAGGAAAAGACCTACCATCTTTCAGCCTATTAAAAATGCCTCTTTCTACAAAGCAGAGCAGATGCACCATGAGACAGACACATGTTAGTATTGTAAGCAAGGCTAGCTTATTTCAAAATGTATAAAAGTCACACTAGTTGATAAAATGCTTTGTTTTCAAAGAACAAAGTTAATGTTTTTGCGCTATTACAAATTATTCAGATTTTAAGAAAAGAGTTACAAAGTACCTCTTCGGAGGCTGGCAGTTTGGTCACTCTCATTTCACAGTTTCTTATTCTTAGAAATAAACTACAAAGATCTTTATGCTCCTGGGGTATGATGGGGCAATGATGCTTTTGGTTAAGTCATGGAAAATTTTGTATCTCTAAAATGAGAACAGAATCAGTCCCCCCACAAATAATGTGGTAACTTCAGTCAAGGAAACACAGCCACACAACTTTCATCAATGATAAAATGACACCAGAGATACCTCCTTCAAATCCATTTCTTTATGGAATTAAACTAGTTGTTCATTGAGCTTTGTCTTCTCTTTCCTTCCGCTCTTCCCCTCTTCCATATATGTGTGAACTGTTCTCTATCCCTTCTGAAGGTCTAATCCAAACTAGGTTCTAATCAATGGGAGCATTCCCATAGCTCTCAGGTCATCTTAGAAAACCTCATAAAACTCAAAATCATCTCTACAGAACTTCTCTTGAGCACAAGAATATCGAATACGAGTGACAGGGGACAGGACAAGAGGGAATGGCCTCAAGCTCTGCCAGGGGAGATTTAGGCTGGACATTAGGAAAAAAAATTTCCCAGAAAGGGTCATTGGGCACTGGCAGAGGCTGCCCAGGGAGGGGGTTGAGTCACCTTCCCTGGAGGGGTTTAAGGGATGGGTGGATGAAGTGCTAAGGGACATGGATTTAGTGTTTGATAGGAATGGTTGGACTCGATGATCTGGTGGGTCTCTTCCAACCTGCATATTCTATGATTCTATGAAACAGAGGCTTTGGGATTCCAGCATCACAACTCCTTTTACTGAAAATATTTTGGAAATTAATTTCCAACTGGCAAGCTTTGTGAAACACAAACAGCTAAAATTGGCCAATCTACTATTCAAATAAAAGTGAAATATTGCACTTCTGTTGTTACTGCTCCTACAGAGATTAAGCAATTTTCTATTGAATTGTTTATTGTTCAGCATTTTAATTTACAATATGAACTGCATCGACATTCTGAAAGAAAGATCCAAGGAACATTCCTTTCTGTGCCTTTTTGATGAAATAAAACTTTCCAAGAAACACTAAAATACATAGGAACTAAGAAAGTTCCACTGTACTCAGCATCAACATTTCCTACTAGACAAAAGCACCAATCTCACTTCCAATGAAATTTCACGTTGTTCTTTATACTTAACATCCCCCCTCCTCCTAATTTTAAATAATTTGCATACCATTTTGTCATTGTAATCTTTGCTGTGTTACAGGACCATTATCTGTCACTAGCTGTGAAATAAATAACTGCTTCTGAGTTGTGTAGTCTGACTATATTTTACATATAAAAGAGAAATACAGCTGAAAAAAAAGACCTGCATTTAAATGTATGTAGAAGGTACAACATCCCAGCTGGAAACTGGATTTGACGGTGAGTACCAGTGATGGACTGTTTCCTGTGGAGGATATCAGAATTTAATAGAGTAGCAGCTGAAACACCACTTCCAGTAACATATTATACTAGCTTCATTTATCTGTTCAATGAATAGGAAATCTACTTAAGCCATAGTGCCAAGATATGCTATTCGGTTTGCCTCAAATGCATTTTTCACATTGCCATAATACTAATGGAAAATGTGTAGTAAACAACAAAAAAATGTATTTTATCTCACAGAACACTTAATTCATGCAGTGAAGATTTTAACTGAAGTTTCTATCTTTTTAGGTATGGAAGAGCATTTTTTTTCCTCCTAGACTTCACCAGCGCTTTAAAAATGAGGTATTCAATATGTTAAAAATACTTATAGACATCATAGTTGTCTGTCAGCAGCACATAAGGCATGTAAAATATAACTGCCTTCTATATAAGAAAGCATCTGTCTTAAGATGTCATCAGGTTTTAAACTGGTGGCCACGCATCTCTTCATTTGCACACTCAAATTTCAGCAGAGGACAAGAAAGCCTTTTTCCAAAATCCATTGAAAAGAAATGTGATCCCAATTTACTGTGCTGTGACTGTAGTCATGGTGAATCATACCTTCATCATTTCTGTGCTTGACCAAAGCAGCATGAGCCATGTAGCACCTGACTACCGAGTACAAGGCTACCTGGGCAGATCCAAATCATACCTGGCTCCACTGTTGAACCAAACCAGAAGGAAAATACCACCAGGTGTCCTCGCCTTACGGTGGCTTTTAAGTTCTTGTTAAATATACATAATAGCATTTGTCTGGATAACAGGGAACAGGATGGTATCCAAAATTCTGTCATGAAGGCTCTCAATTTTTTATGTCCGTACTGTCCCATGCGTAAATGACAGAGTTGGCCTGGACTCAGGACCACCTACAACTGCAGACATGTCTTCTCAAGTGTCATAAAATGCAGAATGCGAAAAACTGCCTAATGTCATCCTATATAAATAAATATTAAATTGCATTAACGTAACAAGAATGTTGAGCAGGATGAGCAATGATTTCCTAATTTGTAATCAATGAATCATGTCAGGTCAGAGGCACATTATGCGATGCTATAAATTATCAACAGTTAGACTGCTTTATATTTATGGAAACAACAAAGGCAGATGAACAATATTTGCACTTTCTGAATTTAGCAGTCTGTTTTCAGCACATTCAAAATCAAAGTACAAAAGTTCATGCAAGAGACAACTTGTGTGACAGAAAAGAACAAACAACAAATTTAGAGTTGATGGATATTTATAGGGAATAAAACATTCTGAAGTTTCCTGAGAGGGAAAGGTGTTGGAGGCAAGAGTAGTACTATATTTATTTCTCAATTTTACTATCCATTCAGAAGACTTTCTTAAAAGACATATGGTTATAAAGGGCCACTCTTCTGCTATGACAGCACTCACTATGTTACACTCACTGATGACTTGACCAGAAGAAGAAAACGTTCCTGGTACTAGTAATAAGTATTTATATAGTAAGAAAATGGTGGAAAATAGCATCATATTTTACTCTTTAGGTTCATTGTTGATATCAAGCAATATTCAGAAATCTTTGTGGCCTTCAAAGTTTACTACTTCTTCGGATTTCATTTCTAATCAACAGGTTCAGGTGGTTCAAATAACAGCATTCAAGCTCCTTAGTGTGAACATTTGAGGCATGCTGCCCCAATTCACATTAAATTGTTTTATATTCAGTGCTGCATGGCTGCATTTTTTGATAGCATGGAGCGCTATGAAATAAGTTTTTGTGATTTGTGAAGGGCACAGGCAATCAAACACAGCTTTTATGTCATTACCACTGCATAAAAGTGTATGTTCACTATAACGTTCCAGAGCTATAGGAAATGCCAAGTAAAAGAAAAATTTGATTGTTTACTCACTCCATTTATCTCACATTTCTGTGAAATAAATAAAGGAGTTGTAAAGGGGCTTCAGTGGCAAACTACATCTAACTCTTGCTGTTGAAAAGCTAAAACATAATAGATAAATACCAGAACATTTTGGAGAAATATATGCTATCCCCTTTTCCAGTACAGCCTATCTCCCAAAACACTGCAAAAACACAGGGAAGAAAAATTTAAGAATATATATGAAGTAAATATGCAATTTTTTTTGTGCATTCTGCTGCAGTCAAAAAAAACTGGTTTTGCTTAGGTAAATAACCATTGTTATGTGAATGTTTTGACAAATAACTGTAATTTATTCTTTAGAACTCTGGTCCATTGCATTGGGAGGTGGGATTATTTATCATCCCAGTTGGCAACTGCCTGGAATCCTGCAGACTCCTTACTTAAATGGATACTTAATTGCACTTAAGTAGCATATAAATTGCACTTGGTTTTAGACAGGAGAGAAAAATGCATGGTTACTAAGTAGGTATGGCATGTGTTTTCAAATTTGTCATATGGACGATCTTTTACTCCATAAAACTCAATGTTACGGTTAACACATACAATAAGCAAAATTTTCAACACATCTTAACAAGAAATAATCTTAAAAAAATCTATGTAAGAAAGTAAGTGTTTATAATACACCAGGAGATGTGCTGTAACTGCCTATGTTTAAAGTCTTATCTGCAGCAAACATGAGGAGAGCTACCTACACCACATTATTCTACTCAGTGTTGAGCAGAAGAGACTTCATAATTTAAGAGCTTAGTATATTGCAGTGTATGATGCTTTTACACTTTCATTCAGCAATGGAAAAACAGATGTCAGCAACAAGAATTTTCTTTTTGCCTCACACAACAACTTATTCTAAAATCAAGCTAACAATATTTTTAATGAAAGACTGTTAGTTAGACTGCCCTGATCACTGTTCCATTGTCATGCTCCTTGTATGACAAATTGCCATTTCCGTATTAAAACAGTGATGTCACTCTCATGAGATCAGTAATCCATCAAAACTACGTATCACCTGCTACAGGGTCCAGTAACTGAAGCTTCAGTCCAACTTGGAAGGAAATCTGCCTGGCCAGAGTTTCCTACAAAGAGGAAGCTATTTGTAACAACAGGCAGCTGATGGTTTGGATTAAATTTAAAACTTACAAACTTTTATCTCCTTTAAAGAAAAGTTTGCCCACTGTATTTGCTTTCTTATTGTGCACAGACAGTGCCAATTCCCTCTGGACTCTCAAGACTCAAGATTTCTCATTGAATCTAGCTTTTTGTTTCATCTTTGTCTTTGTTCCTTAAATGTTTATTTTTCTACTTTTTAATTTAAATTAAATTTCTCTTGAAATTTAGTGAAAAACAGAAATGCATGATACACTTCACTCTGCTATTCAATAATTTCTACATAACACTACTGTGTTCCAAGGTAATTCTCTAATCTTAAAAACATTTCCATCTTGTCCCACTCCTTTTCAAATTTCCCCTGCCTTTTGTGATTTTTTTTCTATGTAGCATCTATTTATTTAACTACTCTGTGAGCAGGAATGATTATAATACTGCGATAAAAGGGTTAATGCATAACGTTTTTTCTCTGTTTTTGATTACTTATATACTCCTATATATTAGGTTTACCTAAAAAAGCACACTAGCATGGCATGGGGATCAGTTCCTCCCTAATGATACCCAAGCCTTTCTTCCAAGTCACTGCAGTCAAAGCCCAGTAACAGGTATGACTGACTGAACTGTTTTTCTGTCATGCAATGTGTGTTTAATTCATAAAAAAAGGGAATCCACTGTCCATGTACAGCTTATTCACAAAGTATGATAAAATTTCAGTGAGACCTATAAGTCTTCAACAAGAATGCAAAGAAAGCTGTTTTCTGCAAACTCTGATACCTCACTGTGCTCAGAGTAGTAGTAAACCTATTAAGCAATACTGTTTCTAGTAAATACTTTAGGTCTCTTGACAACAGCATTAACCTTTTGCCACACTGAAAATTGCCCATTTATTTCTACTTCTTTGTTTCTGTTTTAGCCATTTTCTAATTCAATACAGTACTTTACCTTTCAGCCAAAACTATTTATTAGCTTTGGCAAGAGACGTCTTTACGTTATGTCCTCAGTCTATTATTCACTATTTGATAGACAAGATAGCATATCTCCTTCTTAAACAAAGTGATACCAGTTTCTTTGTATCAAATATAGATGTTTGCAAAATATGCTTTTTAATTAGATTTTGCTATCTCTATTTCAATAAAAATTCCTCAATCAATTTATGAACATAATTGACAAGAACTAAATATTGGAAAGACAACTACAAAACTGAGATAAGAGAGACAGATACAGCTTAAAAATGTAGATAAAAAAATCAACATAAAATATTCTGATGCTATAAATCAAGTTACTACAGTGATAGAGGTTTACCTGAACAACAGTCCATGTGTCTTGAGAATTTGGTTCAGATGTCTGGAGATATCACAACTGTGTTGCTAAGGTAACAAATGAGTTTTTTTGCTTGGAAGAATAAACAGGCATGTTAAACCAGTATAAAATCGACAAGTAATATCTTGATGCCCTAGGGCTTTTCTAGTTTATATATGGCACTTTGTGTAGATGCTTGATATTCATCTTTCACAGATGAGTACTCCTTTCCTTTTTCAAAGATTCCTTTAGAAACCTGTTGTGTAAAACTGAGAAATAAATAAGGATTCAGAAGAAAGGGTAAACTGTACTGTGAAGGTAATGTTACCGTCCTAATTCACTGCTGCATGCACAACTGAAATGCTGAGCATTTTTATCTAAAACATAGAAGAGAGAATGTCAATGCAAAGCAACTCATGCATAAGAGACCTCTAAATCATTCTGTAAATAAAATAAGGTAGCATTAGAACTGTGAATATATATTAAGAAAAACAACAAGAAAAGGATATGATTCCTTTTTTAAAGTGGATTACACTAGAACCTTCCCCCTTTTATGTTCTTTTTCTATGAAGTGTCACATTTCATTTGCATGAATCTTCCTGAAAATTATATTATAAATTGCATTATAATGGGAAGTCTCAAAGTCCAGAGAAAAATTAGTTACTCTCAGCACCCTAATCACTACCCTAATGTTTTGTCAATTAAATGAACCAGACAAGAGTTTCAACTACAAATATCTCACTTCACATACTTAGACAATACAGGTCTGGGATCAGATGATATTATACAGCAGCAGTTCTTTTCACTGATGTCTCATTGTTAAGTTTTATTCAGAAAAGGCAGAATCTGAAGTACTAGAGGTTTCCATTTTACTTAAGTGCAGCTGCGGTTTTCCACTACAATCTCCTTTTCTTTGCTTCCTTCCTCCTACCCAGTGTCTACCTCCTCCCAGAGAAAGAAGCATTAAATAAAGATTAGTAGAAACTTAAACAACTTTCAAGTTTGAATCAGACATTTACAGTTAATTTAGTTTAGCTCTGAGGCTTTTATTCGCTGTAAATCCACTACTTGCACTTCTGGGAAATCCTCATCTTTCCATCTACTTTCAGGCAATTCAAAGCTAAATCTTTTTTGGGATGTGAGGTCAAAGGCAGATTACACAATACCATTCTCAGCACTTCCAACCTGTCCTTATGGATCATCACTGTTAAAAGAAGAGAGAGTTACACTTTAATGAATAGCGTTTCAGTGCTTTCATAGGCTAACGAGCACCACTAGGTCATATTTTAATACATGATTTGCTGTCTGAGAAAAGAATTCTCTTTTGGCCATGGCAGTCATTAGTGATATGGTAACAGTAGGTGACAGTATGAAATGGGTGCGGAGGAGTAAGATAGGATGGAAGAGGCAGTATCTCATTGAGTTGCGGAGGGAGCAGAGTAGGAGTAGTATGACCAGCTGACACAGACATTTAGAACAAATAATTAAATTGGTGAGAATATTATTTTGGATGTTGGAAAAAGGAATAGGACCTCTGAGATAGGAGTAGTGTTGAGTTTAAGAAAAGATAGGGCTGTCATACAGGTGGAAGAGGATGGGTGGAACACGAGGTGGAAGATTGCTGAACTAAGTATTTTGTGGTAGGAGGAGGAACTTGGAGTTGATAGCAAGGGGAGTATGTGGAAGTCCTGTTTCCACAAAAGTGAGAAGCTACTTATTTGTGGTGCAAGAACAGTATGGACAGAAGACCCTAGGACTTCATTATGGTAACTAGAATAATTCTGACTGTGATCCAGTTCAGCAGTGGACATCATATACAAACCTACCAGGCCTCTCTCACCATCCTCTCTCTTTCAATTCAAATGCACTTGCTTTTGCTAAAGATCTTTCTAACCGTAATGCTTTGGGGCAAAACAATCTGAACCAAACCACTTGTACAACTGGAACACACTAGTTTGCAAGATTTCCATACTCAGAAATTTGAAAATCATCTACAATCAAACCCAATAGTTTAAAACATTAGAATAATTCAGCACAAGTATTTTTATCTGAATATATAAGACACGGAAAATTAAATTAGTTTGAAAATCATATCTTCCTGCAGTGCACATTGTTAGTCTACGAAAATAAACCCCTTCTACAGGAGCACGGTTGCACATTCCTTCATATGACAAAAAGCCTTAAATTACACAAAATTAACCCAAAAGTAAAGTTTGTATGCAATAAATATTAGTTTGCATACAGAGGATTTAACTTTCTGCATTCTGAATAGAACATATTTAATTTTACTAAAACTTCACCTGTTTTGTTCATTATCAGCTATTTGAGATCTGTCCTGCTTATTCATACATAGTGTAATATATGAAGCTTCACAAGGCAACATTTGAAGCTGCTGCAGCCATTTCTGTAGCAGAACAAAATCTATACAAATCTAAGATAGAACAAACATATTTAATAATACACCAAGCAACTGGCCACCATACATTTTTCCTACAGAGAGCTGCAGGCATTCTATCAGAATCCTGACAATCGCAGTTATCATTTGTTGTGTTCAATTATCATGTATTCAATAACTGTTCTCAAGAAAATAAACCAGGAACAATATCTACAATAGTCTAAATTAAATGTCAGGTGTTTTGTACATGAAAGAGCTTCCTCAACAAGCTCTCAAAGCCAACACCCAATATTGGAGTTAGAGTGCTGCACAGGCCAGCATCCTCAGATGTTAACAAGATGTTTCTTTGAAGTCTTTCAAATGCCTTGACCCCCTTCAAACAATCAACCCTTTTTTTTTTCCTTCATGTCTCAGGAACAATCCTTCCACAAAACACTTAATGTAGTTCATTGATATCTTTAATACCATCTGGTCAATTGGATAATTCTTTTTTATTGTTTTTCAAAGAGAAAAATATTTTTAGAAGAATGAAGGTAATTAGTAATATTGATAATGACAAGGATGTTGTTTCACATTCAGAGGCTGGAACAACTTGAGATGTCCTGTTTAATTGGTGAGAGGATTCAGTAGTTTGTTTAGAACCTCTAATTAACTTCAAACCTTCACGACTGAGTAGAAACACCAAGGAGAAGAACTTGTCCCTGCACAGATATGCACCACCTTATTCATAAGCTGAGAATTAACTGCAGTCTTTGGGAGCTAATGGAAGTGGTAATTAGCAAAACCAAAACATAGTTCTGCACGTTTGCTCTCCCATTTTTTTTTTTTTTTTTGCTATTACCTGGAGCAACTGCCCTTGCTACTAACTTCCCAACTGAAACCTTAATTATCATTAACAACCATTATGATATCAAAACATTATATAATAATTCAAGGCTAGTAATGTGTTGTGGAAATAAAAATATGCTGATAAAACAAAGTTACTTTTATGAAAACCATTTCAACAGCTGCTGAAAATTACAAACCCTATAGTTGGAACATTGTGGATTCTTTTTAATGAGCTGTGGAAGAATGAAAAGAAAACCTTTCTCTTGGGCTGACAGGGTAGTATGTTGCATATCAGGCCACAGAGAAATATGTTCCTATACATTATTTCTACTCTCATTTGAATAATGTCATAAATTGACTTGAAGCTTGATAACTCTGAATACAACAGAGAGCTGTTTTTAAGTAATATTTTTTTTCTTCTGGGGCTAAGGTATATAGATACTTGTATGTTAAAAGTCATACTCAAGTTTCTATAGATCTTACCCCTTGACGCTTGAATTACGCTGGCCTATTCCTTCAAGTACTAAGAGGTCTCAGGGCAGCTGCATCTGTAAACCAGGATGAGTTAAACTAGTTGATTTCCTTTGAAAAAAAAATCTTGTGACTGAAAGATATAGAAGTATCCTGAAGAATTATCCATGGGTTTTAAAAACAGGTCTCTTGAGAAGGTGAGCAGCTCACTGGTGTGGTGAGTTGTCAGCAGAGTGACTGATCAGCCATGCTCAAATGAAGCGTGGATCTAAGTTTTGGCTAAAGACACCACTGAAAATATATGAGTACTCTCCTACAAAATGAAGCAGGTTGGCTTGGAACAGTCCCAATTTTCCAGAACAGCTTGGCTTCAGTTATGTGCCTTTGATCACAGAATTTTAAAAACAGTAAAATGCCACCTCCTTCACTCTTGGGGTTTAGAAGAAAAAAAAAAGTACTAAATGTCCCATCTATCAAAATAGTAAGAGGATTCTAAATTTTGAATAACCTTGATGCAGATGGAAAGCAACAAAACGGCTATATCTCAGGTTTGAGAAGAAGCATCACATTACCTTCACAAAGCTGACAAAAGTGACAAACATTTGCTTCATCCTATAAGCTTGTTTAAGAACCAGGAGGGGACAAAATGTAATGTGTCTGTCACAGGCTGTTCAGGGTTCGAGTCGTAACTCACTGTCTCAAATACAGATTTTTAAAATGAAAAAAACAGTGTGCCTGTTTCTATTAAACTAGGGCAAGATGCAAACTCATTGTGATAGCCCTGTCATCCAGTCTTATACCCAGCTCCCCAAACTTGCACAAAGAATGTTGCAATCAGCTTCAGGATGACACAAAATCTACCAGGCCCTGACAAGCATAATCCTTCAGTAAAATAGGTTTTTTAATTTGTAATGCTATCACCTGTCAACAGAAGAGATGTGATGCTACATCAAGGACAGCACATAATGTGATTCAGAGATAGATTTTGCTTATAAAAAAAAAGGTTTCTTTTGCATGAAATAATCCGATTTAGCGATTTCTGACAAGTGTTGTAATTATCTGAAGTACTTACGACAAAATGGAATAATTTGTCAATATAGCACAGATAATTGCAAGGTGACTAGTCAAAATAACTGTGATTAAACCACTTTCTAGCTACTGTTTAGATGATGATATAATGAGAATGACAACACAATTCAGCTACTGATATATAGATCTCTTGGAAATATTTCAAATGTCTTGGGAATAATTTAGATGGGAAAATGTTTTCTATTTTGATTTTGTTGTTACAAAGGTATTTAGTTCTGGTGTTTGGTTTTTTTTTTACTGTGGGCCTGTCACTAAAAGGCTCAAGTCAGCTTGCCAGACTAAAAATCACGTTACAAGTACAGTTCAACTTTTTAAAAAAAAATTTATTTCATATTTAATGACGTTAAGCATCAGCAACTCCATCACCTTCCCATATAAAGATCTATTTTTGTCTTTGCCATGGGGCATCTACTGGGATGTCCTGGATATTTTACCAAATTCCCTGCTGTCATGTAGCATAGCAGTGATGCCCTTGATCTCTCCCTATTCCCTTTCTGCTGCAACCAGAATAGGTATAGGTTTTGGTCTTAGGTTTATAATTTTCAACACGTAAATGTTTGCAGCATGCACAGTGCAGGAGTGTTCAAGAAAGATATTCCTTTGCATACTTCCAAGCTCAATATGCAAAGATGAGATTAACTGGATTGTATGGTTACCTGTAATGGTAAGGGAGTGGACTTGCTAAATCAGATGGTGTCTTTTCATTCTACATTTCCATATTGCTTGAATGTTTAATGGCTCCATTAAAAATTAATGTTTTAGTTCTTGTGTTACACCATTTCCTCACTGGTCTTGCTATGTCTTTATCTACTAGTTTAGAATCCACGTCAAGATCTTCACTCATGCATGCACCTCTAGATATTTTTCCAGAAGTCATCTTTCCTCCTGGGAAAACTAGAGACAGCTTTTTTTTTTTTTTTCTTATAGTAAGAGAGATAATTCTTGATTATTTAAAAAAGCTGTTTCCAATTTTGACCTTATTTTGAAAATAAATGGCTTATTTAATGCTATACACATGCAATAAAGCATCTGCTTTGACCTAAACTATTCCCACTTAAGGGCAAGATTTAAAGCTACCTCTCAGCTGTCTTTTCACACAGGGATAAATTACATTTTTCTGCACTATATTGACATTTTAGTTATTTTTCAGAATTATATTTTTCAAGATTACATTGTCACTTTTCGCCTCCCTCCAGTTTCCCTCTTTCAAGTATGGCAAAGCATCATTGAGGCATACATTTTCCTTCTAATAAAGAAAAAAACTGAGTATTCTATTTAACCAACTGGCAAAGTACTATAAAGTTCTCTGCTGAATTAAGATATTTATGACATACTCTTTTCTCATTCATTCTTTTAGAAGGCTTCATTCTCTGAGCAGGCAGTCACAACACGTACAATATTACAGTATTTCATAGAATCATAGAATAACCAGGTTGGAAGAGACCCACCAGATCATTGAGTCCAACCATTCCTATCAAACACTAAACCATGCCCCTTAGCATCTTGTCCACCCGTCCCTTAAACACCTCCAGGGAAGGTGAATCAATCCCCTCCCTGAGCAGCTGTTCCAGTGCCCAATGTCCCTTCCTATGAAAAATTTTTACCTAATGTCCAGCCTGAACCTCCCCTGGTGGAGCTTGAGGCCATTCCCTCTCGTCCTGCCCCCTGTCACTTGGGAGAAGAGCCCAGCTCCCTCCTCTCCACAACCTCCCCTCAGGTAGTTATAGAGAGCAATGAGGTCTCCCCTCAGCCTCCTCTTCTCCAGGCTGAACACCCCCAGCTCTCTCAGCCGCTCCTCATCAGGCCTGTTCTCCAGCCCCTTCACCAGCTTCGTTGCATGTAGGGACTCACAAATGCAGGCTATGTATAAACAGTTTATATCAGACATACTGATCCAAACACAGCATCATTTAACAGACCTTCAGATGATCTCTTGAACATGCTTATTGAACCCTCACAGTCCTGACAGACTCATGAGCCTGTAAAAGAAATATCACCACCAGAATGCACCTGTGAACTTGGGAGGACAATATGCATTAGATACTTTTAATAGCAACTTGAGAGTCAATGTCTTCTAATATTTCAATAATGCTGGCTAGTATTATAGTAAAAATAACTCTTATTTACTTTCTTCTTCTGAGCATATGATCAGCAATAAGTTCCTGGTGTGGCACTGCTAATGGTTTGTTTCCTTGTATATTTATCCAAAGACGTTTGATATACATAAAAAAAAGCCGTGTGCAAAGGCCGTGCACCTCTGAGAAACAGATACTTTGCCATGGTGCTTCTTGGAAAAGAACATGAGAAAGACACAGAAGCATCCACTTTGATGTCAAACACAACTTTCAAAAGGTATATGGAGGAAATTGTTCTGGGAAGGGCTAATGAGTATGAACAAATTTCCTCCAGTGTGGCTGCTCCAGGAACTCTTATGTGATCTGAAAGTCAAAATAGTGCTCTTAAACTGGATTTGAAAACAATAATTAGGATCAGATAGCTGGCTTATAGTTGGATTTTGTGCCAACACAAAGAGCAAAGACAGAAATAATGGAATAACTTAGAATTATCTAAGTTGGCAGATGAAGCTTTTTCAAGCACCCTACTCTAAAAAGTCAGTCTTGGAATCTCTAATATTTGAAAAGAGATAAAGGGCTACAGGAAGAGAAAAGAGAACATCCAAAGAATTGTTGGTCCTGCCTTCCTAACTCTGGAATCCGATGAAAACAAACAATAAAACAAGCACTTTATCAAATAATGAACCAGTCTTTCTGAAGGTGTGTATAAACAAGTAACATTCACTTGACAAGAAAAAAACTGTGCTAAACAGTTACAGTTTTTTCTTCATACTAATAATAAATTTCCATTTCAAAAGAACATTTCTTATAAGAAAAAATATAAACTTGAATATAAAGTAAGGAATACCTGTTGGTAAGTTTTCCAACAGCTAATTCATTTTCCCTATTTAATTTTATCTCATCTCTGCCCTAAATTTGTTGGTCTTCAGCTTCCATTTGTAATACTTGTCTCTGCTAGATTGGAGGCATATCTGTTCGGCTCTTTCTGCTACACTGACATATAGGGAAAAATCTGATCAACATCTTGTATTTGATAAACACTTCAAAACTTAGATTCTTGGATGTTTTCTCTATGAATTGCATTTTCTCTTTAATCTTTCCCTTTAATCATTCTTTATTCAACCTGCTGAGCTTCTCTATATTTGTAACATTCAGCCTGAATTGCGGACATTGGAAATGAACACACTGCAGAGAGAAGTATTGACATAGAGAGCTTGAACAGGAATAAAAACTTATTAGGAGTCTGAAAGAGCAGGTGCCTGTGTTCAAAGCCCACCATCATTTGAAACTCAAAGACACAATGGAGTAAGAAAAGCTCTGTTCAGCTCTTTATTCCACATGAAGATAGCTTATATCTTACCTTAGCAGTGTCCAACAGTATTGAGTCAGTTAACACTATTTCCTTCATATTAGCGTCTTCCCACTGACACTAGTTCATGGTGTGACCCCATCACAGCAAAGGCTAAAATCTCAGACAAAGTGAATACAGGTATTAAATTCTTCCTGCTACTTGCAGTTAATTCATCACTATCCTTTCAAGGACATCATTTAGGGCTACAGCTGGCTAATACCTTATTAATTCAGTTTAAAATCACGTAGCATTCAATAAGTTTAAGTTCTGATACCTTGCTGGCTGCACTTTTTATGTTTTAGTCTCTGACTCTGTTACAGTTTTACAGTGGAAGAAGTTCAGATGAGTTTAAATGAGCATCTAAAGATGCACTATTAGGACTTTGTCCAGTGGTGGGCCAACAAAAGAGGAGAACAACACGAAACACAGTATTTTACAAATTTCTTTGATAATGGTGTTTAATCATTGTTTGTTTTTAATGTTAGGGGTGAGGAAGATGAGACTGTGAAACGTTCATTCTCCATTTTTTTTTTTTAACTTCCTTCCAAGCACTATATTTTCATATTTAAAGATATTGTTGCTTTTTTAATTCTTCTCTCTGTAGTATAAGTACTTCCCTCATTTCTTTCTCCTGTACACTTTTTACAGAAACGTAAATCTCTTCAAGTTTCAGAAGAATTTTTCTTTATTTGTGGTTGGATAATAGGATTACTAAGGTAGATCAGCCAAAATAAATTTCTTTAGTCTCAAATGGAATAAATAGGTAGGTCATGGCTTTTGGTTCACTGTCCTGGTCAACTAAATAATGCTACAATGCAGCAGACCCTTTTTTATACAGAAAACCAATCTAGCATGAAGTGCTTTGAAGTTGGTTGCTTACAGTACCTGAAAAGGAATGTATTTAAAGTCTACTTATTTATTTATTAAGCAGATATGTGCAAGCAAAAGTAAATGAAAAATCAGTGAATAAAGCAACCTAGCAACTGGATTTAGGAGGTCAAATGCCCATATTTTGTCTGCAGAGAGTGCATGCACAAACATGGGAGGAATGAGAATACTTCATTGCCCCAAACTGAATGTCACCATTTTATTGTTTTCTTTCAATCTTCCTTAAAGTCTTTGGAAATCTGTAAATAACAGCAAAATATATTCGGTTTGTGCCACTTTCAAGGAAGATTGATGTACACTCTCCTGCTCTAAATACAGTGCTAAGATGTCACAAACCTGTGTGGGGCCATCATTTTTAAAAGTAGTATAGAAACAGTGCTGTAATCATTCAAAATTACACTGAACTCTATAGTTCTCTATTACAGTAATTTTTCAATACAGCATCCCATCCCCACTTTTAGAGCACAGTTGTACACAAAAGATCATAACAGGCCTTGGATAATAGGAATATCACTAATTACTGTAATCCCTCCAACACGAGCTAGCCTAGCAGTAGCCAGAGTATCCTCCCATTAACTTTCTATTATATTTTGCTTCATTTTTGTCACTGTTGTGCTATTACTGTCAATATGACTCACTGCAAAAAATAGCACCTGTAGTTTGCGGTAAGGCATCAGCTAAACAAAAAGGAAAAAAGAACGCCACACTCAAATTCTCATCATAAAACAGAAAAGGCAATGTCCAGGGGACAGGAGAAATACATGGTCTCACATTAAAATAAATGACTTGAGTACTCTGATTAGGAAGACAACATGCAAGATGTAAAACAATTAATCTTCTGTATAGAAGTGAATCACATAACTGACCCTTTGGATTTCTATCAGTTAGTGAAGTGATAAAGTAAATGTCTAGCCAAAAAAAAAAATCTTTCCTTAAATGCAGACCCTGAATGAATTTTATTCTATATTTATTTTCATCTCCTGGCAATTGATTTAGTAGATTTTATGTTTTCAACCATAATAGGTTTAATCCCTATCATTGACTCAGTTGAAAGCGCTCATCAGTACAGTGAATTAGTTCATTGCTCCATGTGTCACTTCTACCTACTACAACATAAAAAGACCTTTATTCTGATGATGATTTAATGAATGGGGATCAGAAGTGCAGTGTGTATTTTTCATATTCAAATTCACTTCTTGAAACATATTTTTTAAACAGGTTGTTGATGATTAGTATGTTTCTTAAATAATGTTTATATGCTGTACATAACAATACAATGACAAATAGAAAGGAAATGAAAGTTAAATCAAATTCTGAGAAAAATGCTTCTTTTATCAGTCTGCAAGAGACTGAGTTACCTGTGAGATTATGCTGGTTCTAAAAATAAAAAATATAACACTGAATGGGAATGCAAGAATATTTCTACTTATGTATTTTCAGCACCATAAGCTAGCAGTTTTCATTAAAATCCAGGTGGATTGGAAGGTGATAGATGTACACTCTTGCTTCTTTTTCTCATATTGCACATTCCTTCCATATATCTTATTGATATGAAATGGTTGCATTTTTGCTGGTAACAGCAAGAAATAGTAGACTGGGAATGCAAATTTGTCTTGTAGCCCGAGAGGTCTATTGAAAAACATTTGACTAGGACTCACTCAACTTCATTTTTACACAATTTCCCCACATGGTCACTCCAAGCCTACTAGCATGTTATTCAAGTGCATGCCAACCTGATGCTAACATTCATGGTTTTACTGACTTAGGGGTCAACCACAATTTACAACAGCTGACAAGCAGTTGACAGAAATGGGCATACATTCATGTAAAACCAAACTATGTATAAATCATTTATACAAGTAAAGAGAATAAAAGTTGAAAATGTGCACTTGCTAAACAAATAAGCTGTATTTATTCAGTCCACCTCACACTGATGAAAGACTGAATTCTCTGTTTTAAATGGTGCATTTAACACTCATATTTAAGATGGATTAAGATGGACATACTTTCTTCTCATTTACAAGACACGTGTTCTTTGGGTGAAACCCATGTTCTCCTTTTATAAGAGACTTAGAATATTATGGGCACTACTGGAAATATAAAACAACGAAAAATAAATTTTCCTTGGAAGAGACTTTATGTAGAATAAATTGAGAAAATTCTATGTATACAAATGAGTGTTATACTAAATGCAGAAATGTGAAGGTACTTCATTCAAATTCTTCCCCTACAGCTTGACTCAGCCAGGGGAAACAGGTATGAGAGAAACAAACACAGATCCTGTAGGTGTTCAAGTTTCAATTTTCCTTTTCTGCAACTACATAGATAACATATGCCACGATAACATACAAAACAACTATGATGATAAATAACTGCTCTCTAAATACTAAGGAAAAAATGATTTAAAACTTCTGCAGACTTGTAAAGTTTGACTTTGAAAAAATCATTTTGTTCAGCTGTAGTCTTCATGAATGTGGACTTACATATTTGCACACGAATCACATAGGTAGACAGTAACAGACTATTTACACTAATACTACCTATTTGTACCTACATGTTGCTGAGAGAGGTTGTAGAATCTCCCTCCTTGTAGATATTTCAAAATGGATCTGGGCCTGATCCTAGTTAATCACCTATAGTGTCTCTGAGCAGGGGGCTGGACAAGATGACCTGTAGAGGTCCCTTCCAACCATTCTGTGATTAGGTATATGTAAATATGGTTATACCAACAAATATCACGGTCATTATCCACTCATATAGCCACATGATTTAGTTAAAATTGGAACAGTAATGAATACTTCAGTTGTTTGGTGTTTTTTTGATATGAAATCAACATTTACCAAAATACTAAAATACTTAAAATACACTTAAAATACCAAAGGCTCTTTCAAGATAGGTTCTGGGTAAGGTTCAGCCAAATATTTCCTTAAAAAAAGATCTCACAGGTAGGATAAAAGAGAACTTACTTGCACTATTCACATAGCGGAAATTAATTTCACATTTGCACATTTCTTTGTCAAATATTCACATATATACTTGTGCCTGTGTTCCTCCTCAGCTTATATTAGTCATTGCATGATAACATATAGTCACTTCAGCATGAAAATATGAAAACTAGGAACTTAAATGGGAAATAAAATGTTAAAAACTTGGTTCATATCTAAATTCCCTCACTCAATATCATAATTTGCTTCATTCCATTCACCTTGCATGTCTCTTTCCTCTCTCTCTGTAGCTACCTTCACCATTTATCACACAAAAGACATTTCTATTACTAATCCACACTATTCCCATTTGAGACAAAGAAAACACAGTAGCTGCTATTGATCTACGTTTCAGTAAAATATTTCATTTGAAGCCCCAAGGAAAATATTAGCAAAATATTATAAGTTAGCTCAAGAAATGATTACAACTAGAATGTAAAAAGAGAATGACAACAGAAAATACTGTGCTTGGAAAAGGTTGAGAAAACTTTATTCCTCAAGGTTCAGTCTTGGATGCACCTCACTGTTAAAGAGAATTCTTTTTAATAAAAATAAAGACTGTCCTAAGCAAATCTGCTGATGAAAAAAAGTCAGAAGATTTAATCAATGCATAAAAAGCTCAGCATATCATACAAAAGAACTAGATAACCTTGAGGACTCATATAACAGACAGAATGAAGTTCAGTAGTGCAAGAAAGGCAAGGCTAGAGGATTGGAAACTATTAACAAAAACACCTACTAGAGTAGAAAGATTATGAAATAGAAAATATGAAAGAGTGAAATGTTTGGTGCCACATGGTTAGGAATGGGATAACCAAATGTAATTCTAGGATACACCAGTTGGTACGGCTCGACCTGAAGAATCTCAGAAGACGTACAGAACTATTAGCGTTTTTCAACCTCTGTATAATTCATCATATGTATTCAAGGAATAGTACTGCAAACTGAAACTAAATAGAGGGACAAGTTCCCTGACTGATCAAGAAAATGGATTCTTAGCTAGAAGAAAAATGACCAGACTTATATACTTTGAAGGTGGGCTGAAATCCCATAGTAAAAGCCAAAGCACAACTAGGTTTCAGAGAAGAGTTCAGGACACAAACTTTTACACAGTTTGGTTCTTGTAACAGAAATATTCAACTTGTTTCCACTTAGGGGAGTGAAAAGTAATTACCTTTGGAGTACATGCTTGCAGATATGGAATACATAACTGCAGAAAGCTTCATTATCTGCTTATATCAGCTAGCAAATGAAACGATTTCTATAGCATATCTGTAAACCAGGAATTTATGACACCTTATTTTTCTTTACATTTCTTACTGTGTTGTTTTTATAACACATCAAAGATCACTCATTACAGTTACATCAACAAAGAAGCCCATCACCATACCAGCATATTACACCCAATTATAGAACCTGAGCTGCTTTGTTAAGGTATTCATTAACCTTTTCAGAACTTATAATAAGAAATCTAATCAAATAGAGGTGGTAGGGTGCATTCTGAAATGAGAACAGTTGTCATGTATAGTAAATTTTAATACACTGACTTTTCTTAAATTAGCTGGTTTTATTAAATTGCATGAGGTGAATTTCTTTTAATCAGCACTAGCTGTACAAAACAGGAATTATTTTGCACTGTAAAAATAATATATATTGTCTGGAATGAGTGTCGCAGACTATTTTGACTTCTATTCAAATTAAAGGCACAGCATTTATTAAATTTATTCTTTTTAATTTTGTGCCAGGTGAATTTGCATTCTTAAAAGAACTGCATAAGCAATTATGAATAGAACTAATTAATTTCTTTAGTATTTATCATTGTAGAAGTATATAACATGTTTAAAAATAAGTAGAAACTGAAACGGCAAACAGTTTATAGAGCAATTTCACCAAAATAATCAGTAGCTGCCTTACGATATTATTTCAGTAAATAGTCCTTGTAAGAGTAGATTGCATATGAGATAAAGCCAGCTGGAAGGGGAATGTGTTGTACTGTCTGAGGCCTATAAACCTAGAAAAATCCTCCCGTGAAATTCAGTCTGGTTATGAAAGTCCAAGAAAAAGCTCTTGGAGAAGGATCGTTGAATGCAGCAGCTAATTAGATCAGTGCCCTGAAAGATGTGACAACTGGGATCTAGTCCCTTTACTAATGAAAATGTAAATATTCCGTATGACGTGAAACAGTTTCAAAAGAAAAGACTAAGAGAGACCTCAGAACACTTTATAGATTGACATTTTCGAAATACACTGGGGATAACAATTATTTTGAACCTTTGCTCTGAAAGATGTTGGGAGAATTTAAGCCTGTCTATTATTTCCAAGAAGAGTTTCTATCCTAACTGCTAGAAAGTATTTTGCAAATGTGAATCCTCATTGTAAATCCGGCTTTTTGCTTTTATTTATCTTTGATCTTCTTTTTCCCCTCCCTGTCATTTGTCCAAATATTCTGTTTCACACATTAAATTTTCTTTCCTAAGACACACTTAACTTATTAACTTGAACTATTTTAGATTATTTTTTCAGACATCATTAGAATTTCAATTATCTTTTCAAGAGCACCTTTAACTCCTCCTTCTTGCAGATCCCATACACATCTCCAGTATATCATTCCTAGGTGTGGGAGGACTCAAATAGAGGCACAGTACATGTACTTTGGGCTTAATCAAAAAAATTACAAGATGCACATTTCAGCCAGGATACGCTTGTTCTTTTCACAAAGATTTTCTTTTCTATCTGGCTTCTTCCTCTTTAAGTGAGTTTAGTGATTTCAACAATATGGAATTTGGTTGATATTCACACATTGTTCTCAATGCTATTTGGAATTTGCAAGGTGATACTTGGAGAGCTTATGCAGCTTATGCAGCTGTTGCACAATATCAAGTTGGTTTGAAAATAATTACAATTATGTACAAACTAGTTAATCAGATTTCAACTTCTAAGCACTGTTAACACTCAACCTTTCATCGTGTGCACTGACAACAGGCTTTCTAAATTTTGATGCACCACCAGCAAGATTCGTTGTAAATATGTAATATTTAGATTAGAATATCAGTTGATAAAAATCAGTTAGTGCTGTACTTGCCCTATTATGTAGATAGAAGACAATAAATGGAGAGCTTTATGAAATATATAACATTTACTTGCCATAAGTTTGGCAAGTTGCATTCTACCTCCTCTTATATCAAATTCTTATAACCTGTCTCAATGATAACAGCCAGTTAATCATCACTAATTATTCAAGGGATTATTTCATATGCATAATTACAGTTTTTGGTTCACCAATTCCCTCTAAAATATTGGTCTATAAAAGCTCCTGTTAACCTGACCTTGCTGTAAAATACGTTATTAAATGACCAAAGCCATTAGTGAAGAAAACTAAAGGCCGATGTGTGAAGGACAGAGGCAGCTACCTCCATATTTAAATTTCTCTATTACTAGATTAAAGTATATATGAAGCCAAGGTCAATTAACTGACTACTTCCTGATTCTCATCAGTAGTTTTCTTGGATAACTGAGCAATAGCAATTTTGGTGTTAAATGAATATAAAGTTGGATGTGTGGAAACAAGTAAGAAATTGTCACTTGTATATGTACAATTTCACTCCAAGTGCTGAACTTCATAAAAGATTGTTTGAATGAAGAGACTACTGAAAAATTCAGCAATGTAGGAGGCTGTTTAAAAGCTAGGAAGTGAAAGTGAGCAATAGGAAGTAAAGGAAAATAACTCTGAATATAATATACATCTATTAGAAGCTAATTCAGTAAAACACTCTCATAAAAGTCTGTCTTCTGTTTAGGTACTTTTGGAGGGACCTAGGAGAGCCTACTGTGACATGTCTACCAGCAAACCCCACCAAAGCATTTCACTGCATGCAACTCTGGTTTTTGATCTGTGTAATTTTTTATAAGGATTCTGAGTTTTATACAGATTTAGGCATTGTTGAAGGTTAGAAAAATGAATTGAAACAAAGAAAAATAACAAGAGCGTGGAAAAGAAAATAATATCTGAAATGTAAGCCCAATGCTTAACCCTCAAATTGATCAAAAGAGTTTAAAAGAGTGGGTCACTCAGAAAGCAATGAGGAAAAAAAATGTTTACATTGGTATAGTTTGTAATAATTTTGATTTTAAACATAGTTCTGTTACTTCAAACATAGAGCCTCTGGGCAAAGAAAAAGCATTACTCAAAGCATCCTTTTCTTCTCTTGTTCTCTCTACAAACTCTTTTGACTGCATCAACAAATTCTTTTGACTGCATCCTCCACTGAACAAATGTTCTGCAGTGTTCAACACCATCAAAAAGGAAATGAAAGACAAAGGTGAAATCCTTTCCTTTCAACACACTTGAACTGCAGCTTTGCTTGTGGAAGTTGTCAGTTTTCCCCCATCTCACAGTGCTGTCTGCCTGCCACTGACCTATCACTCCCTCATGTCCAAACGCTGTTTTTCCAGTCCCTGGTGATTTTTAGAACTCCTTACCATCCTACTCTTTTCTATGAAATAAGGAAAGATTAAAAATTTGCAGTGAGCTCATGTGTAGAAGAGAAACAGTTCAGTGCTGTTTTGATTCTTACATGAAATATTGCAACTCAATTACTTGCAAAATTGAAAGAAGAAATATTTCTACATAAATCAAGTTTTTTTTCTTTACGAAATGATTTATATTGAATTAACAAAAGTTCTAAAACAATGCAAAATCTGCCAGGTGGCAGCTCAAGGGATAATAAAATATTATAAACAGGAAGGTTTAGGGTTGGGTTTTTGCTTGATTGTTAATTAAAGTTGAAGTAGAAAAGCAGTATACATTTTGAGACACTTAAGGATGGTATTAAACAGAATAGTTAACGAAAAAATTAGCCTTCAGTTTTGCTATTAACCTTGATGTTCAGTGGACAAAAACTGCACTGAATGGTAGTGAAAGGATAGTTCAAAGGACTGTATTTGAATAAATTTTTGAAATTAGTATCTGCAACAGTGTGCTGACTGTACACCCTGTAAGAATTCTTACATAGCTGTACGATCCAAGTTGAATTTGGAGATTGTCATGAAAGTTAGTCCTGCATTCATGAGGTAATCTGAAGTTAAAAACACCTTATCAAAGGCCTATATAAGGAGTTAGTTCCGTATACCCAATTAATATTCACCTCAAACGTACAACAAATGTTCTCAGCATCACAAATGATGTTTCACAAGCAAAGTTCTGTCTTGAACACCAAATGTAGCCCAGGAGAACAAGTAGATTATATAAACTCTCCTCTCCTCCAACAGAATGAAAAGGTAAATTCTTTGCAGTAAATTACTTGGTTCACCTTTCCTAGTCATACATCTCTGAATACATCACATAAACTTTAATTCAGCCAATAACTTACGTAAAATGCAGGCTACTAATGCAGTACTGCAAGAAGCGAGCTCTACTGGCAGGGCTACATGAAAGGACTTTGGTTTTCACAAATCAGATATCTGCAAGTCAGCAATTGTACCGGGGGAATTGCCAATAAAATTACTTGGTAGATGGGCTCAAGTCAGAGCCAGTAGTGCACAGTGATGGCTTTTAGATTTGTGATAAGTGACTAAAGTTATGTAGAAGCTGAAGGAGTACACGGGAAGCACAATGTGAACATAAATGAGTACAGTACTAGCTTTTAATTTTTTACCATACTAACTTAAAGCATCTTAAGTTTTAATAGAAAGCTGGAATTGATGTATATTGTCACAGATGACAGCATATATCAAATGTGCTATTTTAAGAGGCTAAGGGAGCCAAGAAGAGCTGAAGAGAGAACTGCTCAAGGGATTGGAAATAAAGCAGAAATGCTAAGGGTGCAGAGCAAAGGTATTGTTTGCCTGGCATCTTATAGCTTAGCAGCAGCAGCAACTGTTGGGTTGCAGAGAGGCTGGGACTTTCTCCCAACCAGTGCCAGGGTGCTATGCTGCACTGTGTATGTGAGTTTGCCTGGATGAATAATTTGGCTTTCTGGCAACAGATAGAAAACACCTGTTTGAGGCAATATGCTTAAGCAGCAGATTTAAACCTTCCACATCCTGATATCTGGTAAAGATTCCAAACACTTATCAGGTCCTGCTGGGACTGAAGAATTAATCCCTCATAATAGATTATTGCTAGTTGTGAGGCAGAGAGAAACCTAAAAGAAACCCTTAAGAATATTGCTTCTCATTTAGTTTCACTAATAATTTACAATTTCATATAGAACACAATGAAAACTTATTATAACAGGGAACAGGGTGGGTTTTTTTTTTTCAATTTTCAATTTAAACATCTTATTTTTACTTGAAAGTAGACTTTTAAGCAGACTCATGTTCAGATCTAGCTGATTTTGAGAAAACTGGAAAACTAAGTACTGAAACAGAATCAAATAAAATAGAATTATTTACACAGGCCTGTCTACATGATCTGCAGTCAGAAGTCATACTGTGTCTACCTTTTAAGGTTCATATATACATATCTTAAGTATGGTTTCAAGCATTATTTCACATAACTGTAGAGATGTTGATAAATGTAGGATAGAAGAGTTATCATTCTGTTCTGTTCCTACTCTTCCATTTGGAAAAGATTAACCTATCATTATTACCTTGAGGAATTGGTTGTCCACAGGAATGGATATGGCAGTTACTTTATGCAGAAGTATCAATATAAGAAGATCCTTTAATTCGATCAATGAACGAATGGAGTATGTCTGAGTACTCTCACATTACATACTGCTCCTTAGAAATTAAATAAAACAATTATTTCATCACTATTTGAATTTGTTTCTCATAGTCATGCTCAAGGGAAGATGAGAATTTAGTTTTTGTTTATTTTTAATGAGCTGAACATAGTTTGAAGAAAAGAATACTACAATAATACTGGATAATTTGAATGCTGCTGTATAAGTATAGAGCAGACGGGGTAGAGTGCTCATAAGTAAATTAAGCTTTATTACTTTTTTGCTGTCTTTGCTTAAAGCATATTTGTGAATTCATGAAAATAATACCTCTGACCAAATACACTTTTTAATTAGGTGGTGTTCAGTGATACAGAGAAATGTAATATCTGTGACTAGGCTGGTATCCAATTGCTCGTGTAACTCAACATCTGCATTGTTGCTAGGGAATATGTTCACATCTTATCTGTTTTTCACCTTGCAAAGAGTATTCCTAATGTTAATATTAAGATTAACATGTACTTTAGATGATAACAGGTCTGTTTGTTGTTAACTATTTGTAGATAAAACATGCAGAAGTCTGTGACAACTAACCTTAAAAGTACAATAACTTATAAAAGCAGTCTGGTCTGAATTTTAGAGTGGTCTGTAGAAGTTGTCCTGAAATATTATTAAATAGCTACTCTTCTAATGTAAACATCACCTAATAAGAGGTCAAATAGCACAGAGAAAGCATTCAAGAATTACTTAACCTACTACTTCAAGACTTTTACTTAGAGTTTGGAGAGGTTTTGGTTTCATTCTGCAAAATGGCTGTTTGCTTTGTACTATTAAACTGTTTCAGTAGCTTCAGAGCACAGAATTGTCATATGCTCATTACAAAATCTTATTAGACTGAGAATAACCTGCAGCAGTGCAGTCCTTAATTATTTTTGCAAACCTGGTCATGTACTTATATACAGGCATACACATGAGTTGAGCTCCACAGAATACCGAGCACTTTGACAGAGCCTCTCTGAAAATGCATACCAAGAACCACTTGCAAAACTAGATTTTTTTGTTTAGCCAAAACAATTAATTTGATAACATTAAGAAAATGTGAAACCATGAACATTTTTGAAGGAAAGGACTGAGAGTTGACCAGAACATCTAAGTCTCAATCAAAAAACCAAAAAACCCTAGAAAATCAAAAGTAGTATAAAATCTGGCAGCAAAGCATAATTTAGCAAGACACTCAGGAAGGACAAACGTAACCTGGATATAAAGCGCATATTTTGAGGATAATTAATATTTGGAACAAAACACCAAAGGATGCCACCACCCCCTTTCCAACACTATCACATTGTTTTCCTCTTAGTATCTTCAAATCAGAAAGCGATAGATAGAGATACCAGAAATATCAGTGTTAACAAAATAAAATACAAGGATACACGTGTGAAATACTATGGCCTGTAGTATACAGAAGGCTAAAATAGATTATTTCACGATGCTATTGTCCCTCAAGCTGTGAAAGTTCACTTCTGAATGAACAGGAGAAACATCTTTTCCCGATATCACACAGTATCAACATGTTACCCTATTTCACTTTGCAGACTTCAGTTATTTGAATTTTGAGTGACACTGCCTGATGACATACGTACAGCTTTACAGTCAATGTCTAACAAGGAAAGGACAAATACCACAGGCAAGGCAGAGTTGATCCCAGAGCTCCCATTGTCATGTAAGCCAGAACCAGAAAGTCAATACAAAATATTGACAGATTTCTGCTCCAAAATAAATATTATGCCACCCAAAAATTATGTATCTGCTTAATATTGACTGTCTGTATTCTATTACATGTTATATAAGAACATCTCGCAGCTAAATTAATTGTCAAAAATGTAAATGCTTCAAAAATCCATTTGATTTTAAATCTTTTTTGTGTCTTAAGGCAGTTCCTTTGCTTTATTTGCTTTGGGCTGTGTTTTTGGGAGTTTTAGTGGTGATGGTTTAAGATTTTAGTCCGTTTGTTTTCACAAAGATGTGTGTTGAAAATGCTCTACTGTTGCCATTGATGAAGTACCTTCTCTATTTCATTAAAAATTAAATAAAGACCCAAGAGGCTGAAGGAAAATGGATTTTTCATTTTTCTCCCTTTTGCTCTTGAGAATGATTTATGAAGTACAAGAGCATTCACAAACTAGATACTATACCCTGGAGAAAATAAACTAGGTATTATTCAATTGTTAGTGGATCATATTATAAATGGCCACCACCAATTTTACATTGTTTGTTGAAATCATTTTTAACCACATAACTCTCACTCAAACCATGAAAAACTGGATTAAATAATGTCCCATTTATCATCCAGATAAACCTTAAAATCACATCTTTGTTCCATAGTTGAACCTGAAATTATACTGTCATATTTTATTCCATTCATTAAGAGTTACAAACATGTGGAGATAATATGGAGTAAAAAAAAAACTGGACTGCCAGATTTAAGAAACAAACATAAATGCATGCAGTTAGGTAAGACTTACTACAGGATTTCAACCTTCACTTAATCTGGATCTTTGTGTCAATATCATCCCACAGCTTTCAAATTCCACCTCCCTTAAGCAACCTTTCTTTCCCCTTCAGGTAAATTTTACCTGAGTGGGATTTTGGGACACCAAAGAGTGGCATAAGAGATGCCCTAATGGGGCAGAATGTAATAGGTCAGATTAAAAAAAAAAAAAATGAGACTAAGCCTATAGCTCAGGAACCAAGAGTGGGAGGGGAGAGACAAAGAGATGGTTATAGAATATGGTCTAACCTGTCACAGTGAGACAAGGCTCAACTCGATCACTTCACTCAGTATGAGTGGATGCGTGGTAAAACGCAGACATTTTCTTACCCTTGGTCGGAAAATGTTGGTGTGGAAGAGAGAACAGTGAGTTAACAGGTTCCTTGTGAAACTGAAGAAATACCTGATGGAGACTTTTCGATTATTGAATGAAGCTAATGGTGAAGAGATCCCAGAGATCAAGTTCACTCTCAAGGAACTCATGTTTTATTGGCAGAAGGTATGAAAGCAAATATGACAGAGATCCTCAATGGTCTTTCAGAAAATGACCTGTAGAATTGCTTTGAATGTTGGCAGCATCACATGTAGCTGTGTGTCAACACTGCAGAGAATTGTTTTGAAGATAATTGTAGTTGATTTTCTTAATTAAATTAAAAGATACAGGCACAGTCTCATTTTTCTATGTTGGACCTTGTATGCATCACATCATTCAATCAAGATTTCACATGCTCAGTATCAAAACTGAGCCTTGTATCACTTGGTCGTGCTTTTTTCTCAGTTACAAACACTTTTTCAAATGTACACCAGGAATTTGTAATACATATGTTCTTTCGAATGACCGTGAAGTGCCTATGAAGTAAATGTGAAGAAAAGGATAAAGATGAATCCTTAGGCTTGCCTAAACTGCATTTTTTATCAAAATTAATGCTGGCAGAATGACAGCTAGAACACATCCAGGGGGAGGGAGCAGGACTACTTAGTGTGACACAAAGGCATAGAGGAGCTGGTGTAAAAAGAACCTGCACCCCTGAAATATTCTCCAAGTCTTTGAAGTATTTGGAATAGGAAAAAAGAGCTGTTCTCCCTTAACCCCCATCTCACTGTATAATTTCAGTGATGATTGGAGCATTAGTTAATATTTCTAAGCCATCCCAAAAAGAAGCTAATAGATAGCGTTACTTCATAACTGTAGTAATTTAAACAGACATTGAACGGGGATTTTGTTGCTGCTGTTGTCAAATGTGCAGTCAAGTTCACAAAAATCCATTTTTTAAATGGATCTCAGTTTAATAAACACCAGTGAAATATACCTTTAATGATTTTAGAAACATGATTTAAAAATTAATGAGAGCCCATATTATCTTACAGAGCTTGACTTGCCATTTCAGATAACACTACAAACAAATAGCAGCTACCCATGTATTTAAAGTTCAATAAACAGCCAGCGGCAGTAGTAGCACAAAGAACTGCAGGTAAACACAACCACTGTAGCCCTTCCTTTTCATTCATCCCTAGCTGCAGAACTCCTGCAGCAAAGCCTTCAAAGAGTTCACATGTATTGGAACGAAGCTGGAGATTTTAATTATCCTGCATTGGCCCTGTGTAAGAGCATCTCTGAGGTTTAATTAATGAGGAGACAAGGAGCGCATAAAGCCTCTGTTTTTAGGAGGCAAAGTGATGCAGGCGCTATCACATAAATGTTTGCTAGCTCCTAGGAGCATGTGCAAGGAGTGTAGAAGGGAAAAATTATGAGATTCAACAAAGCTGCTTAACCTTGGCAAGGTTAAAGGTATTCCTACCTTCACAACATCGGGGTTTCACTGAGCTAAAGAAAGATGACACCTCTTAGCAACTGTTGTTCAGTCTTGCTGTTTGGTAAACTCCGCCACATGCGAGGAGTAGGCATTTATTTAATGTAAAGGTCTGAGGATGCCTACTTCGTCACACCAGGGAGGCAGTTCAAATGCAATACAATTAGCTGTCTAGAGAAGCCATGTTCCAGAAAGGAGCAGAAATAACAGCAAGAGCCTCTTTTCTCCTATTAACAGGACAAGTCCACCGAGAACCAATCAACTCTGCCACTGCAGAGCCTGTGTGAGGATTGTTCTGCACTAATAGACTGGAAGAAAGTAAATAATGACTTTTTAGTATTCTGAAAGTTCCCTCCAAATCACAGAAGGCTCTAATAGCATAGTTACCCATTTAAAAATAATATTCACGTTTCAGTAACATGAAACGCTCAGAATGATTCATAGAGTAAGTTTCGAAGCTTTCCCATCCCCCACCGCACCACAGAAGAGGAAGAAGCTCTTACAAAAAATGTTTTTTGCTTTACAAACATGATAGTTTTCGTGTAGTGCCTCACCAGCTGGCCTTTGAACAATTACTGAAATAGCATTTTTAAACTGAGCACTAAATTCAGTGCAGCATTTGAAGAAAGGCAATGAATTTGGGAAGGATGCAAATCACACATCTAGTGTGCTTGTATTTCTTCCTCCGTAGAGGCCTAAAACAACCTTAGGCAAAGGTGAAATGGCTCCTTATGGGCGGCTGATGCAAGGATGCACCTCCGCATTGTCTGTCTTACTTAGACTTCTTGAGAACATTAAACTTGAGCACCAGTTTGCCACCGCGCATTCTGCTGAACTTCTGTGACATGCCAGCCACAGGAAAAATGCATACGTGTTCTACAAGCAGGAGAGAAAGAAAACACATCTAAGTAACGCATTTAAGTATCGGTGTGTAAAGCGTCACATATATAATCTTGATTTATTTGTAACCACAAATTTGACAGCATTCCAGAAACTAAAGCTGGGCCCAAGAATACAAGTCCAGTGGGATAGGAGTTTATTTTGAACACAGCATACAAGAAAAGGCTAAGGCTGCTGTGCTACAAGGGCAAAGCGACACTTGGGAACAGGCTAAAAACTTCCATGACCAGACACATTGGATTCCTAAATCAACAGACAAGTGAGTCCATGCAGAATGGCTGCAGATGCACACTAAGGTACAACACAGCCGGTTTCAAGAGTAGATTAATTGTATTTGTAACAAACACGATTTGTTAAGACTTTAGAGCAACTGTTGAGTGTACACCACTATGTATTGTATAGTTGTCTATCATTTACCATATATAAGCGCTGTTTCACTCATTTTTCTCTGGGAATTCTTTTCATGTCATATCAGAAATCTTTTCTATAGCCGATTTTCTAAAATAGCCAGACAAACCACATGAAATAATGTTTATCAAGACTGGTATATTTGGACTAACTATGCAACAAAGCATTCCTTTGAAAACATTGGGTTATTCTAAACAGAATATGTCCTTTTATTTCAACCTACACTTGACTTCTGCAATTTAATTTTTCCAACAGATCTCCACAGACATTTTCTTTCTAAGGCAGCACCTTTGACAAGTATTTTTGAAATGGCACAGGATGACTTCAGACATGATACTGTAGTGTAACAGTCTTTTCACCTGACCGAATAGGGACACTCTACAATAAAACTTCTGCTCTGCAAATCCAGAAAGGATTCATCATGGATGATGAAAACAACTTCTAAGGAAAGAACTACTTGCTTCAATCATCAGCCACTACATTGTCACAGAAAAACAAGGAGATGGTCTGTAGTTTAAAACAGCTAATTGATTATAGTACCTACTGCTACGGGCTACAGCTAGTTTCTGAAAAATCTGATCCAACCAAGTTCACCTATGCTTACTTTTATTCAAAGCATATTATTGGCACATTCTTTCTCCAAACTCTTAGAATAACATTGAGTGGAAAAAAGTAACAATACAAATGCAATTGTCTAGAAAAGACAGCTTTCCTCAGATTTTCACAATTAAAGCATGATGTTCCATTAAGGAGACACAGAACACAATAATTTACAGCTGCAGCCCATACGCTCCATCCTGCATCCTCATCTCCTCCCATGAGATTCATACACTACATTACTTTGGCATTAGGCTAGTACTCCTTAAAAGCTGGCTTTCAGCCTGGATTCTGTTGGCAATTAAACCACTATATTGTTCAGATTTATATAAGCCAAACAAGACATAAATGAAAACAAAACAAATACAAGAAAACCAATAAATCCCATTAGTTCTGTAACTCAAAATATAATTGCACAATGAGTATTAAAATACTTCACACCTCTTCTGTAAGAGAGAGCATCTAATATAACACTGCCTGTTTCAGATATGCAGGAAGCCAACACAGCTGCAAGAGATGTGGTGTGATTACTCAATAACTTCATTAACTTTAGAAACTGCAGAGAGATAAATTGTACAACATAGAATAGCACGTAACTCAAAATAGGTTCTATTTTTCTCACTATGTTATTAAAAGTTTTAATCACATAAAAAAATAAAGATAATTATTCTTGGAATAAGTAGCAACTTGATGCCTAGATCTTTTGTGTCACCCAGCTGAATATGTAACATAGATAAACAGGGCCAACAGGGGAAGGTTTGCTGCATCTGCTGACATTATTCACTCTTCTTCTCAAACCAAGGAAACACCTACAGGAGGAAAATTTCATTCATCATTAAGAATGTTTTTGTTAAAAATCAGGTGAGTAAGGAGCTACAGCAGCATTTGTAGGTATTTGTACCCAGACAGTGCAGTATCATCTTAACCCACATTAACGCTCTAATTAGTCTAGCTTTGTGACTCACCTGCAAAGTTTTCTCTGCTAACCAGCACTAATCACCCATTAATGAAGCGGTAACTTGGGGCATGTGCTGGGATCTCCCTTACGGATGGTGCAGGTTTCTCTCAAGTTCTCCAAACCCTGATCAGAGCCGAGCTGCTGCACAGCTAGCAAGCATACATACAGAGGGACTAAATGCTTTCATAAGCCTTCCCAGACAAATATCCATTGAGTTCTACACAATAGTAATTTCCTTAATGGTAGTTACACATCATAATAGCCCGTACTACACCAAAATGAAATGTATGCTCCAATACTTCATTTGATTTTCTTTCTTTTCTAAAGGGAATTTAAAAAAAGCAGACATAGGATCCAATGAGCCAGTAATGCCCTAATAGAGCAATCTCAGAGTATTAAGAAATGATATCATAAAAGCATCAGGAATTATCATAGCACTAAATCATCACATTCAAAATGTTATGAACAGGGCTAGCTGTTACTCTCTAAGCAATAACTTAAAGTTATTTGCTCCTGGAGAAGCAAGGACTGTTCAATGCGGTTTTGGGATGAGGAGAAGCCCATCACACAGCAGTGAAATGTGTCTTGCACAGAGCAGTCCCAACCGCTCTCTTCACCCTTGGATCACAACTTGCAACCAACAAAGTAAGAGAAGTTCAGATACAGCTGGACATGTAGTGCCTGCCATTCTCAGCAAGTGAGTCAGTGCCTTGGAACTTGTGGTTCATTTGGAAATTAGATGCCACACACAGAGAAAACTAAGCAATGATATCATTGTTAACGTGAAATTCACCAAAGTTGTGTGATGGAGTGTTTCTAACACATGGCAAGAGCTAGGGGACAATTCTTGTTCTTAAATTTCTGTTTTAGGAGATGCATATTAGGAGATAATAGAACATATTTCCTACATTTTTCAAGACAGTTGTTCATATCCAGGATAAGTAAAAACATCTGAATGATTTGAGAATCATAGTATCATAGAATAACCAGATTGGAAGAGACCCACCGGATCATTGAGTCCAACCATTCCTATCAAACACTAAACCACGTCCCTTAGCTCCTCATCCACCCGTGCCTTAAACACCTCCAGGAAAAGTGACTCAACGACCTCCCTGGGCAGCTTCTGCCAGTGCCCAATGACCCTTTCTGGGAAAAATTTTTTCCTAATGTCCAGCCTAAATCTCCCCTGGCGGAGCTTGAGGCCATTCCCTCTCATCTTGTCCCCTGTCACTTGGGAGAAGAGCCCAGCACCCTCCTCTCCACAACCTCCTTTCAGGTAGTTGTAGAGAGCAATGAGGTCTCCCCTCAGCCTCCTTTTCTCCAGGCTAAACACCCCCAGCTCTCTCAGCCGCTCCTCATAAGACCTGTTCTCCAGCCCCTTCACCAGCTTCGTTGCTCTTCTCTGGACTATTTTGTTATTAATAATTTTGAAAGGGCTTGTTTTAGGGTGTAGAGTACAAAATTCATTCACCAAGGAGGCCCATAACATTTTTTTAAGTAGTACAGTATATGTACATGAGATTAGAAGCCGTACAGTTGATCTCTGTCACAAATAGCTTATTAACCAACAAGTAAGGATAGATATTCAATAATGGAGCATATGAATATGTAGGGAGGATTAGCGATGGCTCTGTAGAATGCTCCAAGGAGTAAAAGCAGAAAATGGTAAAAAACCAGACAATACAGAAATATGGAACAGTATGGGGAAAGAGGGAAAGCTAACAGGTGAAGATCTAATTGGGGAAAATATGCAAAGATGCAAAGGGTAAGCAGGGTAGATTAAATGAGATAAGAGATAAAGATAAATTATATCAGCACTTTGGAATATGCTTTCACTGCTAGGATCAGATGCAGTAAAATTCAGTGATGGTCTAGAATTGCTTAGAGAGAAAAAGTAATAATGTTTGGAGTTGTGGGAATGGAAGATTTCTCATCTGATCTCTACAAAACAATTACCAAGGAAGATGAAGGACAGGACAAGAAAACACAGAATTTAACTCTATTATAGGATGGAAAGTAAGTCTCAGGTAAAAATGGATAGAAAAATAAAAGCAGGTAATATGTGAAGTCTCAAAAGGAAAAGTGCAGCCATCAGTGAAAATCAAGAAAAAAGTAATTGAAAAATTCAGAGAAAATGTGATGAGAGGACCAGTTTTGAAAATGGAGCTGTGTGGCCACATATTTACTTTCTCTTTGTTTTTTTTTTTCTTTCTTTTTTTTTTTAAGTTGGTTTTAAAGTAGCCTGTCAGAACGATCTCAAAGTGTTAGAGAGCAAGCACCACTTGCATGAAGAGACTAATTCACTTTTAGCATATATATCAGAATTTTTTTCTTTTATCTAAATAATTACCTTTTTACATTCAAATAAGTCATCAATACACCATTTTTGCACAAAAACTGCACCATTTTTGCACAAAACCACAATACCACGTCAATAAAGGTTTTATCTGCATACACCCTCTTTCTCTCTCTCTCCCCTCCATTTCATTTGGAAGAGTGAGACTTTTTGTGCTGCACTCTTCAAATACGTATGCTATTGTACAAAATCAATACTTTAGCCTTTTCATGATTCTCTTGGTGATCCAGAAATCTAGTGTCTCTGCAGATGCATTATGAAATGACTGATTCTGCAAGAGTATTCCTTTGTATCTTTGAATGTTTTAACGATGCAAAAAAAAGTTCAATTTGGAACTTTCTATCCTTTTCCTCTTTTCTCTCTGAGGGGAACATGCATTGTTTTTCCTCTCAAAGAAAAGAAAAAGGGGGTAAGAAAGCAACCACACTTCAACCATTAGTGTTCTCACTGAAACTGCAAAGCACTGCACTAAATGTACCAGCATTCCTTTGACAGACACGTATAGGAGTACCTACTCACTACTGTAATGGAAAAAGTTAGTGATTATATATACTGAGGTGATTGAGCCAGCAACGACTATAACAGAGGCAAAAAAAAAAAAGATTAATAACAAGCGCCAGTAAAAGAACAGATTGTTTTATGAGAAATGAATGACAAAATAGGCAGCATTGTCTGAGAATTGCTAAGGGAAGAAATAAAAAGACACAGTGCCTGAATATTGGTAACAGTTTTGCTAGAAAGACTTAAATTAATTTCTCCCCTTATCTCCTCCAATTCACAGTGTGCAGATATGGCAGAACAGGTATTAAATTGTTGCTGGAAACTGGAAAACTCTTATTAACAATGCAGCTGTTTTAAACATTACAGCGAAGGAGAATGCAGAAAGATTTACCACAAAGCACTGCTTTTGTATGCTAAGTTAGCGTACCATTCCTACAAATTAAGTGTTGTATGTTTGCATACTCCTAAACATTGAAATGTAACCCCCTCCAACACCTTTGAATAATGTTGATCCAGTTAATACACAGGGCAGGAAAACCTTTTTATCATTAAAGAAGTCAAAGCTTCAAGGTAGGGATATGACACGTGCTTTAGTCTAGCAAATATTTGCATGCAAGCAATGTTCAGGAGTGAATAAAATGAATCAGTGTCTAAATGAATAGTTTACTATGATTCCATAAAAACCTTTCTATGTTTATTTAGACAAACATCTTGTTTTTTCTGCAACAAAAAATGTGTTGGTTTAAAGAACAATCATAAAACACCGACATATCTCAACAGTATTGATAATCCCATGACATTTAGAATAAAGTAAAAAGTAAAGTTTGTGAACTGTCTCAAACAGGAAATCCCACACAACTGGTGAAACTCTACAACCATCAGCAAAAGACTGTTAATATCCTACTGTAAATCAAATTACTTGTTATTTATAGCAAATACTAACAAACAGAACTTGACAAGGATATTTGAGTCAAAAAAAAGTCCAAAAAGAGAGACCTTAGATTCCCTCCCCACCCCGCTGCTGATTTTTACCTCAAAATAATTTTGAGGCAAGATCTAAGTGCGTCAAGATCTGAATCAGAAATTATAATTTTGGAGAAAATATTCTTTTATGAAGTACATAGATGTACTTTTTAATATATATTTTTTAAGTCACAATATCTGATTCAAAAATAATTTTACTGTTTTACCATAAAATGACTGATGGATACTCTATAGCCAGATGTTGGAGCTACACACATGAGACTGAGCAGAAAAACATGATCTACCACTCATCTGCGAAAGCAAGGGGTACATAAACTTCCACTCTCGCCTGACTCCAAGGAAAGCAAACAACCCCAGCCACCACCACCAGTGGAGCCCACGGTTTCCATTGGTTTGGTGCTTTCATAAAATGTCTGAGGAGCAGCTTTAGAGATACCACAAAAAGCTCGTGAGTTATCAATGGTTTCAAATTGACAATGCTAAACATCGGAATGCAAATCTTATCTATACATTCTTGTACCGATTCCCCTGCACTTATCCACTATGGCATTGACGTAAAACAAAGTAAATACTGTTGAGATCTAATTTATGGTCCACCTCCCATTTGTGTTTGAACCCTATTTGGTGCATTCAGAGCACTGCATCCCTCACTTCAACATTTTTCACAACAGGAATTTTTCAGCTCCTTTCTCCTGAGCAGATGGGCTCTACACACATGCACACATGTGATGGAAACTGTGACAGCCACTAGTTTGTCTGGCACCACCAGACTGTAATGAAAAATCACCTGTACTGCTACAGCATGCAGTTCTGGTTGTGAACTTAGTCAACCATTTCCACTGCTTCTATTTTTTTTAATAAATATTTTATTTGTTAGAGTGCTTAAATTAAATCCCCTGAGCCAGAATAACTTATTTGGTGTATATTTGTTTCTAATGTTCTCAAGGGAATGAACAGACCTGCTTTCTTATGAACTAGAGTTCTAGCCTCTTTAACAATAACACTAAACAGATATTGGCGTTTTTCCTGAAAACATCAAGATTTGTTGGTCTACAACAAATTGTTTCTGACACAATGTCAGAGTGTTGCAGCTTGAGAAAGATTTTTGGTGAAAACAAGAGAAAAATCTGATTGCAGATAAATAAAAAATTAGGCTCACCCTACTACCTGTTACTGTTATAAAAAGTAGCTACTCCCTTCTTGTGGGAAAAATGCTAATGTATATATTAAGAATACAGGAAAGAGCTGAAGTCAGTGATGGACTATTAAAGAATTTGGTAAACAGACTACAGATGGTATACTTCTGATGTGGAAGGCTTTGCAGGGTGCTTGAATATTCTGGCTCTGAATCAGCAGAACACTTAAGTAAGTGTCTTACTAGGATAATTATACCAATAAGTATAAAAGTCATTTCATTGATTTTAGTGGTGTGACTCTAATATAAGTGCATGCATACTTTAAGTATTTTTCTGCATGGTGACCTTTAGTGTCCATCTAAATAGGAGCTTTTATAGCTATTCCTGATTTCAAACTAGACCTTTATATTCCAGATATGTCCATATTTTATTTTGAAAACAATGCAACAGGCTTTCTTTTGCTATTATTTAAAACTGAGCTTTTTGCTGTTGCAATAAAACAGACCAATAAGCTCAATAGAATAGAAATAGGAATTGGGCAAAATTCATGTTGATGACATGGTATTATTAATAAATTACCTACTGTGAACTTCCTATGAATTATTAAAGAAAATAAATCCTATTTTAAAGTGTTATAGATACTAGATAATTTATAAAATGTGATCATTGAGTTATAATTCAATCTTTTCCTCTGGTCTCTCTCTCAGTATTTCCATTTCCAAATGGCTTCTAAAATGTCCATGCAGTAATAGCTGTTTATATATGAATTTGAATGCTCCTACTTCAGTGCACTGTTGTCAGCCTTGCTATATACCTGATGCACAGTGGGCACCCACAAAAGGCTAATTGCTTATCCAGAATCTATTCTTTGCTGTGAAATGGTCCTTTGCACTGCATTTTCTGTCAGGATGCACACACATCCACTTTTGCACCAACATTTAGAGTTATTCCTGGTCCTCACCCCAGGACAGGGAATGTGTAATTGTGTTTTAAAGAGAATGACAAGGGGAAAAGCAGGTAAAATGTGGAGGTGTGTGTCAAATACTCAAACAACCTTTACTAGCAAATAGCCTTTCTTGTCCAAGTTCACTTCTGCTCTCTACCAGTTGACAGCTCCCAGCAGTTCTGCCATCAGATTTCTGGAAGCACTTTCTCAAAGTGCTCCAAGTAAGCACAAACAACACACAAGCCATGCCTAAGGCTAATTTGGGGGTGGCACAGTAAATAGCAAAGGAATAATGAAGTGTCTGGCATTCTGATGTCAGGATGTTGCTGCCTGAACTCTGGTAAAATGCACAGAGACAGGTCTGAAATTCTCAATTCCTACTTACACAACCAGTCTATAAATATGCAGAGATCCACTGGACAACTGGTGTGCAGAAACTGCAGATTTTACACATCCTACTGATGAATACTAAGAGTTGAGTGACTGTAGTGGGCCCACACTTACGCAGTTGAAAGTCTCCTTGACGCTGGAGATATCAGTTTTCTACAAGGGGGTTTCTGAAGAAGTCAGGGAGAGTAATCTGACAAATCCAGGTTTCCCCAAGTTGCTGGCCCTAAGCTGCTTCACATTATAAGGTATAAGCTACCCTACCAAAACAGTTTTCCATATCCAGTGTCTATCTTGATATGCTTTTAAGTTGAAAATAAAATGCAAAATCTCCTTAAATATGGAAATAGAAAACACAGGGACAAGCTCTTTAGGCTTGTAAACCTACAGAGACCTTAATGGAAAATACTATGCACTGGAATGATCTATTTTTATTCTAGCAAATGCAATTTCTCTTTCTTCTGCCTGCTGTGTTTCAGATACAAATCAAAATAGATCGGCAGTAATTAAATTAAGAGCTTACACATGCTGTTTTGGTTTGTTTTCATACCGTTTTTTCCATACTTGACACCTTTTTATATTTTTATTTCTTGGGTGATTTTAGTGTGTGCCACAAAGGGTGCTGCCACCAAGACATGATACCACTGTTCATGATTTCCCAGCTATGTAAGTCCTGACCTGCAGTTACAAGTACTGAGCTACTTGCGATATTAAAAAAAAAAAAAAAAAAAAATATTTTGACATGACTGCAATTGCAGTTTTAAAATTTGGAAAACTGCCTACCAGAGATTAGGATGAGATCAGTCTGCTAACACAGAATTTTATCTAAGTCTCCAGAGGCAGAACTTCAGTACACTAACCCACCTGAAAGCTACATAGCAATTAGGAGCCAAGAAAATCACCAAACAGTCTTTCTGGGAATAGAGAGAACAATGCTGTACAGATTGCTGCAACCAAAGAGAGATGCTCAGAATATTAATTGTGACATCATTATTTTTTCTCTTAGCTGTAAATAAAATCAAATTACCACTAAAAGACATTGTTATATATAGTCTTAAGTGAAGTTAAATGTGGACAGCATCTTCTAGTGATCCTATGCTATCAAAGAACAGACAGAATGCTGTGCTCCTCTGTCTCATTGCCCCAACTTGAATGCAGTGATGTTCAAATGAGCACACAAAGGTGCTTGGCAATTTAAGTGAAAGACCTTGACTCTGCCATCTTGCTACAAGTCTGCGGTAGGATTTCATCAAGGTAAGAGGCATCTTTGAGCCCTTGTGCATTCAAATGAATTGAGTTCCTCTAATGTCTTGATATTTCTAGCCTTGCTGCTCATTGGCAGCCCAAGAAACACAATACAGAGCTGATTTCCTTCTGAGGAAGGCAGCAAAACCTTCAGCCCCAGCAATGTCTGGGGAATTGCTGCTTGGTGCCACAGGCCTCCCTTGAGCTGGAAAGCACTGAGAGTCAAAAGACAGAAGGAATAGAGTGTGATCCCTTTTGTGGAAGTATCAGTGAAATGCATCAGCTGGAAGATATGTATTTAATAATTTGCTGCCTTTCTGATACTAGCAAAATACATCAACGTACTCAATTCTTCTAATGCTAGTAAAACCACATTTTTATAGATATAGTATATAGCGATCAGCTGTGTTTACTGAAAAACATGTTTTATCTGTAAACTTATAGCCTACAGGCACAAACCTATGGATATAGTAATACATTAAGTATGTCTGGTCTTGGGTCAGCATTGATCTTTAAAATTACTCATTTTATATTGCTTTTCCCCGATTCACTGGTCTATAGAATTTACTGGAAGAAGTAAGAACATCTCTACCACATACACACTTTTACTAGACTAAACTCAGAGAGATGATTAAGCTAAGTTAATACATCAGTGATTTGTAAAATGAGGCTTTAAAGACTGTAAAATAATTTGAATTGCATAAGAATATATTTATCTTAAAGGACAGAACTCTGGAATATTGCAAGGAACTGTCTCCATGGTGAATTACTGAGAAATTTCATTCCTGGAATTCTATAACAACTCCTATTTTTTTATTTTATGTACATAATTAAAGGACTAATAACATCACTGCTTGATAGTTCAAATTATCTCTAAAAAATGCTTTAGTTCTATCTTTAAAAACAGTATTTTGATATTATAAGCAGAAACAAGAAGAGTATATGAGGTCAAAATTCAAATGGTAAGGTACACTTGTACATGATTCCTAGTACCAGACAATGTGAAAATTGTCACCTTTGCATTATGGATTTCCATTCATATCAAAAGGAGGTTTTGTTGCACAAAAGAATAAGGAATCAAGTGTACCACTGTTTACTTTTCTATATCTGAAACTTACACCGGCTCTGTAAGTGTATCTTGGAATCAGTGTGAAATATATTGCAAACATTTTTAGCCTGTGAAAGTTGGGATGATGTCACAATCAGATGTTAATGAGAGACAAGCAGAATAATTTGCCATGCAGTTGATGGCAATGGATAATTCACTAGATCCTACCCTACATTAAGACATCTTAGCTAAGAGTAGTAAATACAGAATGAAGTTTTACATTAATATACAAAATACACTGTAAAAAAAACGCTTTATGGAATTATGGGGAGGAATGGGAAAAAACAAAAGAAAAATTCTGTCAAACGTAGCTAAAGCTTTGCTTTTTAAAGTTTGAAAAGATGGCTATTCCTCCTTATCTGTAATTCTTAGCTGTCGGGTCTAGGTTTTCAAAAGTGTAAAATGGATAGAACACTGAACATTATAGTTCTAAGAAAGTTTCCATACCTAGGGAAGGTGAATACTGCTATTAGAAATTTGAATTTCCTTTTGGGAGTTTCAATGAACTTGTAATTCCTCTAAAGTTAGTGGTTTTCTTTGCTTTTGATTCTTCAGATTCTTTCAGAATTCAGATCAAGTTAATAAAAAACAAAAATGGACCAGAGCCTTGATTGAAGAATCAAAACTTACCATCAAAAAGCAGACTCCAGAGCTGGGAAACTCCAACTCATGAGCATTTTTTGAAATAAAACTTTATAGGTGTCCAAGTAGGTCCACAATAAATGAAGACCAGCAAAGGAACAGCTGGTTTCTGCTGTCATAACGTAGCTGTTAACAATTTCTATCTCAGTTTAAAAGTTCCAAGGACTGAATGCTCACAGTGATCTAGCTTCAGGAGCTTACCATAATGCGTTATTAATGTTTGTAAATTGCTTTCATAACCTTTAATGAAAGTGAAAGAGATGGTACTGTTGCAAAGTATTTTTCATTGATTGCCTAGATATTCCCAGCAGTCAGTCTCCTGTCGCACTATGGCAATGTTACTAGAGAATCTTGATATGAGAACCAGTTGAAATGAATGTTTTAAGATCCTCAGAGAAAACCATCCACTGTATGGAAGGGAAGCCTCAAACATTTTAAATGGTACTATATCTAAATAAAAACTGCAAAGTATGTTTTATCTTTTACAGCTTGTAAATCCAAATGCATCTTGAAAATATGAATACCTTAAAGATGCATTACACAAATTATCTGGGAAACCACGTTTCATCTTGAAGGCCTGTAATATTATCAAGACTTGGCAATGGCTACGAGCTATGTTTTGACATATATTGCATCTTCTTAATGGACTTCATTGCAGAACCCTTCCCTGACAGTACAAGCTGGCAGGAATTTATAAAGTAGTGACATAATACATGGTTTGTGAGAGTGATGTTTAACCACATACCTAGTATACTTAATAACACAGATAGATCAAATTCTTTTTCCCATAGCATAAGGTTTGTTAGTGTTCAATAAGGACAATAAGCTGTCCCATAAGCAAAATAGATGTTTTTCTGTGTTTACTGCAAATATAATGAACCATAAAGCACAATGCTTGCCAACCACACAGACGATAATGTTTTTTGGTTTTAAACACAGAGGCTATAACCTGAAAGTAAATGTTCCTAGTGCTGCAAGACTGATCTCCTTGTTTTGATATCAGCTATCAGTATCCACAAAGAAACAGGGTATAAGTACCATGAGGAACAGAGAGATGTTCAGAGCCACACAAGGACTAAGGCAGTCTGATTTCCTGAGAAGAACCCTTGGACAATTCCCTGCATTCATAAATTTTCTTTGTGGATCCTCCTGTGTATAAAAGGTGCAAGTTCTGACCAAAACACCTCTCCAAACATGACACATTAATTATGTATTTTTCTGTTGAATAATCTTTTAGAGTGGCCTTCCCTTAATCAGGGCAATTTAAAAATCCTTTTGTTTTCTGCAAAGCCACATATCTTCACTAGAATGTTGGGAACACAGTTTTCTTTGAAAACTCTGTCTTCCTGTTAATGTCAGTCATTGGACTGAAGATTACCCTCATATCAGTCAACAGGTTGAAAATTATTGGGGGATACAGACACACAAACATCCCACTCATATATATGTATTATTGTATACATATAAGCTTTGGTTTTGTTAGAAACCGCAACAAAACTTTGATTGTTTTCAGTATCAATTGGGGTTCCATTTAAACTGCATACACAATTAGCACATTACTCATTTTAGACACCAATGCAGCATAAGATTTTTTTTTTAATGCCATCCACACTCATCATGATAAGGTAATTACGCTTATAAGTAGCTAATAATTTCCAAGTTTAGATGTTTTAAGTTGTTAATGGGTTTTGAAGAAGCAGAAAGGTTTTCAAGGTGAAAAAGTTAATTTTTTAAACAAGCAAATCTGAGAGAATCTTTAAGGCATTAAATTTGAGATATCTATCTATGGAAAGAATAGCTTTGAAATGCAATTCAAAAAGTTGAAGAGCTACAGACAAATCCAGTGTGCTTTTTTTGAATCCTAGTAAGAGTAGTTAATTTAAAGTTTAATTAATTTTTTTCTAAGATGGACCCTGTGAGTAGCGAATTCTACATAAACACCTCATCTTGCCTCCATAAGCAATGCTAGGTAGTAATTTTTATAAAATTATACGAATATTTTTTGTTTCATCATCTTTTCCATCTCAGAGACCAACAATATGAGATCTGTACTATAGTGGCTCAACAATTGGATTATTCTGTAAGATCAAATGTCAGTCAATAGTGTTTCCTGAGACCATCCCCAGACTATAGTAGAAATGATGTCCTGGATGGTCAATCTAAGGCAACTGTGCTGTAAGACACAGTTACAGGAAGAAGAGATTCAGAAACCATAAAGCTTGTTGTCAAGCCTCAAGTACTTACACTGGATACCTAACAATCTACTTATGTAAGAGCAGTTTGTACCAGTAATGGTAGAAAATATCTTAGGATTTCTTATAACAGTCAGTTATGAATATTATCAACCCTTGGATCTGGAGGCACAACTCTCCCTCAGCAGTACATGTGCTTTAAAGCCGTAGCTACTAAACCCAGTTTCAGTTAGGGTCGATAACTACCCACCAGCTATTTTCTGCATAACCTACAGCTACGCTTAGCAGAGCATGCCACATTCAACATTTTTTCCCAGCTACTTAATGATATTCTTTATGCAGCTAGAAAAGCAACATTATCAATAGTACTCTTGAGAGACACTCTAGGTAACACGCATGCTTAACAGTTCCAAACAAATTACATGATGTTGGATGTTGAAAAGATGAGAAACCAACAAGCTTGCTCACCTGCTAGGTTTTTATATAAGGGGACTGAAGTGAAAGGATATCTAGGAGCCACCAAGTCTGGTCTGCACCATCTAACATTAGTTTGAACAGAAATCAAACTTAGCAGAAATCTCAGAATGCAGAAAAAAATGCGTGAATGAGAAAAATAAGAACTGAGATCCCAATATTTTGTCTTGGTAACTGTTAGCAATGACTACAGAGGTAGGCACTGTAGGCTATGCTTTTCAAACACAAAAAAGGCTCATGTTTTTCCAGCTGTGTCTTCCTTACATCATTATCCCATCAAGACTTAATCACCATACTAGTCTTCTCTGTCACCTCTAGTCATGCTTGCCTTATTATTATTTGAATCCTAAGTGACATAGCAAAAGCCAATTTCAGGTACTTTAAAAACATCTATTATCAACAACAAAGGAGAGCATAGCTCCATGTGGTGAAATGGGTAACCCTTAATACAGCACCTACTATTGCATTATGCACATTTGGAGAATATAAATCTAGACCGACCCAAAACTGAATTTTAAATAATTTCAGAAATGTTAATTGTATTCATAAGTTCAGCATCAAGATGTTAAACAATCTTCCTAAGCACTCCATAGTACAGAGATGTGCATTTAGCAATTCCAAAGCTCCTGTCCCTATTATTCATTTGTATCCTGTCGTTACATCAACAGTAAATCTCCTTAACGCAAACAACCAAACCCTCAGTGTATGCAAGAACATAATGGTAGCTACAGATCCCTTAGAATTAAGATGCTTAACATGAACACATTTAGTGCTCAAGAAATAATTTTTCAATGTCATTGATCCTGGATATTTTTTTTAAAGCTACTTTCTGTTCCTTTGACGGATGTGCTATACTGCATTTCATTACTTTCTCTCCTTACCTCGTTCTTCTTTTGTTTTAGATAAGTGATGAGGCTTTTGGAAAAGATTAAGTACTGGCAAGCAAAGCAATGGTCCAAACACAGTTTTAATTGGAACCTCAAATCCTGTGGAAAAAAAAAAAGAAATTAAACCATTAATAATTTAATTTTACTGGCAGAGTGAGTTCATGTATTCTGTTTTAGACAGCTTTTGCCATATTTCTTTGTATTTGATTTCACCAGGTGTACAAAACATTAGTCAAATCACTTTAAAAATAAAACTATAACCCCAAGATATCAGAGAGGGAGGCATAGTTGCTAAGAAATGTGGATGTGAATAGTTCTCATCTAGAGGGGTAGTACACTGCCTATTAGTAATAAGTCAGAATTCACTGATTAAGCCTTAAGTACAGAAAATGCTTTCTTCTGTTAAATCTAAAAATCTTCCCATTGCTGTATAACATTCATAGTATTAGGCTTTTCACGCTGCTGCAATACGCTCTTTGCCTCGTGAATGCTTGACAGAGTATAACCATTATATAACAGTATGACTCAACGGCAACTGAGACATAATGCTAAACTATTCAAGCTTCGGGACAAAAGATAGGGAAAGAAATTTCATTTCTCTTGAGACTGGCAAAGGCTCTAAACATAAATACCTCTATAAAAGAAAACCATAAAGGCAATTTTTTAGAGTCAGAGGTTATATGTCTTAGTATTGGGCAAGCGACAACCAAATAACCAACAAAAGAAAACAGCTCAGCGTATGAGTAGCTTGCTTATTTCTGAAAATTACATTCTTGCATTAGTAATCTTTATTGAAACAGTGTGAAAAGTCTCAGATACATCACAAAGCTTCTAAAATTTTTCTGAGAATTTCACTTTGTGTTTTAAAAGACTATAGACCCAGAATCTTACAAGGGCATTAGTACAATAATTTCAGTGGACCAGTAGTAACTCCTACAAATCCTAATCTGACCAACAGGGCTGAAATTTTCTAGGTTCTGGAAGCTAAACTGGGGAGGAAGCTGTGTTCCAGTTCCTTAGTTTGCTGCTATTGTACAGCAAGCATGTGTAAATTTAATTTGGAACTACAATCAAATTTATGTACCATGACCTCAGTCACACTAGGCCACTGGAGTTCAATAGACATTTTGTAGTAGGCAACTAGCAATCACTAAGTGTGTTCAATTACATATATTGCTGTTATTTAATGCAGCAAATATATCTAAAGCCCATGTAGAAGGTGGCATTTGGAACTGCTGTAAGACCATACGTATTTACAAAAGCACCTTTTATAATGATAGTTTGGATGGATAGTGAATTTATTTTTTAACTGTTTGTTAATTGAGGGCTGCAGGATGTGATGGAGATTTTAAAGACTAAACTGATCTTTATGGGCAGAATTGAAAGCAATATTTTTTTTATTGAACTTTCTTTTCTGGAGAATGAATTTTCTGAAATGTTTCTCTGAACACTCCGTCAGAAGCATCTCATTGGATGAAGAGGAAACTTCTGGTGAAAACAAGGACAGAATAAAAACGGAAAAACTAAGTTCAAGTCTGTAGCCTGACCAGTGTTGGAGGAACCTTAAAATCTTTCCCTAGATACCATTTTTGTTTCTGAATTCTACTGGTGACCCAACCCACATAACTGCAAGCAATAGCAAAGCTTTGGTCCATAGTCTATATTATATCTATATATGATCTATATTATTAGATTATCTAGTCTATAGTTTCCTTTAAAGAATTGTTTAGCCCAAGACACACCAATGTGTCTTGCAAAGCTGCTTGGGATGGAAAGCAGAGGCAGTTTCTTTGCATGGCATCAAGACAAAACATGCAAGGACAAGATTAGATCTCTCTGCATCATATCCATCTGCCCCATTATATCCTCCCAGAAATCAGAAGCCAAGAGATCACAGCTCAGACCTACAGAAAAGGCTGTGCAAGAACCAGTACAGACCAAGCACAGCTAAGGAAACATGGTTAACCTTTGCATTCAAGCAAATCTGAATTCATGTAGGTGTCTATATCTTGCTCCCCAGTATTTCTAGTTGCTCCTGTATTATCAAGATCTTTTCCATTACCGAGGTACGTCCGCCTTACCTTCCCTCAACCTGCTAGATAACAGAGAAGAAACAGATGTCATATCTTCATTGAGTACAAAGACAGATAGTAGGGGTTCTAGAGGAAGGGTAATGTGAGTACTGGGAATGGATTTTAACTTACACAGAGCTGGAACCAAAGCAGAAGCAACCTACGCTGTCAGCTTTGTCCTAGCCAAGAGATAATAACATACTTGTAGATTTCCTACGTGCAAAAGACAGGAAGCAACTGATACTCCACACTGGTAATTCAGGTGTAGAATTCTTTAAGGGTTTATAAGTTCACATTTTCTACTGAAATTCAGAAATCGCCTTGAGGGGAAAACAGGCTATTTCTTCCTGAAAACGATTCTTTGTCCAAATTCCACTCCTTCACTTCTCCATCAATAAATAATTTTAAACACAACTAGCAAGCTTCTCTGTCTACATTTCAAATATGTCTTGCGAACTACAAGGTCTCCAAGCAGCACTGCTCCTTTTAGTACAACCCCCCCCCCCATTTAAATCAGTCATTCAATACATAACCATTCAAAAACATTACCAAAGTTTCACAGGAGGCAATTTTAGAGCCTCGTATTCTAAATGAGACCCAGATAGATACGAAGTCCTTGCCTAATTTTAAAAATGTATTTATTTGCCTATGGAGCTATAAAAATAACAAATACAAAAATAACAGCAACGACAATAACCATGATTATAGTTTTCTACCAAAGCCTGCCAGAAACAAAAAAGTACAATATCTTATCCTGAACAGTAAAAGCAAGACAAAATAGCTGTAAGGCTGTCTCTGGAAATATGTGAACCCTTGAGGCATTCAGATTTCATGCAATGAGACACAAGAACACCCTGGTTGGGATTAATGAGAATAATTATTAAGAAAAATAAAAACTGTTGACTAGCTTGACTATAAATATGCTAATTGATGCTTCAAGCACAGAAAATTCAATAAAGTGGTGAAACGTACAGCAAAATAAATCTCAAAATGATCCTCAAATTAATTCATATTCACAGTAATATCAGAAACGTAACTTTAAGAGAGGGGAAGAAACTTCATCTAAGAAACTCAATATTTATTTAGAGAATAACCTTATTATGTGGTTTACTGCCAGCATGTTCTTTACTGCTTTAGCTGTTGTTTTACAACCATCAAAAATTACAGTGTTTGAAAGAGCGCCACAATTCACCAAATTGCGATTTACTATGATATTAAATTTCTTATAAGGTTATCCTATCATGATGAATATGTGCTTAGAATAGAACAAAAGAAGAAATGACAACATCTCCTCCACAGCATGTGTTTGTGTAAGAATGTACTTGAAAGAAAGGTTATGAGAGAGCTTGATGTGTCTTTGGGGTATGATTAAAAGCTTGTGAAATAAAATAATTCAAAAAAAAGACAGCTCTGAGTTTAACCACCGCTGGGGACAAGAGATCTTTTACTGAAGACAATTCAGTCATTCACAGGTATAGCAGAAATCATACAGAAGACATTTTAAGACCTGGTGATTTAGATACAAACCCCAAACAAGAGAGACTCTGTGGGTGACATTAAAATGCTGCAAAGTTTAACTAGAGCTTCATTTTCATGATAATAGTAAGCCAAAGCCTAAAAACCTACCTTCTTCCTATTGATAACATTGAATGATAAAGAAAAGTACAATTTAGAAAAAAAAAATAGTCTGGGAGGAGAGAGATAAAGCCCCATGTAGAAAATGATTCTTTACTAAAGAAGAAATAATCTTCCCCAGGCAGATTTCTATCTAACTCCACATCTGGGCACACTAACTCAGTTCTGTAGCAAAGGTCTGAGTTTATTCAAAGCTAATGAGATTTGTTACCTGGCCTATTTTATGTTTCATGTAACTCTGCCTTTTAAGTGGGTATATTTCATTAAAGATATCCTTTCCTAAGCTGCAGAGTCTGTTCCACTTCTGTGAATTCCCTTTATTTCCTTTCTGACAGTGCTAAAAGTAGCCATCTATAGAGATACAAAGCTTATCTTCCACAATTTTTTTAAAAAAGTTATGAGATTGACTCAAGTACGAGACCACAGTACCTGGCATATGAAACATCTTGTTAAGTGAACAGCAGAACTAGTGAAGTTTGCTTCAGAGTCTAATTTTTCCTTCTGCATGGATGCTTTGGCATCCAAGTGGTTCAGGACAGACCTGAATTTTCAGAGTGCAAACACTGATCTTATTTCTCTCCTGTGTGCAAGAGATGATGTCTAATAAAGAACATACTCGCACTACATCCTCAATAGGAGCATACATGAAAGCTGTTGATAAGGGCTTAGCCACTGAACCCTTGACTGTTGAGAACTACTTTGAGAACTGTCAGTTTGCAAGATCTTTCTGTCTGCAAGACCTCTCTTTCTCTGTGAAATGAGTTTCAAAATAGTTTCAAATGGATGTAAGGCATAAACATCGCTTCCTTAGCAAAAGATATCAAACATGTAGTGCATCACAGACATTTTTCTAACTGGAATGAATAAACTAAAAGACTAATTAAAAATTGCGTTAAAATGCCTACTATATTACAGCATGTTTAGTTGTGAGAGAGAAGTTCTGATCCACTTGAAGTTAAAAGTGGAGATGTTGGCTTTAGCACAGTTAGAGTTTTGCCCTGGTTCTATATCGCCAAATAGCCAGAGGATAGAATTGCAACAGCTTTTAAGTACAATATCAGTGGGACCCAGAATTCTAAAGTCTTAGACACTTTTAGAGACTCATCATTGTTGTCAATTAAATTGCTTAGAGCAAGAAGGAGACTTTGTTTCCCTTTCAGAGGAGGAGCATGATGCCCAGATCATTCAAGTGCTCACTTTTACCACAAATACAGCTTAAGTTATCAATACTGAGATACTTCGAATGGATCAATCCTGCTGCTCCTTAATAGTAATTACACGTTAAGTCTTAGATTTGAATTAAAGGTCTCAGATGCTTTACATTCATATTAAAATCAGTCTCCTTGTATAACAAATCTTAGAATACTTGATATTGTTTATTCGCTGAGTGATATTTACTGTTTCTATAAGCCAACTTCTAGCTTCCATTTGGAGCTGCTAGATGTATTTTCTTGTTGAATTGTTCAAATAAATACAAAAGCAAACAGGTGTTTCCTTGAACGCTTCCTTTTATATGTTTGTATGTTCTGAAATTAGCTGTAACGGTGCTTCTGTATTAATAACAAGCCCATTAGTAACAGACTAAAATGATTAGGAGATAGTCTTTTTGTGTTTATCAAGCATGAATGTCAGCTGAGACAGCACATAGTAGTTCAAGATGCGTTCTCTAGTGTGGATAGTGTCATAATTTTAACAAGATAAATATGCATAACTTCCTGACAGAACTGAAAACTCCAAACATGGGCTTTGTCCAGCTGCGGAAAGGTGTTTACAGACATGAAATTTAACAATAATAAAGCAGTTAAAGCTCTGAAGGCATTTTTCTAACCCATATATTCTTGATTTGCTGCACTCTCTTCTTTCACATCTTCTCTCTTGAAAGACTGCCCTTAATTTGTTCTGAACTCTTCTACACACCATTTTAGCGTATAGTAGATCTTCAGGCTCAGTTTAAGACACATTGTCATTGTGCTTAAGGATCTTTCCTTTCTCAGTTCTACATTATCAAGATTTTCTGTTGATTTTCCAGCCTAAATCAAAACCAGCTTCTGTAGCCTTCAGAAAATTCCAAATTCAGGTTCCTTATTTCCTGAACAAACGTAGGGTTTGGTTTTGAACATCAATCCGTTTTCTGCTGACATAATAAAGGTTAGCTGAAAGCCTGCTTCATGGAACTCTCATAACTGCAGAAAAAGTGCTACTATTTTCTCTTTCTTTTTGTACTCTCTTCTCTGCAAAGCACTTACATACTTCTACCTTAGAAATATTTTCAGTTTTATTACTATTAATAAATGAATGGCTTTCAATAATAACTACTTAATTTATGTTTTTCTTAAGCTACTTCTAAAAAATAAATTCCCAACAAATAAATGCTTATTAGTTATCCCAGTTTCTGTTATTTGCAGTTATGACAATCTAAACACGTAGTCACATTAGTCCCTACACAAAAGGTCTTAGAAATACCATGTAATTACTTAGTTAAGCTTCTAATTCATTTGTTGTTAGTTTTATTCCTTTGAAATTTCCTCATTAAGTTATTGCAAGAAGCTGTGTTTGCACAGCAAAAGAGAAAATACAAGCTCTTTATTGGATTCTTTTAATACTTCTTTTATCTTTAAACTAGCTAATTAGCATATTAATTAATTAGATATAGTACTCACTCTCCTACAATTAACTGTGGGTACCACATTCTACTGATTTAGTGTAATGCCATTTGTACTTACTCATAATATCTTCACTTAACTTTCCTCTGATATGTCAAGTATTTCAAAATTAAAACAACTAGAATTGTAACATATGTTATTAGCAGTAAGCATGCAAGTGAACTGAACTTTGTCAAAACTCCTTGATCCTAACAAATAAATACACCAGGCTTATTAACTAAGAAATGAAACTCCACTGATCTCACATATTAAAAACTTATTCCTTCTCCATTTTTACCATCAAATCTTCTGTTTGGCTTTTTCTGTTTCTGTACAGCATGATAAGTGCCAGCCAAGTCTGCAGTGCTCCTTTCCTTCCCCTATTCTATAACTCTCTTCAAGTCCTTTGGACTAGGGCAAAAATCCAAAGAAACTTAAACAATGAAAAGATAAATTATCATATTTCTATCTCTGCAATGGCAGATAACTTAAAAGGTGTTTATAAAGTCATATGAACAGGACCACAGTATTTCAAGCTGGCTGCAGCCCTGTGGGAATGTGCATAACGTGCATTATATTTTTTATTGGAGAAACTGAGCAGACCTGGACATATTATATTCGATTTCATAAAGACATTGATGCGTTGGGTGATTTACAGTGTGCATGCTTTCCATTTGTTTGAAATCTCTATGACATGTAGATATTTTTGAATTAGTCATCTAAAGATTTTTTTGATGATATAATTATAAGCTAGAGGCTGAATTTTTAGAAGGGAATTTGGTGGTAGATTTGCAATTCAAAGAAGTTATTTAAATTAACAAAAGTGCCCTAAAAGAACAGCTGTCTACCTGAGTGATCCAAGAAAATGAATGCTGAAAATAAACAGCTGCCCTGTAGAAGACTATGTGATAAAACTAATCACCCTTTGCATAATGTATTTATTTTCCTCTGTTCTTATTACAGACCTGGTGAACCTTCAAAGCTATAAATATTTAAATGTTTCAGACATCCCAGGCAAATGAAAGTTCAAATGAAAGTAGGGTTTCAGTACTCTGACCTATGGCAAATCCAGTTCTCTTAAAGAAAACACTTCTGATCATTGCAAAACACTCAAAAACATTTTTTAAACAATTTTCTTGTTATTGTACCAACAAATCCTTTTTAAAGGACCTTTCTGTTGAAATTTAATGTCTTCCCAACAATGCAAGGCTTAATGTCTGGACAAAACTACCATTGTACTAGCATCATCACAAAAACATATTATGGAGAACAAAAGAATGGTATGTATTTAAACTTCTTTGGATAAATATCCTCAGGTGTTATTCTTCAACATCAAACCTCAAAAATCAAGTCACTAATATTAACCAAGCGATGAAAATGTCCAGTAGCTGAGATGTCTTAGTTACATCTTTTTTCACTTTCAAAAAGCTGGATGCAAGCAGGTATGGTCTTGGAGCTAAAATGCCATCAACATGTCTTTTACTGTTTCAACTATCCCAACAGTCCCTACTACATGCAGAGCTTTCTCCTAACAGCCTTCCAGCTTCAAGTCCTTCCAGGTCCTTTCAGCCATGCTGCACAGTCTGCAAAAGGAGTACCTTTATTTGTTCTCAAGAATGGAACAAGCTCTTTCTCTCCAGGGGCTCAGTCTCACTCTGCAGCAAAGGTGGGGGAAACGGGCCAGGTAACTCAGACATACTCTCCTCCAGGTGTAATGCACAGTCCCTCCAGAGCCCACTGAACAGGTGTGTCATTTGTCAGACTTAGCATTTTGCTTGCATCCGTATATAAGTCTGTATCAGAACAAACTGCTGCAAGTTTCACTGGGCAGAAAGACCATGATAAGCAAACATATAGTGTTTACTGTACTCCCAATACTAAACTGGCAGTTTCAGTTGATGCTAATTTATTAAGGTGAAGACCTGCCTATTATTAAGTCAGTCCATCGCCCCTTTCGAATCCATCCATTAAAAAGCTATTGTAACTATCACTTGCCCAGATGCACAGAAGCAGGAATATGCAAGGAGCAATCTTTCTTTGATTCTGCCACAAGGGATGCACTTTCAGACTAACCCCTGTAAAAACCAAGGAAAGCAAACAGGAGAGTTTCAGTGAGTCAGCAGAGGTGGTAGCCTAAAAAGGAGAGCACCAAATGTGCCTTGCAACAGGTTTACCTTTGAGGGCTCTAAAAGATATTTGTCTTGTTGAGGACATTTACTCCTTCAAAAGCACTCTGAGATGATCCACTTCCCACTAAAGTCAAGAGGAGTCTTTCCACTCATTTTAATGAGAGCTGCAGTGTGGGGCCTCAGTGAGGCCAGCATCTCTTTCCTTTCCTTTTTTTAAAAAAACTCAAAAATTACCTTACACAGACTGTCTGGAAGGATTTAAAGAAGATTAGCAACAATATTCTGAACTATCTTAACCTAAAAAGAATATATTTATTCAAAAAGGTCTCAGCACACCCAGATGTACTACACGTTATGAATACTCAGTACAGCCCCTCCTCCAGAAATGACTCTTTGCAAGACTAGTTTTACTAAAAGCCATTTTGATGTGACATATAGAAAGGATAAGACTTTTTACACGAAATAGGATTCACTAGAAGTACTTTCTAATGAAATTTTTATATTATGTAAGCTAGCCTGCCTGCACTCCTTTGGCTCATCCTCCATGTGCTGCTATAATACATTCTACTGTTCAAAAAAAGCATGTTAAGAAAGGATCAGTATGGTCATCCTTAAGCCCATGTATTTGAATATGGTATTAAAAATAGGAGATGACGTAGCTATTTCTCAAGAGTAAAAGACTTAAATTACTACCCTCACTGTGCCATCAAATTTGTTACACAATCTTTAAAATTAATAACAAAAATATCTCAAAAGGTCATTAAAAAACAAGCACAAAAGAAAGGAATTCTAAATAGCTCATGTTAATTGTGTTTATCTCAGTGTGAAGCCATGTCAAAAAACCTGTAGCAAATGTATTTTGTTAAAAGTGCCACTTGCGCAGCGGGCGCTAAACAGTAGAAAGCAAGCTTGTCATTAGTGGGCTAAAACTGAAAAGGCTACTAAAACTCAAACTATTAACTTGGTATCTTAAAACATGAGATGGAGAATTAAACTCCTTTTGCACTATACATGATTTTAATGCTTCTTTTTCATCATGTTTCATTAGTAGCATCCCAGCTTTTGTATTCTTAGGAAGATAGCTACGTGTCAGCCTCAGTTTTCATTCTTCAGTAAGGGAAACTCCACTGTTGTCCTCCTCTACTTCTGGGGCTCCCACATTTACTTGTCTCCTTATCCAAACTGAGCTGATAATTTTACTAATTTTCTCACTGTATTTGTATGGTTAATGAAGTATAAAACATAAGATTTTTTTTTTTTTTACCTAAACTCTGGGATCCCTGATATTTCTACAGATGTGGTTTCAGGTTGCAGCTGAGCTAGTTTAAAGCTGAGCAGACAAGGAAAGGGGCCATTCTGCTTTTCCTTGCCAGTTTGTATCTGGCTGAGAGTTGAATCAGCTAGCTTATGAAATTAAACTTTGTGCTGTTTCAGGGTTATTTTTCCACTGGATCAGACACACTAATAGTATGGAAAAAGGAAGTATGAGGAGCACCAAGGTGCAAAGCAGGTAGCAGGTGCTGATTTTAGGCAGTAATATGCCATTGAATTTGCCATTTCCTTTAACACAGTGTGAAATCACCAAATCTGCTGGTTTAAAGACGAGGACTGATATCTAGAAAACACCAGTGTCTTCTAAAAAGTGCATGCACAGAATATCTCAGAGGAAACCAGACACATTCTGTTTAAAAGTATTGCTTACTTTTACAATTCATCCATAAGTCTGCCACAAACAGGCAATACATAGACACAATGCAATATTTTTTGCTGTTGGTCTTTGAAATCTGACAGAGAATAAGAAAGAGGAGAACTGAGAGATCCCTTAGCAACATAGCTATGATTAGAAATTGTGTTGCTTTAAAACGTGAGCAGGCTCTCACCTCAGCAGGCTATACTCTCAACCAGCAGCTGCATGGGTCAGCGCACACATTCATCTATCATACTGAGAAAAGAACTTCTAGTGGTTTGAAGCTGATTTTGTTTTTTTACTTACTGAAGTTTACTCTCATTCTACAAATTACTTTTAGTCACAAAACCATTCTGAAAAGACAATGGAAACCCAAAAACATAATCCTACCCAATTCCTAGAGTTGAAAACAAGGTACCAAAGGTTATATGCTCTGATATGATGAAATTTCACAAAGCAAAAGCTTTACAAAATAAATATTTTATTCAGAAATTTTATGTCTGTAATACATTTGATATTGGCTCCGACTCTTTTTTGTAAAGGAGTTTGTTTCTAACTTCACAGAAGATGGGGATGGCAAGAAATGAAATAACATGAGGAAACTCATATTTGTGAAAGCAGAGTAGAAAATGTCTTGGTTTAAAACACAGACAGCTTTTTTACTTCCAGATTACTTGGGAAACAATGAGACAGGGAGTTACTAATATTGCATACCTTCATCATTGCGAGAGATCAAATGTGCAGTTCAGTATGTCTTGGACAAAGGTGCTGTGACAGCCCAGCATGATTTTCTGCTGGTGGTCCAGAAAACTAAATCTGATACCAATTCAATGCTCTGGGAGTCCAGCAATCCTTCCTCCAGCTATAGATCATCTACTTAGTACAGAAGTCTTAGTGAGAAAAGGAACGCACTACTTCCAAAACGTCAGTATCTTACAGACTGCAATGTTGCTCAGGCTTTTGTTTAATCACCAACAGAAGTTGGTTTGTATCAGCCATTCATAGTTGGATGAAATATAGCAGATTTCTAAATGTAAACCAAAATTATCCTATAAATTTGAGTTTTATTCTAAATAAGTGTCAGAAAACAAACATCTGGAAATAACATACTCTTCAATTCACTGTTTCGGCAGCCTATCAGCTTGACCCATGACAGATGCCCAGACAAGGACAATATATGTGTACCACCACAAGCCAGGTAATAGCGCCCTTGTAGCCCTCTCTGCTAAATGAAGCTTAAGGTCTTTGATTTGACTTACAAAGTCTTCATTTCCAGGTTCCTGCCTATCTGAGGGATCATATTCTCCATTAAATATGGTATAAAGAGAAAGCATTCAAGCCTGAAAGCCCTTTCAGTTTCAGAGACTGATGTCAAGATATTATCCATCATAACTCTCCAGATCACATGTTCCTTCTCTCCAATTCAGTGACAAAATACAAGTTTCTGGTGATATAAGACAACATTGTCCTTCATCAGAAAACGAGGAATTATGAGCAGCCACTTTCAGCTAAAAGGATGGACAGGAGTTAGAAGAGCCAATTGAAAGAACAGAACTGAACTGAACTGCAGGGAATGGTGCAATTTGATTTTTAAGTGCAGAATTTCTTAAGCAACAGAAATAAATTGTAACTAAGGCAGCTTCCAGAAAGCTCTCTGGGCAAGTTGCCCTGGGAGCTTTGACAGATCCAAGATTTGCACTGGATTGACTGCTCCTGTGGCAGGGACATGGATCTAGTTCTAGGGAAGACTTATCATGCAGATTGCTCCATGGTCAAGGAATTCTCTGGATATCTGCATAGTAAAACCAAAATATTTGGAAATAAACAAATATCTCTTGTCTATCTCTAGCCAGCAAATTATTTTGCTTTTGACGCTTAGGTTGAATTTCATATTTTTAATCATTGAGCAAGATTGCCCTTCCTCCCTCCCCAGTAACTTCAATTCTTTAGGAAGGTGTGCTTGATTTTTTTAAAACTCTTTTTCATAACAAAAATCCAAACAAATGTATTAAAGTACAATTAAAGACTGTAGAAAACATTCTGTTTGACAGAATTGAAGAATAATGGAGACAGGCGAGCTGTCTTTGCTTCGCCCTTTCTTACAGTTTAACTAACATTAGCTACGGCTCAAATGCTTCTCCTACTTTCAGAACCTACTCTGTCGTAGAGCGCACTATTAAGAAACATTAATTTTGTTTACTCTCGTTTCATAAAAATATAAAAAGGCTTGTCATGTCCACCTGTTGGTTGGCTATCCCACCTGCCCCTGTTGAGATTTGAATATCAAACATTTTGACTGCAAAAAAGTCTTTAACTACTTCAGCTTTTCAGCCTTCTTGAGGAGCTTTATCAATCACTAGCTTTTATAAGGAACATCCCAGATGTTGATATGCATGTTATAAGGTCGATAGATTATGCCAAGAATAAATAAAACCCGCACTTTATTGTGGCAAGGGTGCAGTCAGTGTTGTGTGAAATGAGGTAGCCTCTGTATTCTGAATTGGTTTAAGAAACTGAGGAACATTTTGAGCACAGTCAAGGCCCACTTGACATCAATATTTAGAAATACCTAAATAAGTCCCAATGAGACATAGACTTTGCTGAAGAGACAGGCGATTACCTGTTTATTGGGGGTTTAGAGCCTATGCTTTTATCTTTAGAATGATTTCACAGAATCACAGAATAACCAGGTTGGAAGAGACCCACTGGATCATCGAGTCCAACCATTCCCACCAATCCCTAAGCCATGCCCCTCAGTACCTCATCCACCCTCACCTTAAACACCTCCAGGGACGGTGACTCAACCGCCTCCCTGGGCAGACTGTTCCAATGCCTAACCACCCTCTCCGTGAAGAATTTTTTCATTACCTCAAGCCTAAACCTCCCCTGGCGGAGCTTGAGGCCATTCCCTCTCGTCCTGACCCCTGTCACTTGGGAGAAGAGGCCAGCTCCCTCCTCTCCACAACCTCCCTTCAGGTAGTTGTAGAGAGTAATAAGGTCTCCCCTCAGCCTCCTCTTCTCCAGGCTGAACAATCCCAGCTCTCTCAGTCGCTCCTCATAAGATTTGTTCTCCAGCCCCTTCACCAGCTTCGTTGCACTTCTCTGGACTCGCTCCAGAGCCACAACATTCCTCTTGTGATGAGGGGCCCAGAACTGAACACAGGACTCGAGGTGCAGTCTCACCAGTGCCGAGTACAGAGGGAGAATAACCTCCCTGGACCTGCTGGTCACGCCATTTCTGATACAAGCCAAGATGCCATTGGCCTTCTTGGCCACCTGGGCCACTGCTGGCTCATGTTCAGTTGGTTGTCAACCAGCATCCCCAGGTCCTTCTCCTCCTGGCAGCTTTCCAGCCAGGCTTCTCCTAGTTTGTACCTCTGCTCAGGGTTGTTGTGCCCCAAGTGCAGGACCCGGCATTTGGCCGTGTTAAACCTCATGCCGCTGGTCTCAGCCCAGCAGTCCAGCCTGTTCAGATCCCTTTGGAGCCTCCCGACCCTCCAGCAGATCCACACTTCCACCCAGCTTGGTGTCATCTGCAAACTTGCTAAGGGAGGACTCAATGCCTTCATCCAGGTCGTTGATAAAGACATTAAACAGGGCTGGACCCAGCACTGAGCCCTGGGGAACCCCACTTGTCACTGGCCTCCAGCTGGATTTAACTCCATTTCCCACCACCCTCTGGGCCCGGTCATCCAACCAGTTTTTCACCCAGGAGAGTGTGCGCCCGTCCAGGCCAGAGGCCGACAGTTTCCGAAGCAGAATGCTGTGAGAAACTGTATCAACGGCTTTACTGAAGTCCAGGAAGATACATCCACAGCCTTTCCCTCGTCCAAGAGTTTAGTCACTAATTTACAGTACTTGGGTGAAAATGGAACAATATTTCCATCAGTTATCTCAAAAAATACATATCAAAATACACCTGAAGATATTTAAGACAGTTATGTCTTAACTTGATCTGTGTTTACCTTTGTTAAGATAACTAAAGCATTCCATATCACAACAGCACCAGTAAAGAATTACAGGTTCTTTCAGCACTTGACCATATCACAGGGACAACACATGAGAAAAAGAGGAAATTTCATGACAGAGTTTTGGGTGTCTCACAATTTATTCTTACTTCATAGAGTTCAATTATTCTATTTTATTTCTTTTTTTCCTAAATCAACATCCCGTGTTGTAATGCTTTACGCCATCTTGCAGTGTCAGATGGTCTCCTAGTCCCTGTGTGAGAATTAGTTGCAACAGGATAACGTTTAAGTCTCTCTTTCAAGTAATGGTTACACACAAAGAAGAAAATAACTACAAGTATTAGCTTTTTAAATATAGGCATTCTTTTTCACTAATCAGCTCCTTTTTCATTTGATACATTACTAATGTAAAGACTTTGTGCACCATCCTGACAAAAGTGAGGTTCTGTCCTACTTTGCTGCTGTGATAAGGATGATATTCCATCTACAGAGCACTGCACTGAGAACATTTCCTTTATCACAAATTTTTGGAGGCAATGGCGACTTCCTTAAATGAAAGACAATTTTTTTTTCAGTAAGGAAAGGAAGGGATATTTTTATTAAAAAAATCTCAACTTTGAGAAAATACCCTAGAGAGTCCTTATAAAAACTAGAATAAATCGGGACCTACCATAACTTTCTCAAATACTTGTTTTCCTAAAACAGGTAGAAAAATCTAAAACTAGTCAGATGCATTGACATTTTTCTTGACAGATTCATAACCTTACGGTTCCCAAAACTTTAATGTTCAATAACATTCCATTAGTATACTCCAGTGTCTTTATTACTATACATTATTAATACAGATATGTGCCTAGGAGATGTACAGTTTGTAATTATTTTTCCTTTCAAAATGTAATAGCTTCACACTGGGCTTGTTGCCGCTACAATATTTCATATCTGAATGCTCCTTCAAACATTCTGGGGCTGTGACAGAAATTTGTATTTGAACAGAAAAGCTGTCAAGAAGGTGCTGTGGTGTTATCCATCACATTTTTAATCCTGACCATGCTTAGATGTTAGTGATGCTATCTGTCCAGGACACTAAACAAAGACTGAAATTATGCCTTTTGTTCTTACACATCAAAGTTACAAAGTTAGACTGAATTCAATAGGTCTGTATTACACTCTATTAATTTCCTATTAGTTCTTAGCTATGCAAAAAACCAGCCCCGGTGTCACTGTGGTTTACACATGCAACGTCAAAAAATGGAGCCTGTCACTTCTCATAATTTTACAGGAGATTCTACAAATGTAAATCCTTTTTCATCCTGTCATGCTTTTATGTCTTTAATGAGTTTGCTCACTAACAGTGCAGAATCTTAATTTCACATTCAGAAATATTAACAGTTACTATAACTTTAAGCATCTGAAGTAGCTGCTCAATTAAAGTGCAATTTATACATTTATACTTGGCTTTATAAAAAGCAATGACATTCAGATTTTTGATTTTCTTTCTTTTTCCTTCCCTCTCATTTACATTTTACATTCCCAAAGAAAAAAGTTGCAGTTAAAAACAGAACTGAAGATTTCAAAAACAAAGTCTTTAATATGGAGCACATTCTGTAGTTTAATATGATACCCTAGCAGTTAAAAATATAACATTTGTAAAAACAAATGGCATGCACTTGACAGGCAAATTACACATGGATTACCATTTGTTAAAATTTCATCACAGAAAATAGTTTAACCGTTGTGGATATAAGCCAAGATCAGCCTGACAAGTACTTTACATGAAAGATTAGCATATTCTCTTCCAGAGGTTTATGCTTAATTTAGATGCATTGACTTTTTGACATCATTGCTGACCTTTATGTCTAATCGAAGTCCCTTTGAATCCAAATTCCCAACCTTTTATCTCTCCTGACAGCTTTTAATTTGAAGGCTTGTAATAAAGTCTATTAAAATTCAAAAATGTATCTGTGTTTAAAGCTTGGTTCACTTTGCTGGATTTTCAGATATTGAAACTTCAAATGGGCTGATTACAGAGACTCTAAACTTTTCATTTTAAGCTTTGCATCAAGCTAAAAAGCCCTTCAGAGAGGGAAATCAATCTAGATTTTTAGTGATAATGCACAAAGAATTACATATGTGGCAGTGCTGTGAAAAATTTACATCTACAAGAAGTACTGTACATAGTTATTGGGTAAGTCAGGACTGCAGTTTCTTCTGTGGTAGTCCTGTATCTGTAGTTAATTTTATATTACCATTTAAACCAAGGCATGATATGAAACACCGAATTCAGTGCAATGACCTCATGTAAACAGCCAGTGCTGTTACGCAGGGCGGTTCAGCGAGGTGCCACATCTCACTGAGCGGCTTGCAGCGCATCAGGCTACGTGATGCCAATGCAAAGTAGCCCCTCCAGAACTTGCCCCCCCCCAGAAGGCAAGCAAGGCCTCTTCCCCTGAGCCACCTGCAACTATCGGTTCACAGAAGAATAAAGCAATCATCTTACCCATCTTCATTAAGAAATTTATTTTTAAACTATGGATATGGTTTGCTGAAACTTGTGATTCAAAGCCCTTTTGCTTTTTATAAAACCTCTTCTTGTTCAACTTTGCTGTTTCTTCAGTTGGGATTTTTTTGTTCTCTCACAGTAGAATGCACAAAACGCAAATATTATATATCTGATTATCACACATAATCCTACTGTTTCATCAGGCAGACACTATCATCAAAAAAAGAGCTGTAGATATGAAAAGATTAAAAGTAGCCTAAAACAAGCTGATGTTACAAATTCTTTTAAAGAATACGTATCTGAAGTCTACAATGATGTGAACACAGGTGAGATTTATCATCTTTGCATGGCTATCTGTTATAGAGTTCTGTAAAATCCTGTATATTGCCGAACCTATGGAGAGCACAGGCTACTCCGCAAGGGCTCAGAGATCACTCCACACAGAACTCATGCCAAGATAAGGACTGGATTGCCTTGTAGTTCAGAGGAAGGGAAAAAAACCCCAAACCCCAAACATCTAGCTTTTGGAGCATTATATTCTTTTTAATATTACTTTGGTTAAAACTCTTTAATTTGTTACAGCACTACAGTTATAAATATAGTATTTCTTAACTGCCATAGAGAACAACTGGGTGTAAACTGTGGATTTTTGAATGTTACTGTTGTTTTATCCTTTACAGCTGCTTTTAGTCTATTATAAAACAGACATACTTCTTGCATCTAATTAAATTACTGTCTAATTCGAGCCTAGCAAATTATGTACCACCCTCATCTCCTGCAAGTGAAATGCCAGATGACACAAAGAACATAGAATCTAGGATGCCAGTTCCAAGGATGCACTGAAGAACACAGAAAGCTTATTTGCAAAAATTTGCCTAGATCCAAAAGACTAATGTTTGCACCAATTTCTCAGTGTTGAAATCACTAGGAGGTTGCAGGTGCAAGTGTAGCTACACTGCAGCAATGGACATTTGTCTTTCTTTTATTACCTCTGTTGTTCATTTCACATATTCCTCTTTACGACTTCCTCCTTTCCAGAGGCTGACGACTAAAACAAGCTCAACATGTTCCATTGTTTCAACTCATATCAAAATATGATCAGAAGCTTTCTGAACACAGTGCCTCCAGATGGATGTTTCTCATGTCCCAATGCCATTTTATGGCACACTGGTGAAACATGTTGCAAATGTACTTAATGTCAGTCCAAGATCAGAATCATCTAAGCTGTTTCTCCTGAAACAGCTGTTGTTATCATCCATAGAATTTAACAAGTACAAATATACTTATAAGCATATTTCTTGAAAGCAGCTTCGTTTTGGCCTCATTAGAGACTTTATACCCATAATAAATGTGTCATTAACGAGGAACTTATGCACTTTACACAGCTGTCCAACAACACAAAGGTAAGAATTTCTCTAAGCTTGAAATAAGCTCTGGAGTTTCTCATACTCTGAAGTTTGTTAAATAAAGCTTGTATTTTAAGCAATTTTTCCTTACGATCCTCTCTCTTTGTTAACAGAAATATTAAAATGTTCTTTTCTTTTTCCTGTTAACAATAGTTGTGCCTTGACAGATAGGACGCTTCTTTTAACTCAAAGACTGAAATAAAGTATTTTATTTTAAAGCAGGAAAGATTTAAACATTATTTTACATACAGATAAAGAAGTCAATAATAAAAGCTGAACTTCAAATCTCAAAAATTGTCCCTATAAAAAGAAAAATCTACAAATATGATCACCCTAACCAAACAAAAAAAATTAATAATAAAAAATATACTTATAGGTGTAGATTCGGTGGTGACAGAAAATCTCTCCAATCAAATAGTTGTTTATGTATCTATAGAGATGTAGAATTCCTCAGATATTTAAAAACACTAAAAAAACCTAAAAACATAAACAAAACCAACCCCAAAACAAAAAAAACATTCTTCAGCTCTGGAGTTAAGCATTGCAAGAGTTTAAGATGATGTTCAAAATGACACCAACATAAGCTAAATATTTATGGCTACATACCACTCTTTGGGTTTTACAAATTACTAGTCAGCTTATTTGTTCTGAATTTCCTGGGTTATTTGCAAGCATTTATGCAAAACTCTCACTACATTCTGTTGACTGAAATAAGAAAAATGGGACAAGGAATGAGACAAGTTGGACATCAGCAGCATTTTCAGAATACATCATTCCTCTGACACATTTCTCCACTGTTTTATCACTCTTTTTTTGTCAACGTTTCTGCGTTAACATTACTAAGAAAGCCCTACTGCTGATTCTCACTGGGATTTTAAATCAGCCTGTATAGTATCTGCTTAAATCGATATATATGCAAAACATTGCTGTCTGATCTGGCAAGCAGTCTCATATCAGCAGGCTCTTCCTATGTGTAGGAAAAGGAGCACTTCCAGCCTGTGCAGCATCAGACAGGAGGTGAGGTTAAATGCTAAAGTAGTTTTCCTTCCTGTATTTTCCCCTTTGCACGTATTTCATATGTATTTGTCACATGATTTAGGAAACTGTTTACTTCCTGAAATTAGGCACATAATTGTTCATTAAATATAATTACACAGATTCAGGTTTAAAGTTCATCCCTACGCAGAGAAAAGTGCCCAGTATTGTCTCCTGGTTTTGATCAAATTTTGATCAAATGTGCTAAATAAAATGTAAAAAGTTTATTCTTGAAATTAAGTCAGAAGGATGATGTGTCAGAAAACAGTGAATTCTAAGAGCAGTTTTTAAAACAGTCTTTGGAAACCTCAGATCCAGTTGCTATTAGAGGCTGAATTTACCTTTGGGAACCCATGTTAAAATTCCTCCTTTCCACTGTTCCTTGAAAACAGAAACAAACCAACAATGCTGACTTGCATACACTGCTCAGCCCTTGCTTTGAACGGGATTGAAGAATTTGAAGAATTCTTTCCAATTTTTAATTTTTTTTTTATGTGCAATTGCTAGTCAAGGGATAGGATAATTTTCATAACAGGCTCAGGTAGAAAAAACAGCTACATTGTTCTCATTTTATGGATGAAGCACAAAAATTATCAAGTAAACAGTAAGCCTTTTTGTTTTACATGCAGAATTTGAAAATGTAGGAACTCATTGTTTACATATGAGTATTTTCTGTTACAGCACTATTTTCAAGGCACAGCTCCCATTGCTCTACAGGGTGTTAGTCCTCAGCATTTCTGTAAATCAGACCATGATTATTAAAAGTTAGACAGCAACAAAATGAAAACCAGTCAGTTAGTGATTCTCTGTGAAACCCTTTTTTCCTTGAGTGATAGAAGAGCTTCGCGGCAGAGGCTAGGACATAACTAGTTCTCCAGCAGAATTACCTTGCACGAGACTTTCTTTTCTTCAGTCCTCTGCATTGTTCCTTTAACATCCTCCAACTTCTGTGACCAAGAATTTGGAAGCAATACAGAGAAGATACACTTACCACGTAATACAACCTACTCCAAAGTAACCTTATCACATCTATTCAGGCAGCTTTGCAAATATGGGCATTGGGTGTCCTGCCTATGATTCCCCAGAGTACCCACACCCTAACTCTCATGGAAAAAAGGAGAGAGATCCTGTACTCGATTACTGTCATCATTTTGATATAGAAAGTTGTTCAATTATACAAATGATACCAGAAATAAACAAGTTTGTAAATGTATATGCAGGGAATCTTGTGATTCTGAAAGCAACACAACAGATTTCAAACACATTTCAGAATAAAACAGAAAAATCTGCAATATGCCACCACGTCAATGTAGTTTCCCATACTTTAGGGAGATATTAGAATTTCAGCTAATTAAGACAAAATGTCAATGAAGACAAAGGGAATTGAATTTTTTTCTGCAAGATTTCCAGAATCTCAGGGGATCATCTCAAAAAACTCAAGCTAAATATTCAGTGGAATATTCAGCATGGTTAAGGACAGAATGTTTAATATTCAGAGTAGACAGGTAATTTTCAATAAAAGGATGGTTCATGTGAAAGACTAATCAAAATACTCATTTCCTGTTTGTACCTTGAGCCCAGATCAATTAAACAACAAAGCCATGAAATCCATCTAATCGTTAAAGCAGCAATAAAATATTTAATGAGACAAATGATACTTTTTAATGCCACTGTTCCCAATTTGCAAGGAAAAAACTGGGAGGAGAATACCCAAAAAAATCCACCATAACTTGGATGTAATTCTCTTTTGAAAAATATTGCTTCTCTGCCAGAAAGAAGAAGCTTCAGATTTGTTTAATATAGTCTACTGGGTATTGAGGAAGAAGAGAGACATACAGCATTGTTCCCTTGTCTTTATAGATGGGAGCTAGAGAGACTGAGTGCAAGGTACAGTAAAAATCAGCTGGGACAGACATTAGAAAATTATCCTTTGAATCTCACACCTGTAGAACTGAGATGTGAGGCTGGGCCTACTAATTCTAAACCAGAATTCCCAAGTCATGCCTCACTAGCATTGGTAGATCTGCCTACAGAGAACACCTACATCCTGGGCAAGGTTTTCCAGAAGCACTGCACTCTGATAACATCAAAGTAGTACCAGAAGAAGAAGCAGCAGTCTTGATTCTCAGCTTAGCTTTCCAGAATAAAAGAAGGCACCAAACCTAGTCTGTATCTTTACTTTCTAATTAGCAGCAAAAAGCACATAAAAGAGCCCTCAGAACATGCATACGGGAGGCATAATGAACTATATCTGAGACACTACTAAAATAACGAAGAAAAACCTGATAAGATTTTTCTACACATTTTAAGAGATGTCTTTTGTCAGCATTGGAGACTATTTTAAAGAACACAGCTTTTCATTTTTTCATTACTGGTTTTGACGTTCTGCCAACTCAAGTGTCTGCACCGTCTCATTTTTTAAATAGGATATTGAATGACCAATGGAAGTATGGTCTGCAAAAAGACCTAATTGTTTAATTAATCTATAGAAGCTTTTCAGGAGACCAAAAAAATAACAGTACCATGTATTAAAACACCTCATTTGACTATCTTTTGGTCCACAGCTTTTTAATGGGGGAATGCTGTCACAAGTAACACAAAGGCCTAGAGAAATAACCTGAAGTTCTAGAAACCTTTGAAATTCGAATTTCCAGACTAATCAAATCCTGTTGGAAACTGAAATCAGGTTATTGGCTTGACCTTCTCAAGTAAACCTTTTATATAGGTCTTGAAAAGCAGCTTTTATTTTCACCATATTAAAAAAACACTACCTAATTATCCTCCTAAGCTATTTCCTTGTGTTCCTGGTTATGGCAACTCCATGGCACAGGGTACGGATAGATTAGTTCAACACAAGCTAATTCCATAGTCATAATAGGTAAAATGAACACTACAGAGACGCCCATGGGAATTCAGTAGTTCAAGTTGGTCTAAACTAAGAGGTTACTGGCTTTTCTTTCATTACAGCAGACAGCTATGCCAGAAGTTACCTTTATGGAAAATTTGTACTGATGGTTTTCCCAAGCTGATTGTGAGGAAGAGATCAAATTATTCTCCTTCAATATCTACACTGGATTTGTCACCATCCCAATTTGGCTCACATACAAATACGAGGCTATTCCTTAGTGCAACCTCTAGGACAAAGAAAAGCTCGGTCCCGTTTGCATAACTCTGGAAACGAAAAAGGAAGTTTTCTCAGAGGATGTAGGTCATGTAGGTATGTCCCCTACCATCTGGTACTTTAAACCCAGTAAAGGAGGCTGAGTATATCACATTCCAGCCATCTCCACTGATAGCAGTCCCTCGAGGACTGTAACTGATGAAGTTTAGGAAAACCTCTCATTTTCTCTTAGCATCATTAGAGCTACACGAGTCTTATATTAGCTGGCTCTACAGGAATCCATGGTCATTTCCTTCATCTGCTTCCCCTTTTACTACAGCTAATCTGTATGTATTTGAATACAGAAGCCATTCATACCTGAAACTCAACTATTTTTTTCATGTAATCCTGTTAATCAGCAACAGAGCATTTATATATTAAATTCTAGACAACATTTGATAGTGGTTAATACTGTAATTAGCTATTTACACATGGTAAAAATTATAGAAGTAATTAAGGATATTCAGATTAATTAAAAGCATTAGGCAGTATTAAATGTGAGGGAACAGATTTTAATTAAATCTTTCAAGATTTGTTATAATCTCTTCTGCCGAGAAACAAACTACAGTAACACAATTAAATGTGAATCAGAGAGTGCAAAGCTATCATCACCATAACATTTTTAAAAAAAAGCTAAAAGCAGTGCATGAATTTATTCTTTACTCTTTACTGTTTGTTAAAAATCCTAACCATACAGATTAAATTTCTTTTCTCTCCATTTATTTGTTTTACCAGTACTGATGCAGAATGATTGATAGCAAACTAAATTGACTGAAATTCTGTCAATGTGGCTTTCTTATACCCTTCTAAAACATTTGAGAAAAATACCTTTTAGCCTGTCTGAAAAACACTATTGAGGCAAAGATCCCTCTTTATCTGCTTAAAACTAAGCATAATCCAGAAGACTCTATACATCCTGGAGATTCCAGCACCATTGTTCAGACAATCTTTATGTAAATCACACCATCATAAATGTGTTATTGTGTATACTGGTCCCAAGATGATATTTGTGGATGGGGTGGTACTGAGACCCGCTGCGTGGTGATTGCACTTCGCAGCTACCATCTGGGGCACCTGCAGCACGATGCTCTGCTGTCCAACACAGACCTGAAAAAGCCTGCAAGCCCCTTACACTTGTGGGCTGAAAAACAACACATGAATCACATGAAAACACTGAAGTGATATACCAATTTTGTGATTATCTACACATATAGAATGTGTCCCAGAGCACGAAACCTGCCTAGTAACAATGGATTGAAATATACAGATAACCAAGATGAAAAAGCAACAGGTTGAGACTTAGATCCCAGAATACAAAAAGTGAAATACTTAGATACCAGAAAACCCGGCATTATGATTGGCAGATACTCCCTCCACCAACATAATTCCCCCAAGTTAAATTGCTAGGAGTAAGACCTATAATATTATATCATCAATAATATGATATAGTAAGTATCACAAGGTTATTTAAGTCAAGCAGTTTAAGATGTTAAACACGAGAGAAACAAATTGTGCAACTATTTATATTCAGACGACCAATAAGATGTGTGCTACTAAGTCACATAGTTTGTTCAAAATATCACGATGAAAGTTAAGAGACTTTTATATTCAGTGCTTCTTCTGTACATATGCAAGCCAGAGTAAGATATTTCAGTTATTTTACTCACAAATGAATCATCCACATGAATGTTGGTGCTGTTTGTTCCATTCCCATATGTTCAAGAAAACTATTTTGTCCTACTTTTGTCCGCATACAAAATTAGAATTGTAAGTTGCATCAATTTTTATCTTTAAATTGGTTTTATTTACAACCTCTAAAGTTCCTTGATTATTTCTAGTAACATTTGCATCAATGTTTTCTTAAATTATTCATGATATTTCAGCTATATCATTGACGGCTTCAAAGTAAAACTCAAAGTAACCTTTCTTTCCCGAGAACAAAGATATACTTCCCTTGCTCTCAAGCAGAAATTCATTGGAAGATGAAAGAAATGCCAAGAATTGTTAATAAACAAATTTGCAGAGTAAATTATAAACAAAAATATGAAAATATTCCCAGTAGAAATAGAAATCTATCTCAAAAATGCCTCCGAACACCAATTAAGTCTATCCAATTAGGATAATATTTGATTTATCTAGGTCAGGACACAAGAATTTTTTTGCTACCTAAGCAGCATCTGAATTACATGCTCCTCCCTGTGTGGAATGTGACCGGAGAAAGTTGTAGTACCATGAGCCAGACTCAGAGGAGAAAAAAGCCTCTTGGAGAACCACTGTGTGATGCAGAATATCTGCTGGTGCCAGACGGAATCTGTCCCCAACACAAGAAGGGATTCTGCTTTGCGCTGTGGTGTTGTCCTCATCTACTCCAGCCTTAAGCCTTAATATTATGAAAATGGTGATAATATGTTTATTTTCTAGGACTGAGGTGAATTCTTCCTCAAAAAAATTTTAATACAGGAGAAGTACATAAATATTTTTATAGTAATTTAGCTTCCTCAGATGGTTGCCTCAAGTGCATGATTAAACATATTTATGTTTTCACAACACATTCATGATTTTAGACTAAATCATGCGAAATGTGAAGTTTCATATGGCTTTGAATCAAAACCAAGCAGAAGTGTGTAAAAGTCTGCCAATATTTGCTTGAAGCACAACATTGTGACAAGAGCAGTTGATCCAGATAAGCAAGTGAAAAACAGGCCACAACAACTTACTGAAGTAGGTAAGGAGAAAACAGAAAAACTTGGACTGTGTAACCTTTCTTGAAGAATGATTTTATTGAAGGCTAGAAAAAAGGCGGTGCTAAACTATATTTCCTTCATCGTCAACTTTTGTGAGGCACTGGCACAAGTTGCACAGAAAAGCCATTGAAGTCCCATCCCTACATGTGTTCAAGGCCAGGTTGGACGAGTCTTTGAGCAACCTGATCCAGTGGAACACATAACAGGGGTGTTAGAGCTCGATGATTGTTAAGGTGGCTTCCAATCCAAACCCTTCTATGTTTTAAAAATCTACTAATATTTCCGTCCATTATGGCAATGTAAACAAAAAAGTGAAAACTCAACTTAAATTGTTAAAACTGTTCAGGATTAAAAAGATACCTTAGCAGGGGCACATGAATATCTTGCATATCATTCTGCATTAAAGATCTTGAAGAAATGTTGTGGAAAAGAGAGACACAACTGCTAAGCATTATCTGAATAGAAATAACCAACTAATAATGTGATGCTAAGATGACAGATCGCCCATACAGAAGCTGCCCGATACGTAGAATGAGCTCAAGCAGTCCTTCAGACCTAGATTGGTAGAATGGCACAGTAGGAAGTTATCTGCATTTGCTTGAAATGTTTTGATAACATTTTCTTTATAAACCTCTTGAGGTTTCTTATAGTAGAGTCTGTCATCCTAACACGTTTGTTTGATCCCAGTATAATTAGAAGATGTCAAAGAAATATTAATAGGCTACAAAACACCCAAAGGAAAAAGGTGAGATGGGAAACTTTTAGTTCTTAAACAACATATCATGTAAGTGAAAATGTCTGATATAGGAAACTTACAAGCTAATATCTTTCTAAGTGGGGGAAAAAAGTATGGACTTTTAAATCTAGAGTGGGAAGAATTTTAAAAGGCAGTATATTGTAATTTCTTAAGATGTTTTTCATTGATACTGTTCCAATCCTAAAGATCAGTAAATTAAAATCTACTGGAGTAAGCATGCTCTTTTAGCTATTTTGGACACATACTCACAAGGTGACATATAACTTCAGAGATGAAAACTGCCAGCCTAGTTAAATTTCATTAAGGCAGTCATATTCTCTAGATATGATCACACTGCAAGCATTGTCAATTAAAATGAGATCATTTGACCTTCGTTGGGGGAAAAATAAACCTTCATCTGGTTAAAAAAGTTATCAAGATATCTACACGCGGTAGGAAGACAAAAATTTATTTCCTCTTCATAGTTCAAACAGCCACTATTCTTTGTGCTCTTCAAGATCTTGAACCAAAATCTAAAAGTCAGGAAGGTTCTACTCACAGAATCACAGAATAATCAGGTTGGAGGAGACCAACTGGATCGTCGAGTCCAACCATTCCCACCAATCCCTAAATCATGCCCCTAAGTACCTCATCCACCCTCACCTTAAACACCTCCAGGGACGGTGACTCAACCACCTCTCTGGGCAGACTGTTCCAATGCCTAACCACCCTCTTCGTGAAGAACTTTTTCCTAATCTCTAGCCTAAATCTCCCCTGGCGGAGCTTGAGGCCATTCCCTCTCGTCCTGTCCCCTGTCACTTGGGAGAAGAGGCCAGCTCCCTCCTCTCCACAACCTCCCTTCAGGTAGTTGTAGAGAGTAATAAGGTCTCCCCTCAGAGAGGGGAGCAATTAATTAGAAAAGAAGCACTACCTTTTCTAAAAATGAAGCTTGCAAGTTTGGGGGAACAAGAGATGGGGAATGGCAGCAAGTTCCTGCCAGGTGAAGGAAACCTGCTCACCTCAACCAGATAGCAAAACCTGAGATCCCCCTGGCAATCAAGTACCATGTGCTGCAGGTGGAATCCTGTCCTGAGGATGATGGCTCCCACAGCCTAGGATCTTTCCCTAGGCTGCACCATCCTCAGAAAAAGATAAAAACATCCTCCATTAAGAAGAAGAGGAGGGTGATTGTTGTAGGGGACTCCCTCCTAAAGGGAACGGAGGGACCCATTTGCAGACTGGACCCGCTCCACAGAGAGGGCTGATGCTTAATGGGGGCATCAATGAAGGAGGTAGCTAGAAACTTCCTTCCCTGGTCCATGAGGCAGACTACTATCCTCTGATAGTAGTCCAAACTGGTAATGATGATTTAGTTAACAGAAAGACCAAAGCCATCAAGAAAGACTTCAGGGCCACAGGGAAAATGATGGAGGGCTCTGGGGCTCAGATAGTATTCTGCTCCATCCCAAGGCTAAACAGAGAGGAGCTGGAAGTCAGGAAGAAGAATTCAATTAATGCCTGGCTCTGAGCCTGGTGTGAGGAAAGGGGCTTTGACTTCTTTGATCATGGGGTGGCTCATGCATCCCCAAACTCTGCTGCTAAGCTTGGGACAGGTAGGTCTTCTAGGGGAGCTAAAGCCCTTGCTAAGAACTTAGCTACGCTCATAAATCAAGCTTTAAACTAGACGTGAAGGGGGAGGGGATTGAGACCAGGCTAGACAGGAGCGAGCCTGGACGTGGAGCACTGATGATTCAGAGAGGGTGTGCTGGAGAGGGCCACCAGTACAGCACCACACAGAAAGTGGGAGTGAACACACCTGTGGGTGGTAAGGTAGATACGGGCGCTCTGGTACAAGCTACTCCAGTTACCAGGCAATTGGGAATGAACTCTGTTCCCTCTAAGAGGGGTGAAGGCTTGGCAGCTCAACTGAAGTGCATTTACACTAATGCAAGCAGCATGGGTAATAAGAAGGAAGAGCTGGAAACTGTTGTAGGGCAAGGAGCCTATGATATTGTTGCCATCACGGAAATGTGGTGGGATGACTCATATAACTGGAGTGCAGATATGGTTGGGTACAAACTCTTCAGGAGGGATAGGAAGGGAAGGAGAGGAGGCGGGGTAGCCCTCTTTGTAAGAGAGGACTTGGACACTGTTGAAATGGATTGTGGTGATGAGGAAACTGAGTGCCTGTGGGTTAAAATCAGAGGAGCCCATAAGAAGGCAGATTTTGTGATGAGAGTCTGTTACAGGCCACCCAGCCAAGGAGAAGCAGCTGATGAGCTGTTCTATAAACAGCTGGGGTTAATCTCTAGATTGATGCCTCTCGTTCTTGTGGGAGACTTCAGTCTTCCTTATATCTGCTGGAAGTACACTAGAGCAGAAAGGAAGCAGTCTAGGAGGTTCCTGGAGTGTGTGGAAGACAAATTCCTTGCACAGCTGGTGAATGAACCGACAAAGGAAGGTGCCCTCCTGGACCTGCTGTTTGTGAACAGAGAAGGCCTTGTGGGGGATGTGGCCGTAGGAGGACACCTAGGACTAAGCGATCATGAGATGATAGGGTTTTCTGTTCTAGGCGAAGTGAAGGGGATGGTTAGCAGGACAGTAGCATTAAATTTCCAGAAGGCAGACTCTGAACTCTTCAGAAGGCTGGTTGGCAAAGTCTCATGGGAGACAGTGCTTAAGAGCAAGGGAGCCCATGAGGGCTGGGGGCTCTTCAAAATGGAGATCCAAGCGGCTCAGGAGAAAGCCATCCCAATGTTCCAGAAAAAAAGCCAGCAGGGGAAAAAAACAGCTTGGTTGAACAGGGAGATTTTGAGTGATATCTAGAAGAAGAGGAATGTTTATGGGCTATGGAAGAGGGGACAGGCCTCTTGGATGGATTACAGGAGGGAAGTGAGATTGTGTAGAGAAAAAATTAGAAGGGCTAAGGCTCAACTAGAAATCAGATTGGCAAAGTTGGGGAAAGATAAAAAAAAATCTTTCTATAAATATATAAATAATAAAAGGACAACTAGGGAGACCATACAGTCCCTGTTGGATGCAGAAGGAGCAACAGTGACAGGGGATGAGGAAAAGGCTGAGGTAGTTAATGCCTTCTTTGCCTCAGTCTTTAATTGTAAAGAAAGTTGTTCCCTTTCTGTACAAATCCAGGAGCTAGAGGAGCAACATGAGGTTTCCCTGGTCCAAGAGGAGGTGGTCAGAGCCTTGCTAGCCTGACTAGACACCCACAAGTCTATGGGGCCACATGGGATTCACCCCAGGGTATTGAAGGAGCTGGTGGATGTACTGGCCAAACCCCTTTTCATCATCTTCCAACAGTCCTGGAAGACTGAGGAAGTTCCACTGGACTGGAGGCTGATGTTGTGCTCATCTACAAGAAGGGTCGCAGGGAGGATCCAGGGAACTACAGGCCTGTCAGTCTGACCTCAGTGCCAGGGAAAGTCATGGAACAGGTGATCTTGAGTGCGATCATGAAGCACATGCAAGAGAACCGGGTGATCAGGCCCAGTCAACATGGGTTCACAAAAGGCAGGTCTTGCCAAACTAACCTGATCACCTTCTATGACAAAGTGACTCGGCTGCTGAACAGGGAAAGGCTGTGGATGTATCTTTCTGGACCTCAGTAAAGCCTTTGACACAGTTTCTCACAGCATTCTGCTTCGGAAACTGTCCCCTCTGGCCTGGACAGGCGCAAACTCTCCTGGGTGGAAAACTGGTTGGATGGCCGGGCCCAGAGAGTGGTGGGAAATGGAATTAAATCCAGCTGGAAGCCAGTTACAAGTGGGGTTCCCCAGGGCTCAGTGCTGGGTCCAGTCCTGTTTAATGTCTTTATCAATGACCTGGATGAAGGCATCGAGTGCTCCCTTAGCAAGTTTGCAGACGACACTAAGCTGGGTGGAAGTGTGGATCTGCTGGAGGGTCAGGAGGCTCCAAAGGGATCTGAACAGACTGGACTGCTGGGCAGAATCCAACGGCATGAGGTTTAACACGGCCAAATGCCGGGTCCTGCACTTGGGGCACAACAACCCTGAGCAGAGGTACAAACTAGGAGAAGCCTGGCTGGAAAGCTGCCAGGAAGAGAAGGACTTGGGGGTGTTTGTTGACAGCGACTGAACATGAGCCAGCAGTGGCCCAGGTGGCCAAGAAGGCCAATGGCATCTTGGCTTGTATCAGAAATGGCGTGACCAGCAGGTCCAGGGAGGTTATTCTCCCTCTGTACTTGGCACTGGTGAGACTGCACCTCGAATCCTGTGTTCAGTTCTGGTCCCCTCACCACAAGAGGAATGTTGAGGCTCTGGAGCGAGTCCAGAGAAGAGCAACGAAGCTGGTGAAGGGGCTGGAGAACAGGCCTTATGAGGAGCGGCTGAGAGAGCTGGGGGTGTTTAGCCTGGAGAAGAGGAGGCTGAGGGGAGACCTCATTGCTCTCTATAACTGCCTGAAAGGAGGTTGTAGAGAGGAGGGTGCTGGCCTCTTCTCCCAGGTGACAGGGGACAGGACAAGAGGGAATGGCCACATGTTCCGCCAGGGGAGGTTTAGGCTGGACATTAGGAAAAAAATTTCACAGGAAGGGTCATTGGGCACTGGCAGAGGCTGCCCAGGGAGGGGGTTGATTCACCTTCCCTGGAGGTGTTTAAGGGACGGGTGGACGAGGTGCTAAGGGCCATGATTTAGTGTTTGATAGGAATGGTTGGACTCGATGATCCTGTGGGTCTCTTCCAATCTGGTTATTCTATGATTCTATGATTTTCTCATAGCCTGCTAAAAAGTTAGATATAAGGTTCAGTTTGAAAAAAAATCCCAACACGAAAAACCCTGAAAAACAACAAAACCCCAACAGTGTCCTCATTGGTATTTGGGATATCACATTTATTTTACAGCTTTAGCTTTTGCAGTAACCCATGTTTGTAGAGATTACCGCATGGTGACCATAAGTGCAGGCCTTAAGAAATAAATACTCTATTTCATATCTTTTGTTCCTGAACTCTGACTTGTGCATAAAGGATAAAAGATGTGCCAGACAAATTCTACAAATTCTTAGTTGTCATAATTTCAGAGATAAAACTAAACAACATCTTATAACAACTTCTAATGATAAAGAGCTACATTAAGTGGAATTTTATTCTGGAAAGATGCCATGATGACAGCGCTGTTTCTTGGTACAAGAATAGAACAGAGATTCCACAGTCACCCATACTGAAAAAGTTTTAGTGACATATATTGAATAACTAGTATTCCCTGTAATGTTTTAGTATCTATCTTCTTTCTGCTGCACTAAAACGACTTTATTATAAAGCTGAGAAACCATTTCTTTTGTTGTCAAGATGTTGACCAAATCAGCAAAATAGAAGGCTTGGGTTTTCAAACATATCAATTTGAGTCTTGTTGCTCCATATTAGGCCCTGCATGAACATATATAGTAGGATGCATCATCTTTTCATATATTCCCAAAATAACTCACTAGGCATTTCACACAACCTGTACTAATAGCATCAGTATTTCATCTATTTTTAAGGATGATTCCTAGAGAATAAGTAAAGTAGTCAAGAGCAGTAGCAAATGACCTTTGATATGCATGCATATGCATTTATATGCAGCTAGCTGTCAAGAAAAAAAAAGCTAATTTCACATCAAAAGCATTCTCAGACAATTCTGAGGGAAAAACACAGGCAAACCTCTTACTCCTTCATTGCACCATTTTTCCAGATAAAAATAAATAAATAAAAAGAACACAGCAGTAAGTGAGTTAACGATCATTTATTTGAAACAAGGAAGATGAAAAAAAGAAGAAAAGAGGTCCTTATTTTTTTTTTCTCTCTCTCTCTTGTTGTTTACAACCTTGGGCTTACACTTAGCTCTGCTTATGATGACATACGATGTAGCTGTAAATAGTAGTCATTGTTATCATGACAGGTCCCTATCAGCTCTGTTTAATAAAGGAAGAGCCATAGTTACATAGTCTCTCTCCAATTTTTACATTTTCCCCATTTTACATTCCCCAAAGAGCTCTTGGGTGTGATGCTTTCTTTACCTGGAATAACTTCAGAGCACTCGTCTACCATTTGTTCAGTGACTACTTTTGAGCTGGCCCCAACGTGGTTAGGTGGTAGGACTAAGAAGTACCACCAAGCTCCAATAACTCCATACTAATTAATTAGGGACTTTGGGACACGAAAGGGATGTATTACTTTTAATATTTTTATTGAAACATCTGCCCTCTCAGATGGCTGTCTTATAGGAAATCATGGGCTAACTGTACCCTTTCAAGCTGCCAGAACTGACATTTCAGCTTCTCTTCTACTCTGCAAAGTAAATAACTCTTTGGGGACCATTAAGGGTCTGTTCATGTGCCATGATTTTGAGGGAATTTTTACTGCACTTCCCACGATAAAACATTTAACAGTGCTAAGTCATATTGAAGTTGTGATTTAAAAAAGGATGTTCTTTGAAATTGCTAGAATCCTTAAAAAGCAGTTTGTGAAATACTTGTGAACACTGTGAAAAAGCGAGACACATGAAAAAATAAATAAAACAAGGATGAGTGAATCATAAATGATGAAAGCACAGAGGGATGCAGTTCTCCAGGTCATAGAGGCCTCTCCTATGCACCTTTATTCTTCAGGTAAATAAATAAATATGACCTCATTGATTTACTGTCAGGAAAGCATTATCTTTGACCACATGATAAAATACAGAGGAGAAAAATGTTCTTTTTCCAGAAAGAAAAAAGGAAGGCTAATCCTACATTTTCTGAAAGAGGTAAAGATTGAAAGTCCTCTGGAAACCTTTAAGTGCTGTTCTTACAACCCTTACCTGCCTCAAACATAGTAAAGAAAGAGAAGCATATCACACTAAAGGTAGTTGGTTATGTTTTTTGAGAATCCTCAGTGCAGACTAAAATGAGAAATGGAAGCAAAAACTGACAGTTGTTGCTGCCTTGGTAGTAGAAATGTAAATGCACAGCATTCTCCCAAGTGCTCATCTGTACCCCAAAGGCTTAGGTGATGCAGCCTTTGCTGCCATTCCTACAGCCCCTGCTCCCACAAAAGCCTTTTATTCAAAGGCTCTTTCTAAATGAAGAGCTTCTCTCTTGGTCTGGACAAAGGTCCCTTTCGGTCCCTGGTTGGATTCGCTTTAGATGCTGGCAGGATTTTTCCTGCACCTGGAATGCTTCATCCCTGCCGCTTCTTTTGCTTTCAACTCTTCCCTGACAGCAGCTTCCCAAAACAGAAGTAATAGGGCACTAATATGATTTTACTCTCTTCATAATATTCACAATAAAAGGACAATACACTTAGATAAATTGAACATTTCAAAATTCATGTCTAAATGCCTGTGTTACAAAAAACTGCTTCCATTCCCACAGGGAACACGCTTGCCACAGCTACAAGGCCAGAAAGCCCCTCACTTACAGGTTTTCACCCACTTTCTGAAGAAGACTACTCAGTTTCTAAAGGCTATGTTTCCAGCAATATTGATGCTTCTTAACCAACAAACACCTGTGGCATTTGTCTTTAACTGGTTATGCCAAAAGAGTTTGGGCCGTAATGACTGTTACTGCATTTCTGTATCTTTGGGTGTCATTGAGTAACTTGCACTAGGTCGCTATCACAGGCAAATTTCCTGGTCCAGAGATATTTTCCACAACCCACTTTTTTGTGGCAAAGTAGTAACGCGGACATTTTCTACTTACACGTTATTTAATTAAAATGATCTTGCCTAACAAGAGGTGAAAACTAAATTTACATTAATAACTTGGTGGATCATTTGTCACTGTCCTTACTGTAGTACAATCCAGTAAATGACAACCTGGTAGAAAAAAAACCCAAAATACCATGACTTAGAAACACTTGTTCTTACAAACAGCTGTAGCTTAGAAATGACAGCATCCCAATTAACCACCTATCTGTTAAATTGTGTGGCTGTTTCTACAGTCACCATTTGACAAAATTTGACGATGCAGAGTTCAGCTGCAAAACTGCATATAATGAGAGCAGGCTGGAACACTGCACTGTCTTCCTGCAGGCTAATCACTTCATAATGAGTTTAGTGAAAAGTACCTATGCAATAAGTTGTAGCTGACAGCAGCCCAAGGGAACCTCTAAGTGCTAAAAATTAGCTGCTGAGGGATGTTGAATCTCATCTTTTTGAGGACAGAAAACAGGTTTCTCTCTAAAACACAAGCAGTTGAAAATAGACATAAATCAAATAGATGATAAAAAAGGTGTTTTGCTGTGGGCTTTATCTTGTTTTTATTTTTTCACTCTTACAAGGTAACAGATACTTTAGAAGGAAAGTAAGAGTAGTCTTACTTTTTAGTCTCCTGCTAGAGATCTGGTTATACTAATTTGTAACACTATACTACTTGGGATTAAAAAAGAAAAAGGGTTGTTTTGGAATCGACTTACTTCAGTGAGCTACATAGCCTGAGCGAAGACCTCTACTCCCTTCTTTGAGAAAGTCAGAATACAAAATTCCTCCCATCCAGATCCAAAGCATGGAATTAAGCCTTGTACATTGACTTATCTACGAGAACAATTAGTTGCTACCATTATATAGCAACTAATATATACATACACACAATTAGTCATTATCATTATATAGCAGCTAATATATATATCATATTACATAAATGTATACTACTCTGAATAGCATATTATACAAATAGAGGTTAACTGGGAAATCCATAATTCTAAAAATAAACATTTTAATGTTACAGTACATAAAGCTAAGGAGAAGATCAGCCCTTTAGATTCCAGGGCTATGAACCGTGATAAATACTTCTGAAACAATGAAGTGATAATACACACACACACACACACAATCTCTGAACAAACCCAGTAATTCTTACATGTAAACATTGTTTTTGCTACTGTGATCGCTGTAATGATGGACACTCCACCTGTCTTTATACATTTTCCTAGTAGCTGTTATAAACAGTTATCATGTTTATAACAACTTCTTTAAAGAAGTCTGACAACACAGTTTTCCAGACCCAGAGCATTCAAGATAAGCTTCTAATATGAAATACCAGCTGCTTATCTGAATTGGAATCCACATCCAAACCATTTCAAGTGAAGCACCGTATCTAGCAGCCCTTGGGTTGCTTTAGTAATCGGCAACTTAAGCTTCATTTGGAGATGGGATGATGTTCATAATTCAGTTAGAGGAGGACTTGCCTAATCTGCTGAATAAAATGGACATAAAATGTAAAATGAAAAAAAATTCCCACCTTAATTTAGTGAGAGTCTGGAATAAGAGAGGTAGATTTAGCCAGTTCACCTAGAAATATATGCTGAAAATATAGATATTATCGCTTAATTCCAAATTTAATTTCAACAAAAATTCAATTTAAACAGAGTGCACGGACTTACAACTGTGTTGTTGTAACTGAAAACATGATTCATCCATGCTTAATAGTTAACATTAGTATGGGAAGAATAACCATCTTAGAATAATAACTACAGTTTGAACTCATGAGCGTGCTATTTAGAATTCTGCCACCAAACGGTAGTGTTAAAATTGCAAAAACACTTCCTACATTGTTACAAGCCAAAGCAATAATTGTTGCTCTATTTTCCGGGAGACATCCATTGCTAAAATTGATGCTGCAATTAATATCTATCAAGATGCAATACTAATTAAATTAATACAAATTAAATCTCAGAAAGATAATAGCTATTAATTTAACATTATAACACTAAAAGGCAAAAAGAGGCAAATAAGCAATAGTGGAACTAGTTTTAGGTATGTACGAAGAAGTTCTAATGTTGTAGGAAAATGTTTGTGATCTCACCGTAGATACAAGTAAAACACTTCCATTTCCACCATGTGTTTTTATATTCAATTCAACGTGCTTGGTAATTGTTTTGCAAGATCACTAAACTTCATTCTGAGGAAGGCAAGTACACAGACCCAAAGCAAACAACAGACAGCTTGGAGATTCTACAAGACACTGAAGTCTAAGAGCATGCCTTGATCTGACATAGGGAAAACCAGATCCCTACGTTACTGCTTAGGAGGAAGCAATTGTTCTCCTTGGGTATTACCTTTTAGTCTTAACTATATATTAAATAAGATAATAGAAGGTACCAGTTGGATAAGATTACTTTTGCTTATAAAAGCACTTTCATAAGCAAAATCATTTACTCTCATGCAGAACAAAGATCACCAATGAACTGCATCGCAGTTCATATTTCAATTTCTTACACAGCCATCAATAGCATCATTTATTTTACAGTCTTCATATACTTAGAAGGAAATGATTGTAAACAAAAGGAATTACTTCCAAGACAGTGACAAAGCAAGTCAGATACCTAAACATTCAAAAAGATTTTGGAAAAATAAAGGCAGGAGATGCATAGAAACTTCCTGAAAAGGCACACACTTCCTAAAGGAAAAAAAAACATTAATATAATCTGTACTAAGATGGAAAATATCCATTGAATGGGGAAAGAAATAAACCCTAAACTCAACAATTGAATCCAAACTTCTATATATATTTTAACTAAATGTATGCACCATTAAACAATCAGAGGATTGCAATCATCACTCACTCTGACATGAGCTGTGGTTTCACAGAGCATATTTGGTCTCTTGATATACAAGGACACGAAGTATGATTTCAGTCTGTTGCAAAAATATTGCAAAGGTCTGATTATTCTTTCACCATAGTAAATAAAGTTGCAGTTGTTTCTACTTCATTATTACATGATGTAGGCTCTTCAATACATTCTAGCTTTACTTCACTCCAGTCACAAAAAATGCCCTTTGAGGACAATAGATTAAACAAAGTTGCCAAACAAAAGAGAAAAAAACTAAGGCTAGTCAAAAAAAAAAGAGGAAAAAAGCATTCCCTCCATTGCAGTTTGCACCCTGAAAAAGGCAGTTTAAGCGTACAATTGCTTTATGTGACACAAGCCAAGTTAACTGATTAACTAGGAAATACAAACCCTTATAACGGGCTAAAATCCTATAAAAGGCTAAATCTTCAAAGAACATTTTCCTGGTGATGTCTCTTACTAAGTAAATACAATCTATATATTCCTCTAAGCTTAAATGGCAGGAACAAAACCCACTGTTATAATTACAAGCCAAAGATATTAAAACACACTTCATGAATAAATACATACGGAAAATCTCACACTTGTAGTTGGTACTGGTACTGTTGCTCCCATGGGTGAGATAATAACTAGTAAGAAATAGAGACTTGCACGCTCAGCAAAAATGGAAAAGTTTATGTACCAAAAAACAGTTATGTGGTCACATAGCTTTTTACTGGTGAGCAATGAACAAGCAGGTCAACATGTTTTGGCATCTAAGCATCTCCCTCAGGACCCAGTAAGCAAGGCATCAGTGGCAATGCAACCTCTCTTTGATGCACTAACTTTGGCAGACAGCTAAAATACTGCAAGCATTTGTATGTTAAAAGGTCAAGAGAAGATCTGTTTCTATATGAGGCCATTTCTGCATTGCACCAAGTCCCTTTAAAAGAGGCTGTAAAGACAGTAATTTCCTAATTTGGGAACACTCTTAGAGTACAGTTCTTTGGAAGATAAAGTACCAGTACGTGCAGCTCTGTGCTGCAACGCTTGAAAAGTCTTCAAAATATACTGAAGCAGATATTGGTATAACAGAAGATCCTGGGGCTTCTATTTGCAGTAAAAAGTCAGATGCTATCATTCAATTCACATTTTTGAGAAGCTAGTTTATTAAATATTTACATACAAATATTTGATTCCCTTCTGACTTACTAGAATCAGAATGCTGTCTGTTGGTGGCAATGAGAAATGTTCTATAGGTCTTTTCACTTATTATTTATAGGTTATAGTGACTTTTAATATAGAAAATTTCCATTTTTCAAGTGGTGTAGTCCTTAGGCACTGCCAGGCATGAGAGGTCCGATTATCCATCACAAGTAAGTACAAAAACAACAGTATGAACTGATTGTCACATACAATTCCTCATAGGAGACATATCAATTGGAATTTGCTTTCACAGCAAAACTAGAGGAGGAAAATTACATAAGCTCAAGTCCTGTTATTGTACCACTGAAATTTCACTCCTCTTTCAATACTTTGGCAAAAAAGACTTGAAACTTGTGATGTAAAAGCATTATTGATTACATTCCCAATGCCCAACTGCCATGATATACTCAAGTTAACCATCTTCTTGTACTAAAAACCTGTTGTTAACTAAACATTTAGTTTAATCGAAGCAAGAACACACTTTGTTACTGAATAAAGACTATGTTTAGTATCTAAAATGTTTATATCACACTGTTTTGATTTGTGGAAAAAATCCTCCTCTCTACCATCCTTTTTCTTAAGCCAAACCCACCCTCCAGTTATGTTGCCCGTCTGACAGGGATGCTCCTTTTAAGCCATGGTTCGGTGTCAGAGTTGCAGTGAGGCAAGTAACTAAGATTAGTGCCTAGAAATAATCTTGCAGGCTCAAAAGTATTCACCAACATACAGTGATGGTGTAATAATACTAGAATAACTGAACACTGACTTAGTGCATCTCAAGCATACAAAGCTATAGTGCATCATTCCTACTTCTAAGGGATAAAGATTCGGGGAGATGGATTCTGAACGCATAAGAACAGTAATTCTAGCATTTGCAGCTTCCCTCTGCCCCAATTATAGCAGTTTATCAACCACTTCTGAGTCACCTTGTATCTAAAATATACTGTCAGGGAGAAAAAAGCTTGAGAAACCACTGACTCACAACAAGCTATAACCTCTTCCACCTTACCCAGTGACAGAGTTAATTGGTCAGTGACGATTATCACTAAAGCCAGAGACTCGTGTGAAAGGCTGCTTGCATCTCATGTATTTTATTATTATATCTTCCTTAATCATAAGCATGCATGTTTTGCTAGATCTTCAATACAATAAATAAATTCCACTGGACAACTTAAGGCACCTTTCTATTCATTGCGAATTTGTTTAAAACAGCATCGTTATAACCATAAAAAATACTGTTAAGACCTTAGTAAGCATATCTGATCTGACAACACGCTTTTACTAGTGTTGGTTTCCATTGTTCCAAATGAGTTAAAAGCTTTAAGAGAGTTAGCCAGGATCAGCTTTAACTTAGAGTTGTGGTAACAATAGAAGTTAATAGAAGAAAAGTATTTTTAAAAAGAAAACACCAGAGGAGGAGGAGGTTGCTGTTTTCACAAACAAACAGTATGTATTGGCCTTAAAAAGACTTTTAGGACCGTCCCTTTGCCCTTTAAATTGATTCATGCCCATCTGTAAGCCAGGTCAATATAATATTTACCTTATGTTCCTAATGTTGTCCTTGCTTGTAAAAATTGAGTTCTTTTAATGTTCAATTATCCATTTAGTTTATTAAAATTAGGGTCTCTGAAAAGACGCAGTAGATAATGTCTGTCTATTTATAGCAAGTGCAGGTGGAAACAATGAATCTTCAAGGAATTCATTGAAATTCTAGATAAATACTGCACATTTATTGACAAGCTTTTCATTGGAGCTCAAAGAACTGGCAGGGTTTCATACTGCTGATATCAAACTTTTAAATTTGTATTAGTTAACGGGCTTGTGAAATTATAAGCCTTTGCAGATAAATATCTAATTAAAGATCCTATAGAAAAACGTTATTGCTACATCATTCCTGCAACAAAGTGGATAACAAAGACCTGAATGCAATTTTGTTTATCAAAAACTGTCCATATTTCTATACAATCCTTTGAGTTTGTTCAGTGGGGAAAAAAAAATCTTCTAGCAAGTCGCTGAAGTAAATAAGTTCTGCTTTTCTGTGCGTTTTGTAGAAAATGTACGTGGGTTAGTGAAGGTTTGTGTCAGATACTTGTTGCTCCGGCCATCAAATCAAAGTTTGATTTTGTATAGCTCTGTAAAAGAGGCTAAATCACTTTTCAATTTCATAGTCCAAAATTCACCTCTATTCACAGGGTCAGCCTGGGAGCTAAGAAACCTTGATGTCCTTACCTTTGCAAATGATATATTTTAGGTATTCTCTTTTACCCTTGTCTAATGAAGTACAAAATCAGTGCCTCCTGTACTATATGTGCAGGACAGCTGAAGAGTCTGGCCACATAAATTGGAGGCAGTTTAATGTATTATTTGTTTTGAGCTAGATTTCCCCACTAATTTTGTTTCTTCCAGTTAGAAGGGGCTTGATACCAAGAGTTAAGAAACTGGTTATATAATACATAGACTGTACCGGTTATATTAAAACGTGGTACCTTTATTCATGTTAAGGAAGAGAGCACTTCTTCATATATATGCTCTTTCAAACAATATAACTTAAACGAGTACTATTCTATGTCTGGTTGTTACAGCAAATCAGTCCTACAGTATAAAAAGAAGTGCAGTTTTAAGCAGAAGTGTCCGTAAAGATCTTTTCCAATGAAAACATTCTGCATCTCCTTTTGTTCACCTACATAAATAACAGAAGTTCCATTTTCAATATAACTGGAAATTAGAGATGTGGTATTTCTAAGCATTCACTGTGTATGTCTATTTGACTACAATGACCTATACAAATCTGAGGCAATACACTTATAAAACTGTCAGATTCTGTCTTTTCTATTTATTCCAGTCAGTTAAGACTCTAGAGATGCAATGTTTACTCCTGTCAGACATACTTATAATGAAAAGCTTTTATGGAAAATTTTGTTTCCTTTATGAGGAGATTTTCACTGATACTGACAAAAAAATGTATTTAAGGATAGTATTGCAGTAAATGATTTTTGCAGAAGTTAGAAAAGAAGGGTCCTATTTCCATTCTTTTACTAATGCCCATTTTTAAGACACAGTGCAAACAAAACAAGAGGTTCATTTTATGTTTAGCTGGATTCAAAATGCAATAAAATATTAACTGTGTTTATGTTTTAAAAATTCAAAGGGACGCTATGGATAGACAACCTCTGGGCAGCGATAATGCCACAGGAGGTGAAAAATCTAAGGAAACAACCAGAATTTCCAGTGTAACTTTGGACAGCTTCCAGATCAACATAGAATGATTAAGTAAGAATCTCTCTTTCCACTCTAAGAGGAAAGCATTCCACTGCTCCTGAAACAACCCCTTTTACTCTTAGGAAACATGGCACAGTATCACTGTAACCCCAAAGTACATAACAAATACCTTATTTAGGCCAAAAATCTAATTATTTCCCCAAACTTGTTTGAAAATCCAAAGATTTATCTTCTAAGGAATTCAGTGGAAAGAATTCACCTTTCCACGATGAAGTTCTGACACCAAAACACTTCCTTTTATAAAATATTAAGATGAAGATATACAGATCCTATATCTAAATTTAAGCATTTACCTTAGGTTTTGCAACAAGCTCAAAACCTAAATATTCCTGTCCCACCTTCTACTACTATAAGGTTTGGTTTTCCATATTGCTTAACCAAAAAGCAAAGCAAATTGTCTTAACTAACTGTATATCCTACATTTATGATTTAAATGGAACCATATAAATGAAATACGGAGGTAGCCAATCTGTATCTGGAAATGCAAAAACCAATTCTTCTTATACAGAACCTCTCTGGAAATAGTTGAAGAGATGAATAATTCACAGAAAATCACCTATTGTCTTTCACCTGGACTGTGGTGGCAGAGGTCTGGACTGTAGGTACCAACATCATCTATGATGCTCCATATTTTATGCTGTTGAAGACATGCCTTCATTTCCCATCACTAATTTCCCAGCAACGCTTAGTTTAACATCTGAAAACCCTGCTTCGGACATCCCTCTTATTTTTCTGTTTTGCACAATAGAAAATACTTAGCTCAGGAATACATACTACTGCTGAACACTGGACTGAAACTACAAAAATCCAAATGTAATCCTTGAGGCTTTATTGCTACTAACCAACACGAAACGTGGCAGAAAATCAGGAAGCATGGAAAGAAGAAATTTCTGCAGCTCAGCTTCCACCAATGACACCACTAGCATAAAGATGAGCTGCCAGACAACCCCTTGTTTCCCAAAGACTGTCACTGGCACTTTCCTTGCTCCGAGTCTTCTGATCTGATTGTATCTTCCTAAATTGTGGCATTTATGAGGAAATGTCACTGTTCTTCCCCCATCAGCCCCTTCTGCTAGTCACTGTGACAACTGAGGTTATTTTAGTGCACCTCTGGAGGTAATACAGTTCTTCTTTAGAGCAGATAAACACTAAGTATGCAACAGACAGTGTATGTTATACAAACACACTTTAGCAGAAATTAAACAAGTTGTAGTACTGCCACTGTCATCTTCAATCTCTCAGTTTTGCCTTCACAATCCTATTTTTCAAGGATTTTTTAAACAAATATTTTTTGGCTCTCCAATATCTTGGGAAGAACAGGCATTCAGTAAAAAATACCTTAAATCAGTTCTAAACATGACTTGTGCCTAAAATCACCACAACAGCCATTATTAAACATACCTTTTTCTCCTTTTATAGCTTTTCATTTTTAACTAAGCCAAAAAGGGTGATGAAGGCCGAGAGGCCTTTCACCAGCTCAGTGTTCATCAGCTTCTGAGTTGGTACAGACAGAAAAAAACCAAATGCCCATGAAATATTCTCTCATTTATATATCAAATAGCTGCAGAGCAAATCATTTGGCCAAAAAAAGTCTCAGAGGCCCTTCTGCTTTCTCCCATATTTACTTTAAACTGACACTGAAAGTTTCACAAGGTCTTTCTACAGTTTTGCTACACTATGATTTCTTTTTTAATCTGATTCAGATTAAAAATATCACAGCCAAATAAATTGAAACTTATGAAGAGTGAGAGGGGGCAATAACACACCACTTCTTTAATAATCTGGTTTTAATCTCCCGACATTAAAGGGCAAAAGAAAGAAATATTGTTTAATGCATCTTGTGTCCAAATACAGTAAAACTAGTTCCTGATGTAAAGGAAGCATTAAGGAAGACCAAAACTGTAGGTAGGATGCCTGAAAGGATGCTGCAGCCCATAGATGGAATCTCCCAGGTGTTTTGTATGTGCATAAATGGGTAGTATAATCATTCTGCTAATTGAATAATCCCTCTGTTAAGAAAAATTGGACAAAAAGAACCCCAACAGAAAAAACAAACCCAAACATTCCTAATCCGTTTACTGTAATCACAAAGCACAGAGGAAAATGCGATAATAAACTGAGACTATTACTACTTATCAATTGCGATGTGCAAAACAAGAAATTAGGTAATTATGTTAATGAGATAATATTCACAGCCCAGAATTTAAGGAATTATTATGCAAATCAGTTCATGAATAGGGAAAGGAAGCAAAGGAAAGATTTGCACACCATAGTCAAACAGTTATGCAAGAACATACACACCCTATTGAATTTTAATTTGAATGAATGGAATTAAGTAATGTATTTTCATATTTTTCTAGACATAAAACATAGCATAAGCAATTCATTCCAGTATGGGTAGTCTCCATGTAAGGCTGCACACACAGAGCACCTGGAGGCAGAACTGAAATTGAAGCCATATTGCTTTAAGTAAATATACCGAAACTCTGTTTTGGTTTAGTGGTGTTTTGTTTTGTTGTTTAAGATTGATTTAATTTCCTCCTTTCCTTACAATCCTTCCCACTGCAGCCAGGGAAGCTTCTTGGATAAGAGTACTTGGATGCTTTGTCAGAAAATGAGAAGTGACGAGTTGCAAAATCCTCAGATTTGGGTAATATTCAAATACAAATATTTAAATAATCTTTCATTGCAGGATTATAACACAAGGACTTTTACACAGCTTAAAAGTTCAATGACCTGATAAAAAGTCTCCAGCAAATTACACCACTCTGCTCACCTACTGCAAGATGTTTGAGCTCTAAAAGTAGACTACTTCAGCTAATTGAGAGATATCCTTAAACCCTGGGAGTGGAGCTGTGGAAAAATACATTGACTTGAAGGTGTTATTCCACAGTGAGATCAATGAGGCCATGAGCAAAACCATAGTCTGGTCCCCTTTAAAACTATAAGGTCAACACATTCATTTCTCAGTTCGTTAAACCATGATATCAGTGGCATTTTTTTAAAAGCTCTGTTGATGAGCTAAGGCTAATTCAGCGGGAGAGAAGCCAAAGAAAAGTTTGAACCCAAGGAACTTCCTGACCTTGAAGAGCTGCTTGACTGTCATTAGAAGGCTGGACTAGCAAAGGAGCAAAAACTGAGGAAAATATATGATGTGCCCAAATGTATGCAAGATAAACAATACAAAAACAATGCTTATTGATTATGTCATTACTTTAGCTCTTGGCCTCCTGATCCACCAAATGGAACAGTTGCACCTGGGATAGCTCAGCCTTTCATGAAAAGGAAATCGAATAAGATTTACTATTTCTTGAATGTAAGACTGACTTTCAAAATGAGGAGGAGGGGACTGTGATCCCAAGACATCTTTCCTCATTAAACCATCAATTCTGCACTTCTAAAAAATTGATTAAGAGAGGTACATGTCAAAATTCACAAGATCATCAACTTTAAGTCAATTACACCAGCATCCAAGCAGAGTTTCAATATTGATGGTGTAATATCTTTTACATCTGAATTAAAGTCTTGAAAAGCTAAAGCCAAGAGGGATAGTTTAAAATGTGAGAATGCAGAGCAGCTCCGTCCACGTAGCTGTCATAAAACATAAGGTTGTTTAAAGATGTTGTTTAAAGCATTTTGTGATAAAATAAAACAAGTTCAATTGGAAATCATGAAAAAAGATAACTTCACAAAGCCAGAAATTACCATGGTAGAGGTAGCATTTCCTCCTGCTATATCCGTAACTCTGACTACATAAAGGGAAGGTAAAATGGGAATCAGTAGCAAAGAAACTCTGGAGCTGTTTTTATCTTTTTAAGCAGGAAATCATGCAGACTGTTACCAGCATAAGGTATCACAAATGTCCCCTTGGGGAGGAGCAGAGTATCCATATGCCCTAGCAAAACCCAACACAAGGGAAACAAAACTAAGAAATCCAGAAAATAATCCCATGTTAAAACAGTCTGAAAATTCAGAAATAGCTCATATTTAGTCTCTTTTTCCCCTCTACTTGCAGCTTCTACCCTTTGAATCTGGAAGCTGTGATAACAAAAAGCCAGTGCACTGTTGGTGCATTTGATGTTTCCAAGACTGTACATAGAGGGAGAACCATTTCATAGTTATAGTTAATTAGTTTAAGAACCATATTGCAGTTACAATGACCGAGAAAGACATTTTAATGAAGCATTACCTTTCATACAACAATTGTATCTAATCTTAATGTCACAAAAGTTTTTGTTGATTGATTGTAGTCATATGCAGACAGGGTAATGCTTACAAAATTATTCTTAGGGAGTGAGTGTATAAATTTCCATCTTATTTCAATAGTTAGTATAAACTTGAAAGATTAATGCTGTATCTAACTTTTAGGTGAGAAGAGCAATCTGCTGGATAACAGAGGTTTTTAAAAAGACACTGATAAACTCCTGCATTACTAAGTTTTAGTGTATTTTATATATACTATCATGTTTTCTAAAGCTGATGAAGACAGAATGGACTGATGTATGTTCTAGGCTAGCTACTGTCCAGCATTATTTCTTACTATAGATTTCTATACAATTGATATTTTGCAGAAAGAAATACTTTATATTAAAGACAAGCCAAGGTTTTCCCAATATATATTATTTTTCTACAAATACTTTTAGAATAATTGTTATGATGTACTTCTAGAACAAAGGTATTCAATACTTTCTACCTGTAATTAATAGGCCCAAAGAAAAGGGGACCAAGACTAAACACTGTATTTACTACAGAAGTATTAGTCTTGTGTTAGAATTTAATGAGAATTGGAAAAAAAAAGTGCCATTCTATTAGCGTGAAATGAATGAAATTATTTTATTATCTTCAAATTTAAATTAAAAATCCTAGTTCTGGAGAAAAAGAAGAGTTGTTTTTTTTTCTTAGTGTTAATTGATTTTTTCATTTTGTCTATGCTTAAGATATCTTTCAATATTACTGTAGTTCAACAACTGCTAACAGTCCTGGATGCAATCTATACACTGATCCATATGTCACATCCAAGAGCATCTTCACCAAAAGAAAGATTAATAACAATAAAAATGATACAGAGGCTTTATGCCTCCCCACTATAACTAAGCCAAAGAAAAACTGCTGGGTTTTGACAGCTTTTCTTAGTCATGTGTTTAACCTTAAGAAGCACTTATCTCTCCACAGTTCCAGATCATCAACACACTCCCAGTTTTCAAATGTTTGCTAAATTAAGACCCAAGTATTATTTTTATCTAGTTTCAAAATTGTGCAGGGATTCTACCTTATTAATAGTACTTAAACAAGTAACTACGCCTAGATGTACTGCAAAGGAAGAAAAAAAGGATTATTTTTAGTATGAATTACATCCCACTATACATATTTATATAAATACAATCTTTAAAACCAAGCTTTTAATTACCTTTCAATTAAAAGGCCAATAAATAATCTACCACATGAACAGTTGTCAAATAAAGCAGCATTTGTCTTTAAAGTATTGTTGGAGTATTTTAAGGAAGTTTATAGACTTAAAATGGTGTATCCTTAAGATATTTTTCATTTACTACTTAAAGTTAGCAGCATGCAGCTGAATTAATCACAAAGTGTAAATAGAAGAAGTACAAATAAGTATTTATTTAAAAATGAATTAAGTTTCTGTATGTCAGAATTTAGACATTTTCATGTATGTATCACATTTTATTAAAACAATCTCAAGCATTAAAAAAGAAAGCTATTTTGTGAGTGATTACTGTGCTGTTTCTGTTAACACCCTTCAACATCTTGTTGGAGGAATATTTTTTAATTTACCATAAAAGAAAAGATAAAGTAGCAAATACAACATATTAATCATGGCTAACCCCAAGTCAACCTTATGGCAAGTAAATGGATATTCTGAAGTTATTGCTTATTACGCTCACATTTCTGCTTTTTTCCCTAGTGAAGCACTAAACTGTCATTGTTTTATTTTAGGTTTAATCCAAATAAATTGAAGTCTTCTACAATAAGATGGCACAAACCCCTGCTCACCAAATCAAATAACCCGTTCAATTTTTAACAGGTTAGGCCAGTGGTTTTGTAGTTTTAAAGCAGTTCTAGAGGCAAATTCTATAAAGATCTACATTTTTAAGATGCTTTCATTGGATTGTTTCAGTGTCGACCTTAGGGACTTTAAAACATCAGATTAGAGCTTGTGAATTCCAGACTTCTGTTGATAAAATTGAATTCCTCAAAGTCTGACCTGTGGTAATGATTTTGTTTTATTTTGCTTTCTTCCCCAGCTGCAGAAGTTTTCAGAAATGTGCAGCAGTCAGTGAATGAATGAATGCACCAAATATTGTCACAACACCACTCACATGGTCGGAAAAGGATGGCAGTTAAAAAGACAAAAAATGATTAAAAGACATTCATTTTCTCCATTGGTTCAACAGCTGATGTGAAGCACATTTTGCTAATAAATCACACTCGTCCACATTAATCTTTACAATGAGACTTATTTACGACTCTGTATACTCAATAAGGTTTCTTTTACCTACAAGAAGACTTGGGGACATTTGAAATACATTTCTGAGTGTAAGCTGCACAGAGAGCCATTTGGCAAGCGATAGATTTAGTTCAGTTTTGAAGTCTAGCAAACCTATTGGGGACATAAAACTTGGACAACGTTGCATCTGCATTCCCTCTCTGCACGGGAAATGTGGCTTCTCCCTGACATGGCAAGGCTGCCCCTTTCCAGTCGTGGCATTGGGAAGTTATGTTTCATAGCAAGGAAAATTCAGTGTCACTAGCAAATTACATTTTAGCCTTAAAATCATAGGCTTAGGCTAGTAGAAAAAGGAAATGTTATTTTACCTCCTTGTGTTATTCCACTGTTTGGTTTTAGGCAACTGCAATATTTTCCACATTTATAATTGCTATTCACAGATTCTTTTCAATCTTCTAAAATTCATCCCCAAAGAGAGTGTTTTCTTCCTCACAAAACAAAAAAAAAAGATAAAAAAAACCCCAAAAAACCATCTTTCTCCTCACTCTGTATAAACTTAAGATTTATTTTCTTGAATAGGTTCATTAGATCATTGCTGAATTCTCAGCATCTGATACCCAATAGCTGGAAGCTTAGCATGGACTGCTTTAGATTACAAATACAATTTCACCATGTAGCTCCCCATCACTTGAAGTTCCCAAGACTAGCATTCAATGATCTTAAATTAAGATCATAAGATCAACCAGGGACCACATCATAACTGATGCAAGAGTCACAGCAGGAAATTCTAGGTTAGTGTTACACAGCAAAAGGGGCAAAACAACCATTATAGGACTTACTCTGATAATAAGTCCATGTAGTTATTGGGGAAAAAAGATAAAGAAGCAAACATAAAACAGTAAAACTCCTGCAAGTGATGGCAGAATAGAGAGCCTGAACTTGGATAAAATTAGTTTTAATCAATACCAACAATTCTGAATTACCAAAAAATCCTTGAAAATACACTACAGTTTTATACTGGAGAAAGCAGTAAAATTCTAAGCAGAAAAATGCTCACTGCTCTTGAGAGACTAGGTCTGACATACCACATTTCTGCACACCCTCTGAGCTTAGCCCATGAAGCTCTTAAAACCTTAATAAAATAGAAGTTATTAAAAATATTATTGTTAGTGATTAATTAGCTATGACAAAAACCTTCAAAACAGTTAAATGAATAGCTACATGTTAAATAGGTTAAGAAAAAAAGAGAGCTTTTCTTTATTTTCATTAGCATTTGATAAGAAGTCATCTTAACCAGGCAACAGCACTGCTGAAAATTCTAAGTCTTTTGTCCACTTCAAGTAACCTCTTCCCCTCTGAAGTGCCCTTACAGAATAAGGAACATTAGCTATTGAGAAAATGCAGTTCTTCAGTTCTCAAACTCAGTATATAAATTGTTATTTAACCCACTAACAAACCAACTCTGAGGCATTCCAACACCCTTTTGTTTCAAGTGATGCTTGTCTAATAAAGCCATTAAGAGAGAAAAAAAGGCTGAACTGCTGGAGTATGCTGTTCTGGAAGAGTGTGATGAGAAAGGACTGGGAAAAAATGTCAGAATAAACAATTCGGAAAAAATTAATGGGAACACAAAGAAGACTGGAATCTGGGTACATTCTTCTGATTTCTACTCTTCTCTTTAACAAACCCTTTTTACATGGTCACTATGAGACACTGATCCTGCTACAGAACCACAAGAACAAAGACCTCTCAGCAGTGTCATCAGATTAAATCAATTACTGACTTCCCTAGAAAACCACAGAGCTGCCTTCCTATGGCTGCAATGGCAACCAGACAAAATGAGACCTACAGTATCTGCAAAACTTCAAGTAGAAAATAAATTTACACTCAGAATGGATGTCAGATTTGTGAATTTTTGGGGTTATAACCACCACCCTAGTAATATAGCTTAAGCAACAAGGTAGAGTACAGGAACGCTTTCTATTTCTGAACCTTGGCTGCAACATCTGAGGATAAGAGAAGGTTGGATGCCTCCAAATGTATTTTTACAAAAAGGAAAGAATGAAAAGCTATTATATGATCATGCTTCAGCAGAAGGAAGTAGATGACACTTAATAGCAAATGTATTTAGTAGCATCATAGACTGTTCAATATTTTCTTTCAAGAGTTATGGTCAGCACCGATATCACTAGGCATACACAGATTGGATTTAATGCCAAGTTGTGGCTGAGGCAAATCACCCTTCTTACGAGTCCAAGTTAGGAAGCCAGAAGCAGACACTGTAGGGATTTATCTGATATCCCATACTTCAAAATTTCTTGTAGCATTTGAATTTAAGGACAAGCTTAGTGCATGAACATCAAAATATTTCACAAGAGAGTGAGAAATTTCTTTAATTATGATGTGACATCCACCTGCTGAGGCTCTCCTGTGTCATACTTCACACAGGAATGGCTGAAGGAATTCATTTCATTTTTATATAAAAATTACATTGAACTCTTTAGCCAAGTTCTTGAAGCAGAAAATGTATCTTGTATTGTCATTATTTTCTGATGACATTGTAGTCTTTAAAATATACAGTAAGGTAGTGCCACTATGAATATTCCTAACAGAAGAAAAAGTCCTTATTGCAATTGAGTGCCAAAGTGCAGAATATTTCTACCATTACCAATAATATTTCTATTAGACCAGTCAGTCTCTTAAATTTTTCTTCTCCTTGTTTTCTCCTGCCTTAGTTGCGCCAAAACAGGCCTCTCTCCCAGCTTGTCAGTGGAAGCTTTGGCAGCTCAAATCCTTCCTTCCAGATTAAAAAGAAAAAAATGTGTTGCCAAGGGTAGCTTTCACACTTGTAGAATGTGTAAAGTTTGAAAAATGGAATGTAAATACCTTTTTGCATATCAGCTAGATAGCAGATAGGGATTACTATCTGCTAAAATTAATTTATTTCTCCCCTCTATTGAAATAAAACAACTTTCATTTTCTATTTTTCAGAACTATTGTATTCTCAAAGTAGTGTTCCATTCAATGAATCACTTGTATGTATGATTACAGGTAAATTGACTCTCACAGAGCCATATTTAGTATTAACATGTACTGACTTTACTGAATACTGATAATGTCACTATATTACTTAGCTGGTCCACCTTCTGTACCTCCCAGACATGTCACAACCACAGTTATATTTATTTGAATTTATATTAGTAATGCAGTACTTGATACATAAGATATGTTCAATAAAGACAGTGCTATAAAGTATCATCCTGAACCATTTATTGTACTGGAAAAAAGAAATCTGTAGAGGCACATATTAGGAACAACTCAATATCTATTTGGATAAATACTTTGTCTTTTCTTTAAGGTCTTTTCTATAGATTTTTTACTTCTGAAAAATTACCTGACGCTAATGTGAGGATGACAATATTAACAGTGTTTCTGAACTTCCACATGCTTTGAGGTTATTTTTTTTAGCATTTTCTAGAATATGTGTTTTCCCTTTTTCAGGGAAAAATCTAACTGGTTTTGAAGACTTGATAGGGAAGACTACCACTCTTGTCGGTTTGTCTCCTATCTATCAAGAAAACATCTTTTTGAGGGTTTTTGTGCTATTGCAGGAGGGTTAGACTAGAAGACATCCAAAGGTCCCATCCAACCTGAACTGTTCTGTGGCCCTATGACTCCAGCTGATGAGGCTCACATCAAGTCACTGATATTCCTTCTACTTTGGTTGCACTTCTGTCATGGGTTTGATTTAATAGCAGGCCGTCACTGTTTCGTATATTCATGTATGTTAAAATGAAGAATAATTAACTGGTTGATTACAAGTCAAAACCTATTCTAATTTATCTATGTGGATTTGTCTCTGCTCTTGACCTCAGCAAAACACACCTTCCTGATGATTACAATGCAGTATCACAATACTTAGTAGTTCAACTATTCAGCTTAAAATTCATTGTTTTTTTTTCTTAGTATACTAATCATCTTAAAATTAGTGACTTGAAAACCCTAAAAGCAATCTTGCAAATCTATCAACAGCTCCAGAAATAAGTGTTCTCCTCATACCAAGGAGGAACAGGTTGGTCAGTATAGCAAGGTCAGTCAAATAGATTTTTGACCTGACCACTGAATCTGATTCTTATAGTGACAAAGTTGAAACTGGTAAAACTGAGGTTAAAGAAACAATGCAAAAAAAATTAATTTACACATAAAAGGCAGTTTCAAAGAGAAAATAAAATATAAGGTATAATTTTACTGAAGTCACTACACTATTCCCCATAGAATAGCAAGTGTTAGTGCAATCACTCATGCAAATACATAAAATTCTATCAAAATGAATAAAGTTTCCCAACAAATTTTAATGCATTTCTCTCTTTTACTATGAACCATATACAGATGTTGTGCAGGTCTCCGAAGTCCTACATTTCCAAAAACTAATTACATTCATACCAGATAAAAGAATGCATTAACCACCAGCTTGTTAATTCATTCGTTTACAGAGAAAGTTCATTATGAAAAAAGGCAGAGCAAGTGGATTATGAGCCAAATTCCATTTCCACTCTTTTCTGCAGCAGCACCCTCATTCACTGGAACTGGTCAGAGACAAAATTGTGGGGGTGGAGGGAGAAAGGGAAACGTGCCCAAACTTGAGCCAGAGAACTTTCAAGTCTGTATTAACAACTATTTTTTTCATACAAAATGACAGTCTTTACCTTTTCTACAAATATTAATCCTATAGCACAGGAACAACTAATCAAAACACATTATAATAAACTGATTGAGTGTATAAAATCAGGACTAAACTTCTACTAGCATTTCTTTTCTCAAACCTCAGCCAACTCAGTTTTCAAGACCTGCAACTCCATGTGAGTGCAAGGAGGTAATGGACAATAAACATCTGCAAGCTGGCATCAAAAAAAAAAAAAGAGAATATATGCCCAAGTACATACTCCAAGTGAGTTAGTCACAAGTTATACTTGCCTCTAACCATTATACAGTGGATGTTTAAAGCAGTGGCTATAGTATACTTGAAAAAAAAAAAACCCAACAAAAAAACCCCATTGTCAGCCTATACCTCCAGATTTTCCTTATCAACACCTCAAGATAAATGCCAGTGACACAGGGATCAAGTAGTGTGCAAATTATTTTTTATGGGTTTATTTATAAGATTAAAACATTGCCTTTGAGGCACTGCAGCAGGGAAATAGCAAAACATAGTGCATGAATCATGTTGTACTTCTAAGGGAAATATCTATGTTCCCCTATAGCATAATGTTGTTAGAGAGATTTGTTTTAGAGTTTACTGCTAGTGTGGACAACGAAAAACATTATTGGACTACATTGCCAGCGGACTACAAGTGTAAATTGCAAATTACATTAGCCCAATTATAAAGGAAACTGATGGAAATATTTTGTTATTGATATGTCATAGATATATTAAAGTGTTTTCTGGCACTAAAAGAAATACCTTATTTTATGCATCTTCTCTCTGTGAATACAGCATATCAGGTTTACATCTAATAGGGTCCAGTATAAAAGCCCTCAATTATTTTTAGATGGATACCATTTCTTTCTTTTCTATGAAATAAACATCCTTTTCACTCCCCAGTTTACCGTATCGATTCATACCTCCTTGTTTCCCAAGCCACAGCCTCTACTATGATTCAAGAAGCGAATCAAGGATAACATGGGGCTCCTGGTTCAGAAATTGTTTTCCCATAGAGACAAACCTCATCTGCATGAATTAAAGTATTAATGAGCTAAACAGCACTGAGACAGTCTAGGAAAAAGGGAAAAAAAGATGATTTTATTGTACCATCTACATGCAATGTGGAGTAAATCAAAGGATCTCATTTATTAATATTTTATTGATTGTTGGTTATAAGTGGTAGAGAAAAACAGCAAATTCGGTGGACAGAGTGGGTGTAATAAAGCAAACTACATAAGCCACATACTGCCTTAGTAAAAAATGAGCAAAAGTGAATCTTTAAGTAGTGAAAGACCTACTTTAAGTAGGCAGCTCTTTTTGAGGATGTCTAAAGTGTCAAGTCAGCTAGTTGCATATCAGATTATTGTGTTTAAAAAAAAAAAAGAAGAAATGAGCAAGTGATATGTATCAACTGAGTCCTTTTCCATTAGAAGGATACCTCCAACTCAGACTACCTATTAACCTAGAATGGCATCCTGACACTTTTGCATAAATATAGCTTGCAAAACAGTTTCAGATTAATTTTTAGCATTTTTTACAGTGCGAACAACTAGTTTAACTACTATTTTGTCAATATGCAAAACAACTAAAAATCTCTATACAGAAAAATATATAAGGAAAGTGTCATCACTCATCCTCTGGCTACTCTGTGGGCAAAGCCCAATTCCAGCACCTCTGTGTTTAGAAGCTGGTGACAAATCTCAATATATCCAACTGCCTTTGAAGTTAAAGCGAGCCAAGCATCTCTAAACAAGTGTCCTCATTCTTCAAAACTTCCAATTGCCTTTCTCACCTTTAAGAATTCCCCTGCTATTACCACAGAGCAGATCCTGACAGGCTCTTTGCTGGTGCACAAGGGGCAGCATCTTATAGAACCTTTCATGCTTCATGTATGTGTATGTTAGCACTGCAGTTCCAGGAGAGGAAGAATAGGTCACCGTGAGAGAGAGGAAGGCATTTTGAACCACACCAAAGCTTATTTTCTTCCTAGGCATCAAATTAATGCCATGGAAGGGAAAGGGAAGAAAGAAACTCTGCTTATCTGAGAGAAGGGAGCACTAATGGAGGACTATGACAACAGATTATAATTTGGTTGCACACAAAACTTTGGGGAGAAAACACTGGTCATGAATCCAACAATAGGCTCCTGCAGAAACGTTAATAAAACATAGCGGCAAAAGGTGCATAAATGTCCCAATAAATCATTCATCATCACTTTGTTGCACAATCGACACGCTGAGAAGAAGCTCTGAGACATAGTGCCACCTTTGCATTGCTGCTACGAACATCCATGTCCCTTTCCTTCCCCTCATCCTGGTTACAACTAAATATTACTCATCAAAAAACAGGTATATGCTAGAACCTCTAACAACATCAAGCCTCCAGTGTCTCAATATGTTGGCAAACCAGCTTTAAAAATACCTCTGAACTTCTGGGTGCTGCAAACATAGTAAAGATGTGTAGCTAAGACATACTTACCAGTTATAAAGAAAAGATTATTTTAATTTTTACTTATTACTCATCTTGAATTAGTTTGCAATGAAGGAATAAAATGAACAAAAAAAAAGAAGAAAATAACCCATTATCTCTACAACATTTAAAATTTGAAGTGGAAGTTGATTTCACAGTCGGGCCTATTTCTAAGGCATTTCCATGCAAAACCACACAGTTTTAAGCATCTTTTTTTGAGGCCATTTGTCTGAGACTGTTTTCTTTCACAACCACTCCTACACTGTTACCCTCTTACTTCCAGGTTTGAGTTTAATTGACATAGTTTAGAGTGTAGCTCCTATATTGAAATGGTACTTATCTTGTTTTCATAAGCCTTCTGACATTTTGTCACCACAGGATATGCAGAATAAAGACCCCAAACCAGAAACAGTTGTACAAGGGCTTTTAAGCTTTACTTGCACCAGAGTTTAATGGAAAAACAACAAAACTGCTAACACGCATGAATAATCATGAAGGCCACAAAGTGCTTGCAAGAAAGACTTAACACTATGTGGCTCACTGCTAAGTTACTATTCTATGCACTTGGAACTTCCATTTGGTCAGGTACTATGAAACCTAAATACCACATAACAAATGTATGAATATCTAATGGAGCTAAAATATAGGTTTTCATATGGTACTGTTGCTAATTAGAAAAACACCACGTCTTTCAATCTGGGATGAATTTCTTGCAATTCATTTAATCAACTATGACAGTTTATTTCTATCTCTTTATTTTACAAATAGAGATTCAAAGGTAAAAAGAAACAGTTTTCACCGGTTTCACTGGGTCATATTTTTGGTATAAACTCTATATATTCTATAAATTCACATAATTTATCCAGAAGTTTTCTGTTAGCTGTTAACTTTTTAAGTTTTTTCTGTGCTGTGAGGAACCTCTAGAATCAGAGACTCGACATAGATAAACACTCCAATCCACCTAGATGCACATGCAAGTCGTTAATATTCATGGTCACATTTTTGTGGAAAGTCTGTTACAGTTCTAGAGGTGGGAGGAATTTCTCTCCAGTGTTTGGTGTATATTTTTATTCGGCACTGGTGCTCTAGGATTCTTTTATGTTTCCAGGCATAGATAAAATTAATTAAGAGTTAAATATAAATCAAATATAATCTTTCATGCCCAGTACAGACAATGCATATCACTAAACTAATTAAATGTAATCTTAAACCTGCATTTCTACCAAACCGTTAGTTATGCATTTCTTATTCTTTAAGTCATTCTTCAACAACCTGCATCAACTTTCTACTCATGGAAATATCTCCTTCCAAACTGTGGGAAAAACCACAGAGAACGGGTATTTTACCTCTCTCTAGCCAAAGACAGATGACATTAAGCACAGGAAGAATGCATTACCATTCTGAAAAGAAAGTCTTCATTATCTTGAGATAATTTTAATTGACAATACATTAATTTGCCCCAATTTATTTCACAGGAAGTAGTTATTAATTCCACTGCCTTTATTTCAACCCATGAGGTTTTTCATTTTATTTTGTCCCGCTTCCTACTAAGAGGATTGGACTGAACAAGCAGGTGGGTGGTCAAGTCACCATACATTGACACAGAAGATATAGACATACAGTGTAAGGCTTCATCAGTATCAATTCCAGTTGTTCAATCCTAGCTGATAAAACCGTAAAATCAATATAAACAGTAATAACAGTCAATATTGTTCACTAAGTTAGTAAGCATACACAAGTCTTGTACACTGGAAATTAAAATAGGCTTGCTTGTCTAGGACAGAGGAACTGAAACATAATATTTTTAAGATCCCATACTTCCCAGATAACAAGCTTTTAAAATTTAATTTATAGAAATTCTATCTTTCCAAATGCCTCCGTTTGTTTTTTTAATTTTTAATAATATGCTTGCTAACCTAGGAATGATTTACTTTCATCTACATTCTTATTGCCAGTAGAAATGACTGTGATTGGGCCATGGAACCACAATAACACCATAATGAAAAGTGTAAACCTATTTTCAAAGTCTCTTCACACCTGTTTCCTAGCATTTTATTTTCATGCTTTGCACATCATGCTTTTTTCTTCACCTTCACAACATCGTGTATTTATTACATTTAAGTAATCAGTGTCTTTATTTTATAATCTATGGGGTTGTAGCATTTTAGTCTCAATAGAAAGTGAAGACTATCAAGCTAAAATCTGATTATTAGAGTACATTAGTTATTCTACTTAATTATAGGCCCAGTGGAAGGCTAAGCAGAATAATGCATTACAAACCTCATTTACTGGGGGTTATTTTTTATTACATAAATTAAGCTTTCCTTATCTTAAATTGTATCTCACTAGAATTCTTGCTGAGCGTGAGAACTGTTGGCCCCTTTTTTAAAGTGTACATTGTTGTACTTTGCTGTGTGTCAGCAAAAGGGTTCTGAAATGTAAGGACTCTCTAGAAAAAAAACCCAGCAACAAGACCTTCACAACTAAGGACCTGATGCTTTATAACTTGACAAGAAACATCAAAGCAAAATAAATAAAAATGATACACCACTATAGTGAGAAAGGCAGCCTGTCATATAAATTCAATCCCAAGGATTTAAATTGGTGTTCCACAGTAGCATTAGAAAAAGATAGAATCCAATTAAAACCATGCTGGATTCCAAGGACATTGCAATACACATTCTGCTTCTGTCATGTAAAATAAATTTAGCACTGATTCAGTGCTGAGTGCAGGGAATTAGATCATTACAGAATCTATTTCCTCAGGTATTTTGCAGTATTACCTTAAAAATACTGTATAACAGTCAATAAGTTCACTGAGCCAGGAGGTATAGGTATATTCATAATGTAAATCCAACCATGAGGCAAATCATTTTCAGACCCAGGTTTCAGTCCCCAAATCTACATGCAAAAGTGAGTCTTACGCAGTTTTCAGTGGGTGGGATACAGACACCAACATCCATCCACCCATTGCCTACTTAAACTACAAAGTGTATAGCTACAAAGGTTATTAAAAAAACAAAATAAAAAGTGTTGCCTGTTTTGGTTGGGGGGGAGCATAAAACCCCCCAAAACCCCAATCCACAGCTGGGCAACAGGAAGAAAGATTGCCCACTTACTATGTCGTGGCTTCTACGCTCTAGGTTAGAGTAAACTTGAACATCGAAGGGAGAGGGTTTCTCCTCCATTGGTCATACACAGCAGGAGCTCATTCCAGGGCACTGGAACTGGGGCAGGGAGGGAAGGAAGAAATGAGACAAACCCAGTTGGTTGCACCAAGGGCACACCCAAGTACATGGCCAAAACCAGCAGGTCTCTCTATAGCAGAGAGCTAAGCCCAACAACAGCCTTTGGAAGAAGATGAGACCAGAGCATCACTCCTCCGCACCGGCAACAATTACTTAAGACACAACATATGAATTAACAGTTGATTTAGAAGGGTGCACTTGCATACAACCAATTGCTAAGTTCAGCCCCACGTCAATATTGCAGCAAGAGGAAGCCACTGTAAAAATTGCAAGAGGACAGGTCATGAGGGAAGCCTGAGCACCCAAATCCCCCAGAAGATCAACAAAACTCTAGCTATGACACCACTGCATCAACAATTTACAAGGAAACAGTAGTCAGTACAGGAATAAGAACCAGGCACCTATACGAGTGCTGGTGTGCGATCAACAGGAGTCTATATAACAATGTCTTCTCTGAGATGACAGGGAAGAAAGCAGACTTATGCTGCATGTCCAAGCATAACCTCATTTGTGTAGGATTTGAGCAAACCTAGATTCAGCTTTCATGAGTGGGTTATAAATAAATTGGTTTATTGGTTCATTCACACAAGCTTGATAGCTACTGAGTTGAATTTAAACAGAACTATACATTGCTTTTAGAGTGTAGGCTGATAAATGCCGGGATTTGCAGGAGGTGGACTTATTGACCTTAGTTTGGGAACTGCTGGCTCTAAAGTCATTATTGGTGTCAGTTTTCCTTTCTGTCCAAGAGATGTAATCCTAAGCTCTTTTGTAGAGCAAGCTCAGTTTATGGTTTTGCTTCATTCTCCTTGAACACCAATAGGCTCCATTGTAACCCTCCTTGTGTGACTGAAGACACTAACCTTTATAAACTCAGACTTGCTATTAGCTATTGTGCTTTTTCTTCCAAAAATAGACTACTTTTTACCAAAGTGTCTCTTATGAAAAACACAATTAAAATAAAAGCACAACCTCAACTACAAGAAAAAAAATCCTAATAATTTGTAGACACCTAATTTAAAACAAAGTTTTAAGATGACTTTCTCTGCCTCTATTTTGGTCAAAAAAATCATTACATGAATAAAGCACCAACCACAAGTAAAATTCTTCAGTGATTACATACAACAGTGAAGAAATTGCATATAATGGCATACTGATTATGGTATTATTGCAACACAAACCAGTCTTCAAAAGCCAATGTTTTTCTCCTTTGTATTAAAAATATAAATACTGTTGTGCTACACACAAGGAAATCTTAACCTTGCGAGTACCTCTACGCATCTCTTAGAAGCAATGAAATAAATACCCTTTAATTGTTTCCTATACATAGATCCTATTATAAGTCTGCCTTCACAATTTGTAGTATCTTTAGCTATGTGGTATTTTAATTAGTTCATAAAAGCAGGAAAAAAAATCTACAGAGACAGTTCTAATCTCAAGTAATACAAGAAGCATGCTTTCAATAGATTTTCTATTTTCAGATATGATTGCTTATTTATTTTTTAAGTCTTGGACAAACAGTATGTTCTCATTCCCTACACATACGCACTTAATGAATTGGATTATATATAAAAATGTTTTAGCACAGCCACTAGTGGAGAAATTATCACTCAGACATTCATACAGAATGTATTAAAACCTTGATGATGAAAGAATTATTAAAACACAAAAATGAGTGTATTTCCTAACAGATGATTAATTCAGTCATCCCTGAAAAATTAGGTTCTAATAATTGTTTTTCAGTACAAATGTTTTACAATCAGGTCTGAAGGCAAGTCCTTACACAGCACACCACTGAATTCAAATACAACATAGTTTCTTAGATTTATTAACATTACTATTGTTACAAAAAATTATAAAAATGCCATTTATGTAGCAATTTTGAGGAGAATAATACATCTTCCATATCTTCATTTCAGCATAAAAATATTTCAAATATTTATCATACCAATTCATCACTGCTGAAGTGAGAAACCTCTTTTCTTGCAGTGCCTTTTCCTTTTATCTTCAATGACCTTTTTGGAAGTGTCAGGTCACAAATGATATAGCCTAGTGACCCAAGATTAGTGATCAGTGAAAAACAGGCTTCCAATCTATTCTGTCTCCACTGAGAAGAGATTTGGCACAGAAGTGCTTAAACAGAATCCCCAGGTAAACAAAGTTTCCCTGTCTGTGTAGGGAGGAAGGGAAAATCTACTTAGCAGAGCTTAGATCTAGCCAGTTCCTGAACAACAGAAATCTCTTGGGATCATGGAAAAATCTAGCTTGGATTCTTATTTTTAAGAACACCATGAAAAAAATTACACATTCTAATATCTTTTTTAAAAAAACTACACACTTTCTTAAAGCTAAATTAAATGTACAGGGAACAAAGAAAATGAGAAACCCTTCAGAGTCAGCGTCAATTTTGTGCATCATCATGTTAAGATGTATTGTAAGACCACTTCATACTATCTGAAGAAATCTTGTTGGTCAGAAATTAAAACCCCCCAAAAAATGACTGAAAATCTACCTTGATTTCCAAACTTAGATAGTGATCAATTTGATTCTGAAATTATTTTTATTAAATTAAAAAATTTATTTAAGAGATGATAGTGAACTGTATGAATAATTGTGAAAGTCTGTATCTCAAGTAATTGATATGGATATACTTTCTGAACATGCAGTCCATTGCTTGGTCACTGTACCTTATACCAGAACCAAAGCCAAGAGAATACTACAGTCTTCTGATCTAATTGTATTCATTGTGGAACCTATTCAGTCTCAATTGGAAGTTTAAGTAGCTCCAGAAATTAGAGGACCCACAGCAAAATGCATTTCCTGATTTCTGAAGTGTTTTCACTAGCTTTCTAACTATCTCTTCTATTCACATTTTCTTTTTTCGCTGTACAAATAAGACAGGAACTGCAGAGAATACGTGTAGTGATAAGCTCATACCGCTATAGCCTACTCCAGAAACAAACTTAGCTAAGCACGGCAGACAGCGTGTTCGTATTGATTGCCCCTTTCTGTTTACCACCGTGAAATATTTAGCATGTTCTACAGTGCTTTGAGGGCTAGGAAAACCTCGGTTAGAGATCCCATGTAACAAGGAGAATTTCTAATTTGATGAGAAGGAATCAGACTAGATACTTTTTATGCTAGTCTCAGGCTTTTGCAAAACTTTCTTTGTCACAGTTTGTACTATGATCACATTTTACACAAATATGTTGTTCCAAATATTATGCTTTTACCCTGGAACAGATAAATACACTTTATCTAATAGTTTTTATAATCAGTGAAGCTCTCCATCTCTCTCAACCTTAGTATTAGGTCACCACATCAGATATAAAACTACTACTAACAGGAAGCACATGGTAGAGTGGAACATTAAACACCAGGAGGTCAGATCAACTGACAGTAACAAAAATCTACACAGAGTTAGACAGTTTTGGAGCTATGGGAAGCTACAAAAAGCTATAGTGTGGAACTGCATAAATATAGCCAAAATATGCAATTATACGCATTCATGTTATTGAAACATATTATAATAACACTGTCCCTCTGTCAAATGGTCAGGATATACAGAAGATATCAGGGGGCCATTGACCTGTATATACCAACATTTTCCGTTACCAATATTTGTCCAAGTAAATGACAAAGGATTAATAAAAAATGCAATCAATTAATTAGGTGCAAGCTCACAAGGCCAACAAGAGAAAAAAAAAAAAAGAAAGATGCAGCTTTTGCATGTCTTGAGCTGATCCTTTGAAACCATACATTATTTCTGCTTATGAGGAAAACTCAAGGGGTGCTCAGGCATCTCAGCATTTGACACCTAACTCACATTGCTAATTGTGTAAATTATTTGTGGATGTAAATTTGGTTCTAGAATGATTATAATCCCCCATTGCATTTCCATTTAAGAAGCACTACTGATTACTCTCCTACTGAAAATTACCCAGCTATACCAAATAAATCACATTAATGCCCTCATATGCAAATCAAAATAGTATGAGCATTTTACCTGTGGGCTGGCAAATACCACAGAGTTCATTGCTACATCAGTTTCTGTTGAACCATAAAACACATCAACACTTACTACATGGACGCCAATTTTTAAACCTTTAATAATATATTAGCCACGTCCATTTTGGAGAAACCAAATGAATATAAATGTAAAGACCTGAAAGAGAATTTCAAATTATGATTGCATGGCTAAGTACTGTAACATTCAAGATTCATATTTTATACTTAGTCACTTCTTTCCATCAGAAAATATGATTTATAATTTAGAACTGTAGCCCTGCTTTCAAAATATTGGGGTCTTTCATTATAAATCTGACACAAAAACTTTCTTTTTAAAGTACAAGTTCCTGTACACATTAGAGTCCAAAAAAGTCTGACTTCAACAGGCACAATGGATAATCGTAAACATATTAAGATTATGAAAGTATGCTGTAATAACATAGAAGTCAAAAAAACCAAACAAAATTAAGTACACTTGGAAACATATACTTCAGTGAAGGTACAGTACTATACTGCAGTGATCTCTTTATGACAATATTTAGCTAGAGAATTATTCTTGCACTGCACAAAACTGCAAAATAAGTCTACTAGATTAACACATTTCTGAAAAATTGAGGTGCTCGTCTCCTTTCTAATTGAGTGCTTTAATCTGTAACACTATTATAGAGTTACCTTTCAACTGAAATTACTACCAGTTCTTTCATGGTATATCTCTCACTTGAAAGGATTGCCAGATAGTAGTTCTAATGAGTAACCTTGGCATTGCCTCTTCCTTTATAATGAATTCTAGCATTATATTCTAGTTTTCCAGAGCTCCTCCCACCTGCAACGCCAAATGCTAGACAACTACTCTGAACTCAAGCCATCTCTCTAAATTCAGCACAATTTTGTTAGCCAGCATATTGCTGTTTCCCCATCACGTTTCCCTGCTGCTCTGCCCAGCACCAGAGCTGGAGAGAGGCAGCAACACTGCAGAATGTCCAGCAGACATGTATATCTATCTCTAAAGTAAACCACACAAGGCAGCTCAGTGTGCCTAGCTGTGGACTAATTCCATGGCCAGATATTTAGGAACTGCACTGACCTTCATGTGCCCAGCCAGGAAAAAGACTGGTTCTCTTAGCAATAACATAAGCTTATGCGTAAAGTACCACAAAACATCAGGGAGAAAGAAGAGATGGAGAGATCCTATGGAGAACTAATGGAGTTGAAAAAAAGTTCTGTAGAGCTTACTCATTCTTTCTTTCTCCAAACATTTGGGCCACACGGACCCCAATCTGCTTTTGCAAGGTACAAATAACTCCCCGTATATTTCTGGAATTACTTGGTTTCTGCAAAGAACAAAAAAAGCCCCTCTCAGGGGATAAAAGGGAGGCAGGCTCTCACCCAGCCACTGTCTTCCCCAAGTAAGATTTTTCATCGCAGATGATGTTTCAAGGACAAAGCAAGCAGTCACTGAGCCTCACAGGCACCAGAATTTCCATGCTTTTTTCTTTCTGCTTTTAGGGGTTCATTGCTCAGTAACAGAACAATATATGTAAAGCAAGGACTTAAAGCAAGTAAAGTAGGGCCTGATAACTAATCCTTCAGTTTACTCTCCTGGGACATAGGGAAGAGGTCAAAAAAGCAGCATCCTTTTAATCTATTATGTCTATTAGTTTAATTTCCTGAATGTAAATGAAATAGGCTTCTTGCTTTCCACAGTAACAAAGAGGAGAGTCACATTCATAGGACTTTTATCTGTGACACTTTGTTTTCTCATCTGTGATGGTAATAGCCTTGTAAACTCTTAACTTGCTTGATGCCACTGAAACCTTATGACAGGAAACACGTTTCCAGAAAAGTGCATATTTGAGCAACGTTAATAGATTTGAAGACAACTTACTTTTCAAAGCACCAAAGACAGCTTAGCAATTATCTTGTTCAAAACCGAAGTCTGATGACAATTAAACTAAGCACCACATGTAGAAAGTGACATTCTCAGTCGTTCAGCAGCACAGTCAGATTTAGATATTTTCCATAAGGAAACTGTACAAGAACTGTGAAGAATGTACAGAACTTTGACATTTAGTGGTATAAAATTGTTGAATGACTTGTGCCATGTGGAGGGTCAGATTTTAAAATGCATGGTTACTGAACACCAGGGCAGAATCTATTAACACTACAAACATCAAGAGGCTTTCCAAGCATGTTTCAGCAACTGTTCAAAGCTATAAATTCCACATCACAGCAAAGTATGCATCAAAGGGAGAATAGAACAGTCTTTAAGATGTGATCACTTCTGGTTCTTTAGTGTTCACAATATAAACTCCTATCATTGCTTTATTTAAATAGCTGCACATTTGGTCTCTGCAAATCTCAGCAGCATTTATATGGCACTACCAGACTTCCAGCTTAGTAAACAGACAGCATTTTTCACAGAAAGTGTTGTCGAGCACTAGAACAGGCTGCCCAGGGAGATAGCCTTACTTAAAACTGAGAACTTGAAAGGTCAAGGCTTTAGAAGAAACCAAAATTATTCTACATTACTTACATAGTAAATTTTCAAGAAGATTTTTAGCATAAACAGGGAGATAAGCTTGTCATAGCAGTATTTGGTGGCTTTTAGGTGTCAAGATACAGGTGCATTCACCTGTATCTCTTCAGGAGATGAGGCTTTAAGGGAGGTGAAGGGGAGGAAATATGCTATGAATACCCAATATGACTCTGAGCTGGTAACCCAGATCCCGGGACAGAACAACTGGGTTTATTAATGACTATAGCTATCTTCAAAATTCTGTTGCTTTTGAATCCATTTCTGTCACAAAGCACCCCTTTATGTTAGATACCACTCTACTTTCCTCTGAAACCACTTCCATTAAGCCGCTTTCCTCTGAAGTCATTTAAAGCACTCCTGGCATCACTCCTACTATAATTCACCTGTGCAATGATCTTGCAAAACACTGCAATAAATGGTCACATTTGTGCTCAAGATCTGCTCCCGCATGTCAGCTGTTGGCGGGGGGGGAGCTGTTTGGTTGGGTTTAGGTTGTTCCCTCCCCCAGTTCTCCCCCAAGGTGGGGGCAGGCAAGGAACATTCAAATCTGTTTTTATTCTTGTATGGTTATGTATAGAAAGATCTGCCTTTCCTTTGTAGTCTCATCCAAATAATCAAGAAAAATGTATTTTGTCCTAGTTTTCACCTCTGGAATTTCTTCATAAAAATTAGGCAAGAAAGTATTTTAATAGAAATAGTAAATCAGTCCCACTGAACAATATGACTCAGTAGAATTCTGGAAGCCCAAGTCTATTTGCAATGGCTCATTTGGTAATGAACTGGTAAACACTGATAATTCACCCTAAAGGCAAAACTGTAAAAAACCTCTAACAACTTTATCATTTGCTGCTTTTCAGCCATAAGTAAATAAAATACTTCTACTCCATGAAATATCCTTATCTGGGGAGGTACAGAGAACTAATCCTCTCTTTGATCTCTGACAGATGCCACTACCAGAAGAGAATCTGAAGCAGGATGTACATGAAAGAAAATCCATCTTGGGAAAAATGTTGTAACTAGCCCAAACAAGTGTGCCAGGTGCTGAAGCTCATTGTAGAGACATGAAAAATTAAATTAACATTAAGAAATAGATGTAAGGAAGACAATGTTAGCAGCCTTAACATAGATGACCCTTTCAGGAAATTACAGAAAACAGTGCTTTTTTTTTTAATTAAAAAAAAAAAGAGAGAGAAGGTGAAGAGGGACCCACATATTCAGACATATCTCCAGAATGAAGCATATCAAAATGTGATCTTCCTCTTCAGATCATGAACTAAAGGTCACATTCATTATTTTTAATAGCCAGCCCCAATACTTTTATCTCTCTATTAAACATTTTCTAAGATCTAGGGAAGCCAGTTGCAGGATTCATTAAATACATGAAGAATATGTATACCATGGAAGTAAAACCATATGCAAGTGAAACTATATGCAAGTGAAATTATATGCAAGGAAAAAGGAGATATTTTTCAAAGAACAAGTGGGCAAGAAAACTTTTTCATATATCCTACTTCCCTGTTGAAAATGCAGTCTAATTTTACCAAGATCTTGAAGTAAGCAACTGCTAAACATGAATTCAAGCAGTTAATCAAACCATTATGCTGAGAGTACTCTTGCCTAAATAGACATACAAAAATAGAGCATTAAATACAGAAGAGCAGTGGCTTGCATCAGTTCTCATTCTTTCTAATTATGACATGTATTTTTTTGGCCATTAAAATAAGTCAGATCAGATATGAATTAAGGTGATTACCAGCAATCTGAGACAGCTGAAAGGCTAAAAAAGCTCTACTAAAAGTTAAGAGGCTCAAGAAGAGTGACCAGTCAATACATGCTGCAATTATGAATTAGAAGGCAACTCGGTCTTTAAGTCATTTTAGAGTACAGTATTTCTCAATCGCAATTCTCTGCTGGTTCTTAGAAAAAGAAAATGCCAAAGAAAGGAAAACAATGGTGACACAAACATCTAGAATAAGCTTGGCACCCCCAGACAACTCACTGCAATTGTTTAATGGATTTTAACCTTGAGGCATCTTTTGGTACAAAAGCTAAATCATTCCAGATGAGGAGAGAGATTCTGGGAAACATTTCTCATTATGGTAAATTTAGCAGTGTTACTGGAAAGACTTGTCTGAATGCTAAATTCATTTTTAAGAAACAAAAAACCAACACTACCACTCAAATAAATCCAACAAAAATAAATAAAAAACTAAAACAACAAACAACTGAATTCCAAAAGACAACCTCATCCTCATTCCAGACTATAAAATAACGATGACAATAAAAAAAAAAAAATCATGGGGAAGGAGAAGTGACAAACAAGAAAACACCACAAAGCCAAAACTCTGAGAATCCTTCTTATTACATTCTTTATAAAGTTGTAATAGTACCTCACTTTCATGAATGCAAGAATAGATTAATACACAGTTGGGAGGTTTGGGTTTACTCATAGTCATCTTCTACATGCCATCAAATCCAAAATTCTCTCTAGAATATTCATGGAATTGAATTTTTTCAAAGCTCTTTCAGATTTTTTTCTGGCTTACTGTGATGCATCTGCTCTAAGCTCTTGTGTTTACAGCCTCTTCCACTTGCACATCTAGTTATTCTCCTTTCTGAATTTATTCATATTAAAAGACATGTCTCTGTTTCTGATGGTCAAGTATACTTGAGCTCACAAGTAAAACCAACATCAATTTATAAAAGCAGCATAGCCGACAATTGCATGTTTTTATGAAAAAAGCAGTAGTTACATTAACTTCAATGGCGTTTCATTAACATCACAACAGCACAAATAGAATTAAAAAAAAAATCATATTTTAAGTCCACAGAAGATTCCCGTGAAGCTTAGAGAACAGTATATCAACACAGTTATGAAATATGTGTCAATTCAACATTTATTGTTATGTTTAATTTAACATGCTGTAACTTCCAGCAGATATTATACAGTCTTAAATGCACAAAACAAACCTGATTATGGCAAAATTTCATAAATTTCTTAATTACTTTTGGAACATGTCTGTATTTAAAATTTTGACGAGATGATATTTTCTAACTTCACTCAGCTGATATATTACTACTCTCCCAGTAACTTCTTTTTTTTTCCAGCTGCATATCTGATATTTTATTCCTAAATATGGTTAAATGAATGACCATACCAAGACAGACCAAAGTCAATGTAGTTTGGTATCTCAAATCTAGTCTTTTCAAGAATCTTCTCCCAGGGTCCAGTGGAGCTCAGGAACCTCCTAAGACAGAGGGGGCATCATTGTGCTGCAGTAAAACTACAAGTGCCAGAATCTAGCCCAAAACTAAATTCTGTAGTTAATGATCTAAAGTTCAGAGAAACTCAACACTGATAAAGAAAAGACCTTGTATGTGTGATGGAGAAAATAATAAATATAGCAATTGTATTGGGGAAAAAAAGAAGAAAAACCTTCCATGGAAGTATTGTAATAAAAATTTTGAGAGTTTTGAGGTAAGTATTTATTTTTCTTAATCTTAAAAACATACTGTGGTCCTGCTCCTATGTATGTGTGTATATTCCCCCTCAAATCCACTGGCATACATGCAAATCTTGTGTATATATAAATATATTTATTCCCATCACCATTTAAAATATGAACACAAAACCAAACCATAAAACAAAAGGAAATCAACCAAACAAAAAGCCACCACGGGCACCACCCTCCAACATGTACAGAGGCTGTTCAGCTCTCTTGTTTTTGTTGTGGAGAGCTGTCTTTGTCAAAGCAGCCAATTTTTACCTGACTGCTCATAGTAAAATTCATCTTTTATCTGCTAAAAATGATGTTTTAGAAGAGCACATTAAACGATCTACACATTATCCAACATGGTTCCTTGCATTATCCTTTATCAAGGCTTATTGCCACAGAAGTGCTGTCAGGACCCCATGTTTTATTTCTTTTTAGCTGATAATAGGTCTTTTCAGAATTTGTGCACTTCAAGCCATCAACTGCTACTAGATTGCCATCTTCTCAACCATTATTGCTCAATTCTACCTTCCAATGTTGCAAATTCTCCTTCACCACTTCTTCCTCTCAAGCATTTTTAGGTAATGTCCCATCTTGAATTACACAGTTGAAATACAGGCTTGGTAACAGATTAGTGCTATTATGTTAAGAACACTTTGTTGAGAGTAGGGGACTGTCAGAAAATCATCTACTAAGGTTTTAGTCAGGGATTGCATCCAGAGGTTATTCTGATTTAACAAGTACCGGAAGTCTTTCTTTAACAACTCTTTTAATGCTCAGTATAGGGAAGAAGAACAGAACTAAGGGGAAGTCAACTCTTACTTATCGTTAGAACTTTAACAGTAGATGCCTTACTATAATTATTGTCAATTTAAAGCATTGTTTGCAGCACAAGGCAGTTCTGATTAGCAAAGTGATATCAGGGATAACACCAGAGCAAACTGAAATCAGTGAAACCTGTAAAACGCTTCCCAGCAGATTATGAAATGGCCCATTCTAACACTGGGAAAGCTCAGGTGGATTTGCAGTTGTTGGCAGTAACATGGTTACTTAAGGACATTACGTTAGAGCGGTAGGATGAATGCACAGCACTCATGTAGAAAGATCTGGGAAAATGCAAAAGCTGATGTTAAAGTGGGAAAAAATTTTTCAGAAAGCTGAAGCCATGATAAAGACAATCAAATGCTGGCCAGTTCAATATGAAAGTATGGAAAAATCAAAAAAGGTTTAGACCTAGTCAGTCTTTAGGCCTGGTGTTAGGTACAAAAGAAGTACTTAAAGTAAATAAGGTAGAATACCTCTAGCAAGTATTTCTATATACTCAGTTCAAAACAAACGGGCGTGAGCTGAAGTTGTTACGTACTTCGGCACTTTTTGAACCTCATCAGTAATTATAGTGTCTATATGCACATTGAAGACTTGTTACCTATAAGTATAACTCAAAAATCGGGTTTAATTTAATCTTTAATAAAATTCCATCTTCTCTCTCTTTTTTTTTCTTTTCTTTTCTTCTCAAGGAGAGGCAGAGAGTCTCAAATATTTTACCCAAGGTTTTTTCTCTTCTGAAATAATAGAACGAAAGGCACTAGCAGCCTAGAGAATCTGACAATACTGGAACTTTCTGAAACAAGGTTTTGCATATCTCACTTGGCAGCTGGCAGCAGAATGTGACAAATGAGAATTCTCACTGCAAGCTGCTGGCTGCCAGTCATGAGTTATCTTATTCCTTGCAGTAAGGGCAGACCACAGAAAAACAGGCAAGCAAATAGGCCAGAGATACAGGAAAAAGACTGGAGAAAAACTGGAATAAAATAAAATAATACCTCCACACATCTAATTACAAAGCAAATGATGAATGCTGTTGTACTCTCAGTACTTTATTTAGCATTAGAATTCTTGTATCACATTATCACAGGCTCTAATGAAGGTTATACAAAATTAAAAACACAGTCCTTGCTATGAGCACATTTTAATTTGTTCTTCAGTTCATTTAAAGTGTGCTATTTTTTAATTGTTCTTTTAGAGAAACTCATGACTAACTGAAACCGCTTGTTGTAATGCAAGGGCTATAGCAGGGCACGAGTGGCACCCATCAGACCATCTTCAAGTGATGTTACTGACTTCAGCATCTTTCCTGGCCAAACAAACACTTTTAAAAAGTGAACCATGAATGAAGCTCCCCTATCCCTCAAAGAGGGAACCCGAGCGAAGAACATCTCTCGTTTTCTGTGGTCAACACGTCACATCTGCTTTTACTCCAAAATGTTTTCTGCATAATAACCTACCCGCTGTCAGGCTGACCTTTTTTATCCTCCTCTTTTCCATTCTTTTAACCATGCACAGACTATTGATTTTTTTTAGAACTTAAGCACTCACTTCCCCACACTTCCACCCCAAAATCCTGCTCTCCCCATCTAAACGGGCAGCTGTAACCAAGTGAAGAGCCCAAAACAAGGCAGCATTTTCAAGAGTGTTTCCTTGGTGGAAAACATTGCAACAACAACTGAAAACAACGGGAGCTGCTTTCCAAGAGCTAGAGTGAATATGATTTTCATTATCTTCCTCCAATACTGCAACGTGGCTCATCTTTTTCCGGATCCTTGAGTTCCTCTGGCAGCCACAGGACTGACAGAACACAGGCTGCTGAGGCCACGTTTAATTTGCTGCAGCTTTGAAGCATTTGGAGTTAATACACAAAAAAGGAGGCATCAAAATGCAGCAAAGGGTTTGTGGCCTTTCTTTAGTGACTGCATTCCTCGTCATCTCCCTCTCAGCTGAGGCAGAGTCAGTCTGGCTCCAAATATCTTGATTCACCTATGGTTAATATTTTTATGCTAGAAACGTCAATACTTTTATGATTCCTCTGAAGTTTGAAGAAGCAACAGATGAAAAAAAAAAAAACAGCAACACCACCTATTGGTGAAAAAATGAGATTTTAAGTTATTAATTTGAATTACATTAGATAAGTTTATATTTGTTAACCCTTCAGGTTTTAGGGAAGATGCTATTAATTCAAGAGGCTTCATGAGTATGCTTAAGACTGAATAAAGTCTTGAAAATCTTAGATGGTTTATTATAAAAAACTAAAAAAAAATAAATCAATGAGAAGAAGTACTAAACCTTTCTATAATCTATAATGAAAGCTGGGAGCAGGATACCATAAACATATGGTTTCCTAGGATTTTTTGTTTTATTATTTGGATTTACTTAAACTTTAGAAAGGCTTAAAAAAGGTTACTTATTGCCAGAGAGCAGCACAATTACAATCCCTGTGAGAGATTTATGTTTTTTCAGGCATTTCATGACAATATACAGGAAGTTCTCAGAATAATATGAGATTTTAGGAAGCAGGAAGAAAAAAAATAGATGACTTCTAGTAGCTTCTTAATATCTTGCAGTTGTGAGGATTCTACTAAGATTTACTCCCGTATAATTTAAAATTAAAAAAAATACATAATCTTGTGTCTGATCACTTTTGCCATCTGAGATTATGGAGCTAGGATAGTCTTTGAGTCTTACTAAGTATTTGACCCTGAAAACCATAAAGATCTTTTTCAGGATTAAAAGAGGACAAAATTTATTTTCAGCCACACTATTATGTTCTGCTCCTGTCTTTCTCCTTACCTATCCACGCCTGTGAGAGCAGAAAATCTGGAGATTAAGAGACACCCTTGGACTGCGTTGATCACTTCAGACTATACATGCCACAGGATAATATGCTGTTTAGTTAAACACTAAATTTTGCTAAATGGTATTTATTGATTCCTCAGATATTTACTAACAGTGTGAGATACACAAAAAGACCCCTAAGACTTTCAAATAGCAATTTGAAGAGGTGATTCTTCTCTGGACTAACATCTGAGTAAGATACACCTTAATCAGATAGAATTAGAGGTCTTGTAGATGGATCCTTCCACTAAGAGGAATAATAAAACCTGAGACAGCATACTTACCTAGACATGCACTAGTTCAGCAGTGTCGTGAGTGAAGAGATGTTTATAAGTATTGTTTTGAAAAATCAGCTCATTACCTCCACATTAATAAACAACAGCTTCTTTTGAAGCACTTGAAGAAAGAAATTTTGACTGACAACATTGCCTAGGATCCAGCTGTTTAGAACAAAAATGGTGTTTCTGATTAAAGCCTTGATGATGTCTATGTGGGGAAACACAGAGTCTATGTCCAAGAAAATCTTGGATAAAGAAAGAGAACAAATGCTGGAGCTACTTCTTTTCATTGGCAGTAAAACAGGGGAAGCTTTAAGACATGCTCCTTGGATAACTTGTTTTCTGAGCAGAAGTTTCTTTTAGAGAAAAGCTGTTTCAAATAGACAAAGCAAGATATCAGATAGGAAAAATTACTAGAAATTGCCAAAATTAAGCAATATATGAAAAGCAGGCAAAAAAGCAGATAATAAAAAGATATCTTTTTTAGTCATTGAAAGAGCAAAAGGTTGTTCACCCTAAAACCTTTAGCAGAGGAGTGAAAGTCATGTGACCATTCCCTATCACCTGCTTTCCTGTCATTTGTCTGAATACATACAATTGTATCCAACTGAAAAAGCTGAGATCCCAGGGCTGCGTGAGCATATGCTCACAACTATCAGCTGTGGTATTGGTACAGTTTGAAACAGCCACTGCACAAGTGTTCAAATTTTCTTGGACATCATCTATTTCAAAACACCCAGAAAACACAACCTCAGTCAGATGGTCATTATGAAGAAGCTGATTTCTGATGACAAATCAGTCACCTGTCTTGGAAGCGTATGCCCACTGAAAGAGAGAGGTTCTTACAAAGGCAGTACAGAATTCCTAGTTTTAGTGCTCTCCTTCCCTCACTTCACAATTCTCATTAAACTATCATTGTTCTTCGGTCCCAAGTGACCATACTCAGTTTAAAAATACACCATTCTACAAAGTTAAAAATTTTTCCACACACATAATTTTACATACAACTACAAAAAAAATTCATTTGCTGCTTTGTTGTTCAGTCTCACATCATATCAATCCCAACAGGGAAATGCAAAAAACTTAATTGCAGATAGAATCACCACTATTAAAACCAATTGCTTCCTCCAAGCAACCAGTTCTTATATCTGCATACAGATAGTTTCAGAAAAAAAACCCCTAAACCTCAGTATCCACCACCTCCCCTTCACAGGCTACACAAACACAGCCACACAACTAAGTCTGACATGTGGGTTTATGTATCCTAATCAATCTGGATGATTTTAATTAATCCTAATTGTCCTATTAAGGCTCCTGGCTAACAACAACACAGCAAAAAGAAATCCCTAAGCAGCCTAATTGACTTAATCAGCTCCTTAATAATCCTTCCTCAGGCCTTTAAAATGAGCTAACCTCTAGTTCATTTTAATAAGCATATTGAAGAGGAAGATAAAGTGAACTTCTTGATTCCAGGAGTCAGATTTCATCACTGCGATGAAAAGCATGGCAGGCAATAGATGTTTGGATCCATAGACGGAGAAGGACTGCAGAACTTACAGAAGTTTAGAGATCTCTAGCTGCATTTTCCCACAGGGAAACATGGGATTGTAATCTTAGACTGAGATTACGGTTGATGAGTTTTCAAAGGATAATTGAAAGTACTTAAGGTATTAGTACAGTCATTAATTAAAAACCCTATGAATTAAAAATACCCAAGTTAAACTAACCTGAGGAAAACTAGCAAGCAACTTCTATGGTGCTGAACCTCTGCAGGGTATACATTGGAGCTGTGTATAGAGATGTGCGAGGTGGCAGGGGGAAGGAAGATAAGTGCATGTTATTCGGTTCTGACAGCGATTTGTATCCTGCTTTACACAAATGAAAAATCTCACATTTTCAATATTTTTGAGTGTGATAAATTCATGTCACCTTTCAAGTACTCTAGCTGTGCGGCTTATTCATCAAACATTTTCCCTCATTACTCTTATTTGTAGAGCACAAAGAGTATTCCTGGCACTTGAAAAAACAAATGTCATGATATGTTCTGACCCAAGAAATTTGTCAGCTGAGACTTTAGGTCAAGATTTTTAAGTCACTATGTGTTTAAAACTGCATATGAATCTCAACTGGATTTTCAAAATCACCTGTGTGTTTTGGTTTGGCCTTCCATTTGCTCCATCTTTGTATTTCATACATGTAATGAGGACTTAGTTTTCGCTCATCATTGTGCTGAAGACAGCAAGATCGGCAAGGGTCAGGATGTGTGAGTCAAAATGAAGAATCTGCATGACGATTATGGTGACACCAAATTTTCCTTCCAACCATAGTGAATATTTATTCATGCAAGTAGTCATTAGTCCCTCAGGGACTTGCACATTAGCTATACATTGGGGGTTTACAAGTGCAAGTCAAAGTAATGAAAAGTCAGTTGGAAAAGCCATATGTATTATTTTCTTCTTAAATTATATTTCATTTCAAATTAAATGAACTAAGTAGCATGAAATGAAGCAACAAAACAAATGAAGTGCAGCATTGCATTTCTTAAAGCTGTTACTCCTAAAAGATCAGAGCATCTTGATGAAACTAAGTTTGGCCCACACAGCGATGCCTTTCCTACAATCTGTTCAAAGTGCTCTCTGCAAAAATTTATATGAAAATAAAACACAGCCTGAGAAAGCAGAATTTTTAATTAAAAAAATATGGAATTATTTTACATCCAGCTTGCTTCTATCCAGACAACCTTCAGCTAACATTAGCTTCTCCTCTTTCATAGTGAGAGCGTGGAGAAACTTGAGGTATCAACAGATAGTACTAACAATTCTGAAACAGGCGAAGTGGGTGGCTTAGCTAGTATTCACCACGCTGTTTTCTGAACTAATAAAATACTTGCTCACAGTGTGTACATGTGCTTCTCAGCAGCAGTCATAATGGTAAGTAGGTGGCAACACACCATTTGTAGGAGTCTCTAGCTACACAAGTGGCTTGTTTTCCTGGTTGGAGAAGATAATACAATTCTGTCCTCTTCATGTTGTTTTAGTCTGCAAAATGAAAGCTAGAGAATATGTGAGATATTATAAAGATATTCCAGCCAAATTCAATAGAAAGCAGCTTCCTTTAGAATAGTTACAAGCTTCAAGACAAAGTACTGATCATTCAAAAGTTTTCCAACAGTTTTATTATCAGTTGCTGTACACTAATCTAATAAATTGTTCTAGACAACATCAGTGAGATTTCAGAAGAATTCCAACTAGGATCCACAAACAATGCAACATTCAAATTAAAATATGATGTTCCTGTTACAATGGTGTTTCTTCAGAGCGGGACCTAACTTCAAGTTATGCCTTAAAATAAAGGGCAGTCTATTAGCTCCTAAGTTAACAATAAAATTCCCATGGATTTCTGCTAAAACAGTGCTGTCAAAGCTATAGTAATCCCCAAGGCCGTGTATTACAGGGGTATAGAAAAAAGCAAGTTTTTCAGGAAAAAAAAATAATTGTGCAACAAAAATATCCTCAAACACCAATCCAGAACATACAAATGGTTTCTGTATCTGCCTCCTTAAACCACACAACCACATTCTTGACACTCTGATCAAGCGACCTGAAGAGATCTTGATGTTTGTATATATACTAGAATCCTGAACTAGCAACAGCTACTTAAAACAAGCCTCATACTAGGAATAATTACTTTACTATTTTTCAAACAAACACTGCAAAGAACCCAATGAAATTCACATATTATTTGTCCTTCTGCTGTATGTTTGAGAACACCCCAGTTTAAGCATTTTGAAAGTATTTAATCTTAATCTTTCAAGCTCGCTTTGATAATCACTTCAAACTGATATGACAGTATCATGAATTACCCTCTAAAAGGCATAAAAATGGCACAGTGTGTTTAGACTTTGCAGACACATACAAACTATCAAACTGCTGATAAACAAAGATCTTGGATGTTGTAACAGCTAATTTGCAGATGTAACCGTTCTAATATTTTTTAAAATTATGACACTTCATATTTAATTAGAAGCAAGATCATCCAAACAGAATTCAGAAGACGATTGCTCTTTGAACCCTGTATCCTGGAGGTTTGTAGGACTTATTTTATGAAAATAATACATTGCAATGCTTGGGATGAGTTTCAGTGTGCTTAATGTACATTAATAGCCCAAAGAAATTCAACATTAGGTTGCTGTTGAAATGAAACTCCTGTAAGAGTGCTACTGTTCTTCTCTTCAATAAAGGTCAAGCTGTTAGTTGACTGTCATTAGGCATAGTCTCTTGACTACTTAAAGGTTATATAAATACTAAATTTTATGAAGTCAGCTAGGAAATGTTCTTTAAGTATACCTTGTCACTATATTTTTAACTTTTACCAGAAACAGTTATATATTCACTCAAGAGGGTGATGTGCTTTTCTTTCGATACAAAACCCAACTTTCCCATATATAATTTTTTTCAAAAACTTACATTAAATAAACAAAAGGATAAAAATCTGTGCTAAAAGTGATGATTCGTATACTTATTAAAAAAAAAGCCCAAAGCTACCCGATGACTTCATTTCGTTTATCCAGACTCTGAACAGTGTGGCTTTCATTATTAGGTTACAATAGATCAAGATTTACGTTCAAACTAATATTGCCCTCATTTCCATTTATATTAAACTGGTATTTGTTTTTTAAAGGAGGGACATGAATGAACGGAAACTTGCCCAATCTCTGTTTGTTCAGCTTGTAACTTGCACAGTAGCAAATTCAATCTTGTTAAGAGGCTTATTCTTCCATTGTAGAAGTTACTTGAATTGCAAGAAAGTTTGAATCTGCATAGGCTGCATGCTTACATCAAAGGAAAAACGAATAGAGAAAGGGAGTTTTGACTTGCACTAATAAATTGCATATAACTGGCTCATTTCAAATATCCTTGGCCCATTTTACTACAGAGCTAGGAGAAATGCCTTCATTTGACTATAGCAAATGGAAGTTCCTCTGATAACACTAAGAATAATCATGTAACCCCATTTCCTCCTCCTCCATCTATTGTTAAGGCAATTTGTCACCTGAACATCTGTCCTTGCCCACCAATCAGGAAGTAACTGGAAGCCAGTACTCCTCGTGAGGTGCTCTGGCCAAAAGCAATTAATGAAAAGCTATTACTGATCTTAATTGTTCACCTGAATTATATTCCTAAGCCTGACTAGTCACTGGATCTGCAGCGTCTTCAGCAAGCTGTTTATAGTACCTTTTTTTCAACTCCCCTATTTGTAAAGTGAGAGAAATAAATTAGGTCTATGTCATAGAAGTCTCATTTCTCAAGATTTCTACACCTGAACTTTCAGTAGCATTACCTGAACAAAGCGATGGAAAGAAAATGCCTGCAGAAACGAGTTTAGCATATTGGAAACCACACTGATCTTGAACTAAGATTCCTAGGGAAAAAATGCAAGTTTCTGCTTATTTGTTCTATTTTCCTCTGTAAGAGAGGAAAGAGAGGAGAAAAAAAAAAGTTCTGCAGTGCTGCTCACTTACTTCAGAGCAAAACAAAAAGCAGCAGACATGACTAATCAGAACACACACTACTATTTGTTGATGTGTCATGTCATTTTCCTCTTTTTCTTTAGTAACTCATTCAAATTTTTGAATAAAAGCTTTGCTCAAGTTCCTGGTCACTTTCCTGTATTTTCTCTGTTTTAGGGTATTATTTTCTTTGCTGAACACATACTAGCCTCATTTATAATTTCTTATTAAATATAAGCCTTATGCAAATATGACATTTCTTCAATTTATTTATATTTTGGATGGTTTTACAATTGCTTCTACATGGTCACATTTGCTTCTTGACCTCTTAAACTCCCCTAATAATCCCTGATTCCCCCAGCCAATAAAAAAACAACTAGGAAAAAAGTGGAGTTTTTGTGGGGTTGTGGTTTTTTAGAATAAAAAGTGATGTTTTTCAGAAGATAAGGAAAACTATATTGCCAAGCAGAAAATAAAAGCAAACTGCATCAGAAAGCAAATAAGTAATATTCCTGACATTATTTTGGTAATTTTTTTTGTAATACAGTTCTCAATTATGGTTGCTGTTCTCTCAGTGGAGGGATATATCTATAAATGTAGTTATATTCCTCAAAAAAGTTGAGAACAGTAATTTTCTAATGAAATAAGGGGTATTTAGACCGTTCCAGAGTGGCTAAAAATGAGTTACTGTATGTGACAGTGAAAGTAAATACATAAATGCTTCCCTGTGCCCAAGAGCACCATTGAGATTTGGAATGCTAGATCATTAATTTCTGTGAATAAAGAATATTCTAAATGTTTCTCTAAAGTAGTTTTATAAAGATTCAGGGGTCATTAAGAGAGAAAGTTATCTTTTCATCCTAGAAAGCTGACACTTTGAAACTTTTATGGAAATGACTATATGAAGAAAGAGATGAACAGACATAAAAATAAAATGTTTGCTTAACCATTAGCTGTATCTTGCAGGCAACTCAGCAGAATGATGAAACTTCCTTTTGTGCAAATATTCCAATATAAATATACAGGAATTACAATTGACTGTGATATTAAATTCACATTATACATCAGCTAAGATCTCTGCAGTTTAGCCGTCTAAGCTAATGCTGAAAAATGGGTGAAGTAAAACACATCCAGCTGAAATCCTCATCTATAAGAAGTTACAGACAATGTTTGCCCTCCCAGTCTGGTATTCACTACCAAAAAGAATCTCAATCTATGATTATTTCTTCCTAAAACTAGTTCATATTACAAAATTCAAGAAGAACAACAGAGCTTAAGCACATCCTGCATCTTCTGCCTTATCATCAATAGCCTTTTCCAAGGTTTTGTATTTACAGAGACAGACAGAAAATCTTATGTTAGAGATAAAATGTGGATCAGCTGTCAAGAAGCTTACCAATATATTGGAAGGGCTTTTTCCAGTAAGCCCTATTAATGCTCTTCCATGCTGCAATACTACCAAAAGCTATTTTATACAATTAAACTTTTAAGGTTCATAAATAAAAAAGAAATTATGGTGCTCCTGAACTGCAATTTTTCCTAAGCTTCTAAAAACAGAGGGGGACAGAGCATGCTTGAGGTTGCAGTAAGGAGGGAAAGCACTTTTTCAGGGTAATTAAGAAGGTACCAACTTAGTATGGCTTATTTCCATTAACAGAAATGATCTGACCACAATAATTATGTACAGTTACTATCAAAGGGCATTTATTGTTTTACATTATAGCCATAAGACACTTTAGGAAATGCCAGACTATTTGTTTTGTGAAGATCTTACTATTTTACATCTAAAGGAACTATTGCTCCCTATTTAGATGACAAAGCCTCTAGATTTCCCCCAGTTTTAGTAGTAGAATGCAGTGATGTCATGAGAAAACACATCAATCCCATTTTCTTATGCTTTACAACTCAACCCCAGCTCCCCAGACATTATACCCGATATTGATTTCAAACACAGCAGCTGCTTCTAATATTTCCCTTCGCTCATAGCCCAAATGCTTTTAGATAATTAATACATCCCTCATTGCAATAATTAATCATCTTTGCTTCTAGATCTAGCAACAGCAGATTAGCCAAACTTATTATTTAGGTCTATATTCAGTACTAAGTATTTATACTATTATTATAAACGCTAAATAGCATATGACACTCATTAATTATGTAAGCATATCTGGGAATATCCCAAGTTATAGAAAACTAGCCTGATATTTAAGATCCTTCAGGATCTCTAGTGAAAAAAAAAATGCCTCTCGGCTGTAAAACTGCAAACAGATCACACTAAGGACCGACTGAACTGAAATCCCTAAACATCACTTTTAGTATACTGCCAAGCAGTGGGTTAATTATCAAAGTTATTACGCACTACAGAACTTTTGGAACTACAAAAATAATTGAATCTTCCTGTGGAAATATCAGTTCCAAAGAATATCATCACTACATCTTCAAAAAGAAAATAATTAAGTATTTAAATGCACAAGACTAAGAGAGATGCTCAGACAGACAACAAAAGAGTTGGGTGAATAAAAAGCATTATAGTATGTTGATGCTTCATTTTTAAAACTACAATATTCAGTATTAAGAATGCATTACCAGATATAGGCTGTGAAGCAGTGCAACAAATTCAAGGCAATAAAATGAGCCTGAAGGGGAAGACAAGGGGCAACAACTGGTTAAGCAGCAGCAGATCTCCATGAAACCCTTGCCAAGTACATGAGATCACAGAAAGGAAGAAGTTCTTATACAGTATAGTTAACTTGCAATCTAAAGTGATCATGACAACTAAAAATAACTTAAATGAAATTTAATTTAACTTTTCTGACTGAAGTAACAGTATTTTTGTTTGCTTCCTAACTTTGTATCAGTTTTTAAGCTCCAGTTAAGGCAAAATTTCATACTAACAATGGATAATTCCTTTCAGGTAAAAGGCATTGATCATCAGATATGCCAAGTATTTAGATTAATAATTTGCTGCACCAATGTTACCGACTATATTAGGTTGAAGGAACAGAACAACAGATTTCAACTAAGTGATAGGGAGCAATACAAACATTTTCTGGGCCTAGGAGTTCTCTGTATAAATCTGGTTAACCTGGTGGTACGTTTCCTAGGTCTTGTTTGTTGACTTTAGTGTTTTGAGGGGGTTTTTTGCCTCTTAATAGTGATTGCAATGACTAACGTTAGGCTATTTGAACTAATGAATCACAGTACAAGAAAAATTAAACTGTACATATTAAAACTAGAGCTAATCCTGGGTTATAAATTGCATACAGATACCTCAGATCTGTTATGGAGAAATCAGAACTGAGCATGTTTAGAGTTCACATAATTTCTGAGCCTGGAATATTTTATTGACTCTTGATGATACTTAATAATGTATTTATTAAAGCATTAGAAAATTGTTTCATAAATGGGTCAGACTGATAAGACTACTATCTCCCCTGACATGAATCACCTCTGCTGTACAACAATACTTAAGGGGCAGAGAAAAAATCCCAAACTTTTTAAATTCTGAACTTGCTAGAACTATACCAGCATCTTAAAGAAGCATTTACCTTTAAACAAGCATTTGGATAAATATAGACTTTGGATATTTCTATCTCTCACAGAAGACAGTAGAAACATATTCTGATAGCTGAAAACTCATACAGAGAATTTTTTTCAGAGGACTACTTGGTAGATAAAGTGTGTATCTACCATGTATTTGGTACACCTGCTAAATTCTCATGTGGACACTTCTAGTGCCCAAAAGGAAAGTAAAGCAGATTACTAATCAGCTGCAAATACTTTCACAAAGCAAACTCACATGGGTAGTTAACACATCATAAACTCAACATTGCTTATTAACCCCACTTATAGAGAAGCCCTAGTTAAATACTACCACTGTAGTTATTTTACAATATGAAGTAGGTGGCACATTGAAATTGGTATAAAAATTACTATTAATTCGCATTAGTTGTCTTGAAGGTATTCAGTCTATTTTTGCTCAGTTTCATAGAATCGTAGAATAACCAGGTTGGAAGAGACCCACCGGATCGTCAAGTCCAACCGTTCCTATCAAACACTAAACCATGTCCCTCAGCACCTCGTCCACCCGTCCCTTAAACACCTCCAGGGAAGGTGACTCAACCACCTCCCTGGGCAGCCTCTGCCAGTGCTCAATGACCCTTTCTGTGAAAAATTTTTCCCTAATGTCCAGCCTAAACCTCCCCTGGTGGAGCTTGAGGCCATTCGCTCTTGTCCTGTCCCCTGTCACTTGGGAGAAGAGCCCAGCTCCCTCCTCTCCACAACCTCCTTTCAGGTAGTTGTAGAGAGCAATGAGGTCTCCCCTCAGCCTCCTCTTCTCCAGGCTGAACACCCCCAGCTCTCTCAGCTGTTCCTCATAAGGCCTGTTCTCCAGCCCCTTCACCAGCTTCGTTGCTCTTCTCTGGACTCGCTCCAGAGCCTCAACATCCTTCTTGTGGTGAGGGGCCCAGAACTGAACACAGGATTCGAGGTGCGGTCTCACCGGTGCCGAGTACAGAGGGAGAATAACCTCCCTGGACCTGCTGGTCACGCCGTTTCTGGTACAAGCCAAGATGCCATTGGCCTTTTTGGCCACCTGGGCCACTGCTGGCTCATGTTCAGTCGCTGTCAACCAACGCTCCCAGGTCCCTCTCTTCCAGGCAGCTTTCTAGACAGACTTCTCCGAGTCTGTAGCTGCACAGGGTTGTTGTGCCCCAAGTGCAGGACCTGGCATTTGGTTTGTAGTAAAAGGACTCATTCTCAGAACAGTCAGTGCTACAAATTCAAGTACAAACATGAAAGTTAATCTCACAGCCTTATTTCTTGCTTTCAGTTGTCTAACGTGAAAGTGGAATTGAGCCTTTAAATGCAAACTATCAGCAGAAATGCCCAAGGAGAACTCAGCTCAAATGCACACAGCACTTTTGTCTCTGCTGTGGGACTATCACAATTAAAAACTAACAGCTACTTTTTCTTAACAAAATACACATTTAGAGCTTAACTGCATCCAGGCAGCAGTAACAACTTGTCAGTTTTAAGTGCAATTTTTCTCCTAAAAGCAAAGTTCAGAACCTTTTCCTACCATATTTTCAGAAGCATAACTCTAGTGGAAGAATATAGCACTTGCTATAGCAACGTTCCTGATTAAAAGAGAACTGCTGCAGTCAGTGATTTGCCATGATTTATCTGGTAATGCAGAGTATTAAAAACTTTTAGAACTCATTTAGTGTACTGCAGGTGACGTGTGATTGAATATTACTGTAGAACCACAGTTCCCACAGGGTTTAATCAATACATTTTTATGTTTTCCTATCATGTCTATCTTGCTTTATTTCCTCTGAGCATGCTTTAAATATAAGGGGTAGATGTTTTATATTTAAGCAAATATGGAGAACCCAATTACTTAGATACTCATCATTTAATTTGTCATCTACAATACAAAGCACATGGTAACAAATTACTCTAAAGAAACAATATCCACCTGCATTCCTTTCCAATAGGATATTTTAATAGCTTTCCAGAGAGTCTGGAGTATGTTTTTCTACAGTACAGATTTGCAAAAGTCTATCTGAAAGGCTTTTTTGTAGAAGACAAAGCAAAACCAAACCCCCACTAAACTAAAAGAAAAGCTCTCCTCAAACTAAAACAAACCACACCTGAGAAGGAGGGGGAAATCACAAGTCTTACCCAGCAGAACGATATGCGTGACAAAAAAAATCTTGTATACACAGTAAGGAACTCAACAACATAACTGCAAAATATTCTTTATAGACAGCTAGCACTCCAAATTTCTATACTATTAGCAAGTTGAGAACAGGTTAGGAGGTTCACATGTTATTGCTTTTCAGGGTTTTTCCACCAGATGGCAGGTGAAAGTTTTTATTTCCATAGACAAGTCTGTCACAGCAAATTATACTGGTACTATAGTTCTTACAAGTACCATCTTGAGTCATTTGTACTTAATGTTTTGATTCTCTCAGAACCAGTTTGGTTTCTGTACTAGCTGTAAGTTGAATTTCAGAATTAAAAGCACATCAAGTAAAAGCTGAAATATGCTGAGCCATTCACATAACCTCATCTTACAAAAATAAGATTGAGGAATAAAATGAATATATATCAGGAAGTGAGGTATTTCTGTACCAAACAATTTTAAATACAGCTAAAGTAATAAGAACACATTTTTGCTCCATTATATTTGCTCAAGTCTGGAATTAAATCAATTCCTTCAAGATCATGGCCCTCTTTTCTCATTGTTCTGCACCTCTAACACGATTCTTAACCTCAGGAACAAAGCCATCACAGGGAAATGCTCTGAAAATACCTATCCTTCCCAGTTTAGGTGGAATTCAATATTCAATAAAACAAACAAGAAAACTTGTTTACACAACTTTAAGACCAGGGCCTCAATACTGTAAAAATTCATTTTTTCTATGCACATGAAATACCACTGAAGACAAAAAGGGTACAATTTCTCTCTCCTCAAACCAGAGGGAGTGTCTGGTTGGTGTAGCATCAAACAGCTCAAATAGCATTTGTAGCATTATAGCACATCAACATCAGTTGTACATTGCTCAGATGAAACTAGAGGAATATCTCTAAGACACACCAGGCACCAACAGACATTTAACCTTCACTAGCAGCCTAAATCCAGACCAAAGCAATCCCCGAAACATTTGTAGGGTTGATGTCGGCTCATCAGCACCAGCTGTTTCACTCACCAGTTCTGACTCACCTCTGCACAGCCCTAAGCAATTAACTCCAAGATACTGAAGTAAGCCACAGGTTTTGTGATTTAGCACTCGTTACTGATTGTGCTGCCTACATACAAGTAGCCTAAATAGATATATATGATATACTCAGACTTCCCCACAGAGAGAATAAATATTCATAACAAAAACTTGAAGGTTATACTGTAAGAAAGAACATTTCTTATTACAGTGGAACATCTAAATTATGGTAGTTTGGTCACTTTTATTGAATTTTTTCTCAATTATCTACAATTTTTGAACATTTGTTGTTTATCTTCTCTATTCAAATACTTAAATATTTACAAAAGAGAATTTACCAAAAAAAAAAGTATGTAGAACAGAAAATTATCAAGCTGTCGAACCCTAAACCAGGTTCAGCAAGCTGGTTTTAATAGATTCTAGACACAAAACATTATCTGGAAACTAAATGGTGAGATTTATTAGAATTAAACATATCTGTAAAATAGATCTAAGCTATATCTAATGTGGCTTAATTATAGTAAGCAACACAGTATATTTTTATCTCAATGAGAATTAATGGAATTAGATTCAGAAATCCCTGTGCAAAAGGATTTTAAAATAACTTTCCTTTTTTATGCTGTTTTATAATGAAAGCTATGTATTTGATAGTTTTATACGCATTATTACAGTTCTAACTACATCTGTCTTCCAAGAACTCTGCCTTAAGCTTCAGCAAAAGAGTAACATTACCTTACAGGCAGTTTTCTTTGGGTTATGGTTAACTAAACCATTAATACTTAAAATGAATTTATCTTTGAAATCCAATTTTATCATGGCATAGTATTTACAGGAGCTATATAAAAAACATTTACAAATATGCTGTAGGGTAAAGACATAGCAGGGTACTTCATAATTTCAAGACAGATAAAAATGTTTAGTCTTACAAGTTTTTGAATTGTAAGAAAATATTATTGACCCTCATTTTCTTCCACTCAAAAAATCAACAGAACGTGACATGTGTGTGTTACTCAAAGCTCTTCCTTTCAGTTGGAGCTTGGACTGAATTAGTTTGACTAAGCTGCTATACGATAGGTATCTTTTTCTGTAAAAAAAAAATAGTCATAAATTGTGTGTACATACACAGCATTACGGTGGTGACTGTGCATGTAACCGAGAGCCCCATTTCTGATGTCAGAGAACAACATGAGTGACATCAAATAGCACTTTTAAGTATAGATCAAATTAGGAAAGATAGGGCTGAACACCATTGTCATCTGTTCGTGATTTGGTCAAAGTAAAACTTCTCTGATTGTAGTTTTTAAACTCCAGCGGGTCCAGAATATCTCACTATCCTTCTTTGCTAACACTGGCTGAGAGAAAAACACAAAACCTTTCCATCTAAAGTAGTTTCTCAGAGAATATTCAGCCAACATTGAAGTCCTAGCCAGTAACCTGTGACTTGGGCTCAGGGCATTTGGTGACCATAGAGTCAGCATAAAGCCTAGTGACAAGTCTGCTCCTCTTACACAACGGGATTTTCTACAGGGTTAAACATCTCTCATCTGTGCAGAACTCAGCCTCAGCCTGAAGAGACAAATCCTATTACCTTTTGTTCCAAGAACAGAGCACAGACACTTACATTGACTTTCATAGCAAATACACTGACACAGTGTTATCTAGAAACAAATAAACTCTCCCACAGTCATGGTATCTCTCTGAGAAAGAATGACAAAACAAAATTCTGTCTGATTATCAACTTTGCTTAATACACTATCAGGTGTAGCATCAAGCAGAGCAAAGATAGAGTGTATACACCATACTATAACCCACTATCCATACACAATTAAACTGTGAGGAAAAAATGTTGGAACAGTACCAAATATATCAAAAAATATTCATAGAATCATGGAATCACAGAATGGTTTGGGTTGGAAGGGACTTTAATGCCCATCCAGTTCCAGCCCCTGCCATGAGCAGGGTCACCTCCCACTGGATCAGGCTGCCCAAGCCCCATCCAACCTGGCCTCGAACACCTCCAGGGATGGGGCACCCACAGCTTCCCTGGGTTACCTGTGCCAGGGCCTCACCAGTCTCATAGTGAAGAAATTCTTCCTAATGCCTAGTCTAAATCTGCCCCTCTCCAGTTCATACCCATTGCCCTCTCATCCTATCACCACAAGCCCAGCTTTCCTGTAGCATCTTTCAGATACCGGGAGGTCACTGTAAGATCTCCTCTGAGCCCTTTCTTCTCTAGGCTGAACAAGCCCAACTCTCTCAGCCTGTCCTCGTATGGGAGATGCTCCAGCCCTTGGATCATCCCTGTAGCCCTCCTCTGGACCTGTTCCAACAGTTTCATATCCTTCTCATATTGTGGATTCCAGAACTGGACACAATACTCCAGGTGAGGTTTCACAAGAGAGGAATAGAGGGGCAGAATCCCCTCCCTCACCCTGCTGGCCACGCTGCTTTTGATGCAGCCCAGGACACAATTGGCCTTCTGGGCTACGAGTACACACTGCCGGCTCATGTCAAGCTTATCATCGACCAGCACCCCAAGTCCTTCTCTGCAGGGCCGCTCTCAGTCACATCATCCCCCATCATGTGCTGAAATTGGGGATTGCCCCAGCCCAGGTGTAGGACCTTGCACTTGGCGTAATTCACCTTTGACAATGTCTGCACTCTACGTATTGCCCACATACACAAGCTATCCTACTAAATAACATTGACTTTTAAGACATCTGTTTTGCAAAATCTAAAGAGGCCCATTTAAATCATCCACTTTGCCAAACACTGCAAACACCTGCCTATCTCATTTTTAGTCATATAGTTGAAAAAATGGCTGAAAGGCTAACAATGGGGTGCAGATGCTATTTACCACTGCAAGTAAGTCCCTAGTACTCAGTTTGATCCATCACCTATCAAAATATTTGAGAAATAATAAGCGAATGAACAGTTCAGGCTAAGAAAAAACATCTTTCTTACTTCCTGAAGGGAAAAAGTGTCTAAACAGCTAGAGGAAATGGGAGGTGAACAGTAGGCAACAGAGCAATGCAACTTTTCATTGCATCTTACAGAAAACTTCTATACACTTAGCACTCATTTGATGCCTAGCATAGTGATATTTCCCCGAAGCCTTGTTTTCCTCCTAAATCTAATCTGAGCCAGTATGACTCTGTAATCAAAAGAATAGAGGATAAGCATAAAATTACTGAAAAGCAAAGGGATGTCTTCCCTGAAACACCACAGTTGCATACCTCACTAGTCAAATGGGCAATTCTGTGGCCTTTGAAGACATGTACTAAACGGCTGCTCTTATTCCCAAATTAGAATGAGGAATCCATATCACTGAGTGCTAATGCTCTGGTAACAGCATTAGTCACAATGTCTCACATCTCCATGTGGCAAGAGAAAGCAAGTCATGCTAGCTCAATATTAAAGAAATAGAAGAATGACTCCACTTGCTACTGTTTTTATGGAGAAAAAACATGACAACATAATATCTCATTTTCACAGAATCACAGAATACCAGGTTGGAAGAGACCCACTGGATCGTCGAGTCCAACCATTCCCACCAATCCCTAAATCATGCTCCTAAGTACCTCATCCACCCTAACCTTAAACACCTCCAGGGATGGCGACTCAACCACCTCCCTTGGCAGACCGTTCCAAAATAACCCCAACCTAGGCAAATTTAAATTCACTTATAAAGAAACCCCAATTTCAACCATATACCTCACTCCCGCTACAAAAAGTTTATTATCTGAGCTAGGGAAAACTTAAAAAGCTGCTAAATGCGATGGTCCAATCTCAAAAATGAAGAAAATAGATCAATAACTGCACTTATAAACACACATCTGAATCTGGCAAAACAAAACTAAAGAGGGAACTGGCAGAAAGGCATGACTGGTGTTTTGCCAGGCCACATTCCCAGCAAAGTCAGAAGCAAGAAAGGGGTCAGGAAGATAGACTACCGCAATGAAATACAGGCAGCAAGAAAAAATGGGAGCTGAGAGACAAGGAAGGCAGAATGTTATAATTTTAAGATAAGAACAAACAGATTGATTCCAAACCAAGGGGGAACAAGCACAGAGGTCTGAAAATTTTGATTGGAACAGAGCATCTCTTCCAAATTTCTGTTTTCCTGCTTAACATCTGCAGCCTAATGTTTGCCATTTCTGTGCAGCTGTGCAACGTGAAGAGTGAATATGATAAGCTTTTCTCTAATGCAGAAGGGATCAAGGTCCTTCTGCTACTGTCAGCCCCAGAATACAGCGATGGGTCTGACTCAGATGACTAGGGAAGCACGGATACAGCCCCTAAGGGAACTGACACACATGGCTTGGTGCAGTTCTGGTACCTGAATTCCTGCTCAGTAGCTGTTATCCGAGGCTATGCAATGCAGCTGGGATTTTAACAAGCATGCAACAAATCTAAGAATTATGGTTCAGCTTTTTTGTTTAAGACAAAGCCCCATTCCTAATAATCAGTTGCATCAGAAGCTCTGGTAGGATTAGAGTTAATATGATAATGGAAATAGAATTAAAAACTGCAGTGTTTCAATGATACTTCATTAAGTGTAGAAAGCAGGCCTGTTTGAATCAAAGACAATATATTTTATTTAAAGAATTGTCCTTAGGGAGTTTTCAAAGGAACTGAAAGAAAAAAGCTTTCTCTTTCAGTTGTAAATAATGCAGTTTAGGAGATAGGCTTTTTTATCAAAAAGAATAATAATTTCTTTTTGAGAAGAGAAGCATTTAGAAATTGCTTCTGTAAACAAGTCTCACTACAGACTGAAGCCAAATGTTTGCTGCGTCCAGCAAGAGCCAGACTACTTTTTATATTGATTGGAACTGCAATTTAACACATTTAATCCTTATTCCAGAAAAAGCTGTCTACACACGAACTAACTGCACAGTTTCTTTTTATTAGGCAGCTTCATACTCTTTGGTTTTAAAGAACTAATTACAGCAACTATAAGACTTGTGTTTTCTCTGAGTATACGCAAGATTTCATTTGGTTGCAATGAACAAACGGTGAGGACGGTAAGAACACTTACTACTGGCTGCATGGTCTACGAGCCAAGCCACACAGACTGAAGTCCAGGCATTTTGATATGATATCATCGCTCTGTCTCTCAAAACCAAACCAACCTCATTCTGTGGAAGTAAGCACAAAGCATCACACTGCAGCCTCAAAATGACACAGTAGGGAGGTTGACCAGGATGCTGAAGAGATTCAGAGAACTGTACGCTTATATTCAGCTTTAAATCAGTAACATGTACTGGCTGTATCACCTGTGGTAAGAAAAACAAATGTATACTTTGTGGTGAAACACCTGACGTTTTCAAACTAGGTGTTTCACATCTCTGAGAAGTACCTGATGGGACAAAGAACTATTGGAAAGTAGAAGTCAAGAAAGGCAGCTGACTCCTTCATCTGGACCCAGAGAAGACATACAACCATTTAGTAATGAATAGGTTGTATTGTTCACTGGTTTGAAATAGCAATTTGCTGGTGTAGCAGAGGGAATGCAAGAGTTAACTTCATTTTTGAGGTCTGTAAAAATACTGAAACCAAGGAACTGAGTGGAAACGTAAATGATGCTGAAGTTAAAGGCAGAAAAATCTACTTGGCCATATTTTTTCCCAAACCATCTAAAATAGAAGACTTTCTGTATCAGTCACTTGTAATTATAAACACGTTCATGCCATACAAATTAAAAAGATGTTCTCATCAACCAGTACTAGAGCCAAGATGAAAACATGAAGTGGGAGAGAAAAAATATTTCTTCAGTGATACTGATGGCAAGGAACAAACTCTCCTAGACAGGCAGCATATACTACAGAACGTTGCAGTGTAACATTTTCTTTCTTCCATTACTGTAATACAGAACAAATATAATAATTAATAGTAATCTATAAAGATAAATCCATCATAGCTAGGTAATCACTAATGTTAACTTAGGTCTAATAATAGCATTGTAAATTTTAAAGAACAGAATGGACATACACAACTGTCTTAAGTAGTACAAGTGGAGTTCAAAATAGGAAAAACCAAAACAAAATAAAAAATACATGAAGCTTATTATTTTGCAAGCTTTTGGTACAAATTTGTGATCCCAAATGAGCATCTGTGTGTCTCTTTTTTGAATCATAACCAAATTATAAGGATCATAAATCAGAAAGAGGTGCTGCTTTGCAAGAAATTGCTCCATGTTAAGATTTTATATATAAAAATTAATAATCTGTACTACTTTATACAACCAGAGCCAATATTCATAGAGTTTCACCAGGCTGAAACTTAACCTCACAGGAAACAAAATACATAACATTAAATTTTGTTTTGGAATACAGAAAAGTATCAAGAAAATCATGGGTAATCAGAAAGCCAAAGGGAAGACATTAATAAGAATAAATGTGAAAAATTCCATAATTTATCTCATAACAACTGAGTGGATTGTCAATCAGTGACTTTTGTTACGATGACAAAGGAAACTGAGAGAATCCTCCAAAACTAAGATATCTATTCAGACTGCAGACTATCCAGTTCTTAGAAGCTGTCTGAATCTGTGAATTTGATTTCAGCCGTTTCTAGAAAAGCACACTCTGCAACATGTTATGCCTCACAATCCTGGCAAATGCAGTGCATTTATGCCTATGTTATGGAAATTTATTACCACAGAGATATCAGAGAGATCATTAAATACATACAGATACTTTTAAAACATTGGTATGGATGGTTTAAAATAAAAATTGGGTGACTCAGAATTCCCTGTGTCCTCAAAGAACAAATTCATTTTAACAGATTAAAAGAATTTATTTGCACAACAAATTCTACATGCTTGGGGTTTTTTTAAAGAATGGATCTGAAATTCTTCCTATATGACAATTCTGCTCCTCCAACATGCAGCTTAGTAGAATTTATGAACAATTGGAAGGATGTGAAGGTTTTCCATGGTAAATATAGAAGTCCCTAGAATTTCAGCTGCTTCTACCAACTCTATATTTGCTCTTTCATTTTGTGTATTAAAGATCATGGGGTGAGGCACCTGAAAAACACCTGGCTAGAAGATGAGCTCCTTGTGACCCACTTCTCTTTTACCCATCCACTACCATAGTGTACGTTACACGATGACATCGCTGCATCTGTTTTAGAAAGAATAAAACATACATAAAAATGCATTTTCTTGCTTTCCTATTTTCTCAAATCCTTCATTAGCACTTCTCCTTCAAGCATCTACTGTGTTATTTATATGAATGTAGCCGTATGTTGTCCAACACTCAGTTGTTGTTATAAAGTAATTAGACCCCAAACGCACCCAGATAGTTTCCAGGCTACTAGCTGGATAAAATGTTTACTGCTGCTTTCGTAGATATTTGGAGTATAATTAACTCTTTTTTCTCTTAAAAGTCAAAAGAGAGAACATATTAGCAGAGGAGAAGAGAGGAAGAGACCAAATAATTCAGTGTGATGTAAACCTCATGGTAACTCAGACTTATAATTATGTATGAAATGGAAGAATTAGTACAGCATATCTATCAGGCTCTGTAACACAGGTGGGTTTGCTTCCTCAAGATTTCTCTCTCTCTCTTTTTTTTTCCTTCTTCATCAGCATATTAATGCTCTTCATCATCATTCTTTGGAAGTGTGACATACATCACATTTCCCATCCTTCTGAGCATATGGTCTGGAACTATTCAATAGCTGCAATATGATGATTCTGGGCTGCTGAGCGCAACTGATTGGCACATTAAACTGTGGGGAGACTCTTATCTGGGGTAGACAGGATTCTTTCTAGTGCGGTCCTAAGGGGCCCTCAGTAATGAAAAATAGTAATTCTAAGTCTTTTCTACCTGTCTGTTGCCAGGAATTTTAAAATGGAGCTTCAATAGTTTTTCTTTCCCCATAACACTTATTAAAGCAAGTCAAGTGTAAACCAGAAGAACTTGGAGAGTTTCACTAGAGATCCTGCAGTTATCAATTTAAGAACAGGGTTTTCAAAGCTTGCTTAGCCTTGCTTTTAGCACTGTATAGCAACCTAGTGTACAAAAAATGTTAGTACAAATAGGTTCTTATTTTTGAGATCACAAAAAGACTTCAGAGAGAATTCCCTACCCAGGTCCTCTTCAAAAACATTGCAAGTATTTGAAATTACTGACCAATTTCAGGAGTTAGCTATTAGTATTTTTATTTGAAAAACTTCTCAGAGGATAAGAAATCACTTTATTTTAAGGCTTGCAGAAAGAAAACAGAAAAACTAGCCTATTTTCACAAAGAGTAACATTTAAATTATATGCTCATCTTTATGCCTCACATAAAAACTGTGTTAACATTTGCATTCTTCAGGGGCTAACAGTTCTTTTGACTTAAGTTTCTGATGTGTTTAAAGTCCTTTTTTCCTCCAGCATCTCTGTATATTGCGGTTCTGGAAATATTATTTGCATTCACATTGCTAAAACTTAATTATTTTCAATGCACTAACATTTGTATAACTCTCCTGTGAGATATTTGCAAGACCTCTCATTTTCCCATTTATCTGTAAAAGATAAAATCTTTAATTTGGAGAACTTTATGAGTGGATTCTTGCAGAGAAACCTGCTGTGAGACACGGAGCTGTGGATCTCAGTAGGACAACAGCCTAACAAAGACTATCTCAGATACACAGTTATATTTAAAAGTAAATAAAAGATTTTTTATTAAAAAGTTTTGCTGACAAAGTTGTACAATTAGCTGTATTGATTTTAATAGAGTTAATAAAACTATGTTATCAAAAATCAGCATCAAAACACAAAAATTTTTCTCTTTTCTCCTTATGTGTTGAGGAATACACTTTCATGAAGACAGTAGTACATTATTATTATCTTTATTTAATGAATCAAATGTCTAATTAATTATAAGATATAATATAATTTGGGAATGAAAGAAAATGAGAATATGCTGAAGGAAAAAGTCATCGTTTTTGGCTTCTTTCCACTCAAATCTGAGAGATGCTCTCCTTTTCCCACCTTGACTAGGTATCATGTTCCCTGAATGACTTTAGAAGGCACTCCTCCTTGAGTCAAGCAATCTGTCATTAGCACAAAGTAATCCTTACTATAATGGTCTTTAATTGCCTTTAATTATTTTATATCTGAATTACCGTACACTGCAGGACATTTAAAGCCATAATAATAAAATATCTTATTACAGTGGCTTATTGAAGTACTACTGGGCTTTGACTTCTGGGAATCATTCTTAAGTCCAGTAGTGATTGTAAATCATTCTGATCTCTACTGTGTAAGTCAATGGGGATACTGCATAAGAAACTTGATCTTGTAAACTTCGAAACATTAATTCCTACTAGAATCAAAGACACTGAATTCCTTCACTCATCCAATTTGGGTTAGACTGAGGCTCCAAAAGTAAGGCAAACATCAACTATGGCACAAAATCAATGCTTTCTTTACTCCTAAATACACCTGTGACCCATAAAATCCCTGAAGATAGCCCAGTAAGACAAACACTGCTCTATAGCTGAGAACGCTGCTTCTACATACGATGTGTCCTGGAATCACCACTTAAATCCGTGCTCTCAACCTAGGAATGTTTTAGGGCAAGGTTATTTTTTGAAAGGCAAAGGTAAAGTGCGGCCTATCATCAGCAAGATCTGCAAAATGGTCATTAGAAAAGACATTTAACATGTTTGCTAAATGCAAATAAGTTTTTTTTAAAAGTCAATTATATTAATGGCAGAAGGGGATCTTAAAAGTATTCAGCACTGTCTGAGCAATGACAATATTTTCTAAGGGACTTTGATCAAGGTTCACAGAAGACACGGGACTGCCATCATGCAGACATGGTTTTGCTGTACAGTCAGCACCTCATCACTATATTAATATTCCTCTCAGTCCATTGTACAACTCTGTGCGTGACTCCTCTCTTTGCCAAAACGTCAACACCAAAAAAATGCAGGCAGCAACGTTTCAGCCACAGGTTGGTATGAGTGCCCTATACAGCATCCAGACTCAGAAACAAGGATTATCTTCAAAGGACACAAAGCAATCAAGACATGAGATACTGTTATTGTTTGTTTATTACACGTACAGAAAACACCTTGTCTTCCTAAGGTTCAAGTGTCTGAACACCATGTAGCTTTATACAGGAGAAAGCTATAGCCTAAGACTTGGATCGACCCAGCCTAACTGCAACAAAACAAGAGCAGAGATGGGGAAAACAGGTCTGATTTCTGACACAGATAGCTGCCAAATTATATTAGCTGCCCATGTGCTCCGATTTGTTCAGCCATCATTAAAGCTTTGAATACATACAAGCCTAAGCAGCTCACTCGTATCAGGGCTGCAGGACTTCGAAATAGGCAGCACTATCACATAAACTAAAGACACCTTCAACGCTTCCCTCGCCATCCCACTACTCCCCTTCCCTTTTATTTTCCCAGGTCTTGTTAACAGACGTACATATTTCAAGAAGCACTACCCTTCCAAAAGACACGTCACAACTACTTTTAATCTGGAGAAAGTCAAATTGGTCTCCTATAGGAATCAAATTGAACTAAAGTATGGTAAAAGCTAAAGAGAGGTTTCTTTACAGGAACTTCACTGGAAAACAAGACAGACATGGGGTTCTCAAGACAGAACACTAGAAATAATATCAAACAACTGATCAGCTTTTTCAGATATTCATATAGTAGTAGCAGATATTCTGTAGTAATACTACAGAAAATAAAAACATCCTGATTTCAAAGCTTTTTTTTTTCTTGAAGGAGTTTCTTAAACACTTTTGTCTTACTCATTTGTGGGATCATCCTTTTCCTGTCATCAGGTCCCTAAGGCAGATGTCAAACAACTGTAAACCTCTCCATCACAATGAGTTTTACTATCAAATCTTCTCTGTTCAGATGTAACACAGGCAGTCAATGTTGTGTCACAAAATGTGCTTTCAGCAAGTTCAATCTTTCCATTGTATTGTATTTTATTTTTTTGTCTCTCATTAACACTATGTACTAAAAATCACTGATGGAGAAAACAAGGAAACATAGACTTCACTCTCTGGAAGAAGAAGATTTTGTTAAATTTCTTGGCATATACATACCAAACCAGCACAGCTGAGAGTGATAAATAAGAATTTAATTAGCATTCAAATTATAATTTGTCCATTCCTCTTCAATATGACAGCTCAACTGAGATTGTGTTTGTCCATTTTCAGAGATGAATAACTGTGGCATTTAGTAAAGAAGTAAAAACAAAACATGTTTGTTTTTTAATTTGCTCTAATGACTTTCTTGGCCATGGTTATTTGAAGGAGCCTCTAGCCTGCTGCTTTTTTGGACTTGATGATCCGGTGGGTCTCTTCCAACCTGGTTATTCTGTGATTCTGTGAAAACCATACTTGAAAATGGCTCATCTGAACAAAATTCAGAAAGTTCTACAGAGCAGCTTACTAGAAAGACAAAAGAAATTGTGCCAGTATCACTAAGCTGAATTCAAGGTATGTGAAAAAAGTAGTTTCAGGAGAATGATTTATGGTAAAAACATGAAGAAAATAATTTGTCCTCAATCTTCCTTATAAATAATTTGATTTATTTTCAAACACATTATAACACTAGGCTCTGCTCATTTTCTCTGTCTTGAGGTATGAGGCATGTATTGTTGTTCGACACATTTTTAAGAACGAGTTGCATTATGCATAAATAATCCACAAACAAAGATAAGGGAACTGCTTTCTGCTATAATTCGGAGGCGTGTCCTACATACCTATGCATGTATATGTGTGAATCACACGTGAACTTGACTGCTGTGTTACTGTCAGTCCTGAAATGCAGGCCAGAAAATATGTTTCTTAAAAGTATGCTGCATACTAAACCATTCTGTAATGAAAATAGTTTTCCGAGCACTGCAGAGAGGTTGTATGTCATCTGGGATGGTTTGCTTAAACTAGTCTGTCTCTTGCTTCTGCATCACAACAAAGCAATATTTGCACATGTATCACTCCCTCATTTTCCATGGGACACATGCCATTCTAAGGTATTCCCATATCCTTATTCCATGAAGTGAAGAAGTAGTAACAGCAGTATTTTATAAACAGAGAACACTATCAAGTGGTAAGACACAAGAAGATTAATTGACCAAAGACTAAGAGAATGTGCAACAGATCTTAGACTATTCATGATAAGTAGAATGCAAATTATTTGTCCCAATTTTGTTAGTCTTTATATGAAATGTTTCATCCAATTTGTTGGTTAGCACCAAAATCACTAATCAGAGGATATTTGATCACTATTCTTCAGTGTCCTTCTCCCATTCACAAACTCCTGTGCTTTATTGATTTAATTATGCAGTACGGATTTTCACTGATTTATGTTACATATTCAAATAGTATATGCTAACATAATTCAAGTTAAATTTCTCAAATGCACTTAAAATCTAACCCGTTTAAAGACATTTAACTAGTCTGTCAGAAAGAAAAAGAAGCAGGGATTACTTAGAAGATTACTCAGAAGCTGAGCTGACACATTCGATTCACTTCTTTCTTTTGCATTACACTTATACTCAGTTTTAGGGATGTCAACTTTATATGGAGATGGACCTCCCACTAAATGGGAAACTGCTTAAACTGCATACTGCCAACCAGCTGTTTGAATATGCTGAACATCAGTTTGATGGTTGACAAAAAGTCAGCCTGTCTTTTAGAAATGTAGAGGAATGTGTGTTGAGTAATATATGTTTCATGGTAAAAGTCACAAAGCTAAGAATTTAAGAACAGTGCCTAAGAACATAACGGAATTAGAAAAGTCATAACCTCATACAAATAAAACAGTTGAGTCTACAGTATTTCACTATGGGATGAAAAGTAAATAATACCAAAAACATTTTTTGTGTAAATTATTTTTCATATTTTTTATCTATCTAAATGTGCAGTCATAGCTGATAACAATGTTTTAGACATAGTTTGATGTCCATGACTGATGAGCAGGAAAAGTTTAGCTGGGCATACAGGCAAAATCATTGTTTGCAGCTTCAAACCCTCTCCATGCTGTGCAAATTGCTTACTTGAAGTGCTGCATTCTACAGCATGATTTTTAAAAGTGGATTGAAATGGTGCAATAAGGGAAGGTCAAAAAGGTAATGCCAAAAATCTCATCAGACATCTCATGACTGTGTCTCTATTCATTACACAGAGTAGTAAGTCAGTGCATCACACAAATTAAAGTTTATCTAGGCATTACACTACCCAAAGACCACAATTAAAAGCATGAAGTGGTGGCCATCTAATTAAATGCAGTAGCTCTTTTGTGCAGTAGTATAAAATCCTATTCCAAGATTTAGCAAAATATTTGTGGGTTTCTGGGCACCTGACAATTACTTCTTACTGAAGATCTGGGAATGCTTCTCTGTGGCCATTTACAAAAGGTTCTTATGTATGGTAATTAACTGAAATGAAGAAATCCCATGGCACCAGATTCACACTGGATTAGAATAAGCAAACAGGTTCCTTAGTCAGTGGAGTATGTTTTACATACTTGTAAAATGTATTCATAACAAAGTTGTTCAGATGGTTCAAAAAGCACCTACTTTACACAATTTTAACCTTTGTAATGTAAATCAAAATATCTTGCCTATTAAAAATACAAAGCAAAGAACCTCTGCTATTCTAAAAGAACACCACCACCACATCTTTTAGAGTAGCAGTGGTTTCTGCTTAGAGTCAATACTGCCTATTTTTACACAAATTCCTAGCCTACTAGGGACTTCTAATATTAGAATATATCTGGTGCTATTGGTGTTAATGTGCCAAAAGTCAGTACATGTCCAGAGGCTCATTCATTGTGCAGCCTTGCAATGTGTGACAAGTATTATATCCACAAGTGAGCATTCTCTCTGCATACAGCGGAACCTTGTAGAAAGACTTCTCAACTGCTTTTTTTTAAATTTAGCATATTTAATATAAGTGAAATCTTTATAATCAATACATTCTAGAGGTTTTGAGGAGATAGGTGATTTCAAAAGAACTTGCTTCCAATTTTCATCTTACCGTTGAATTTCCTACATTCCTACACCTAGAAACAAAACTTCCTTACAGCTGTGTGACATTTGAATATATCGGCCTAGAATATTTATCATTTGGATAGGTACTAGGTTCAAATGAATTGACTATTTCTTCTTTTTACATCGTTTTCACATATTCACACTTCGTTAGTATTTTCTTTCTTTCCACAGTTTTGACAGGATTGGCTGTAAGCTAATCCTCTGAGAAGTTTCCTTAATTCCTTTTCCTTCTATGAGCTACAAATGATGTTGTACAGGTTTTGTTAATGCTGTCATAATTATCATATTTCACCAGCTCCTGTAACACAGCAATAATGGTTTCCTGCTGTCGGTAAGGATGAGGCATTTTCTCCCGCTACAAAAGAAGAAGATACTGAATACTTGCTGCTCCCAGCAGCCTTCTTGGGTGCGGCTAGAGATCCCTTGCATAATTTCACATGCTGTCATATGGCAAAGACTTCTCTATAAACTTAAAAATCTGTAAAAAATGAATACATGTTGAGAATGTCATGGTGGTAGATGAGAGACATAGTGTAGGCGTTAAAATAGCAGCTGTCCACTGTTCTCTCAGATTATCCTTGCTCTCCTCACTTAAAATTGCACAATGAGAGGGGAAAGCATTCTTTACAGGGCACCCCAAAAGAGAAGAAACAGCAACCCCCTGTACTGAGATGAAACACCAACAGGAGCCAGAGTAAACATTCAGCTGCACAAAGGAACTCTCACCACCCTCCTCAGGTGGTCGTGCTGAGCACCCTGCGTTGTGAGTGGGCATTGTGGGAGTTACTGCCCAGTCTTCAGCAGCACCCAGTTCTGGGGACTCCCATCATAGAATCATAGAATCATAGAATCACCAGGTTGGAAGAGACCCACCTGATCATCGAGTCCAACCATAATACAACGACGCTGACCGTTGGTGCACATCGGCTGATGACTAACGAGGATGTAAATAAGGGTGTGTGCCATCGCAACTGCTTAGGGGGAGCTGAAGTTCTAGAAGCTGAGCTCAGCTATTAAACTCAGCTCAAGAGTTCTGTTAGTGAAGATTTCAGGAGAAGCTCTAGCAGAATTTTAACTACAGCTCTTCCTTGAAAATTGGGGCAAAGACAAAAAGTGCTTTCCCTGATAAGTTGCAATGCATTTAATGCAGGTGCTCTGCTTGTTCTATGCACTAATGTATTTGTATAATTCAACATGTATATTCACAATTGCTCTATATTGCTGAGTTTAATATCACTTTGTTTATGAAACAGATACTCTGCTGATAATGATACTGGTAGTTGTATTGATTTCCTATTACTATGTTTATTTAAATCAGTCCAGAAATATGGTTCCGCAGATATCACTGTAAACTCATCTATGTATGCCCCAATGTGCAGCAGTGCAAAATTCACAAGTACCTACCCCTACTTTTACATATTTTCTCTTGCCTTGGAGAATTTAGGAATCAGAAGCTGCAGTCTCACATGTCATACTGTGAAAGAAAACATAGAAGTGAGTCAAGAAAACCCATTTTTCTGATCTAGCTCCTGACACTTCACAGTTGCAGAAGGTAAAGCTGCCCTACTGCTGCTACTGAGCTGTCTGCACTCATCAGACACATTGAATTGACTCGCCTCCTCTTCTGCAGAGTCAGTTTACCAAGCAGATTCAAAGCTAGAGTGAAAGAAAAAGAGAAGAGAAAGAGAAGGAGAAATCGAAGCACAGCTTCATTCCATCTCTGTCATTAAAATAGCCCAAAAACTCTTGTGTTATTAAAACAGGAATGTGGAGCACCAAGCAATTATGTAGGATTCCAATGCCATCTGCTCCAAGATCCAACACTACCATAGAAGTATATCTAAGCAGCTCACATAGCTCATCACGACCTGAATGTCATATATGTAGCATTTAAAAACAAAATAAAATCACTTGCTTAAAACTAAATATCTACTGTCTACTGATACACCCTTCTTTGTTCTCTTTTCACTAACTCTTACTAAAAATTTCCCCCCCTTTTGAGGAAGATGAATTGTTTACTGAAGACACTAATAAATAAAAATACGCATATAAATTGCATCAGATATTCACAGACCCTTGACATGAATTTATCAGCAATACAGAAGGCTCATCACACCAGTTACAATTCCATTTTCACCTGCCTAAGGGGCTATTGGCATTAATGTTACTTACTGCTTATAAGCACCCCTAGGCTCTAGGTAGTCCTTGTTATATTTTTTATTACAACTCTTTGAATCTGATTCTACTTTATACCAAGAGTTTCTGAAATGTGCTATATCTTCAATTCACATAGACTTTGGTAGACACTGGGGACAGATGAACTAGGACAATTTTCTACGTGTGTTTTTTTAATGAATATTAAATTATTTTAACCACATTTAAGACACTTGCTGGTGTAGTTGACCAAACATAACAAGCATGATCTGGACACTCCATAACCTTTAAAATGGCTGCATCTGTAAAAAACCCTAACATTTTTCACATAAGTGTTGTAAAGTCCTTTTACAAAGCCTAATAATTCACATTTCACAACTGGAGAAGCAGTGATAAATACAGGTTAATTTGGTGTTAAGCACATAAAGTAGTTGTGACTACACAATTTGTCTCAGTTTTGTTTTGCAAGATCAGTGACCTTTCCTGGTCCAGGAGTAGTCCTCCATGCATTAATTTTTGGCATGAAAGATTTCAAATAAGACATCTTGGAAAGGCAACATCCTTCTGGCACCACTAAAATCTTTATTGTCTTCCTTTGTCTTAGGTTAGAAATCATTCAAATTCCTTTTATTTTACCTTCACCTCTAATGAATTTATTTCTTTCCCTGGTTCTGTATTGGTTACACTTAAATTCCTACAAGCCCCAGTGGTAGGGATGGAATTGTCTAATTACACCACAGTTTATTGGGTTTTACATTTAAATATAATCCAACTACCTCTGTGTTTGTTTCACTGTAGTGAGATAATGAATTTCAACACCTGGAAAGTAATTTTCATTTAGAAATGAGCCTATTGCAGCTGATAATCCAGTTCAAAAAAGTGTTTGTTGAGAGGTCAAAGAACCACAACAGAATGCATCATTATCTTATTAACGAGAAAGAAACTATGCAGGTGTTGAATACTCACTGGCCTTAAAAAACAAGATTTAATGAGAAGCTGCCAGGTGTAAAATTCTACATTGCAGCACCAACTTCATTGACCTCAAAAGGTAAAAGACAAATACCAGAAGGGTATCCCAGAATCCAATATTTTAACAGTATATGATTGATAAGTAAGAAAGGTGGATGAGTATTAAAGCCTAATTATAATGAGTTAGAGAGTGAAATCTGATAATATCTAAAGGATATCCATCATCTACCAGTTATTTTAACCTCAGTTCTCAGTAAGAAACATGAATGACAGAAAAATAAATACATATATAATCTTCTCTCCTTCTATGAGGAAAACAATTATTGGGACATTATATACCAGGAGTTCAGATACTGCTATCTTTGAGACAGTCATTAAGGAACTGTTAGGTGAAATAACCACATTTCTAAGTGCTTTTCTCTTTAAGTTGATTTGCAAAAGATACAGCAGACAACAAGGAGACTGTTAATAAGAGTTTCTATTCATGTGAGTTTTGCATTTCAGTACAAAACAAAAGGGCAACAAAGCACATGAAAGCTTAGCGGTTCACATCTATCCTGAGAGCTCATAATGCACCATCACAGAGCTGTCTGGCCAGTGCAGCCCTCCATTGTAGACAAGGCTTCACAAACAACCTTGTTAGTAAGGCAAAGGATTAGGTGATGACTATAAGATTTGCTCCACATGCCAGGGATCAAGGGGTTTAAGCCTGTTTATTCTTCATGAAAGAGACTCTGAAGTCCATCAAGACAATGAAAACACATTTCTTCTTTACCTTGTCAGGTCACCTCTTCTCTTGATTATAGAGAAGATAATCCAGAAACACTAATCTGCTGCATTCCAATTAGGATGAAGGTTTACTCACAGCCTTAGAAAAAGAGATAGACAAGGTTCCCTCATATAGCATTTCTCTTAACGGCATCTCTATCAATGTCCTCATATCTGGTACTTCACATCTGGTACTTCCTTTTGCCTTCCAGCTGACTGTCAGGAACTTACTCTTGGAGCAGTGAGTTTAGGACAATAAGCACCCTTGTATATACAAGTAATAGCCTGACAGGATAAGCTAGATAACTTTACAGGAGTAAGGCAAGACAGCGCAAAGACTGTTGGGTTCTTGCCAATGCAGGAATACTGTCAGGAGGGGGTTTGTCCTTTTGTTCAGAAAAGAAATGTGGGATTTTCTTCATTACACAAGGCCTCACCTGCCATTCCTTCTGCTTTCCAAAGGGTTGGAGTTTAGAAGGTGGGAGCCCCTCTCCTATGAGGACAGGCTGAGAGCGTTGGGCTTGTTCAGCCTGGAGAAGAAAAGGCTCTGAGGAGATCTTATAGCGACCTTCCAGTACCTGAAGGTGCTTACAAGAAAGCTGAGAAGGGACTGTTTACAAAAGTTTGTAGTGATAGGACTAGGGGCAATGGGTATAAATTGAAGAGGGGCAGATTTAGACTAGGTCTAAGGAAGAATTTCTTCACGATGAGGGTGGTGAGGCCCTGGCCCAGGTTGCCCAGGGAAGTTGTGGATGCCCCATCCCCGGAGGTGTTCAAGACCAGGCTGGAAGGGGCCTTGGGCAGCCTGACCTAGTGAGATGTCCCTGCCTGTTGCAGGGGGGTTGGAACTAGATGATCTTTAAGGTTTCTTCCAACCCAAACAATTCTGTGATTCTAATTTTAAACCGAAAGCCACAAAGCGTTTATAGTGATCGTAAGATATTAAGACAGTTTGTGTGCACATACTGTCTTTGACTTATTGCATTTACAGAGCCAGAGCCCTCAGTTTCCATCTGTCAGGAATGAGGGGTGCGTATAGGTGTCAGGGGAATTCAGAATCCAGCAGAATTCATCTTCAAAATGCGCGGCAATCTTAGGCTTTGGGGCTGTTTGCTCATTTAGGAGACCCATAACCTAGCTGGAGCTCATTACTACAGTGATCATCAGGGTCCTCTGGGCTCATATTTGGGCTTAGTCTTCCAAATAAAGGATAAAAACAAAGCTCAAGATTTTGCACTGGAGCTAAAGTTATTTAATACCACCAGTAGTATTTATAGGGAAAGGGAAGCGGTATGTGACAAGTTTAGTGTATTGACCAGTAAAATTGTTGCAAGGTTTCACATTTAATCCAATGTGAAGTAGTCCAATACAGGGAAAGCAGTGAAGAATTCTGGGGCAGTTTTGCCACACTGAGTGAACAGTTAATGAGTGAAGAAGTGCAAAGGAAAGGGAAAATTTTAAACTCTTTATACTCCTTCTAGGCTTGGACCTGGCTGTTGTAACACAGGGGGCTCTGTGAGAGCCTCTGTTCACACTGTTATCACATTAAGATGCATTAGGTATGAGTGGAAAATGGTGTGCAATACATTCTAATTCAGCCTCCCCTGGAATGCTGTATGTCGTACTAAGGAAGAAAATAAAAATAATACAAGCACTGAGAAGTTTTCATGCAAAGAGAGACTGTAAGTCTTAGATAGGTTATCTCAGAAAAGAGACAAATAACAAAGGACATGAAAAGGGCATACTCAAAAAACAAAATAGCAGGGAAGATAGATCTGACATTACGATTCCACACACATCATAAAGCAAGAGTAAAAGGAAAGCTAATGAAAATGAAAGATTGTGGAATTGGAATCACTGAATAAATGCTTTCACTGTGCACGCTTATGTTATGAAACATCCTGCCACTAGTACTATGGATGTAAAGATGTGCACTTAGGAGTCTGTGCTATTTCAGCTGGGTCTGGACATTTATACATGTAGATTAAGGATATCCTGAATTACAATAATAGAAAAGAAAGCTGAAAAGAAAATTCAACCTCATTCTCTAGGGTTAAGTTGATATCTAAGTAGGGCAGTTTAAAATCTGACCTCAGGCAAGAAAGGATGTGAAAACATTATTTTACGTGTATCTGCTTTGCAGTTTTCAAAGTATCTGCTACAAGCCACTATTGGAAGACAAATCCTGAGCAAGATGGACCACATTTAGTACAGCAATTCATGTCTGTTAACGATTAGCTTTCCCAAGCAAATTATGATTTTATATGTTTTTAAACATCGTGTCGTTTAGTCTCTCCTCCGGTAAACACTTTCTGTATCAGAAATTACTCCAGAGAGGAGCCAGAATGTCTGACTCCTCAGACTTATGGACTTGCCAGCCTCAGAAAGGAAAACAAAGAGGTTTCACTGCTTATGATTTTGCTTATCTGTTTAGGCCTGCATATGTATGTTTATCCTAGTGTCTATCTCGGTTGTCTAAAAACTGTCTTAACACTTGCAGGCAGAGGTCTGAAACTAGAAAACTAAAAGATGCCAAAGTGTGAAGAGTTGTACTATAATTATAAATTACACATGCCAAAACCCATAAGAATGTGTATCAAGAAACCTTAAAGTTACTCATTAAAAACAAACAAAAGAACCACTTCTACTTACTGCTTCTGATTGTTTCCCTTAGCTATTAAATTCAAATCAATAAGGCTGATGGGAATTTGCTGTTGCTGTTTTGATCCATTAAAAAAAATGATACACAAAATCCCAGTCCCCTCAAGCAATCTGAAAAACAAGAAGATAAAAACTTCCAGTGTTTTCTATGTTCCCACAGTTTACTTGCTATGGCCTGGAATACGTTCTTTTTCTCTCTTTAAAAAAAAAAAACAAACAAAACCAAAAAGAACACACCATCACTTCGTTTCCACTGTGGTATAATACAGAGAAAAATGTGATTGCAGAAATAAGTCTAATAACCCTACTGCCTGATGCCTGAAATCACTCTCCAAGAGAAAAGGCTTTCACTAGAAACACATGATTTCAAATTCCTGCTTCTTCAATGCCTTTGAGAACACGTATTTCTCAAAGGAACTATGGCTAAGATGTACACAACAATAATGCCATCATATTTATCTACAAGATTCTAAATATTCATGTGTTACCAACTACTTTCCATTGTAGCAAAAGGCAACAGACTAAGAAAAAAAAGAAAGGGAAAACAACCCCTAAAAAAACCGCAAAACCAAGCCCCTCAACCTGCTTTTGTCAAGTTCAAAGATGACTCCGGCTAACAATGACTTCTCTAAATGTCTTACAGTGTTTAGGGAGCAGTAAGATTATGTTCTTCCCTTCATATAGAAGCCACAGAGCCATCAAAAATGAGTGGGATCACATTTTTCATTTGCACACAGACCAGCATAATATCCTGCACTTTCAAGGAATAACTAAACCCATTCTGGTGCTCCTAAAGAACTACAAAATTAATCCTGCCTACTCAAATTAAAAAAAAAAAAATCTTCTTACTGCTTTCCCAGTGCTATATGACTTAGCTCTTACCTGGCCCTTGACAGAATGTTTAATTAGGATTAAAACACCTCTCAAATAAAAGCAATATTTTCTAATGGTCCACAATCTCATACTAAATTAGAGATTTCATGCTGGAAAAGCTGAATTGATAATTTTCAATTAATTTCACTTTTGTAAAAATGGAAATGGCTACAGAGGTGAATTATCACACAGCATAATCAAAATATAGCTTGGTATCTTAGTTGATACGGCTTCAGTTTACTACTGTAGCAAGTAAACTCTAAACAGCAGGACATTTGGGATGGATAGTCATCATTATCTATTCAACTGGACACAAAATAATTTGTTACAGTCACTTGGTTTTATCATCACTTGATACTGAAAACTGACAAGCATCATAACTCACCAGCATTTTTGAAATCTCTTAATGTTTTGATCCTTCAGAAAATTTGTTTTCACTGGGTAATCTAGGTCTAGCCTGCTAGCTAATCGTAATTTGTTTCTTAAATGTATATACTAACCCAGTGTGTCTTATGGCAAGAATGAAAGTGATGAAAAGGTCCTGTCATGGTTCAAACAAATAGTTTCTCCAGCCTCTTTATGAATTCTCCAGGCGCATCCTCCTCAGCTGCTACACTTCAGATCTTTTATCTCAGGTAAATCACATGAGGCTTTCAGACCAGAAATGTCCTGCTGATTAACCGTTCATAACAAGAGGGCAGTTCTCTAACCTCATCTATTCTTTTCTACTGTCTACTGCCTCCTCTGCATGCTATATTATGCTCTCCCTTATTACTGGTACAGTATTCCTCAAACTCTGAGTCTCCGATTCCCTCTGTCCCTGGGCTCTCTGTTGATAAAGCCCTGTCTGCCCCCCTGTCCCCTCTGCATCTCCCAGCCACTCACTCCTGTCTACTCCCCCTCTGCTGGGAGAGCTGCTGGCTTGTGATCTAGCTCATCTGGTTTTACTTCTTTAGTGTTTCTATAGGCTTAATCCCTTCTACCACTCACTGCTTATTCCTGCCCTGCTGTTGTCCTGCTGGCACATCCCTCTTATGGGTCCAAGGGAGGAACTGAATATAGGAGCTGTTCCAGCAGGAAACTGGAAACTTTCTTTCAAGCTGGATCAGTTCCTTGATGCAACACACCTTACAGTCATGTGAGCATGAAAGCTGGTAACAAAAGTCGATGCTGCTTAGGGTGGATGAAACAGTGCATTTGCCAAATGAGATACCACAGCCCTGATGTCCTTTCATCTTAGCACTCAAAACGAGAGAGCACTGGAGGCACCTGACAACCGTGCTTCGGTCCTGATTCCTGGAGGTCCAAATTTTTAAGCAAAGTCTTTTGTCCTCTATATCCACTTCACTGGGCTTTCAAATTACCAAACTTTCACATAAATCACAAAAGACTAAGAAAATTATTATTTTGAGGGTGCTGCTAAATGGACAGCTACCTGGCTCCCTTTCCCTTCTAGAACTACTCTAGAGTCACCTTACATTCAGTAATCGTCATCTGAGAAGTCAAATATGTGCACAAATTATACAGTACTCTAATTTCACTTAAAATTCATCACATACAGATTGACATCTAGCGAAAACACAGAATACATTATCACATTAGAATGTATACTTTTCTCCCATTTTGAATTCAAGCAGCTATGAAAATCCAAAGTTCACTTGCCATACTGGCAGGAAGATCCCCAAAAGTTAGTGATATATTCTGTATTGGATGCTACTTCCCTCTAGTGTGCGGTCCCTGTAAAACCCCACTGATACCGAACTTCATAATCCTTAAAATTTACTTCAAAACAAAACCAGCTGCAGAGCTGTTAAGTCTTTAAAGTATGCCGACTGGCAAAATTATCTGATCTTTTCAGACTGCAAACAGAATTTGGTTCTAGCACTTTTTCCATCATCTGAGTAGAGCCAGCATACCTAAATATAATGAAGCAGCCATAAAGCTCAGAAAGTAAATTAACAGTGCAAGTTATTCTCATGACACTATAGAAAACTCAGACTTATCTGTCATCTAGGACTTGTACGGGAAGGTGATCAGTAACAGATAAATGATTACTCCTTAGATCCAGTAATCAGACATTTGTAATAAGATATTTTATCAAAGGAAATTTAAAAAGCATGTCAGAATTTGTTATAGTCTCCCTCAAAAGGTGTGATTGAGTGATTTTTTCACCATCTACACTTAATTTATAAGCTTGCACTAAACTAGCTCCATTATTTTGAGCATTATTTGAATCAATGTAACACATTTATCTTGCTGACAATCTGACTTTTGCCTAAATTGTAGATAACTGAGAATAAACACTCCAGGAGAGTAATTTCTGTCATTTTAAAGAATAATTGGGCTTGTGCTGTTCCCCTGAATATTATGGGTATTACAGGGTACACTTTCAGAAGTAGCTGCTTAACCTAAGCATTTCAAACCCCATATTTGTGTGCAAAAAAAAAAAGAATGTGAAACTTTCCTCTTAGACAACCCTTCTAAATTGTCTATGAAAACATTTTATTTTTTCCCTCTCAGGTTTCAAAATCAACAGTTAATGAGCTACATCAAGTTGTCATTGGGCCATAAGAGAGAAGAGAAATATGGAAACCCTTACTGCATAGCTGGAATTAATGGTCCCTGTTTTTCCTGATGCTCAAGTACCTCCTTCAGTAAAGGATTCATTTTCTTAAGGTATATTATCAATTACCCATAAAGACTAACTGTCCTTCTTTTTCTCAGTCTTCTTCTGCGGGCCACTTGCACAATCCCTAAAGAGAAATCCTATGGCTTCTCTTTAGCTTCTCTTCCACTAACATGCATGTAAACCAGCTGTGTCTGCCACAACGGCTCTTGGAGTAAAAAAGAAGCTGTGCAGTGGTACAGTTTTGTTGCCTGGAAAACTCAAACAAATTAAAGTAAACAAGTTTGACAACAACCAACAACACTGCAGTAACTAGTGAGATACTGAAATGTAAATAGCAAGTTGGTAGAAAGGAGATGTAGATATACACAGGCGTATTCTTTTACTATTCTTATGTAACTTGAATATCCAGGGTCCCTGATAAATCCAGGAACCCAGAACTATGAATGTATGCATCAACAACAATGGATTAAGGTGATCTTGAATCATTTGGGGCAAATACCAGTAAGATACTGTGTTCTAAATGGACCAAAAGAAAAATACACCCAAAAACTGTTGATACACAAGATGAACAGGTATTCTACGAAATAATACACTGATGGATAGGTCACCTTCACTGAGAAAACCATGTAAAACCTTATAATTTAGCCCTGAAGGGAATTATCAAAGCTGACCAAACCTAAGAGCATAAGCAGAGCCGTCTTTTTGTTGATTATAATGGTGTATCAAACTTGAATGAGTTGGACAGGCACATCCTGTTTTTTTCCAAACAGAGTATGCAGAATGATACTTCTACAAACTACAATTCTACTTCTCCTGTATTGAAACCGAGTAAGTATTTGTTCATAATTAGTGTAGGCCAAGCTGCAATTCTGCTGTGAAAACAGCAGCAGGCTTGCAGTACATGACTCTGGTAATTACCTGTGCATATTATCCTATTCATACTTTGATTTCGGTTTTGTTATTATTTGATTTGATAAGGAAAATTTTAATGTTGGCATCAAGGAACTGAATTCACATTCACCCAGACACCTTTAGGAGAATTTTATTTTGTACAGTGTTCTATTAAAGAAGCCATTATCCTCTTTCTTCCACACCCTCAAAACTCTTTTTCTGTTCTCTCAACTGCTGGATCAGGAACAGAAGCAAGAATAATGGAGTACCTTTCTTATAATTTAGGACACGCACCACACAAGCAAGTAAAACATCTTCATCCCTTATCAAAATACAAACTGAGGGAGGATGAAGATTGACTTTTGTCCTCTTTCTAGTTCCTTTTGTCCACCTGTCTAGTATGTGGGAGTTAACAACCCTATTTCTAGATTCATTACGAGTACAAGCTTCTGTACAACACAGAAAGGTGTAACCACTTTACCTTTTCAAACCAGTTATCCCTACTCACATCGTGTGTAGTTCAACCAGCTCTGCTAGCTTATCTCATAAATTCAGCTACCACTCCCTTCCACTCTGCCCACTTACTCTCACTTCTGAGTTGAAGTTTACTGCCCCTAACTCTATTGAAATGCTCTGAGTTAAAAATAAAATTTTAAAAACAACAGCAGAAAGAAAAGAAGAAAAAAAATAATAAAAAAGGGAGAAATGCATGATTACATGGTGAGTGGTCAGAGAAAGGGGTGAAAAATATTTCAAGCAAATTTGTTGCTGAAGTAAAATACACTCAATACATATAATAGTTCTTCCAGGCAGTGACAACACTTTTATCAACGGTGCCTGGTATAATATGGCCTCAGTCACCCATGGGAGTCCTAGATATTGTAATAGAAATAATTACAGACTAATAGCAAATACATCATTTAAATCTTCAGTGTTTCTTTCCAGTGAGGTTCTTTCTTCTTCAGTTGTGTTATTTCAAGAACTTTAGACCATTCAATCCCTAAGTTATTTTTAACAAAGTACCAGAAATGTTAAATGGTCTTCTCAGAGTATATACTGAGAATGTTGATTTATGTAATATATAACACAACACAATAGCTCATAATTGAACAGGTGAACCAAATTCAGCCTTGATTTTGAAACAAAGTATGTGTTTGTGGGGTTTTTCCTCCACCCTCTTAAAGCCACAAAGTCTGTTAGGGTCATACCTGCAAGTATGTAGTTTACAAAACTACTAAAAATCTTCAAGTATCATCATACTTTATTTCACGTGTCTATATTTAAAATCCTGTGGTAGCAGCACAACTGGATTTCCATGCATTTTTTACAGCAGTGTCTAATAAAGAACCATGCTCAAACTTGTAATGGTAATGAGTTTATAGACACCCATCTGTCTCATTTTTACCCATTCAAAGTGTTTTCAGCCTGTGGCTGTGCCTGAGGCAAAGTTATATCATCTTGACACGCAGAAATATGAAGTCTTCCCTTGGAGATTTCCCTTGCTTGAAAACAGCAGCACTGTAAAAGCTCCAAGGTGTTATAATTAAAAAAGTATCAGTCATTTATACAGTCAGCTAAAAGAAAATGACTGTTAAGAATTATTTTCATCCATAAAGGAGATCATTCATTATTCATCTGTGTTTATACTTTTAAATTACTGATTAAAATGCTGTGCTCCTTACAGAAAAAAACAACCAAACAAACAAACCATATCAAGTTTGTCTTAAATGCCTCCAAGGATTACTAATCTATGATCCTTATGTATAGCTTGTTATGTATATATTTAACATATATTTGAAAAGACATCAGTCAAGATGCATGTTTTCTGACCACTGCTTTGGGCAGCTGAATATAATGTGTCTCTCTAGAAATGCTAATATCATTTTAATAACAGACATGAAATTGAAATTTTAATTAAAGAATGCTTCTTTTTTATTATTTGATCCTTTTTGGTATGTATACAAATGTGGAATATAATTAGAAACATTGTAATTAAAGAAATAATTAGGCACTGCAGTCTGATATCACAAACATTTAGGGCAATTTCAAGCTTTTACCACCGTGTCAAATTAGCAAATTCCCTCCCTCATTCAAAGTTTGCTAAACAAAATCACCAGCTCTTTAGCCGTTTGAAATTATTAAGATACATTAAAAAGAAAATGAACATTTTATCTTGTTGGGAAGGGGAATAAAAAGATTCATGCATACATTAAAATGCAGAAATCAGTTTTTCTTGGACAAATCTGTGCAAACAAGTTCCTTTCCATGGGTAGTTTTATTTTATTTTAATTGACACGCTCAACCCGCTGCAAATAATTGTGGTGTTAATCTCACTACCTTACTTTGAACAGTAACTGAGGAAAAACTGGTCAATTTTAATCAATTGCCTTGGAGGAAGATGGTATTTTTTGACAGACTTGCATAACAGATGAAGCGCAAAATGAGATAATTGCGAGATGTTTGTCCTAGAGGGCACTAAGTTTGTAATTACATGTAAAAAGTTTCATTATACCCATATATTAACTCCCTTCCATACATGAACATAGGCTCGTAGAAAAATTCAACAAAGGAGGGGTTTGGTAGATTTGTCAGCTTTTAAAACCTGTGCTTACTTTATTATGCTAATGAGGGCCTTAGTCAACAGACTTTCACCTTAGGCAATCTTCTGTAAACTAAATTAATAAAATATTAGAACAGTGCTAAAAATTTGCCATGTAATTACTTTGCTTAGAATACATATACAAAGTACTTAAGTTCACATTATTATTATTAAAACCTAACTCAGAAAACTCTAAATGTCAATATTTACTCTTTCCTTTACTATGATCCCTCGCATTACCACCAAAATAATACAATAAAAATGGAGAGCACACTGTAGAAAACACCAACATAGAGATGGTATTTTCACAGAAAAGCAAATTACTTGGATTACATGGTGGATGATACAGTCTGACATCAGAAGCAAGGAAGCATAAAATCTAGAGCTGGTCTGAAGACCCAGCCTAAGACGACAAAAGCCTTTCTCCTGTCATTAGGAGGTTTCATTCAGACTCCTCATTCACTCTTGTGCAGAAGTTACACAGCACCTGGTTAAATTTTAGAAGTCATCTTAAAAGCAAAATTTTAAAAAAGCAAAATACAAGAAGCTTAAGAAATATATCTCAGTGGCCAGTTTTGAATTAATTTTCAAGGATTCAGCAAAGAGACTGTGGATAATGTTTTAAACTTTTAGCTGATCTAAACTCACCCTGCCTTGCTTAAGTAGTTAATACCATAATTCAAGACCTTAACAACCGAGGAATTCATCGAGGCTTGCGTGGGGAGAATTTAACCAATTCTGTAAACATTTTGCAAAAGTCTGAGCTCTATGGTGAAAATAGTCAACATAATTGATAATATTCTACTCATGACATTTGCACTTGTAAGGAGCAACAGAGTTTACTAGTTTGTATCTAGATTTAACAGCACAAGTAAGTAGGCCATACACTTCCTCCCAGTGCTACACTTTTCTCACTTTTGCATTATTTTTTCGCCTTTTTTAATGGTTTTCTGCCCATCTATGAAGGTACACATCTGTTGAGATCGACACCTAAATTGCACATCAACGTTTCTGATGAAAATAAAAAACGTCACGGCAATAAGAGAATGTTTTGAAAGCAAGACACTTTGCCAGTAAATTATAAGCTTCATTATCATAAAAATCTAACAAATTGAACCCACATCTCATTAACTGAAAGTACAATATGACTGCTGCAATATTCCTCTCCCAGAAGAGTCCTTACCTATAGGGGGAAAAAGATACAGATTTTGCTGAGAGGTGCCACTGATGAGAGGTGCCACTGATGATAGCGTTAACTTTATTTATTAAAGAATGCCTGAACATTCTGAAAATACACACTTACTCCTTCAACCTCACTGTTCTGATTAAGTAAAATACTAATAATTTTTATGAATTTTTACTTTTCTCTAGCCCAGAACCGCACTTTCATTTAAAGACTGAAAAGTATTTTATCTTGGCTTCTATTCTCATTAGCTAGCAACTTTTCCATTCCTTCAGAAAGAACAATCTGTAAATTGAACTCTTTTACATCTTGCTCTACACTTTGGACATATTCGTAACTAATATTAAAGAAAGATTACCCAGCTGTTACTGCACTTGCTAGGCTTAACTTTTATTTCTAAAGAAATTGCTTGTGTTTCTGTAGACTGTTAGAAACTATAATAACTTCTGAAAGAAGTCTGCTCTGCAATACATGAAATAAAGCATTGTAGTGATAGTATTAATTAATGAAGGCAAACTTTACATTAGGATTTGCAATCATGTCACACTTAGGAAAGCAATCATTTGGTGCTCTCAGCCAACATCCTAAGCTCATACTGCTATCAAGGGAGTTCCCTTAGTTGAACAATAAGAAGTACACTGTGAAAGGACAAAAACACAGCTCTCACCAGATTCTGAAAAATGACATCTTGCCACAGCACATCTGTATACAACTTACTTTAAGATAGCAGTAGAAAATATAACCCTAACTCTCTGGCAGCCTTCCTCCTGGTTCTCATCTGTATCTGGTGAGGTTTTTAGGGAATGGATGTTCCTGAAAGTCCAAGTAGTTTACTTTGACCCAGTTATCACTCTCAGACTCTCTAATTTTGGTACATATGAAACTCTTGAGAGAAACGATAAGTTTTCAACAATCTATAAATTCAAATACACCATGCAAACATGTACCTCTGGAATCTAAAAATCATACTCTTTCCAGCTGAAATGCATGGGGGTTTTTGTACAGGACTGCATGCATTGGAATGAAATAGAATAGGTAGGAAGGTAGAATTCTAAGGTGATATTACAGTATAATTTGCTTCTGAAACCCTGCCTCTAAAGGAAAAAAATACAGACAAAAAGTTAAAATGAATATATCTTGCAGAGAATTACTAGTTATGAAATCCAAATAGCTCCTCTTCTTTTATTCAATAATGAGATCAGTCTCTTTGGTTTTCTCCTGCAATAATACATATTATAAAAAAATCTTTGAAATTCTCTTTTGGTATCATGTAATTCAGTGAAATCTTATTCTAAGATTCTTTACTTTCCAAAAGTAGTTTAGACTTTAACATTGGACTCTACCTTACAAAAACAACCACAAAAAGACAATTACAAAACTCATATATCAAGTAAATATTGTATAAGTAATTATATATTCTGAAGAGAAAATATCAACTCTGTGTAGTGAAATGAAGTGTAGCTTGTTTCTAAATGACATTGGATAGCTTAAATTGGCAAACATATCTATTCTATGAAATCTAAGATATTAGAAAATATTTAATATCGAATGTTATTTATCAAATGCATGAAACTAAGGAGAGAGCAAATATGTTGAGCTTGGACGGTCAAAAAGGGTAATAAGAAATACAACTAAAGAAAAAAGTCCATCTACAAGAAGTTAATGAACCCTTGGCTGATGTAAATCAGAGCAAAATTAAATCTCTACAGCAACAGTTTTCCTGTCTGGTGGTTCTCTTCATACCACCTGGAGCTGCCTGTACACCTGATGTTGTGGCTGCTATTCATGCCAAGTCACAAGCAGCTGCTTGCCAAATAAGCTTGCTTTGATAAACAGCTAAAAGAACAGGCTACTTCTTTATTTTGAGAAGTCTCTCTGAAAGTGTAAAAGAAAGACAGTTATAATTCCTAGGATAAAGCCTCGTGAAAACCATGGATTCTGCTCAGACTGATGCATTAAACCCCCTGTGAGGCTCTCAGTACATCAGGCCACCTTGCATGTCTGTTTAATTACTACAGGTTGTCTCTTGCATTTATCAGTCTGTATGTGCTACTGCAAAGATACCGTCTCTTGCTTCTCCTATTATTGTTACCTGTAGATGCCTCAGTGGAGAAAAGTTTCAGTTTGACTGCCTATCTTCTTTACTACCTTGTCACAACAACTCTCACAACTTTTTCTTGCTGACAAGGGCATAAAAAGTAAGAAATATAGCAGCAAACTGCTCCTGTTCTTGTGGAAGGGTACCTTACTGCTAACAAAGCTATGTATATCGTCCAGGTATCCACAAATAGAAAGACTGCGCTCAGACAAGTTCTTGCTCCACTTGGTATTCCATTTTGGTTGCTGACCCTGAGATATTAACCCAAATACATGTCCAAGACAAGAGAGTTGGTTCGTGGCATCATGTGACACAGAAAGTATAGGCTGGATGGGACATGATATGAATGGGTGGTGGAATGTGGGAGGGCAAGAAGCCTTTTGGAGTAGCCTTGGAAGGCGGTTTTAAGCAAAGGAAACACATCTCATGTAGATAATGTTTGTTCAAAATGACCACAGAAACTGTTTCTTGGTCTGAACTATTCTGGTCTGTACCCAAGTTTCTCTGCCTTGAGTCTCTCTGGGAAAAAAAAAAAAATCATACTTGGAGTAGAAAATTAAAATACTTAGAGACCAGAAGAGTATCTCCAAAGGTGTTAGAGCTAAGAGTCCATCCTTCCAGAGATCCATCAAAGACCTCTGTCCTTAGCAACTGTACTTTCTTGGGAATTCTGATATAAGCACTAGCTTAATATATGTGTGATCTGAAATCATAGCCTGGCGAAGTTAAATATTAATAGACTTTTCATGTCATTGAAGTACTATCAAAAATTTAGAACTTCCTCCTGAAATAATAAGCCCTTATTTTAGCAGAAAAAGTCATCACACTTCTAATACTTCATAATCTGTTTTACACAGGCAATTGCTTTCAGGATGGCATGTCAAATTTAGATTCCATTAAGTTATTGTATTAATCTGAAAAATATTTACGAAAAACCCCTCATGGTTTTATGCTTAAAAAGGATTAGTTTTTTCCAAAAAAAATCCCCAAGCATTCCAGAATATTTTTGACTTCAAAAGACTCTGTGAGTTAAAATCTAGCCCACTGCCCAGATAAGCTGTGTGTATGTTAAGAACAATAAATACATTACATTGATACTTCTAAACTTTCCTGCAAACATGCTAAAACACATATCTGCATTTTAGCTAGGCTAAAGAAATATAATTATTTTTTGTTGCATAAAGTTATTGTTTATTTAAATATTGTAATCCTTATACTAAATTTAAGAAAAAATTCAATTTGATGGTACCAGTAAATACTTCAAAGCGGTTTCATCAAAGCTACCTAACATAATTCTTCTTTTTCTCTCCTGGTAACTATTTTACATTTACATAATTAGATCTCTACAGTTTCTCCTGCTGTTTCCTACAGATTGGTTAATAGGTCTTCCATGAAGAAAAAAAAGTTTTAAAAAGGAGTAGGACATCAACTAATCTGTGAAAGATACACTAATTTCTTGCGTATATACATTGGATTCATATGCAGGTGTGATGCAGTGAAGAAGAAAACCATATCATACACCTGAGACTTTTGGCATTTGGTTCAGATGTTTCCCGACACCCATCTTATTCCTGGAGAGATGGCTTGTCTGCAACCTCATAGATTGAGGTATATTCTCTTCTTAAATCCAGGCATTTTTAAATTCCACCCATGATCTCTTGTGACTGATGCAGAAATCGAGGTTGATTTAGCAGATGCATAGGAAAAAAAAGAGTCTTAACTATTATGCTATTATTTCCATGCCACTAAGTGTCAGGTACCCTTACCTTTTCAGTACATTTAAGCACATCTGTTACATGAAGAGAATGTACCAGATAACTTCATATTTTTGAGCTATAGTGCCTCATCTTTAAGCACTTCTGCTACAGTCAAATCGCACCATTGGAGTGTATGACAGAGAGTGAAAAGACAACGATGTGTCTGAAAGGGCAAAACCAATTCACTTTCACAACTCTTGAACACTTCTGACACATTATACAGAGATCCTAGACATGAATCATGACCAATCCAATTTCAGCAGGAGGCAAAAGAGAAATCTGAGCCATGCTGAATCTTCTGCTGTCTTTGGATACTGTTTATTAATATCTGGTGGTTTTGACAGCCAATTCTTTTTAGCATTTATGAACTGCACAGAGGGGAAAGTATCTATGAGGATAACAGAGAATATGAGAACCATCTGATTTAAATGCCAATCAACGTATGCCCAGGCTAGATGATCAGACTAGCACATGTATTTGTACAAACATGCACACACAAATATATGTATATATACATGTCCGGAAAAGTTTATGGAGAGAGTGAAAAGCAGGAGGTGAGAATACATTCAGTCTTGAGCTCCTAATTGTTAGGCTCTTTCTAAACATCCAGTTCTAGAGTTGCTTGTATTCAGATCTCACTAGCTGAAGGGACTCGCACTGCTGAACTCTAACAATGTAAAGAGTCTGTGTCCCAGACACTCAGAAAGCAAACACAAATGGAAATGGGAAAGCTCAGATTAAAATAAAGAAGAATTCATCTTTTCTACATATCAGACTACTAGTGCATCTTCTGGGACATGCTGCCTTTTTCATCCTTTCTGAGATCTATTTCACTGAGCAATAATGAAATTTTGAACAAGTGCTTCTGAACATTTCTGTTTCCAAGGGATGAAGAGTGTAATATTGGACCCTTTTACTGACAGTTTTGCCCATATTTTCAGTGGAACAGCAATACCATCTCAGGAGAGAAGAAAGCACACCTCTTTACTGTTCTGGTTATTAAAGTATGGATTTCAGCTCATTGGAATCCATCTTACACTTCATTTATTCCCTTTAATTGGTTTCAGTATTAAGAGCAAGATGATATTTATGTTTCTATTACACTGTAATTTATTTATTAACTTTGAATAATGTACTAAAGTGGAGAGCACTGACTGGGAAGAGACATTTATGAATTATAAGGGTAAATTATTGTTCCTTCAAAAGAACACAATGTCCCTCATCAAAGGCCTTGGAGTCACAGTCTAAGCACTAATTCTTACCTAATTTCTTTAAACAAGATCTGATGAATATCAATCCCTCCAAATTAGAAAACACTTAGAAAATAGGCTGGAGCTGACTGTAGCAAGGTGAAAAACAATTAAATCTGTCATTACATTTTTTACTCATCAATGTGAATTTACACAGCGCTGCTGATGCAGGGAAGCAATGGTCTCCCTAGCTCAAACAGACCTGACAATTTGCAAATTCCAACCTTTAGTTTCAACTACACATCAAAAAGTTCTGCAGTTAAAAAGTGTTTTCATGCTTTTCAGTTGGCAGTAAAGCAAATAATTAATCAGTTTCTAAATGGTGATGCAAATGCTGGGGTTTGCTTGTACATATTTACCATCTTCAAACACTATTTCAAAATTTGGCCCACTCAAATAAATCATCTATAAACTGCTTCTTGTCTGTTGTTTATGTCTCTTTCACAGTAGTTTAAATTTCACAAGCTGTTTTGTGCCAAATTCTTTGTTTCTTTGCATAAATAAATAAAATGCACAAAAATAACAACAATATTTCTATGTAACAGCAAACAATTTCCAGGCAAGACAGCTGTCTTCAACTGACATTGGACCTACATTTGCACTTTGGAACTGAGGAAACATTTCTGTGTTTTGCAGCTAAAAGCATATCTAATAAATGCAATTCCCTCAAAAACAGATATCAAAAGACGAGATAAACATGCATGGAGGTCCTATTGTCCTTCACAAATAAAGAGACAAACCTTTTGTCAGTAATGATTAAAAGGCAGTTTTACCAAACCCAGTGGCAGCAATGCAATAACACTGTGTAATTTAATGAAGAATTAGGACTGCTTATTCCGGGTGGACTTGTATCATTATTTTAATTTGGGGTCCCAGCAGCATATTTTCTTGCATCTTGAACTACAGGCAGTATATGATGCTGAACTCTGCAAGCTGTTTATTTGACAATGTAAGGAAATAATTATTACTAGAATTCTTTAATGTATTAAAATAATTTAGTTGATAAAATAAACATTCTCCAAAGGAAAAGGAAACATCCAGCATGCTTCCTGACTAATTTAACTTATTATCTGAATACCTCAAGTTGTTTTCTTCTGTTAAAATTAAAATCTAAGTCAGTTCTTGAAAGGTGAGATGTTAATTACAATTTGCAACTATAAAAAGGGGAGTCCCATGATACAGAAAAGAAAGACAAATGCTTCCAGCCTCTTGTCTGTATGCTAGGACATTACACATTGCTCTCTATTGCAGCCACTAAATGGAATGAAGCGAGAATTCTTATTTCTGATGTGTATTACTATTTTCTTAAAAAGCTCTTAAGCTCTCTGACAAAGAACCCAACAGCAGCCAGTTATACAAGGCTCGAGACTCAAAAAGATAAAAGCTATCTAGTTGTTGAGGCGTGAGAGTATTAAGCATCAAAAATGCTATCCCAGCTCTTCAGAAGGAAAAACATATCTTGGCAAGACTACTTTATACTTAATGCAGTGAACAATGAAGAGATGAACTTCAGTCAATATTTCATCTTTAACTAATTCTCATATTAATATAGCTCTGTTTGCATTTTTTTTAACTGAAATCCTATCCAGGCCTTTCATGCTAATCAAACTGTCAATATTCTATTGTGTGACATGGTCTGTATTCATTTAAGATTCTAGAAAATGTCCTGCCTACTTAAACGGCTGAGAACCAAATCCTTCTTACTGTGGGCCCCAACACTCATACTGGTGCTGCAGGGAATCATTCCAACCCTGCTACTTCTTCTATAGGCCACTTCCCTTTTCTTTTTCTCCACCTCTTAAGTGCTTAGTAATAATAACCATTCTCTGTGAGATTTCACATCTGCCTTATAGAATGAATATGCCAAAAATAGTACATTACATATAAAATGTTCCCCCTAAATCTTGACATGCTACTGTTCCCCAGTCCATTTTCCTCCAGTTCTAAACCACAAGCATCGTAGTGAGAGCAAAAAAGAAGCGGCTGAAAAACACAATTAGCATTTAAAGGAATGCCTGGAGCTAGTGCTGAAGTAGTTACTATTGATTTAGCTAGAAATTTCTTACCCTTGACTCAGCTCAGCATAAGAGAGTTCAGTCTTTTTCTTCTTTGACCTTCTTGGCCTAATTACAGGAGGATTCATGCGAGCGCAGGATAGCTGCTGACTGACAGCTCTCTTTTACCCAATCACAATCCCAATACAACTCTAGCATGGACGTTTCAACTTTTTAAAAGTGTTTATTATTTACTAATTAGCAAATTCTAGTCTTTCCAGTCTCATGGTTTCTTAGCAACACTTACAAAGTTAAACGTGTGCTGGCCCAAAGCAGCGTACTTACAGCATGAAGTCACATCTATTAGCAGATCTTTCATTTTTTCAGACTTCATTTTGCAGGAACCACAATATTGTAGGTCTTTATTAAAAGCATTTTGAGACCTGCATTATATATAAAGTAAAACTCAAAAAGTTAAAATGGCATTTTCTCTGTTTTACACAAAGCTCATTGAAGAAAAATGCACTGTTTGGGCAATAATGCAAATTTTTAACTGCTTCACTATTATTAAGAAAGTGTAAATACGTGCATGTAAGCTTCCCAGCTGGAATTTCAAGATAAACGTCAAAAGAGTTCAACAACACAGAAATAATCTTTACAGTCTTTTCAGATTGGAGGCTATGGAAAATCATTACTGGCTGAGAAGTCACTCGCTTTTCCAGCAAGTCCTCAATTTCTCCTACCCATCCAGCACCTTCAAAGATACTTAATTCTCTAATTACCCGTGTTTCTTCCCCTTAGTCAGGGTTTAGAAATTACATCAAACTACTCATGTTCTACTTAATTCCTTGCCCATACCAAAGTGTCCAAAGTCCCATCCCACCCACATGGCTAGATTCAGGTTGCTAAGGGACTGAGATGGAAAAATGAGTTCAATTTGCTGCCAGGTTACTTGCTGGAGGTAGATTTAAAAGACATCAGAGTACATAACTCAAGGGAGCTCATAATAAGGAAAGTGAAAACCTTAAATAATTATGAATTATTTCAAAGATTCAAGAAGAGAACACTAAGTGATCTCGGCAATCCTTTCTAATGTTAAATTAAGCCTTTGGGAAGAATCTGATGTATTGGATTCTACGACAAGCAAGTATGTCTGAAATGCCATTGGAGATGTGAAGACAGTACTAGTGTTATAAAGCTGGTTTGCATCTCCTGACCCTCCACCTATATACTGCTCAGAATTTTACAAGAAAAAAGTGTTTCTTATTTTCTATTCTCAAATACTACCGCACCAGTACCATAACTCTACCACTAACAGTATTTAAATAGGCATGGTTATTTTTTATTTCTTTGACAGTTAAATGAATAAAATGTATTTTGTTAGTGCTTCTTGGATTTGCTTTAACCTGAAGGAATTCCTTTTGGTCTGGCATCATTATGTCTTCATTTCATGTATATAATTCACTAAAATATCAGAAATTCAACATTTTATACCAACTGTAAAGCTTAGATGTTAATCTCAATTCGGTCTTGGTAACAGCATGATGAAAACAAGCAGGCTTTCTTGGGAGAACTAGTAGGCAAATAAATGGTTAAAGTTCAGTTAGCTGAAGTTTTGACAATTTGGAGTTCCTGACAGTTTTCAATAACTCAGCCAGAAGATTCCCCAAGATGAAGACATTTTTCTTTAACAAGCTGTTCCTTTTTAGTTATATCAACATCGCAAATAGCAAAACGAGCTTTTAAGAATATAACCGAATATTGTAGATGAACTTCCTATTGTACTCTGTACATTGTGAAGCTGGAAGTTATTCCAAAAACTTACAATGGCTTGAACTGATACGTTCAGCAAATCAGGTCACAGCTCCCAGCTGTAAGGAAACATCCCCAGTGCAGTGTGAGTATATGCTTCCCGCATTTTCACACCTCCGAATGAAGGAGTTGGGAATCATTACGAACATCAAAAATAGTTTCTGTACTATTTGCAGTTGTAGAACCAAAGCCAGATACAGGCAATATGTCAATAATATCTTTCTAATATACTGCATCTCTACATAGTTCTATGAAAAGGTGGCAATGACTTTATTTCAGGCCTATGGATGTTCTCAGAGTCTTATTTTTGTTCAAGGTATTAGTAACTCTCTATTGACATTTATCCAGAAAAACCTTTCATGTAAAAAATGTTACATTCTAGAAGAGAGTGTCCACAGAAGGTAGCACATTTAAATCTCTATCTTCTTTGCTGGATTCAATTATACTTTAAAATTCTCTTTTTTTGTTCTTACCATTACAGATGCTTACAACACACACATCCAAGGAGAGGTCCTATTAGTACAGTGAGAATGGGTTAAGGATTTTTTCCCTCTTATGATTATTACAATTATTATTGCAAGAAAAGATTCATGTTGTGCTGTTTATTATTTATAGTCCTCATTATATTCTTTGTCATAAGACCACAGCAACAGAATTTTAATGCTTCATATATTTTGTGGAAGATAACAGTAAGTGTACTACTTTGACCTTTTCAGTGTCCTGTAGTTTGATTCATTAACCATTCCTATTCTTTCATATTAACAACATCAGTAACCTGGGAAGAAGAGGTAGATCGGGCAACCAATCAAAACCCAGAATACTGAAAAGTTTAAAAACTAGATTTATAAATCTGTTCAAAGTTTATAAACATTTCCAAACTATGGTTAGTATGAAAATTATATCTCTGTCTTCCGGCAAATATTATCTCTAGAATACAACTAACGTAAATAAACTACTTACATTAGCTTTTGAGATTGAAAGCCCTTGCTCTTTAGAATAAGTCAAAGGTGAATGAGCTCATTATACAGTCTATTTCTCATATTCAGTGTCTATCAATTTATAGGTGTATAGGTGCGGTTTGAGGAAATACCATAATTGTTGCATTGTCATGTAATAAAGATATTAGAAGTGCTGGTGGGAAATGCTGTTTGTAAGACGTTGTAAGGAAAAAATACATTGAATAACATGCTTCTGGTTCCCAATGAAGATTTCAAGATGGAAAACCAGCATGGCTTATAGACAATTATTTCATGATCACTAAGTACTCTCGAATGATTTCTTAGACAGTGTTTACTGCACAATATGATTAGACTCTTGAGTACAATATAAAGAGACTCCAATTATAAGTAAGATAATGATGCTAATAGCAAATAAAAGAAATATAGGAATACAGAGGAGACATAAGAAATTCCTTCATAACACCATTCTGTTTTACTACTGTAGTCACAATGTAAAGGCAGGATTATTTTAAATTTCTTTGAAAGTTAAACAAATGATAAAGTATCAAAGCCATGTCCTTTATGTGCCTTTGCTTAGCTTAAAATATATCATAGTACATTTGCTTGTGCTATTGACTGCAGCATAAAGAAGATACTGCAGCTCAATAATTCCCTAAACTAGTAAAGATTTTATAAAAATTTGGTTATGCTTAAACTCCTAGAAAAGCTCTATATCCCAGGACAATGTAGAGTTCTGTATGAGAAATATATACACACAAATGAAGTAAATGAATTCTGTAAACTCACAATTTCTTTACCTGATTCCTATTAAATCTGGGGTTTACTATGTATCCATAGATAAAGAAGCATCGGACATTATCATTAAAATTAGGTTTGTTAGAGCAAAAGGCCCATGGAGAATGAACTTACGGCTTCAAACACTCTGCCATAACAGACATTGAGGGCTTTAGGAAAAAGATCTTTGCATTCCTTTTGTCTTATTGGATATTTGAGAGCTTGTTGTTTCCCTTTTTCACATTCTCTGCCACTATGTTGTTTAACAATTTGCAGAGGTGAAGCTAAGAGGGATATACCTGTTTATATTCAATGCAGTCTTCATCAAACAGACAATAAATGTGTTTTACTGCTCTTCCCATGGTAAGTGTTATTGCCTCCTCTATGTAAAAAAGGCCATATATTTTGAGATCTTATAGTCCCTCAATAGCTAATCAGGAACTCATATCATGAGAAATATGCAGAAGACAATGGATAATGTCACAGCTGAATGTTGATTATTCCTTAAAAAAGAAGCTTCTATTAGCAATAGGTCACTTCTGCAGTATAATGGCTAACTCTCAGCATAAATTACTTTTTAAATCAAATATGTTTATATAGTAGGTATTCTTTAAAGATCATCAGTAGAACGTAATATACTAAGACAAATCACAAGATGAAAATCCTTTCCTGGCAGTAGGTTTATTCCTTCCTTGTTACCTGGATGAGTGCATAAACTGTATATTGTTGTCTCTACAATCTCAGCACAAACTCACCTTGTGTTTGCAAAAGTTTCCATACTAAATTTATTTTCTGTATTAATAAGTCAGAACATTTCCACAAAATGCATTAAAGAAAATATCGTTATGCAGAGTACTGTGAAAATCTTTTAGTATTTTCATATTAGCAGTAGCATTTTATTTCATCTGAGCTGTTTTCATGATATGCTTGCACTTATTTGGCTTTGCCAGATGCAAAAGAATTTACCATTTACTTTTAAGGCACTGGTGTCCCTGCCTGCTTGCCTTTCTGCACTTAGCATTGTGCTCACACAAAACTCCCTCTGAGGGAGTTTTCAGTAAGTACTGCCTCAAGAAGTTGTACAGTTTTCCATGCTCCAATCCAGCTCACTACAATAACTCCTGAATAGCTCAGTAACAAGTTAAAAATAAAGCCATCTAAACAACAATCTCATCTGACAAACTAGCCTAATAATACAGCCTGAAAACATATTATAACACCACCACATCTGTCCAGAGATATTACAGTTCCTGCCGACTCACAAAGCTTGAATTAGGGGAGATTTCAAGCCTTTACTCTCCAGTTCTTCTATAATATCCAGGGTCCATAGGGATGTTCACGCTCCAAAGAGAACTTGCTCTTCAAAAGCATAGAGGCAAAAGGAATGATGAAGTTTTCCTGGAGCTTCTTTAATTTAGCATTTCAGAATCAGAAAGGCACATGACCAACCTCTCACATATTTATGTATGCTCCTGTATTTTCTACTACTTTCTCCCCTCAGTATCATAGAGGTTTTCCTCCTGTTTTTTGTCAAGAGCATGTTTTAAAACAAAATCACACAGAACATGAGCCATTCTTTGTTATCCCTAACAGTAGATTTTATTCCGATTTCCTTCTCACCATAACATTTAATTGTACTAGAAAAAAGCTCTGTGGATAACATTCACCATTTATTTACCATAAGTTTGACAAAAGATAGCATTAACTTGTCTTCAAATTATTATAGATGTAAGGTCTAACTATCCGTATTTATTTTTCAACTGCAAACATTCAATTTATATGTTTTGAATAGGGACTGAGTGCAACAGCACTTTTAAAGTTCATATTTTATACTAGAAAGGAGAAAAGGGGTAAATTTATGGTAGAAAACCAGAATAATGTGAATTACTTCCCCCTTTAAATGCTTCAATTATCATCACATTTCTGCACTCTTTCATGCTGCCCCTATCCCTAAGGCACAAGATACAGATGTCAGTAGAGATGCAAAATAAAACACTTCAGAAATATTCACAGCCAGTGTGACATAGCTGGGTATGTTTCAAGTACAATTGCTGGAGGAAAAAAATACCATCATTAAGGTGTTAAAAAATTAAAAACCTAATATAATAATGAACATACAATTGCAGTATCATACCATGCTGCATACTGAAATTGCAGGGAAAGTGCAATTAAGAATTAAGCCCTTTCCTTTTCACAAACTAGTAGGAATCACAAATATGTTAATAATGCACTTTCTGTGAATTAAACAAGTTTTTTCATAGTACTCCTTTGTTTGCTACACTTTCAAAGGCAAAATGTGCCATAAAAGTCCTTGTAGGTAAATCCATCAAGCGCTGCAGATCTATTCACATTTCAAGTGAAGCAACTTATTTAACAATTTCTTAGGCAATGTCTCTTGGGTTTAGCTGTAGGCAGGAAATGAAGTATAATTAGCACTTTTATGTGGCATTAACAAACAATCTTGTTACTTCATTACTTTTTAATATTTGCACCAGTCTTCTGAAAGCAGATTAAGACCAACTGTAATTTCCATATGTGAGAATCAGTGACTATAAAGCTCAAAGAATGTTCACTTTAATCAAAACCACTATGATGTCCTCAATTATTATTTTTATTTCCCCAAGATCTTTTTGCAAACTTAGTTTTATTTGAGGGAAGTGCTAATCTAGAATGTTTATTCACTTGATCCTGATTTTTCAGCTCACAGGCATGGCCAGGGTCATGAAGAAAGGCTACATTTACCAGGACAGAGCTGAATTAATTCTTTATTGAAAAGATATAACGATGTTAACCCAAGTCCTGAAACGAGGAAAGAAAACCGTAGCTATTCTGAATTAGAGATAGGTCTGACCGGAGAAGTTAAACAATCAATTAGGATTTCTCAGCCCTCTGCCTGTGGGAATACTTGAATCCTTCAGTTTTATTTGTTATAACAGTAATTGATACTGTTGGACAGTTTAGATCCTGGTATATTCTCTGGAAGACTTTCCCAGAGCACTGGGCACATGAGCCTTTGGGGTGTTAGGTAAAAGCTGCCTCTGAGTAAGTTTACTACACATACTGTAAATGAAAATGTGATATAACAAGCGATCTAACACTCAGACTGCACATGTATGCACAGTTCCCCAAAAGCTGCAACAGAGAAGGAATTTCAAAAACTTCTTCAGCAATTTAGCCCCACGTTGATGCTAAACAAAACCTTTCCTTCTTAATTGTTTATGCTGCAAGCCAAGATCAGTGGCTCAGAGCTTGCATCTAAACTGGAAGTAGTAAAGGTTATTAAAATCTTTGTAATCCACGCTGTTTTTTTTTTTAGTCTGGACCTTAGGAAGCATTTCTTTACTGGGAGGGTGGTCAAACGCTGGGGCAGGCTTCCTAGAGAGGTGATCGATGTACCAAACCTGTCACTGTTTAAAGAGGCACTTGGACAATGCACTTAATAACACACTTTATCTTTTGGTCAGTCCTGAAACAGTCAGGCAGACAGACTAGGTGATCACTGTAGGTCCCTTCCAACTGAAATAATCTAGTCCATTCATTAGCTTTAATCATAACTCTAAATTACATACTGAATCTTTGTAGCCACAGAGAACCCAAAAGAAGTAATTTTTTTTTATTTTCAGGATTGCTCTTTACCCTCAGGTTTTACACATAATCAAGGATTTTATATTTGTATTTTATTAATTAAGGACAATACATCATTATAGTAAATTTACTTTTTATGGCCAAAACCTACATCTTTGATTAGTTTCTTTTTGTTTCGAGTCACTTTGCCTCATGCTGTACAGAGAGTTACATCCTACAACTAACATGCGGATGTGTATCACAGTATCTTTTCCAGCAGGACTGGAAATAACCTTATTCACTAAGGGATTTATTCACTATCATAAGCTTATAAGTAACCAGGTAAAATTGTAAAGTTAGTATGTGAAGGTTCAAAAAAGCATTAACCTAACTGATACTTAGTGGAATTTTTTTGGGGGGGGAGATGTGAACAGCACTCAGGGCTGGGAAAGTACTTTTTTTGAAGTTCAGCAGGTGATAAAAGCAGGCTTAACAATATCAAATGATAGCTGAGAGTCAATTTACCCTTCCTAAGTGAGAAACACTAGGTAAATCTTGGTAAGAATTGGAGTAAAAGGCATTCATCCTTCGTCATATAAGCTAGAATCCAATAATCAATGCACCAAGACATTGCACAGCCTGATCATAGAACATTTTCTAATCAAAGCTGAGTTGTTTTTGTTTGAACAGTGCAGTTTGATTGATCAAGACATTTCCTTGTCCAAAATACACAAGGTTCAGTTTACTTTCACCTCCACCAAAGTAGGACTGCCTATATCCTTTTATATATTCTTAGTGTGTTTTACCTATAACCAAAGGCAAATTTGATTGAGTTATCTAGGAGACCTGCTCCTGAAAACTATTTGGTAAAAAATGTAGTGTCTGCAAAATGAACAAAGCAGCATGTTCATACACACGCTTTAAAAAAAAAAAAAAAGAAAATTGGAACAAAATAAAATCAAAAGAAAAAGAACTTAGATCCAGAAACCCAGGTCCTCCAACACTAAAACAATAAGACAGAAAAATTTGAGACATCACTCTGAACAGGCAGGAAAGGGGAAGAATTGTATTTATCAACCAGAGAAAATGAAGGCACAATAAGCAAGATATAATGACAAAAGTCTATGTGACAGATTAAGTTATAAGAAAATTCAAGCATTAATAGATTTAGTGTCTGTTAGACGTCCAAAGCTATATCTTAGCAATCACAACTGCATGCAAAATACACTTGCTGAACTGCAAGTAGTAGCCACCATATTCTGTTCAGTAGGAGCTATTTATGAAAGGCAGCACAACCAAAAAGTAAATTGTAGTGAATTACAGCTACAGTATTGGCTTCAAACAGTGGTCAGTCTAGCTTGAAAGTTCCCTAAATGATGGATTTTAGCCAGATCTTTAATGGCACTTGAATATTTTTATTGTGGTAGCATTATGTACTAGCATATTAAACATTTACTACAGGCATTTTCTGGATGTGAGTTGAAAGATTTGAAATGCTCTTCAATGTCTCTGAAGTGCTATGAAAAGAAAACATAGAGACTGTATATATCATGTCATTTCTAAGTCCAGCGTACATGACAAATGAATGTAAATTGTATTACAAAATATCTGAATTTCCTACTTTCGTTTAAAACACACCTCTTTGAATATCATTTTTCATTTTATGTTTCACACATATAGAGGTTGGCAAAAGAAAGCAATGACATTCACAACATCCAAAATCAATACAGTAGCAATTTAGTTGATTAGTTAGACTTCGTCCTCCAGGTTTTCAAAATATTTTGGACAGCATATATTGAACTCTTGACAACTTAGCAACTGGTGGTGTAATTGGAGGTACTAGCTGGCACTACCCAAGCACTTAGATGTAAACTAAGTGCTTACTGCAGGTAGTGAACTTCTGAAAATGTGGACTTGAATTAACTTTTTGAGCAATGCTTTAGTTTTTATGCTTACAAATGCTAAGCTTTAGCAATGGAAAGGGATTTACATGTTTCAGTGCCCACTGTACATTTTAAGAACAAATAATAATGATACAGTCTTTGAACCAAATGAACACAAATAAAACACAAAATGAACTAAAGCCACATACTGTATACGCTTTCTTCTTAAAATATTTGAAATGTGCATAGATTACAGTATGATCTATTCAAAATGTATTTTATGCATAATCTTGCTCTTTCCTAATACCATCAGATGAGTGGATTTTATAATCAGAGGCACTGTCAGCTTGACACATTCTGAGGTTCAAAATGTCAGATGCACTGTAAACAGGCTCAGAGTAAGCCAGACACTTTAGAACAGGGAGACTGCATGCTGACTTCAGATGTAGAGGATAGATGAACGCTCTCTAAACTACACAGAATAATACATGAGCCAATAGTTGTTATGAGGGCAAATTTCTTTTGAGGGGTTATGATGAACAGGATAACTATGGAAACTGGAGCATCTATCAATAAACCTTATTACCTTTCTCCCTGAATTATCCCTTAGAAACATGTATGTTGTATCAAGATAAACACACTAAAATATCTACTTATTTCAATTTCTTTCCTATAAATTTTGTGGCTGTCCACTCTTTCTCTCTCCATCATCCCCCAAACTGTTTAATTAACACATGAACAATTGAGTTGTCTGTGAGTAAATATTTGAAGGAGATTAATATCTACACAGCCATGAGAATGAAGAACTATGAAGTCTTCTATGTTTTTGAAGGAATCAGGAAGAATCTAAGCCCGGATAGAATGTCATTTATTGAAATATAGTAATTTCCATTTTTTTCAATTTCCATTTAGTTGCAAAGAATACCTTACATAGGTTTCATGGTATATCTGCATAAAAGCTACCAAAAAATGTGGATTTCACTAGGGAAACTAGCATTTAATTGACAAGTCAACGTGAATACATCAAAGGAAAATTTTTTTCTAAAGCAAAGATGTTTGAATTAACCAAAGGTTGATAGGATGAAAGTAATATTAGCAGCAATGCACTATTTCTGTGATTATAAAGCTGACAGATAAAGGTTTGTTTAAGGGAACTATTTTTTAAAAAAGAAAGAGACTATGTATTATTGTAACAGTAATGAGGCCAAAACATTTTAATCATACTTTCCTCTGGGACCAAACAGTGAAATAACAAAAAATCAACAATTTTGCTTTTAGTATGTAAGAGGGAACACATCTAAATTAATCCTGAAGCCTTTCCCCTAGAGACTTTTTCAATGCACAATAGGCACCACATTTCACACAGAGTTAGCCTGACAATTCTCCCACAGGAATTCCCCAGGGATAGTTACAGCTTGGTAAATAATTATGTCTTAGAGAACAAAAGCAGGACTCCCAAAGACTGGAAAGCAGAGTAGCTGAACTACTGGCTCCTTCAAGGACCGTTTAATCTACACTATCAATTGTGATACAAGTAGGGTGGTGTCACTGAAGGACTTGAGATACCAGAGTCACTCCAGCCTAACTGTATCCTTCATTAGCTGAAATAGTGGAGAAGGGTGTAAAGACACAAGCAGGTCATTAAAGACAAGATGTTTCTTAACAGCATCATGCAAAGACCTATCTACACTTCATGTGTAGGCCAACATACTTTGGAGTACAAATCTGCTCAAGTCTTCACCTAAAAACTTGCTTTGAGCAATCTCAGCAGTCAATCCCTAAGACTGCTTTTAACAGCGTAAGGTAAATTTTAAGTTGGAAAATGTTATTGACCACCTCTGGAAGCATATTCTTTTTTGGTGTGTTTCTCTCAGTCTGCGTAAGTTTGTTCTAAAAACATTAGCATTAATGTCAAACATTTTTATTTTACTGGTTACGATTAGTTTCTTTCAATATGTGCAGATGCCACTGATGGAGGCTGCATTAACTGAATATTGCTCGTACCTCTCAGCTAAGGCTGGGAGGATTGTGGTCAAATTTTTCACCCCATAAAGAATTTACAAGAAAACTAATTCTCACTGAATTTTGTCAGTTCCTGATTTAAAACCAAAGATTTGTCAAGATTCTAGTCAATGCTTAGTCATGGGAAGGTGGGGAGAAAAGAAATGATCAGTGTTCCATAACCTGATCGGATATTTCTTTCCAATACATATATATAGATATAACATGTAAAATTCCTGTATTGTCGCTATATTTGCCAAACTTCAAAAGGAGTTTTGTTCATTTAACTTTTGTTTTATGATAATTTGGTGTCACTGTGTTACCTTGACAATTTCTGTTCTGAAAACACTAGATTCAAAATATTGTAACTTCTTCTTGAATATATCATAGAATCATAAAATTAACAGGTTGGAAAAGACCCACCGGATCATTGAGTCCAACCATTCCTATCAAACACTAAACCATGTCCCTCAGCGCCTCATCCACCTGTGCCTTAAACTCCTCCAGGGAAGGTGAATCAACCCCCTCCCTGGGCAGCCTCTGCCAGTGCCCAATGACCTTTTCTGTGAAAATTTTTTTCCTAACGTCCAGTCCGAACCTCCCCTGGTGGAGCTTGAGGCCATTCCCTCTCGTCCTGTCCCCTGTCACTTGGGAGAAGAGCCCAGCTCCCTCCTCTCCACAACCTCCCCTCAGGTAGTTGTAGAGAGCAATGAGGTCTCCCCTCAGCCTCCTCTTCTCCAGGCTAAACACCCCCAGCTCTCTCAGCCGCTCCTCATAAGGCCTGTTCGAGGGAGAATAAAATCCCTGTACCTGTTGTATCTCACAGGCACACAAGGGTCTACCATTAAAAAAAGACAGATTATAAGATAAAGGTAGTGTTAATCAATGAGATTTAGTGCACATAATAAATACCAAGAGATGAAGGCTGATCCATTCAGTCAAGCGGCTACCTACACGGAGTGGTTCAGGACCATTAATGATGATGACAAACAGTAACAGCTCTAAAAGGCACACTACCTACTGAAAGGCTGTAGTGGAAAAGTGAAACTGATGCTTCATTCAGGCTTGTTCCTCAACCGTATCCATCTATAACAAGAGGCAATTAATATGTGGTTATATATACAGTAATATCTTACTCTGTATAGAAAAGTAAAAACTATGATAGAGAGAAAGATTTCTAAATTTAATAATCAGATTTTATGCATTTATAAGGCACTAAAGTACTTGATAAATTCCCTGTTAGGGCAATCATATCTGCAGACCAGGAAAATTAGTTGCCAAAAAATCATTACTTCTGCACTGGTGCAAATCTGGTGGAACTGGGATAACAATAAACCCTCTGCTGCATGTTGCCTAACAACAAAATATTGTTTTCCTTTAGCATTAATACTCAAAATTTTACTGATACTAAACTTGAATTTCTTTATTCTGTTTGAAAATGGTGCAATATCCAGTTGAGTTGCCATGATTAATTAATAATACATCAGGTGACTAATAAAGAATGGTAGCTGTATGTCACAGAATTTCTAGGTTAAATTCAAATTCTGAAGGACCTCAAGCTGAAAGTTTTCTGCTGACAAATGGTGTAATTGAATTTCAATGAGCTGAAAATCAAGTCTTTTTAGACTCCTTAATTTTTATTAGTAGCTTTCTTTGTGACAATCCTACTGTGATTACGAAATGTTCAAATTATTCTACATCACTTACACCCCAAATTTAAGTAGTCTTCCCAAATCTATTACCCTAATTTTGAAAACATATTACTTGCTATTTTTAATTGACTCCTTAATGTGTTGAGGGTTTTTTAACCTACATCTACAGTGGGAAACTTAGAAGCACTTCCAAGCATGTATGGTTTTGCTTTAGAGCAATTTTTAACACCACATGTGGAATGAATATAATACATATCGCCTACTCATTTTAGATGAAGTCTCCACCTACTGGAATATTTCATGATAGGTAGTTACACCGGTAAATCCCAAAATTAACTCAAAAGGCATGTAAATAACTTGATTTTTTCCATGATGGCAATGACAATACATATAACTAACACAATTAATAGTAGCTGTTAAACCTAAATTGATAAGCGTACCTTCTGCAAAAGAGTGAGCTTCTTTATCTCATAGGTTAGTAATGGCAAGACTTATCCTCAAAGACATCAGATCTGAAGTATATTGCAGTACATTCAGCACTGTGAGGTCTGCCCTCCAGGCAAATAACAAGCTTTGTGGTGCTGCTTCAGATCAAATATTCCCTAGAGCTACAGACTGCTGACTATACATGGAAAAAAGAACAAATGTTTCTCCTGCATTTCTGTGTTCCTTGGACATGTCTCCAATTGTAGGTAGTACAGTGTTGCCACTCAGTATGAGCTGAGTAGGAGCAACTTTCTTGATGGAATTATGCATTATTCACAAGGAGAGAAACAGAGAGAGCTGGCTCTGAGTTGCTGAGTGGTTTTGTTCCTTTTCTGAGAACAATACTTCAGCTTAACAGCTTTCCTCCTTCAAGATTTATCTCCTGGGCCTTCTAACTGGCCCTCTGCAGTCTCTTAAAAAGAAAAAAATGAAACAAAACAAAACAACCAAACAAACAAAGAGGCAGTAAGTGGCACAAAGAGTCTTGGCTAAGCATGTCCATCTGGGGAAGTATGCTGTCAGATGGAGAGAAAGCAGTGGTCACTGCTGGGAGCAGATCTGAATTAGCATCAATACAAATTGAGGACAGCTGGGAAAGGACACACTTTCAAAAAAGTTAAGTTGAAGCAATCTGGCTGCATGTGCAAACTGCACTGGAAAAGCAGTTCTCTGAATAAAGGAGTTCAAAATAAATAAAATAAAAAAAAATAATTAAACACTTTGTAGCTGAGTTAACTGAGCATGGATGCAAACACACATACCAACACACCATAAAATGGCTAAGTAGAAATTTCCATTTCCTGATGCAGCATATGTTAAAAAAAAAGAAATCTAACTTCATGGCTTTCATTTAAATGATTCTGTATATAAAACCAACTTTTTTTTCAAAAATAAATACACAGTCTTACTTACATTTGCTGGTAACCACAAATATAGGAAGAGACTGCTAATCCCCAGTGCAGAAAAAAATGAAGGCAAACTTTTGCTGCTCATGTGGTGATGTGCTCTGAAGAGATACAGAGACATCCTTCTTGAAAAGGAAAACAGTGAAAATTATCCCTTTCAGAGGAGTGGTGAAATATGACCAAGGAGAACCTATCCTACAGGTTTCACTAGGTACAAATGACATCAATGGAATACACCTTTAAGCCTTGACAGGCAAATCCATCTCTTACTTCCCCTACAACAAGGTTGACTCTGGAAAGAAAACCTTTTGACTTTCAGTTAGGGAATGATACACAGTGCTTGCCTCAGGGCTGAAGAACTGAGATCATGCCAGGTACTAGCAATGGAGAGGATCCAGAAAGATTCTTTCCCCGAGTCTTTTCTTGCAAAAATGCCTTGTTTCTCCATTTTATGACCTGCAATTCCAGGGATGTCTTGCACCAATCTGGCTTTCATTACAGTGTTCTAGACTTGGAAAGCTCTTCCTAAGGCATGAATATCCACCTACAACTGATGAACATACAACATTGAGAAAATGTAGGAGTCACATATCTTCACTAGTAGCAGGGACTTGGAGATTTTATTTTATTTTGGCAAAACACATTAATTTTGTTCAGCTGGCCCAATTAATTTTTGTTGCCACTGTACCTAGCTACTTGAAACATACTCAAGTAGTTCAGAAGTGGAAAACAACAAATTACCTGGAAGTATGGAAAAGGCATGTTCAATCCATTTGTCTCCTTTTTTGTCATCAGTTATGAATGGTTTTTAAAGTTTAGTTAAGTTTTACTCATCTAAACTGTCCTCTGGAAGTACCACATTTCTTCATTTTTAAGATAGGACTGCTCAGTCCCTTGGGTGTTTTTGCTGAAGTACAGATATATTTGGCTTGTTGACTGGTTGTGTTTGATGATCAGAAGCTACCCCATTTGTAATCATTGCAAAGCAGATGGAAATAATTCTTTTACTAAAAGATCATGCAACTTTAAAGAGAAATTTAATCCCATAAGTAATTTTTAAGGAGTAATAGCAGACTGGGACAAGAACACATATGACAAAAAACGTCTCTCAGGTTATATTTAACCTGATTAAATAAGAACTGTTTGTCTTTATCCACTCCCAAAAGCCTTTTTGGAGCAGATGTTTGTCACTACAGCTAGTCACATATAGCAGTTTCACTGTGATGAACCTATTCTGGTAACAAGCTAATGAGATGATCTGCAAGAAACCTGTTTGGTCCCCTTTGGCTAATATTTCATTACTGATGTCATTTACCCTTCATCATTAGGCAGAAATAACCTTTACCTACTTGATCCTCTAAAAAGAAATTAAAACCAAAAAGCTTTATAGAAATGTGTCTTAAAAAATCAACTTTGCACGAGCGTTTGTAGCTCTTGATAAAGACCAATTTAAGATATCAGGTGTTCCAAAACCGAACATTGTTATAAAAGGTAGGTGATTAGTGGCAGCTAGCATGGTTTCACCAGGGGCAAGTCCTGTATGATCATCCTAGTGGCTTTCTATGATGGGGTAACTACAGCAGTGGACACGGGAAAACCAACGGATGTGATCTGTACGGGATTCCTTAAAGCCTTTGACATGGTCCCCCCCCAACATCCTTCTCTATAAATTGGAGAGATATGGATTTGGTAGGTGGACGGTTCAGTGGATAAGAAATTGGTTGGATAGTCATATTCAGAGAGTAGCTGTCAATGGCTCAATGTCTAGATGGAGATCCGTGACAAGTGGCGTCCTTCAGGAGCCTGTACTGGGACCAGTGCTGTTTAATATCTTCATCAACTATATTGAAAGGGAGATTTTGAGTGTACCCTCAGCAAGTTTGCAGATGACACCAATCTGAGTGGGGCAGGTGCCACATTGGAAGAACAGGATGCCATCCAGAGGGACCTGGACAGGCTGGAGAAGTGGGGCTGTGAGAACCTTGTAAGGTTCAACAAGGCCAAGTGCAAGATCCTATGCCTGGGTTGGGCAATCCCAAATTTCAATACAGCATGAGGGATGGTGTGATGGAGAGCAGCCCTGCAGAGAAGGACTTGGGGCTGCTGGTCAATGAGAAACTCGACATGAGCCAGCAGTGTGCACTCGCAGCCCAGAAGGCCAACTGTATTCCTGGGCTGTATCTAAAGATGCGTGGCCAGCAGGTCGAGGGAAGTGATTCTGCCCCTCTATTTCTCTCTTGCAAGACCTCATCTAGAGTATTGTGTCCAGCTCCAGAATCTGCAACATAAGAAGGAGATGGAGATGTTGGAATGGGTCCAGAGGAGGGCTACAAGGATGATCCAAGAGCTCGAGCATTTCCCACATGAGGACAGGCTGAGAGAGTTGAGTTTGTTCAGCCTGGAAAAGAGAAGAATCTGAGGAGACTTTATAGAGACCTTCTAGTACCTGAAGGGACTACAAGAAAACTGGGGAGGGACTATTCATAAAGGCTTGTAGTGACAGGACGAGGGGCAATGGGTATAAACTGGAGAGGGGCAGAGTTAGACTGGATATAAGGAGGAATTTGTTCACCATGAGAGTGCTGAGGCCCTGGCCCAGGTTGCCCAGGTTAGCTGTGGCTGCCCCGTGCCTGGAGGGGTTCAAGGCCAGGTTAGATGGTGCCTTGGGCAGCCTGATCAGTGGGAGGTGTCCCTGCCTATAGCAGGGGGGCTGGAACTAGATGATCTTTAAGGTCCTTTCCAAACCAAACCACTCCCTGATTCCATAAAAATTTGAAGTATTTTTCCTTGCGTATTTTGCTACCTTATAATGCAATTTCATCCCACACTAGTTCTCTTCTCTGCACTATGCTTTCTAGCATGTATCTTTTACCAAGTTTACCCATCAATCTTTGTAAAAGTTACAGCAATATTTCCAGTATTTCATGCCAGAAGAGTTTTTGATAGATTTGGACTTTCCATTGAGAAAAGGGATTTTTCCAACGAGATAGACTCCTTTTCCAACCACTTCTAGGCATTTTATAAAAAAGTAAATTCTTTTATTGTGTTATTTGCAAATGAAATTTTATCATGCCATTTTGTATTTACTGGTCCAAACTACAAACTTTCCCTTCTCCACAAGCCACAGGGCTGAAAAATGACCTGAAATTTCAAAGTGCCTTAAAGCTTTAGGAAGTACAGCATTACGTACAGTATTTAACGTCACACTAAGATCCTTCCAAAAAAAAGAAAAAAAAACCCTTTATCTGAGGTAAATATTATTACATTAGTGAAGAGAATTCTAACAACATTATAGATTATATGGAAATGCATTCCTGGAAACTTCACACAGTTTCAGCTTTAATTAAGCCGCTCATTTCTGTACTCATCATGACAAGACAGACAAAGGAAAACAAGAACATGAGAAACAACAGGAAGAGTCAGTGAATCTGGAGTCTGCTGCTTTTTTTTTTTGCTAATGACTTACTGTGCTTTTCTTTAATAAGACATTTTCACATTTACATGTAGTTGGTTAAAGAGAATTAAAAGTACTTTCAAACACTACACTTGACTCGTTCTGCTGGATTTTGTCATTTTACAAAGATTTCTTTCCAAACATTTCCCTCTCTCTAGTTGCTGTATAAGCAATCACACATAAACCACACCAACTGAAAAAAAAAAAAGCTTTAATTTATGATATTGCTTTCATAAATTAAAGCAATGGAAGGGTAAAGACATTGGATGGTAATACAATGCTTACACAGCAACATTACCTTTAAGGTGGATATCAAATAATTTTCTATTTATCTGAAATGGAGCTGGAGAACACTCTTGAAAGCAGAATAAAAAATTAATCTTACAGGGACAGAAACTGTGACACTGTTGGGTGTGATGAACTGAGCCACAGTTTTAAAAGGGATCAGACAAAAGCAGATTAGCATGCAGTTATCTTTGCTTATATTCTGTACAACTTGTGTCTAGTAAGATCAGACAAAGTGAATTTGCAAAGCCTGGGGGACAAGACACAAGAGACAGGTGACGGCAATACCACTGTATCCAGAGACTGTAGGAGTTATGTGGTAAATCAAGCATTTCCAAGGCATATCTGTGCACCATTGGCCTTTGGGAGACAATAGAATGGCAGAAGAAAAAGACAAGGCACAAAATTACCACTGGAAAGGTTTGCGCCTCTTCAGCATTTCCCATTATTGGTGTTTTTCCTCAACACTAGCAAATTTTACTTGAGTTCTGAGTTTAATGGGATATAAATCTGATAATTTTAAGAATGGCACAGTTGAAAGGTTTCTTTGTTGGGAGCTGGCTGCTTTACAGGTAGCTAAAAGACTGAAGATTTACAAAACATCACAGAATCAGTTTTGTTTTTTAGTAACGATGTACCTAAAAATCACTGTCAGTCATTCTCACATGGCAACGTCCCAAGATATCACTCAGAAATTTCACAGTCATGACTCAGCAAACTCCAGTCTTGACGCAGCGGTTTAGACAACTGTAAAGTCACAGGATTGTAGGTTATGCTCAGACCCTTGAAATCTGTCCTGGACTGAGCAGTTATTAATGGAAATACAGTTACTAATTTGTAATTGCTTTTTCAGAAATCCTTGCAGTCTGATGGAAACCATATTATGTAATCTTAAAATATTCAGATTCTTATTCCTTTGCACTGTAAATGTTGACATGTTTATCTATCCTGTGCATTAGTTTCACTTTGTGCTATGCAGCAGGAGAGAACATAAACAAATGGCTTCCAGTTAATGAAATTAGTCGTTTAAACTAAAGCGAATGACCACATAATACAAAGTAAGTGGGTTAGATGGTCTGATTGATTTATTGAGGAAGCTCGGAGGTAGTAACTGCTTATGCTACAAAGACAGTTTAACACGGTCAATGAAATTGCAAATTAAAAATACATTTGCAAAGAAAAAGAAAGGAAAAAAAGAATAGAGTATGTGCTGAAAAATGAAATTAATCAACCAAAATTGAAATGGACTTACAATTAGTAACACACTCAGGACTTAATAAACTTCCGCTTAGGCTGATAGAAACAGTCAACACAGTTTCCATGAATTGAAGTTCAGGCCTTGGCCAGACACTCAGTATTTAATGAGATTGTACAAGTCACCTAGTCTTACAATCTCTAGAGCTCCATCTGTACCCCTCTATGAAATACTCAATATGTGCGGAACAGCTTAGAAAGTAACATATGAATTCATAATAAATCGTTCAAGTCAGGTTAGATTTACATACCTCTAATATGCAAGAATGAACATTATCTCTATTAAACTTCATTAGCTTACGAAGTCCTGAAACACATACTTAGAGGTTTTGGTTTTTTCAAATTTCAAAGTTAAATAAAAGGGCTAAAGTTCTTTTTAATCATAGTTTTAGTTCACCTTCAAATACCATTATCAGAAAGTGTATATTTTAAAATATTTGAAGTTTAACAAAGTCATTCAGTTTGATAATTAATTATATAATGTCTTAAAATGTATTAATGTCAGTAATGATTGGAAAATTATTTTTCAGTCTGTTTTTTAATTTTTTCCTAGTTCATGATAAGCCTTTTCACATGATATTTCTGTTCCTGATCTTCATTTGCTTCTACATTCACATGAAATTCATCTCTTAAATGATTAATTTCCTTTGAACATTACTATCATAAGAACATATAAAGTCAATCATAAAGAAATCCTTAACAGCAGACACTTCTCATCTTTGCTGTTTCTCTGGCACAATATAAGTTCCATTTTAAGTTTCTTGCACCTTTTTCACATTTTGGACCAGGTATAGGTGTAAAAGGAACTAAGTCTTGCTGATGCAACTGAGGAAATATATGTGGAGTAAAGATTTATGTGGGCAATTAATATTGCCTTCTTGACTTACAGGGGGCATAATTGTATCCTTTTCTACAGTAGCTTAGGGAGTTTACTCTTTCTTTACAGTCAAAGAATGGATTGAGTAGAGTTATGTGACAAAGCAAACGTTTGTGCTTTAAGTACCTCATCACAGAAGTGTTTAAAAAACAAGCGGTGGACAGACTAGGCAGATGCAGAAGGAGCACGATAAGTTATGCAGCTATGCAAATCTCACACTATGGGGATACTCAGTGTTGTTTCTGTACTGACTTACATAGAGTTTACTAGAAATAAAATGGCACTGTTATCAATCAAGTCTATTAATGTTTAATTTTCACTTACTTACGATTTGTAGTTAAGAAAGTAAACAGGACTGAGAGGAGAAACCTCAACTCTATAGATCTAGGAATCAAGGTGTACAGGCCTGTTTTCAACTGGTTCAAAACTTTTTAATAATATCTTCCTTGAAGAAATGCCTCTTTTATGAACCAGATCTAATACCAGCATCAACGGGCACAGCCTTTGTTTAGTTCCAGTCCCAGCCAGAACTCAGATAATAAAAACGGCAGGCAACCTTCTGGTCTCTGACTGTCACGAGATTAAAGCAATACTCCTAGTACAGCAAGATGTTTACATCCTCTGGTAACTTCCCTTTCAGAAGCTGAATTTTCTGAATTGCATATAAAAACCATGCACTTTACTTATTTGTATTCTCATATTTAATGATATAGTGTGGATGTAACTTTGAAATCATGATACATGAAGTTTAGAATTTATATTCTTGCTTATTTCCATTATTTATGTACTTGATAAAATTAAGTAAAGTGATATTTCACTTATATTGAGAAATAATGGGTATTTTTCAAAAAAATGCAAGCCGAAAAAACACTTCTATATAAATTATTCCAGAAGCCTTCTTAATTAAATTTTTAACTGCAAATGATATAATAGTAAAACCATCACAAGAAAGTAAATTATATTTATATTTTCTATGCTGAAATACTTGGGATTGTAACTGTAACTTTTCAGAGGACAGAAAGAAAATATGTATTCCAGAAATATATCAATTTTCACTATAAATCAAAATATAAATTAATCTATGAAGGAGGAGTTGATAGATTTCATTTGCAGTAAGTAATTCAGAAATAGAGTAATTTCTATCAAGTGGTTTTATTATGCTCAGCTGAAGTTACAAGAACTTTGATGATGGGTTCCATGATACAGAACATACTCAGTATTTTAAAGAACTCATTCTCCTATTATAAAGCTGGTTCCTATCATAAATAATTTTACGTATTTTCAATCTTATCCAAGTACCCTTCAGAACATTTTTTTGAGTTAGGCAGAGTGTACTTGTGTGAAGAAGGTGCATTTCTCTTAGATGCTTAATTCAATACACAAACCTTGTGGTGGTCAGTGCTACAGATTTGAACCTGAGTATTCATTTGTATTAACAAATCCATAATTAACTGGGTAGCGTGATGGTTCATCACAAAATCTACTGTAGGAAAGTTCTGCAAAAGATATAATCAACTAGAAAAGAACCCTAGCTGACTGCTTTCATATGTACAAGTGAAACTTTGCCCGGCATGCATCCTATGAGATTAGAAATGCTTGATAAAATTTTGTGCTACAATTATTTCTATAGAAAAAAACAGTGCTCTGAATTCATGTTTTCTAAGTAAAATGTAAGCACTAGTTAAGCAAGACTACAACTGATGATTCCATTCACATTTGTTCACAGTTATTTGCCAAGTTTATTTTGCTACAGTTAGTAAATTTGCAGGGTCATAGTACTTTGAAATCTCCACGTGGAAGGCTGTGCATCAGTCTTATTTCTACCAAAAAGCATAATTTAAAAGCTTGGATTTAATTTTTTTTTTAAAAAGCACGTTGGTTTTATGGCAACAGTAATAAAAGAAGTCCTAGTGGAAATAAAAGTAGATTGTCAAGGACTATGGAGATGATAAATAAAAGTTGTACTAAATTGTTCTTTCTTACAAATGCCTTACAAGTAGAGGGATGGTCATAGGAGATGGTGAAATAACTTAAAATTTGCTTTCTTAAAGTTGTATTTGACTTTTTTTAACTTGTTTCATTGTTTAGATTGCTTGTGTTTCTGTCCATTTTTAGAAAAAAATGCTGTAGAAATGAAACATTTATGTTTTAACTGGCACAGAGCAAATTAAAAGGAGGATACATGTGTGGCTCACCTTTGATACAGACCAATCAGCCCTAGGTATAAGAGTAGGTCACCCTGCAAGGGATGCCCTGATCCTCTACTGCTTTACTTAAGCAACCAGGTCAGATAACATAAATGCTGACCATCACATTTTAATACAAATACAATAAAAATCAAAATCATCAAGCAGTTATTAACTGATTTTTTCAGTTACTACACATCTAAATGGTGTAAATTTCAGCTTTTATTTAGGCAAGTGTCTCTTTTTTGCTTTCCTTGAACATTCATTATTGCAGTTTATGAAAGTATATAGGAAACATTTTAATAACAGAAAAAAATATCTTTTAATTAATGATCTAAACTATTATGAACTAAATGCTACATGTTCCAGAAATGCTAATTTAAATTTACCTACACCTCTGCAGGCCGCATTATAATGAATTAGTAAGACAATGCCCTGCACAGACCAATATGCTCTATCACAAATCTTGAGCTGTATTTCCTCCCTTATTTTTAGTCCAAAACGTGACCGCAAAATGATATTATTAAGTTATAACACCATAGTAATTTTCAAGCTCCAGGCACTTAAGGTGCTGAATTTTAGATTGCTTTTTTATATTCTGCCCGTGCTTAGCTTCCTTACTCTATGTTAAGTTATTAAAGCTGTCTGCTCCAATTTCCCCTCTGCCTAAGAAGATATGACAGAAAGATGAAAAAGACTACCTTTAATCTTGAAAAGCTAAACATACCATAAAAAATGAAACAGTGGAAACTATAAAGAAACAGTGGAAACTAATAGTGTCATACCAAGGTAGTTTACATCACGTGGTCACTGAAAATATGCTACAGTAAAAGTGTGTGACATTAACACAAAAATGGCCCTGTTTCTTCTAGAAACACCACAACTGCTATTCCTCATATTTTAAGCTTCCATTAAAGGGTCCTAATATGAAAGAAATGCCATGAAATTAGTCTCATTATACTCATTTAAAAAAAAAATTGAAAGGTTATTCAGTATAGCGAGATCACCGATTTTTAAATTTCACTTTCTACTTAAATGAAAAAAGTTAACTTTGAGGAAGAAGGTTTCAAAACAGTGATTAATGACTAAAAAGCTAGTCTGAATCAATCACTGTTCTCATAGCTTTCATTGCTTGAATTGAATTGCATCCTCATGGTACTTTTATGTACAACTTGCAGTCTTGTTAAAATAAGGAAGAATCAGGTATGGATCTGTATAACTAAAGTATTAGAGGATATACTTCTGTTTCTAGGTGGAATTTGAGGTTGCAGTATGCAATCTTAAAGACTGCTCCACAACAAAGGGCATTATTTAGAAGAAAAGAAAAAAATAACACATTTGCATACATCTATTTATCTAGGAGCCATCAGGTATAATTATATTTTTCTTGTTCCATTTAAAATATGACTAGCATATAATAAATTTCTTCAGATACATTTCAGAGGCAGGAGTGTGAGGGGACAGGATTTCTTCACATACTCATCTGAGAACAATATAAACTGTTGAGTTTATATATATATTTAATTATATATATACGCACATGCATAGGAGACTAGTTTCCAGCCAACCTAATACTCATGGCATTTGCCCCAACACAGACCAACAACATTACTGTATGTTCTAAGTCCCTTTGCTTAGCCAGGACATTGCAGAGAGGAACCCATGACAGCAAACTTCTGAGCCATCCACTTGTGCATACGTAACAGGCTGATTTTTTTTAACCTCATACTACTTCAGAAGATATATTCTGAACCAATAAAAAAAAAAAAAAAAAAAAAACAAACACCGCAAAAGGTAAATAAAAACGATGGTTTCAGAACAGGAAAAAAACCCACACTGAAAAGGCTCATTTAAGCAAACAATAGATGAGGTGAGATGCCAGCCTGTGTCGGCTTGAGGAGGTTCCACATGGAAAGAGCCCACAGCCCAGGTAATGGAGTGCCGTGCAGTTTGATTGGACAAGGTAAGCACCGAGATCCTCTTAGAGATAAAGAAGTAGTTTTATGGTTTCTCCTCAGAGCATTTGTCATTAATGGTTAGCTGAGCCTGTCCCCTTCTGGCTGTTCAGGAGAGCTTTGGAAAGGCAGGATGGCAGTGGGTTGCTTCAGGCAGCTTCAGGAGTGCTGGTGACAGGAGCACAGCTGATTTTACGTGAGATATTTACACCTCTTTTATGCTAACAGCTTACTTTTTGATGTTAGGGAAATCAAACATGGCATGACAGGATAATAAAGCTGCATTTTCCTAAGTAAGGAATGACAGTTAATTACCCCTCTCCAGAGAGGTGAAAACAGTAGCACCTCAGACACTGCCATAAAACAAGAGAAGGGAAGCAATAATTTGAAACTAGCAAGTATTTAAAAAAAATATTTATTTATGTGTCCACTGGTGGCAAATTTACTCTATAATTGCTGGGGCATATTTTTGGACTCGGAAGATTATTACTTAACAACTCAGAGGTACAGTTCTCCCATATTGATAATAAGGGGGGGTGAAAGCATCACTTAGTAAAGTTACAATATTTTCCTACACAGAACTTGTGATTCCATATCGGTGCTGATCACAGTACGCTCCAGAATTTCCTCCCAAAGAACATGGAACAATGAAGACAAACTATTTTTCTGCACTGCAAATCCAAATTTGAAGATGTCAACTCCTGTTTGTATCCTACATGTTCTTCATCTGGAAGATCTGATAGGAAGAATTTCCTTTTAATTAGTAAGAGTGAAGCGCTAATATAAATATGTTGCAATTATGTAGGGTAAAAATCTATCCATCCCATAATGTACAATGAGATATATATTTTTTTTTTTCAATCTACCGGCTTAAAAGGCAAATTACTTTAATAAACACTAATAATAGTATCTATGTCATATAAAGGACAACATACAGCAGAAAGAGGAGCAAAAATAAGTACAGTAACCAGTGTGATTGCATGTATATTTTTCACATTCAACTTTTTTTTTCCTGCCTTATAATGCATCCACTTGTTCACACTATCTTCCTGTGCTGCATCCCATTTCAGAAAAATAATAAAACTAGTAAGCAGAACAATGAAGGAATTTAACTTGCAGACATAGTACAAAGCTTTGCTGCACAAAACTAGGAACTGATTAAATATATATGTTGATAAAATAAGACTTCATTAAGTGTTCAGGTGGCAGGTTTTTGAAACAGCAGAGAAAAAAGATGTCTGCATATTTCTCTAGCTGAGCTATGCTAAAAATCCCACACTTATTTCATACATCTAGACGTCAATATTATTTCTAGATAAATTGTTACTTAAGTAGTAAAGTATTTTAGTAGAAAAAGTGATACATGTGCTACAAAATGGGAGTGCATCAGTTTGACTGGTTTGTAGATGGTTAGTTGCCTGTTACTCATGTTGAACTGAAGGAGTCATTCTAGATAGAAACTTTTTTATTTAGGCTATTAAAAAATGTACCAGAAAAAAAGACCAACAAAAAAACCCTCCCCAGGCCTTCCACTGCTTACATACCATCTAGCTTCTGAAATGAGACAGAGTAGTTGTGCTATGATTACATTCCGGTAGAGAACTCCGACAGGCACCTCATTAAGTACAGGGAACCCAAATACCAACATTGATTTGAATTTCCAGTGTGACTGTCTCCACCTCTCTAGATACTGAGGTGAATGAAACACCCAATGAAATAATATCCAACTCAAAGCTAAATAGTAACAGTAGTCAAATAGCAAGCTTGACTGCATCTTATTTGCTGGTTTCTATTAAAACAGCCCAAAGCATGGCTGCATATTTTCCAGTCAGCTATAATAATCAAAGCTGCATTATTTTGTTATTTTAGTGCTTTGGAAATGTAAATAGAACAATAGGGGATAAACACAACCTTTGCTTTCATAATGTTCTTCAAATCCCACTTATGAAAGAGTTAATTTTCACACAGTAAAATCCATCAAAAACTTTGTAAACACCAACGATTTATTAGCTCCAGTATACTGCTTTTCTAAGGATTTCATATCCATTGTCTGCTGAGCACTCAACAGACCTGGCAGAATATATATGGCAAAAGAAATATCAAAACTCAAATATCTCAGTGTTAAAAAACATGTATTTGGTGGAGCTTGCAGTGGCATGTGGAAACAACTGAACTGTCACAATCCTGAGCATATGATAAAAATGTACAATGTGTGGACAGATGCAAAAAAGAAAATACTGACCTTATCTCAAATGACACTGAAGCAAAGTGACATATAACCACTAGTAGAACAGTAATGGGTTTGCAATAACAATAAACAAAAAATTCTCTTACATCAATGCAAAAATAATAGACCAAAGAAAACAAAAACTTTCATTCTTTTTTTTTGTATAGCTTGACTAAAAATTTTCAGTGTGACCTGATGCCTTTCTGGTCTCTAGGACACGGCATTCAATATTTTGTAGCGTATGCCTGATATTAGGTGTGCACATTATGCATAACATGTTCTAAGATTACCATTGAAACATATTTGCACCCTTGGAAATTTTTAGAGAAATTCCAGTGGAAGAGTTTTAGAGAACCTAAAGAAACTCTCCATTATGGTAATGTCCTTCTCACAGTTTCTTAAGAATGTTGGAAGATGTCAGCCTGTCTAATGTAGGAACTCTCTTGGCACCAAGTCTAAGTATGAAGAGTTTATTAACAATAAAAAGCAGATACAGAAATTATGGCCAATAGATATTTTCATCAACACATCCTGAAAGGTGTTCTAATTTTGCACAAATAGACAGCAGCTACTACGCAGAAATAAAGGCAAGAATCCAACCATGTCAAAACTCAGAATTTCTGAGCAAATCATAAAAGAAAATTGAAATCTGTGACGAGATTAAGAAAAAAAAAGTTGTTTCCTACATGACAGAGGTAGCACGTATCACATGAACACAGTTCTCAGTACACAGAAGGAAGAGCAGTAGCACTGGAAAGGAAGAGGACATGATGACAGGAATACGATTTCTAAGTAGTATATTTTCACTGTCTCTTTCAACTAGCCTTTTGTCATCCAGTGGAAGCAAGGAATAATCTACAGATGGATCACAAGGTTGGGCATATTTGGCTCAAAGGTGTGTCAGCTCATATTTATTAGCAAGTCAGCCTGCAGGCACACGTCGCAGAAGCAAGGGATGGGATCGATACAGACGTATGTTAAAAAGAGCAAGTCAGTCTGTGTGTGGGCAATTTGTGTCCATGTACAGCTCCGTGTTGCATTGCTGATTCTCTCGTTCACTGTCTTAATAGGGCTGCTCTAAGAGTTAATGTGCCTATGACCCAAGATTCAGACATAATTCAGACCCCATTTAATTCAGAGCCCATTTTCCCATTAAGACTGGGTTCACTGAAACTCTAGGACAGTAGGACAAGGTGACAGAAAACAGTTATTTTGGATGACTTCTCTTCAGCAAAGATAGCACATTTTCTTTTTAAAAAATTATTTACCACTAAATAGCTTTCATCCATGTAAAACATTAAATGATGTGTCAGTTTTCAGTTGTACTGGTTATGCACACATAATTAAAGAAATTAGAATAAAGAGTAGGAAAGAAATGAAGACTTTACTATTCTAGGATGCAGGAAAAAGTAACTTACTCCACATCTAAGAAATTTAAGTTTTTCTCAAGGTTGTTGTTCAGTCCATATAGTAGCTAGTAATGTTGTTTAGATTAAGTTGCTCCACAGAGATTCTTGTCCTGGTGTACGTAAGGATTATGAATTCTTGTCATCTCTCTTGCAAAAGTCTAATTTATCTTAAATCTCATTCCTAGGGTGACCAAATGAGAATCTTATATTTTATTTTAATTTTAAACAGTAATGTCCTGATTACAAAACTTTGAGGAAAATCTGAAAAAGCAAAGCTGCATTTAGCCAAAACTTCAAGGAATATTTAGACTGAATATTTTTTAATTACAGTTCTGATTCAAAAACCATCTCATAGCTTTTAAGATCAAATTCATTATTCTTGAATTCATACAATATGAGATATTTTATCTACAAATAAACGAATATGAACACCATATCTGAAATATATGGTCTGGATTTATTTTTTTGGTCTAAGACTACTTTTGTAGGCAAACTTACAAAGCAATATTTATTTCACAAAAGAGATGTATAGAGGTCAGAGCCCACATATTACTAGATTTCTTATCAGGTTATCATATATACATATTTCCTATAAGCCACATCTCCCCACCCCTCAACTTCTTATTTTCCCTCCTTCAGTATATTTCCTGATACACATGTTGCTTCCAGACTCCTCATTTGTTCTTCAAAACATAATTGCAAAACTGAGGAAAAGAAATAAAAAATAATAGCAAAGCTCCATATGCAGCAATTCACTGCCTAGCAACCTATGATAGACCGAAGGAAAAAAAAAAATCACAAATTATCTGCAAGAGGCAGTTGGAACAAGGGCTTGGGGTAAACAGACACACAAACAACATGTCAGCCATGATAAAGAGTGTAAATTTGAACAGATGTCACTTCCAGAGAAGCAGCAGGCAGATTAAACAGAATTGGCTTTGGATGAAATCCAAGGAAGAGCAAGAAAATATAATGCTTTCGCCCTGAGCTCTTACAGAAATCTAGTCTCCAGAACCTCTTTTCTATAGTAATAATAATTGAGTCAGGCTAAAAATGGGAAGAAGCTTTAAGAATGCCAGTTTAAAACAAACACATTTATTACAAATACCCATTGTTCTGTAAATAATTCATTTTCAGGTAAAAAGGAGAACTCCCTCTACCAGCTATGAAATAATTGCTAAGTGAGTAGCCTTCATGTTCTAAAAATTTGCAGTAGTATAGATTTCATCAATATGCTACTTGTGTTTAATGAATCTAGGCCATGGTTGTGAAACAAAAATGATGATGCAATTTGCCAAATTACCAATTTTTGTTGTACCTGTTGTAACTCTGGTTACTAACATTTTTCACATGAGTATTTTAAATCACTATTTCTTCCTACTTCATACATGATAAATTGATATATATAAGTACACAAACAGAAAAAGAGACCATACAGTACACTAAAAACCTGATTCAAGAAAATATGTATTTGGATTTCCCCTAAAAAATTTCTTACTTAAGTTTACTGTGTCATTTCATTCCAATCCAGTCCTTTCTTATTAACATTTGCAAATCTCTAAAGACTGACCAGTTGTGTCTACATCTGCAGTAGATAGATTTGAGTGCTGGCTTTTGGGTTAGTTTGTGGGTTTTTTCCAGGACTGCAATGTCTCCGTGGCTTTGAATGCTGTACTATGAAATAAAACTTTATTCCAGTGGCCATAAGTTTAATGAAGATACAACGTAATTATGAGTTCATGTATTCCCTTCATAAGCATATAACTATTCTATATATTTGAAATCATAGCACTAGCAGAAATAGACACCAATAAATTGTCGTCTGTCCACATTTCCACAATGCAAAGTTAAAAAAATACTATCTAGAAACCATTAATAAGCCTGAATTAAACCATTATCATCATTACCATTATTATCTTTAACCACTAAAAACAAGCAAAGGAGTAAAAAAATTTTGAGAAGCTGTCAAATAAATAAATAAATCATAGATGTAGAGTATCCAACCAGTTCAGTTTCAATTATTGTCACTAAAATTAATTCCACCAAATAACTCAGGATTATGGCTTTGGTTCCTTAAAGAGACCTTTCAGTATGGTCCTCAGAACAGCCTAAATATTTCCATAGAAGTAAAATGAATGACAAGTTATTATTTCTCAAATTAATTAATATCAACTTTCCTAGTTAATGCTAAGCTCCACATGGAAGAGATAAAAATCACACACTTTAATGTGCACAACAGATGTCATTCCACACACCTGAATAGTGTTTTCATATTTGTAAGTCAGTATTTCAAGCTGAAATGTCGCAGGGTTTTTCTAAGTCAATAATACAAGCCTACAAAATTAAAATGTACTACTTGTGTCAAACAAAACAAAAATATTGTTTGTTTATTTTTAAGGTGATAATAAAAAAGATTAATGATACAGCTGGATAATGAAACAATCTGCCACAAGGCAAACTGTGGAATATAGAGTGAAGCTCTAGTAACAATTTTAAGGAAAACTTCAGCTTCCTCCCAAACACATTAAGAAGTCCTTTTTATTACCAGGTGATGCTTTTGCATTTAAAAGAGAGTTGATTTTCATGTGGTGCTTAAAGGTCGAACAGTTAATCTACCTTTATAAGGAGAGTGTTTTCCTCTGAAGAGATTTCCAGAGGATATCAAATCAATAAGAGTCATCAGACTAAACAAGAATAAAACCCTTCATTGTTCCCAAGGCAAAAGCTTATACCAGTCCCAAAGACACTGCAGCCAGCTCATGCAAAAAATTCAGATATTAAAAAGTAGCAGCCTTTATAGTTGAACACAGATGTAAAAGATTTTTGTATCATTAATTCCAAAGAAAAAGCTCATTCAGGGTAGAACCTAGAAAAGTATCAGTTCCATCACATGTATTCATTATGCCTTTTGGTTTCCAAGCTGTAAAAACAAGTGAGTAAAAAGATGAACTTACCACAGTATCGTATACTGGAATTATCGCTAGTCTTTTCTTCAGCTTTCACATTATGTGATACAACTCCACAATGTTTCTGCTGGAAATAAGAGAGGGAAAATAGATCCCCATTGAGAAAAGGACAGGTCTATCTGTACAATTACTTCTTGCTTAGTTAATTCAACATAATAAACCTATTTATTATTTTCTAAGGAAATAAATGTCACTGGCTCTGCATACAGTGGCTTAAGAAGTTCATCAGGGACTCCTCAAATGAAAGTTGGAATGCTGAATTCTGGAAAGCCGGGACAACAACTCTCAAAAAGTTGTTTGAAAGTCATTGACCTCAAACAAGGTTCCTTGAGAGTATGCTGTTTTAGAATAGGATTCCCAAGTACCGGTTGTGAATCCTAGCTCTCATGCAACCTTGCACAAGACATTTTTTTTCTATCAGTTTCCCATTTATAGCATATATGTAATAATATGCTCTTTAAATAATTTCCATAGACCAGGAACTCTTCAAGACAGTGACTGTGTGATGATAGGACTTGTATATATAAATATATACACACTTGTATAAAAGGTAACTTATCTTAATATCTGAATCTCATTCAAAGCTACAATGCATCTCTATAGAACAAATAAAAAGACTGCAAAAAAAAATAAAAGGATAATCAGAACTCAGTTTTTGACTGTCATTTTATGTGAAAAACTCATGTGTTTGAAAGGGAGGGTCGAGAATTACATAGGAACATTGAATCTTCTATGAGGACTGCCTTTTAGTATCTTTCTGTGTAGACAGAATGGCACTATTAATGATGCTTTTTGTTTTGGAAGGAAATAAAAAAAGAAACTGCAAGGAAAACAGAATGAAAGAACAACAAAGTCAGGGAAAGGTAAGACAGAAAGTGAGAACAAAATAAAATCCACTAAAATACTGAGCTAAAAGAGTGCATTATGCAGACATTACTGGAGGATAAGTATTTAATTTTTTGGAAAACAATTCAAGCCATAGAAAAACAATAAAGCAGCTCAGTCTGTATTGTGCCTTGAGGAATTCACCTTGACAGTGGCATTGTGATTTCTATCTGAGTTTTATACTGAAGTTACGTTATACACATTTTTAATTTTCAATCCTGTTTCAACTAATCTAGGATAAATCGCAATCATTACTCTGCCTAGGCTTGCTTTCAACTCCAGGAATAAAAAATCCATAGCTTATAGGCTGCTTTGATGCTTTTTGTTCATATGAAAACTGCTTTTAATTACCATTTTGTTTGCCAAGTGTCTTCAATGGAATCTAGAATGCAATTATTTTCCACTCAAATAATTTGAGGTACTTATATTTTGATATAATTAAGGTATAACTAATCATTATATATAAAACAGTTTTTAACATTTCCTGACAAAATATTACTTATTTTTTAATTCTCATTTCATTCACCATTCATCTTGAAACCATTCCCAGAGCTTTTATGGTATCTAATGATTGATTTTACAGTTATTAGATGTAAAATTGTTACAGGATTATTTCCTAAACAAACCTCTCTTTCCAATTATTTTAAACTGTCTGGAGCTGACTCTTTTCCTCTTCTAATTAGTGTCTTTTGCTTCTATAAACAGTCATCTTTGTCTGAAATTTTTATTTAAATAAATTAGAGTCCTTTGGAAAAGAAAAAGAAAATCCAGATCCAGGTCAGAGAAAGAAAACACATAGGAGGAAAACTGTGTTTACCTTTCTGTGTCCTCTTCATATATCCACCCATCAACATACATACCATCACATTCAAGTAACTGCTCTGTATCTGAACCCTGCTGCTGAATAAGCCCTGAAGCTCAGCGTGTTTATAGATATCTGAAACCTAAGCTAACAAAAGACTGTGATAAAGGTGTGGAAGAACGATATCCCAACTTGCAGATATTTGGAGAAATAGAAGATTGGGTTATGACCTTGTTCACAAGGGAAGAACAAATGCATGGTCTTTAATAGAACTGAACACAGTAAAAAAAAGTCCATCGTGCGCACCATGAAGTATTATAATTCTAAAATCTTTCAGAAAAATGAGTTTTCGCTATTGTCAACTTACTTGCATTCTAACCTGTCTTCCCCACAAGTATGTGTTGCATGGCAGAAAACAAACTTCATATCCCCCAAAACAGGTTCTCTTCTCTTAAGTATAGTCAGGAGAGGTATTTCAGATCTAGCCTTTGAGAATTTTCAGATTAAGCTTCTGGAAAATTGACAAAGCTAAAATTTGTGCCCGAAAGCACCTGTGGACTTAGATTAAATCAAACTCACATAGCTTTTTCTCTTTTCTCACATCTTAAGCAGTCCAGTCCCAAGATGAAATTAAATGGTGCAGTTCCACAGAAACATAAATCTAAACTTTGGGGTCTCTCAGCCCTTCCTTCTTCCTCAACTCCTCATCCACTCTTGGCTACAGGATTTTTGCTCAGTAAGCTCAATACTGGATTGCCATCATGACTTGAAGCTGTTCTCTCTTGACTAACTGTACCAGAGATTCCTCCTCTATTCCTCTCGGGAAGCACTAGTAATCACAAAACCAGCAAAGAAGCCAGATAGAGGAGCACCTTCAGCTGGAAATCCTGACATCCCATACGCCAGGCCAGTTTTCAGCCACTCCGTCTTGTGAAGAGTTTGGTAGGGATAATCAAACAAGATAATCTAAAAGCATAATACTACAATAGAAAAGCCCCATTCATTTTAGACAATAAAATTATAAAATATTAAATTATAATGAAGTCTTTATTGTATAAATATATCTATTTGCAGGCTCACAAAGATAGTCAAAACAAATTTCTCAGTTAATGGACTTCCGTGAATATTAGATGTAAATACTGGTCTTTGTGAGCAATACAATATAACCGATACCAAGTCATCCTTTCTTGCCAGGAATAATAGCTACTAATGGTCCAGTGCTCAGTGAAATTTTACTGATTGTACACAAGCAGTATAAGGACTAATACTCCACTGATTACTGTATTTTTCCTGATGAAAGTAGTAGAGAAAATCCACAACATAGAAGTCTACATCTTCTGTGAGAGGAAACTTGGGTAGAATAGTACAGGGATAATGAAAGTATTTCCTTTTGAATATAGAAAAAAGAGGGCAGAGACTACTGGATGAAAGGATAGAAAAGCAGAATGAGAGTATATCATAATTTCCATGGTGGTTTATTCCCATAATGAAAAAAACAAGCTAAATTATTTACATAATCTAAAATAGAAACTGATGTTCAAATGTTTTGATCAGGCTTCCCAGAGGATACAGTGGTCTCCTTAAAATCATTTGTGCCCTAGAAATGTAAGTGAAAATGCTAAAGCCATAGACTGGAGGGAGAATAACCTTCTGCTTCCTCATGGTCAGACATTCATAGAGTGTTTACTTTTATAAAGCAAGTCTTATTTACTTAAAATTTTACTAAATCTGCTGCTTGGTTTTAGTTGTCTGCCTAAATACTAACGACTACTTCTAAGAGTGCATACCTGCAACCAAATGAATTAGTACAATTCTCCTCTACAGAACAGTTTCTTTACATCCCTTAGCACGATTCTGTTGCATGAAAATTTCCTGAAGTTTTGGAAGCTCTTTCTACACTATCACATGATTTAGCACATCCTAGTCCTGCAACCTCCTCAGGCACAGGGCTGTTGGCAGACCTCACACAGCCCCTGAAACAGAGGCACATGGGTAACGAGTTCTTGGCAATGCCAGCTGGCAGAAGACACACGTGATGATAAGAGCAGCCCCTGTGAGAGCTGCCTCCCTCCTAACCTGCAAAAAAGCCACAACAGCAGCCGTAAAGCTTATAGGGTTACCCTCCTAAAGGCTATCTGGCTTCTGTGGGCACATCAGCACAGCACATCCTAACTTGCATCCCCCTGCCCTCAGCTTCTCCAGCTCAGTCCCAGCATGAAGGGTTGGATTATTCTGTCTCTAACAAAACAGAGAACAAGTAGGGAAATGGTGATGCTGAACAGGGAAGTAATCTGCAACGAGTGCCTGCCCATTCATCTGCTTGGCTGTGATGTTCAAGGCTCAAATATTCTCTCTCCTTTTATATTTATATAGGGCTCATATTGTAAAATGAGGGAAAAAACAACACATGTTTGAGACTTTTAGTAACAGCAATAAATTACAAAATTATTAGATAAGATGTGACATGAGTTGCACACTATGAAGAAAAGAATGAGAGTTCATCCAAAAAGCCCAAGGGTCAGAACTCTTCCAGCAGTGGGTTCAAATCATACTCATTACAGAGAAGAGAGGAACAACATGTTACAGGAATTCCATGTGAAGTTTTAGAGTATAAAGACACGGTACAGAGAATAGATCTTTCTGCAATGATTCAGAAAAGTAAATGTGACTTGGTAAGACAAAAAGAGAAACGGTTCAATCATATCATACAGTTTTATAGGGCAAATTTGATAATTATATGAACCTATTGGCTGACCAAACGCTGAACTGGATATATCCATATATGCCAAGGCTTACTTAGACTTTCCCATCCTGCTGACTAGTCAGCCAGCAGGCAACTGAAAGCAAGTTTTAAAAGGTCATGCTTCCAGAGATTATCTACCATTGTTCATAAAGTTACTTCCAGACTCAAAAAGCAACAGGTGTGGCATGCACTGTAACTGTCCATATTCTAATTTCAAGAGGAAATTGAGGAAATCCTTTTCCTGGTGCTAGAAAACATCTTTTTACCTAGTGCAGAAAAATAATACAAGTCCTGCCAACAGATGAAGAAAAGCCAACACACGAACCCATTCATATTTAAAAGAGTAAATTATAACAAAGGAATAAGGCCTACAGTGGAATTTAATTCTGACCTAACTTAGAAATTAGGCCTCTCACATAGCGTCAATATGATTGCCGAAAATACTACAGTGTGATTCAACTATTTCCTGAGTAATCCATTATAGTGAAAACAACAAAAAAAACAACAAACAAACTTAAAGGTTTAATGCAAGGAACTTAAAAACATTTTCACAATATTATTTTTTTCCAAATTTGAATGCATAGATTAATATCACATACATTTCAGCTATGACCCCCCTCACTACAGGAATAATTTTAATGTTTTCACTTAGGATATTTCTCCCACTTTTAAAGGTCATCAGAGTTTAAGAGATATATTCTATCCTTAAAGAGATCTCTTGAGTTTTAGAATTATTACTGGATCTCATTATATTTTCCATATACGAATACATCTCTTACAGTTTACATTAAATTTTAAATAACTATAATTTTTGAAAGGTCAAATAAATAATGAAGTATCTTACTCTAGCATGAAATATATTCACTGCTTTGCTATAAGGTTTTATAATTCAGTTACTTCTAGAAGAAAATCCTTTGTTGTATTGACTTCTTACATTAAATTCTCATCATGCCTGTTATTACAGACCATACAGTATAAAGCCATGTTAGACAGAAGCATAATAAAATCTATAGTGATGGTTTAGCCATGATAGCCCCTTCTTAGAAATGAAAACATGCCTAAATACTTCAGAACAGCACTGCACCACCACCAGAGTCCTAGAGAATCATATAGTTCCGTTATTGTTGCTTGCTAACTGGTGACAATAGGGAGACTGACGTTCCCTACATAAGATTCTAGAGAATACCAATCTTTTCTGTGTGGAACCACATTGCCCAGAAATTGGTACAATCCTCATTTAAAAGGTACTGTTTTCTCTTTTCAGCATCCTCCTTTTCCCCCCTGGTGCTGACACACCAGGTACACTTACACACAACTGGTGGTCCACTCCACTTGGGATAGGTAGGAAATAAACTGAACAAAAACCACTTAAATTCTTTGATCCAAACAAGTAGTACATCATCACAATGTTTGATATTCGTTATATTCATTACTTTGATTCCTTCTCCACTTTTCCTGCCAGCCAATGTCTTCTTTATGGTTTTCATAATTGCTTCATTTCATAATTGCTTGGTAACTTTACTAACTGAAAAATACACTTGAAAGGGTTCTGTTATCAGCAAGATCTGTTTAGTCTTGTGCATTAAGCCGGGTAACTTAAAAGGCCATCTGACTATCTGAACTACACCTAGGCTGCACAATGTCATCCTTGCATAATGCCTTTTTGTACCAGGTATCTTTCAGATCACAAATGCATAGTGAGGTCTAAACATTTGTGAGTCCTTTTTGTTATTTTTTTTCCCTCTTTTAAGGAAATCAGGCTTTCCCAGGCACAGCTGCATTTCTTTTTTACAGTAAGAGTTGCGTCTCCAGTTTCACATGTCTGTGGTGCATTAGCCAACAGCATTGTTATCTAAAGCTCAGAGACTTTCCCTAAGCTGAACCTCTAAGTAGTACAAATATATTATAGGGTGCTACAAATAAGTGAAGGAATGCTTTGACACTGAGGACTAATAATTCAAATCAATCTCAGAAAAGCCTATGTGCAAAATGATTTATGTAAGAATGAATTAATGCCTGAATATCTGTAGTACAGATGGGAAATTTCACCCTCTCGCTCCCCAGGCCTAGAATCAGCATGTTGAGTATTCTGGGAGAGAGTTTCTCAGACTCCCTCGTGAGCCACTCTGTTATTTTAGAGAAGTAATCTGTACTCACATTGTAGTAATTCTAGATTATCCGCTTGGTATTTTCTGTTCAATGGAAGCTTCGTTTAAAAAAAAAATAATAATTCTCAGCAGTCCCATCTGAATACTAATCACTGGGCTAATTAAATATTCTGAGGACCTCTCTTTTTTTTTGTTATACAAAAACCAGGCAAGTAAGTACATAGTCAAATTTCATGCTCCATAAATGGTATCACAGTGTAGGAAGCTCAGTAGCTGGTTGGTGCAACTTTTGCTCTTTTCCTTTTTATTGTAAACCTCATACAGAAGCAGCTCCCTGCACAATTAAACCAGCACCTTTTTATACCTGAGCAGCAGGAGACTGCATTTCATTGCATGATATCTATATGTCAGTAAGCATTTCAATACTTCTGAGAAGGTTCTGCTGAATATTTATACATATATATACACAGCCACATATATAAAATATAACTCTCTAAGGAAAAAAAGCCTTGTAGTTAACAAAATCTCCATTAGATAACTTCTCTTACTTACGAAGAAGCATAAACGAATTATTAAAATGTTTCTTAACTGAACATCCAGAGAGAGACTTGAACATGAGAAACTAGAGTCAAATCCAAACCTAAACCTTTTCCAGCTTCTTGGTTGTTTGGAATGAAAGGAAAAGCCCTTCAGTCAGAATTTTCAACTCTTGCTCTCGAGAGTGTTTAGATATCCTGAACTTAGCAGTCTCATAAGCCAAATATACATTAGCTTTTACTACCTATTACTTTTAGTACACAGTTTTAGAGTTTTATACTTTCTGTATAGCTTTCTAAACAGTTTAACTTTCATAAAACTTTCTATTTCTTAAAGCTCTCAGTTAGATTTAAAGCTGGGTAACATAAATTTAACCAGTTTTATGTTATGTTTTCATTTTTTGAATAATTCTTCACAGGAAAATTCTTTTATGTTTTGTTTCTTTGCCATAATTGTGTAGAAGAGCCTTGAGGCAAATTAGAAATGTAATAATCAATAACTGAGTTTTATTAAGAGATTGAATTTAGATAGACATGCAAACTGAACATTAATGTACCGATTTATTCTGCTACTGAACTTTCTACATAAGGTTTATTCAGAAAGATGCTGAGTGAGACTAAAGAGTTTTTATTGGTGAACAATAGTTTTTCTACTTCAGCGCTATTTGTAACTGTTTTCATTTTTTTGACTCAGCTACATTATTTCAGGGATAAAACTTTCAACCAATACAACATGATTTTCAGTGATCACGAAACTGAATATCCGAAAATCATAACACTTAGCAACTTTGAGAAGGAACAACACATATGAACCATGACCAATATGCTGTCACTTACTAAATTATTTTGGGGATAGTGTAGAAGGAAGATCAGGAGAGAGATCCACATAAAAATACCTCTACTTTTGTACATAGCCAACTTTAATGAATTTGGAAGCAGAAAAACAATCTAATTAGTTAAGTGACTGAGCAGAAATAAGAGATAGCAAAATGTTTTTGGCATTGTCATAAGTATGATAAATATCAGTATACTTAAATATTTTGGTCTAATTAGCTTGAAAAAGAATAAAACAACTGAATGCTCAGTCTCTGCTCTTGCGAAGTTACAACACTGCAGTCTAGATCCATAAGGAGCCTTTCAGCAAGGTTTATGTCAATCTAAAGCCCCCACACTTGTAACAGGGCATAGCAGCTTGCTCTGTGAGGGACTAGTTAAGGGTCAGTCTTAAACCAGGACCATATTTTGCCTCTAGTATAGCATGAAGAGTCCCCAGAAGCGGTACCATACCCCTGTGAGATCAGATCAGCTAGACAGATGTGAGTACATTAGGAAGAAGAGGAGATGCAGAGAAAGGCTCTTTCAGTCAGGAGACCATACAGCCATACTGATCCTGGCTTCCAGAAGTCTTGCTGATTCTTTTTTCATCCCTTCAGCCTCTCCAGAACCTGCCACTACTATAAGACTTTGCCTATGAGTCACCCTGCTTTGTTGAGGCCACCCTCCTACACCCAGACAATACTATAGTAATTTCACAACAGCAAAGAGCTAAGCCTTCAATCAGGCTATCACTCACTGACATAACACATTTAATCACAGGAAAGTTAAAAGAAAATATGCAAAGAAGTATTGCCTGTCGTCCTCTTTCAACTCTCAAATAAGCATGAACAAACTGTCTCACACCATGTCAGACCTGTCTAAATAGTTCTGTATCTCTGGAAAAAAGGGCTGATGCAAAATAGGAAAGACACAAGTAGAAATAGATAAACAACACCCAAGAGAATACGGATTTTATTGATTTTAGTTAACAACTAATATAATCAAGTATTTCCAAAAAATTAAATCAAAAGAAAGTTGTGGCTTGAGTTAGCACTCCTTTAACTTTATAGAGTCTGTGATCAACAAATACCTCATTAAAAAATAGAATCATTACCCTAATTCTTAAGAGTGTGTTTGTAGGTGATCGTATTTTAAAGTTTTCAACTAATGCAATATAAACAAAAGGTACATGCCACAGAATTTTCTCTCCAAACACACTAAACCATAGAAAATTTTCTTTTAATTTTCGCTCTTTCTAGGTCAGTCTTTTTATATCATCACTAAGCCACATGGTATCCACCATATGCCAGATTATAGCCACAAAAATAAAAGATCATGCTATTTTAATTGAAATAGAAAAGTTTCAAAAAAGAATATGCAATTATTTTCACATAAAGACGTTAGAGTGACATTTCTTTCTTCTGTCGTTTACTTACTTAACTTTGGTTTATCAAAAAAATAAATCCATTCAAGTGCAATCAGTGTGAACATTTAAAATCCTTCATTTCAACAGAGGAAACCATCACACTCAATCTTAGCATAGATGTTGAAGTAATTATTGGATGGAGGAGTAGAGCTATCTGAAATTATCTTGTTTGATACATAATAAAGTTAATGGTTTAACTAAATTTTCATAAGAAATTCTATGATAAATTGAATAGTTCCATTAGATAACCATAAAGAAATGCTAATTGTTTGTGAGCTCTTCAGTGTATAAAAATATAAGTATTATTGATTGTTTTTCTATTTTTACTTTATATGTTTTTCATAAATAAGATTTCAGTTCCGCCTTCAGTGTTCCATCTTATGGTATACAATCTGCTATATTCAATTAATTTTGTCCAATTTTTTACTTCCAGCCTTGAAAATTCAGAGCCAGAGTTCTGACACATCAGTCACACAATCAGCTAAATTAGGCTCCTCCAGTTGGTTTAACTGGCAACTTTCAAGCATGCAAAACAAAGCAGCAAGGTTTTAATGGTTTAAAGCCTCCAAAGTGGATCATAATACAAAATGTATTGCTCATCAGTTGGCAAAGAAGGCAAAGAATGCCATATGCTTCCAGTTTCATTTGTGTTGTTTATCTTTAATACTAAACCCTAATGCAATACACTTTCTATTACTCTGCCATGTCAATCTTTTTTATATCTGAGGCGGTCAGGAAAACAAGACAATATTGGTTTCAATAGTTGCAAGCCAATACAGGCTCTACTAATTCCAGGGCAGCTGAGAGCTATAGAGAAGTAAATTACATTTTTTTAGTGCACGAATTAGAAAGCACATAGTTAACAATACAGTCAAAATAGTTGTTTGGACAGCTAGATATATTCTTGAAGTTAATGTTTAGCCAAATTTGAAAGAAAATATCTGAAACATATGGATGAGCAACTCAAATTTTGAAGCGTCAATGCCACAGTTAAATACCACATAAATAAATTCAGGTTAACTAAGAAGTGGAAAAGGGAGTTTTCTGCATTCATGGATTTAGGAGAATACTTCTTCGTTTGCAATAGGGGAGGAATTACAATGTCTTGGTGACAGTGATCCCTCACATTGCAGAGCAAGAAATCAGTACTTATGAAAAGCCAGAGTCCATCTGATCCTACTTATAGGTTCCCATATTTCTACCACGTTGCTGGTGCTTTCTTTAATCATGCTGAACATACGCTGACAAACATCAGCATGGGAAAGGCAGCAATGAACATCTCTGAAATTAAATTATAAAAGACAAAATATTTCATTCCAACCACATTATGGATCAACAACAGTACTTTCATCTTTGAAGTCAACAAAGATGCAGATGCAAACACATGCAGGTAATGTAAATTATCCTTTCAGTCACCAATGTTCTCTTTTTTATAAGTAAGACAGTGGAGGTTAATTTTGATGATGAGGTGTTTTTGTAAGCGTGCATGCTAGAGTCACCTTACAGAAAGTGTTATATTGCTCCCATTACAGTTTGTGTAGAATTCAAAGCACTATCCTTGAACCTACTGCAGTCTCTTTTAGTTCTCTGTCTTTCTCTGGACCTGAACTACCTGTTGTGAACAAGAAAGATGCTGCAATATGACATGATAAGAGCTTAGGGAAGGCAGTTTGCCAGCTGGCCATTGCCTTGAAAACTCTCTGGGAGAATGACAGAAGGTAGCAAACTGAATTGTTAAAAAGAAAATGCACCTTAACAGAGATGCTGTGGAAACTAAGGCATGAAACAAAGTGAATTAGATAAATTTGACAGTCACTGGGGATATGGTCATGTAAAACTGCACTCAAACTTCAGACCTAAGAAATTCATCTTGAATCAGGAAAACAACAATTGTCTGGTAAGGACAAGAGATCGTTGACTACATCAAGTTCTGTGTGTTTGGATAATGGAAAACTGGCAGATATGCAACTGAATTAGGAGAAAAAGAGTTAAAAAGTAAACATATTTTTTCCTGAAGAGGAGCACGTTAATTATCTTCTAGAGAGAATTAAGTCCCTGCAGTCTTAAAACACTTTGAACAGAGTTTCACTGGGATAAGGTCAGAGAGGCAACTGCTTTGTTCTCAGTTAAAACAAAATAAAATCAAGCCAAACAAAAAAAAAACCCAGAAAACAAAGACAGCCACTGAAAAACAACAAAAACACCAGGTAAACCCAACAAAAATAAACCCAGAATGAAAACAGAAAAACAACCACCACCAAAAAAAGGAATATAAAACAACAATAAAACAACTCAGAAACCCCCTAGGGAATCATGTGTTTTCCAAATTGCCTGTTTTATTTTAGAAAAAGCAATTAGAAATAAAAATTAAAATGGAATTAGAATACAAATCCCAATCCTCCTTCATGTATCTGTAAAGTATTCATCAACTCAGCAATTATATTTGTCAAGCATTGCTTCATATTTACCAGATAAAAAGAAGATCACAATCCAAAAGTTTCTTATTGGTAAAGGGACACATATGCAGAAAAATGACTTTCAAAGAACCTGCTAGAGGGATTCCAGAGATACCAGCTTCCTAGTAAAAAAATATTTGCTTTGGTGATTTTATATAAAATGCTGGTTTTAATCTAGCAGTTTATGACACAGCATTTTCTTCAGGTTTTATAATCTTCTCTACTGCTAGCTTTAAGATCATCACCTGAGAAAGTTTTCAGTGCATGTAAATGTAATAAGACATAGATTAAATTTTAATTAACCAGATTAATGTTTTTCAGTGTCATCTTTGCAGAGACGGACTATATAATTGTAGATAAAAATATTTATAGAATTTAAATATTAAATTTCACTCAGTGCAGCAGGAAAATAATTCATTCTAAGAAATTATTATATGCTTAATCTCAAGGTGACAACATTCAATCCTACCTTGCTGAGAAGTCTTGAAATGTTTTGACTTGCATTAAAAAAAAACCCATTCAATAGCTATAGATGAACTTTCTGGGAAGATATTTAATTCTTAGTGTGAAGTCTGTAAAGTCTTCCCAGCTGTTGAATTTATCAAGATTCTTGGACAATATCAGACAATTAATTGCCTTCACTTAAAAATTTACTTACGAACTGAATTTATATAAATTGATCTTCTGTCCATGGGACCACATTATCCAAGAATCACAGAAGAGCTGAGATCTACTGGGACTTCTAAAGATCATCTATGCTTTCTAATCTGTTAAAGCAGGTTACTCAAGATCAGGTGTTTTCTTTTGTTAAAAAGGAAATCCCAATATTTTATTTTGTGCCAGCTGACTCTTGTCCAGTCATTGAGTGAAAAGCCTGTCTCCATACTGTACTATCTCCCATTAATTATGTAAACACATTCATGATATCCTCCTAAGACTTTCCTACTGCAGGATAATTAATACCCATCCTCAGCCTCTTCCATTATGTCAGATGCTCCTCTCCTCCTGTTGTCTTCCTGGTCTTTTGCTGCACCTCTCCAGTATGTTCATGTCTCTCTTGAACAGGGGAGCCCAGAACTGGAAACAGTGCTCCAGCTGTAGTCTCACTAGTGTATTCTTATAGAGCACAGAGATATATATATATGTTTATATGCCAGAACAAAGAGCTTAAAAATATTCTATACAGTGGTATTCATAGAGATTCACCCTAAGCTTTCCCTCTTCTGCATTTATCTTATACAGTTACAAAAGAGCTTTTGTCTCTGCTGCTCTCGACTGCTTAGCTGAGCTAAAAAATGTTGTTGTCTGTTGCTTTGAGATGGCACATTTGAATCTCAATTTTTTCACTAAGACCTTCTTCTATCTTCGAGAGATGAGTTTCTATTATGTATGAATTCTGCTTTGCTGACTGGCTTCGAGAGCTGTATTCTCTGAAGTGAGATTTTTAAGCTCTGGATGGGCACAGACGTCGTCTCTACTGTTCTGGCAACAAGCACAAGCACTAGCAGGTGCTCCATTTGTTTGGCCTTTAAAACAAGAGCCAAGAGGGATCAGCATCTTTAGGATTTTAAAATTCCCAGACCTTTTAGCTCTTTGGTAATCTGCAGCTCTAATATGCTCAAAGTTTCAATCCTGCCACCCTTCTGAAAATGAAAAGAGAAAGGATAAAGAATTCACATGCTTCGAGGCCATTCACTGTTTGGCAAACCTATTCTAATTACCACATTTATATAAAAGACAGAGCATTCAGGAGCCGTCTGTTCTTCAGTCTGCTCCCTGCATTTTGGTGCCATAGACCTACCAAAGCGACCATCACCCAGCTACATCCAGAATATAAAGCGCTTGTACTTACTACTCAGATCTTTCCAACAGCCTCATCTGAACTGCTCTGAAGTTTGAAATGAAACCAGTGTCTAGGAGTAGAAACCAATACAGCTTCAGAATTCCTGTCTCCAGAGAAGTGAAAGGAAAAAGCTTTCTGTAATTCAAGTTTTGATAATATATTGCCAAGCATCTGTGTCTGAGTGACCTGGATATGACTGTGAGCAAATTCTCAAGAGGAAGATAAAATAAGCTGTGGAAATTCTTCCTTTAAATTACCAGAGCACTAGAAGTAAAAGTAAAATTGTATGTGTTTACTTATTGATACAGTTTACAATTTCTGTAAACCCACAGACGGTAGTGTAGGCTACTCTTAACCTCATGAAATTCCATTTCTTTTCCTAGATTTTATTTTTCTTACTCTCAGAACATATACTTGTAGCCACATAAATTAAATGTGAGAGCAAACCCTCCCTAGTATTGCCATAATTTTCTGATCTTTTGAAGTAATTTCTCAAGATAGTTTATACTACCCCAGTCACCATGGTTCTTGGATACGTTCAGTTGTAAAATGAATATAGACAATTCTTAGACATTTTAGAATTATTTATGCAACCTAATCCTTCTTTCCTAAAAGCTACGGCAGCCACAGGACAGGCAAACTGAATCTCTCATAATAAATAAATATAAACATATGAAATACTTTTTAAAAAGGATTTATTTTTTCTATCTCAGTAGAAGTGGGAAATTCTAGTGTCCCTTGGTGCTTCTGACAGAGTGGCTAGTTCACTTACAGCAGGATTTGGGGGGGGTACCATATATGCTAACTACCAAGGGAAAATCCTCTGACCATTTGTACTTCTGTCTGTGTTAGATCTCACTAGTCAAACAAAAATATCTCTGAAGTCAGAAGCCTAGAAACCACGAGGCCATTCTGTGAATCTCTGGATCTTGTGCTTTACTGCGACTCTTGGCTCTAAGCCAGCTTTCTAACAGTATACAGAAAGCATCAAGAGGGTCTTTCTTTCACTCACAAGCCAGAACTCAGGAGGCAGAGCTTTCCAAGTGATACTGGGATGGTCTCCCGTCTCTCATCCTAGATACAGAGCCCACTCTTGGACAATGGTGGAGTTTCACTGCAGTTAGCACATTCACATCTTCCCACAACCCTTTGCCATCTATCCCTTCCTCATAACATGCCCTCACTGCCTTTCCATTGCCTCAGTACCTTATTTTCAAAAGTATTTTTCAAAATTTCTTCCATCTTAGCAACAGTCCATGCCTAAATATGTTTCTAGACATCCAGAGAATCATCTTTTTTAAGCGTTGAAATCTGGATGCCGCCTGTAATGAAGAACATTTTTTTTCATGTCCTCCTAATAATTCTGAGAGAAATATTTTAGTTATTTAGTTATTTTAGTAAGTGGCTGACTGCTTAACCAAATCAAGATTTTTCCAATTGTTTTGTCTCAAGACCTTGTTTTCTTCTGGTTTCCCCTCCAGTGAGTCCTTATATGATATATCAGTCCCTTCCATGAAAGCCAACTCACCAACTAAGGTTATTTCAACCAAAGAAACACAACATAAAAATGTTAAAACTTTCCATATGTTCCATATGATCAATGGGCTTTTAGGGACATTTCCATTTAATTGAAATTCAGTTGATACACAAAGGAAGCTGAATGAATCTCTAAATACATGAAGACAAGAAAATAACATACAAATAGAAGGTAAGGAATCATTACCGTGTTCTCAAAAAAAAGTAATAGCGTTCATCAGACACATTTTATTCCTCTGGAGAAGCATTGGTATGGATAGTAGATAAAAATGAAGTTGATAAAAGAAATTAATAGAAACTTTCAGAAATAACCATGGCCTTTAAGGGCTATGCATTTTGAACACAGGTAGATGAAAACAGTATGCCTGACCTTAAATGTAACACTATTCTTTATGGATTAGGTTATTTATGTTAGACTTCTCAATCAAATATGGCATGAATATGTCTCGGCAGCTGTGAAATTTGATTAAAACTTAATGTAATCTTTCTTTTTCTTAGTCTGAATGTATTTGGATGTCCTCTACCTGTAAAATTGTGAATTTGCTTATTAATTGGGAAACATATTTTCTTTGGTTTTAACTGACGGGCAGTTAAAATCTGTCCTTTTATATTAACACTTTCATATTTAAAAAAAAATCTTAAAATACTTGATTTTTACATTACTAGAAACTAACACTTTGGAACATCAGAAATCCAGTTCTGCCTGACTGGACGACTTCTTCACACACAGCCCTTATAAACCTAAATTGTCTATCAAAAAATGGGAGATATAATGAATTCTTTTGTCAATATGAATGACAAAGGTCTACTAGGCACAGTCAGCTATCAGGATAGCTACTAAGTATTACTGCTTTTTTATAGAAAACAAAACACCACACTGAAAATACTTCATTAGCAAACACACTTTAAATACTAGGTAAATTGTTTAAGTATCAGAAAGACATTGCCATTTACCATAGCTTCGGAAAATAAAGTTCTAACTAATATAATTCTATCTCATCACAGCAATAAGAAAGTTCTGAGTCATGATTTTCAGCTTCCTCCTATCCCTAAGAGGAACAGTCTGAAGGTGCAAATGGAAGTCAAGGCATTTTATGATTTATTGCATTTTATGATACTGATCTCAACTAGATAGACCTATCTAATGGTGCCCATATTTCAGATGCAGTATTTCTATAATTAAATTACACCAATTGCACTCATATTATCTGAAGCTTGAAAATAAGATGACTGGATTTAAAATTCTTTTGCTACTTATACTTCTTTAAATTAATTTCAAAACCTACAATCAGGGTGTAAAGAAAAAAAGATTTCCAATTGTTCTTCCATAGGAGACTTTTAATAGCAGTATGTAATTATTTTACTGTTTCTATAAAAAGAAATGTTGCAGTTGGCTGTAAGAAATATGACATACAGTGTGCATTTTAAGTGATATGCATTCCTCATCTCCACACAGGCAACCAAGTTCATTTAAATCTGCATAACCAGTTTTGTATCCTTCCTGAAGTCAGCAGTTTGAAAGGCTGTATTCCTTCATTCCTCACAATCAAACTCATTGAAATCATAATTTTGATTCCAATACTCACCTAAATTACAGGGAATTTAATACTTTTTCAGATAGTCGGTACAACATACTGCCTACCTCTCAAGTAACACTCCAATACTTTGGTCTCAAAAATCTAATCTAATGTTTCTGTTTATAATTTTTAAGACAGTAGTGCATTTTTAGAAATATTATGCATAAAGCTTTGCACACTTTCAGAACTAGTGTTGAAAATTATCTTTTTCCCAGGAAGCAATATTCTCTGTGCTTAATAAAAAAAGAGGAAGTATTCCTAGAATTCCATTTTAAAGTTAATGTTATCCTTTCTTCTATCCTTTTAAAAGATGGCAAGTGTTTTTAGGAGAGTCTGTTGGGCCAATACTATAATACAAAGAGGACTAAGACTACTATGCAATTTCATGACAGATGCTTTAACTTGTACCAGGATTTCTGCATAAACACCATTAGAAATAATTTTGACCTTCGATTTCAGCATTTTGGGTCTTCACTGAAAGTGGTCGGTTGCACCTCAGGGTTATTTGGAGACCTGTTGCTATTTCAATTGCTCGTAGCAGTGTTGAGTCTCAGTGCTGCAGAAAAGCACTTTCCAAACACCCAAACACTTTGGAAGACGTGTCAACAGCAAGACCTTAAATTTCCTCAAGTCAAGTCTGTTTTGCCCATGATGGTCACTGGTCTTTTTTCTCAGCCCATTGCCTTTTCCATCTCAATTTCATCCCCTGTCCTTTTGAAGAGGGGAAGTGGCTGGGTGGGTGTTTGGCAGCCAGCCACAGGTAACCCCCTGCATCCCACTCCCTCAACTGTCTACTGGTTTCATAGCTGTTTTTAAAGTCTAGAAGATGATTAATTATTGTGGTGAAGAAAAAAAAATGTAATCATCAGCTGCAGCTGAACCAGGAATGCTTAACTGTAAAATAACTCTATCGAACCACTGCTTAAGGAAGTGAATCTGCTTGTAGACAATAAAACGTTATAGGTTTTATGTAGTGACCTGTTCAGTAGCAGAAAACATCAGCTTATATTACCTTAGACAGTAATATCCAGAAAAATTTAAGACAAATAGAAAAACAAAAAATCAGTTCCTTAAAACTATAACAAAGATCAGCAGATCCCAAATCTTTCGGCTATGCTGATCATATTAATTATCAAAACCCAAGTTAGCCGAAAAATTGAAAATATGTTAATTCTCTTAATTCACTAGCGTGTTTAGTCTAGTAAGACATGTTAAAGTAATTCCTTTAGTAAAAATGAAAGGGATATATATAGTTTGAGTGTTATGTTGATAAGAAGTCAAACATGCACAATACATTCCCAACCCTGGAAAGTTTCAAGGGCACGTTGGGTGGGGCTCTGATCAACCTGATCTAGATGAAGATGTCCCTGCTTCTGCTGGGCAGGGCTGGACAAGATGGCCTATAAAGGTCCCTTCCAACCCAAAGTATTCTATGATTCTATGGATTCCAGATTACCTTCTGTATTAGGAACAAACTAGTCTAATGTCAGTAGCTATGCATGTGGCATTCAGCTCTCTAACTCCTTATTACCACATTAAAAATAACAAATAATAACAAAAAATAACATTAACAAATAAAAGCAACTTTTGCTTATGCTCAGTCTATTCCCCTTGAATTACCTGTCTCCCCATCAGTAGTCATTGACCATTTTCTTTTTGCTTCTGCCTTGAGTTTTGTGCAGCTTAGGTTTTATGCACTTTAGGTCCAGTAACGAAATTAAGGTAAATCAGGAGGCACTTTTTTTTTTTTCATTTAAACCAGAAACATTCAAAACCCATGTAGCAGAACGCTAAATTACCTCAAATAGAAAACTCATAGCACTGCATGTATATCAAGGCCATCTCAGATGACACTTGTAAGGCAAAGGATTGTGTCATGCAGACTAAGCCCTAACTTAAGAGGGTGATATGGGTCTCAAAGCCTGAAATCAAAACACACGATTGTTCATAATTCCCACTGAAATAATAAATATAGTCACTCACTTATGCTCTGAAACTTAAATTGGTAAAACAAGAATCTTAAACAGAAAACCTCCACCTTTACAACCAGTAGTGAGGAATTCAAGCAGTAATTTAGAGGCACGTTCACAGGCAGATAAGTACAGTTTCAAGACCTTATGGAAATCACAAGAGTATAGAATAATGTATAGGTCAAATTGGAGAACTGTTGTAGGCTTACTCTTCACACACACTCCTGTAGTCAAACAAGCCATGGATCAGGTGGTGTTCTCTGCTTTCACACTCTAAGTTATTTTTATAAAGCAGGCTCAGACATGAACACAGCACTGTTACAAGGATAAACTCACCAAGCATTAGTACCACTTTTAACAAAAATATCATCCATTGAGTCCAAAATTTATAAGAATAATAGCTATGCTATTATACAGATCATAAAAATCTTATTAGTTTAGCGTCTGGCAGTGCATTTTAGTGTATTTCATGTGCTCTCCACTTCCTTTTAATTGTTTAATGAAGGAGCATCACAGATTCCACCACTAAAAATGTATTTTCTATTTCCCTTGGATAATAATATATAAAAATTGTTAATAATCCTGTCCAAAAGTAATGATTTGATAGAGGAGGATGAATATGTTATCACACTTGAAATAGAAAAATGGCTTAGGCTGTCAGTAGGAACTTGATTAGTTTGCAAAAGAAACTTGCTCAATTTGTATGCTTATGAGACACACTGTCAAAGTTCTTTGAGATTAAAGACAGATTCCCCATTGGAGTACACAGGTAAAGTTAAGGTACAGATAAACATACCATCAATCCAGATAAATCCACATTTATCAAAGAGCACAATCTAATTCAGAAAGGTCTGAATGGTCTTCTGCAAAATGGGGTAACAGTTTCAGTGCTGAGTATTACCACTAGAGATATTTTTTATGTGAATTTTAGATTGACTGACATCCTGAAATATTTGTTTTAGTATGTGAGATGAAGCAAGGCAAACTTTTCTTATTCGGAATGCAATAAAAGGTATACAAAACTTATTTTGGATGAGGAAATCTTTGTTCCAAACATTGGGAAACAAAATGAAACTGCAATGAAGTATGCTATTTCACATCCACATCCACACTCTCATTTATTACAGCTTTGTAAGATAGCTATAATAATAACTCAAGCAAGGCTTATTACAAACAAACCTCTGCTCTTCACTGTGACCTCTACAGAACCTGCTGCAGTCATGGTTATGGTGACTTATGCATCAGAAGAAATACTTCTGATTGATTTATTCTGATTAAGCACAGGGACACATGAAGAGGTAATGTGTATGGTGGTAGAAAGTTACACATCAGTGCATGTAATGTCAGATGTCAAGCAATCTTAATCCAAAGTAACCATGCTAGTATAATTTATGTGCCAAGACACTGCAAGAAAGTGTTCTATTTGAAGTAGAAATATGCAATATTAAAACTTCATTGTTGTTCTTCCTAAATCAGGCTGGTCCTGGCATGTAAATAACCACCAGCCCAGGCTTCTTATGTTTCAGTTAATTCAGAAGTGACCTCTACAAATCAATAAGCCCTGCATCAGCCAAGTGAGAATAAGTCCTAGCAAGTCTAAACTTGTCAAGTAGAAAGTGTTGAAGGAAAAGTACAAGTTATAAACAATTTCTCTTCAGACATCTTTGAAACTCATCTCTAATATCCTGAACTGAATAAGGGCAGACAAGGTTCAGAAAACACAATAGTATTTGAAACTCAATAAGGAAAGTAAACACCTAGAAATTTCTGCATATCTCTGTAAATCTTTTTTTATTCTAATCAACTAGTTGGACTGTACGTACTTGCAGCCAATTTTACATTTACAACAGACCCTTCTAATGTTTCACACTAAAGAAACACAATTATTTTTAACAATTTAGGGGAAGCTCCAAGCTATTCAAGACTGGAACAACTATTTTGGCCTTTCTTATAAGAATGAGGACAGAGATATTTGATGGACTACTGTTCCCAGGAAAAAAAAAATTCCACCATTCATTTCTCTTTGTTGTACATAGAAAACAAATCATCTTATTTGTGAGATATATTAATCCTGCACAGCAATATAGCATGTTTTGACTTTGTTACATGTGTGAGAGATATGCTCTACCACCATCATTTGTAAGTTACACATCATTCTCTACACGTATTGTTCACTAATAATAATGCCACTAACTTTCAGACAACACTAGGATCATCAAAAATTTCTCTCAAGGAGGATAATGAGCTTAGAAGTAAATATCACTACTCATTTTGGCACCCGGAATTGGATGGAACTCTCTTACCATCTCATAACACATTGAAGTATTGACACCCCAAAGCCTGTTAACAACTGTCAATCTAATTACAAAGAATGTTCATCTGTAATAAACAAAGTCCTAAGTCACACAGCTTCCAGCACATCTCAGACCGTTGATTTGAAAGTCTGATAAATTAGTTTTTTCAGAAAAGTAAACAAAACCAAACAACAAAACACTCTTACCTGCCAGACATTTAAAGATGTTAAGGGATCAAACAGCTATCCTTTAGTTAGGATGCAAATTTTCAACCTATGCAAATATGACACCAAATACACGAATATCTACAAAAGTCTTCTTAAAGCTAGTACTGAGACATAAAGGTATTTGGACTCATTTTAAGAGCCTACTTACCTGTATCTCCATTTTATTTTCCAAACTTCTCAGCTTAGTTTTGCAGTTGTTACTAATGATTTGTATGCATGTAAGAAGATAAATGGGCATAGTTAATTATCCAGTATCTGGTGAGAATAATGTTGTATCTGTATTATCTACATGTATCATTGAGAAAGACAATTTTATATATGAGACTAGGTAATTGATTAAGATGAATCATCAGATCACTGAAGCTCTTTTTACAGCAATTATTTCAACGGGCTCTGTCTGACAGTTCCAGCACTTTGGGTTAACACGAACCTCTTTCCTCAAGCTCTTTTGAGGGAATAATTTAAGAGTGGAAAGGATAGATCTTGACTGTCAGATCCAATGGGGGGTTATTATCCTATGCTATCTATAGAGTATGAGGTTTATCTTTCATTTTCCAACATTTCTTTTGGGGAAAGTAATTAAATATCTCCATACTAAATCAGGTAATAGTACAACCTCCTGGCTAAATACAGTCATACAGTTAAATTTATCTGGGTTTATAGATAACTCATCAACAGAGCAAAAAGATCTGGCAAACTTGCACTATGAGATTTACAGCATCAGAGATCACAGAATCACAGAATAACCAGGTTGGAAGAGACCCACTGGATCGTCGAGTCCAACCATTCCCACCAATCCCTAAATCATGCTCCTAAGTACCTCATCTACCCTAACCTTAAACACCTCCAGGGACGGTGACTCAACCACCTCCCTTGGCAGACCGTTCCAATGCCTAACCACCCTCTCCGTGAAGAATTTCTTCCTAATCTCAAGCCTAAATCTCCCCTGGCGGAGCTTGAGGCCATTCCCTCTCGTCCTGTCCCCTGTCACTTGGGAGAAGAGGCCAATTGCAATATTGCAATGATATTGCAATGACTTTCATAAATTAATGGTTTAATTGTACTGTCTTCAACACTGCCAGCAACACTTATAATTCTCTTTTTAAAAATAAAGATTCAAAGGCATTCAGAGGTATTAACTTTTTTTAATGCTTACTGTTGATCCCTATGTTTGCCAACAGAGTTAAAGAAACAATATTTATTATTATTAATATTTTTATTTTTTTAACAGACCGCTACCATTTGAGAGCAGTAGTGACTGCACTTATTACATCTGATGTATGCTTAAGAATGGACTCAGGTGGTGGTCCTGAACATCTTCCACAGTTATGCCATGCCAACTTAATAACATCTTTATTACCTACGAGACAATAAGTTTGGACTAGATTTTTATTTCAAGATTGAAATTAATTTGCACACATTGGAAACTGAGTTTGTGTTAAGAAAAAGCAAGACTGCAGAAACATGCTTTCTTACACCTGGAGTGGAAGTTTCGTAGTGACAATCAGCTCTTTGGGGAATTTATCCAAAAATGGAGCACTATTCCCAGTAAAGACCTATTTGCTGAATAAATGGGTTTAAGTCTTTCTGGAGAACATTGCACATGCTTTGTCCTATAAATCACTATCACTTAAGTGATATCGGAGTATTCATATAAAAGACCCTGAGAGTTTAAACCTGGTTATATATATCATGGGCACCATAAAGAGGGAGGTTAAGGGACTTGCTGATGTAAATCACCTGACCTAGATATAATGGTGAAATCAACTGGGGGTGACATTCTAACTGCCTATACATGTTTCTGTTTTAAAGAAGCTTTCCAATTTAAAAGCAAGCAATAAACTAAAAAAAAAAAAAGAACATGTGAAAAAGAATGGAAGCTTAGAAAACCAATATATTAAAAAATAAGCATTTTTAGAAGTGTTAATGCTTTCCATGTAGCAAATTGCATGCAATATTATAAAACCTTATGGTACGTGAAGCACGATTTACAATATCCCTTAAAGAGAAATACAAGCAGATGGATGATGTTTTAGTGGCAATCTCTTCTATGTGCATTTCCAATTAGATAAAGAAATGAAAACTTTCCTGTGATGTCATGGTGATATAGATAACAGAACTATGCTGTGGCACAAGCATTTAATAAAGCTTCCTATGAATTGTACTTCTAAAATTTGGAGGAACACCTCCATCTACCACTTAGGGAGATATTCTCTTTTCAGGTGACTGAAGCAGAAGAGAGTGAATCGTTACTTGGTACATTTTCTCTGAGGTACATTTGTGCAGGTGCAAGAGAAACTATAAAGAAAAACAATATCCAGGGAAAACATGTTGAAAAATTTTATTTCTTTGCTTGTTTGTTTTGGGGTATTTTTTCATGGAAAATATAGACAGTGTGGAATTAGCCTATGATTAAAGCGTAATATCTCTCAGAAACCCTGAAGGGCTTTTCAGCCCCCACAGATCTTCAGGCTATTGCATTACCAATGTCCCAACATGCTCCAGCTAACTAAAGTCCCTAGAAGACGGTTCCATTTCTTCCAGTTCCTTGCTGCTCTCCTGACTGCAATGCTCTCTCTGCTGGTGCTCTATTACTCCTTGACAAGGAATAGCAAAACAAAACTCTAAATCCCTGGCATCGGTAGATGCAACAAGCTGCCAATTGCTCTCAAGGAAATTCATCAAATCTCACATTTAAGTACAGCATTGATAACCTTTATGATCACATCTGCAGTCTGAGTGGGTGCTGAAGAGCAGCAGCCCAGAACATAAGGTCTAATGCAGAAGCAAGGCTACTGAAAAGAAAAAAACCCCACAAGCAACAACTATAAAGAAAATAAATACCCCCCCCCAACATCATTGACATCAGTGAGATCAGAAGCAAATTCATATATTGCTCATGATTTGAACACTTGAAGACCAATGAAGTTTTCATTTCTAACATCTCTTATTGAATCACACAAACCACCTGTTTTGTTTCATGCTACAAGAAACTGTGGTCACCAAGCCTGATAATGCTTCCTCGTCTCTACAGGGTACACTGATTTATACAGTCTGAAAAGGAGCACCTGAGAATACCAATATACTTTTTAAATGACATATTTCCCTTTTCTATAAATATAGTTCTTTAACTAGATATATTCTACAATATCAAATGCATTTAATGAATCCAAAGTAGCATTCAGTATATTTTTTTAACAGAAAACAAAGGAGAAAAGCAGAACACTTTTACCCAAATATTTTGAATTATCAGACATCATCTAAGAAGGAAACATTTTTTTCTGTTCACTTTTTGAAGTATTATACTATGCTTTTATTTACTTTCTTGTATGGCTGATAAAATGCTAAGTTCTGTATCTCATAGATCTCTGCATTTAGTTACAGAACAGCTGTTAAAGGCTCTATGCAGCTCTGAAAAGGTGATGAAATTCCACTTTTTTAAATGACTATTTGTTGCAAAAGACCCTTCAATGTTTCCTATCTTTTCCTCTATATGAAAGCCATTGTTGAGGTATCAGTTATAAATAGACTTTGCTTTGTACACTAGGTGCTTTTTTCTCATCCTTTCTTCTTCTCTGTGATTCTGCTCACTGAATAAGCACTTTGCTAAAGCAATTCAAGAAATGGAGTAAAACCATATATTCTCCTGTCTCTCTGCTTCTTTTAAAAATATGAAGTCTGACTACAGTTTTTTAAATGTTTCCATCTACTGTAGTAAACTAACAACTTTTTCCAAATATTTTCCAGTGTTACAGCTGATTGCCTTGATTTTGGAGGTTTCAAGTGCTAGTTTGGGATGTGGGGTTCTTTTGTTATTCTTTTATTCCTCTTAAAAATAGTTAATATTACAATCACTTTTTTTAATTAGAAAAAATCTCAGTAGATGTTCAGGTAGTGAAAAATGTCATCCTAAAAGGCCAGGACCCATTTGAATGGTTCTTGAGTCTAATAAAAAGGCTCATAACCTCCTGAGATCACGTTTGACCCCAGTGTTTTTTTCCGTCCTTTACAAAAAGAAAAAAAATACAATAGTCAATCTCCAGATAAGATTGTGTCAAAACCTGAACAAAAGAGGGAAGCCATCAAAATGGCACAGGTAAAAAAAAGGTAAAGTCTTCCTCTCACCCTGAAAACAGTAGAAATCAAACTAAGTTAGAGATACATGCTGCTACACTAACCTTCCAACAGAAAGGACTGAAGACAGCAAATCACCACTCACACAGTTGTATACTCTAAAATTTTAAAAGCTTAAGCTAACTATCTGCATTGAGAGAACACCAATGTTTAGAATATTCATGGTCCTGATAATGTTATTTAAAGAGCTTCCCAAGTAACAAGACATAAACATATGACAGTGTCTAATACATTGCTGGCTGTAAAACAGCTTTGAATACAATCCCTGTGTTTCCCACATGGTGTGATTTGAAAAACTGATAGGCAAAATTAACCTAGTAGACATTTACATCACTTAAAATTTAATGCTAAAAACTAGGAAAGAGAAAATTTAGGTAACAAAAGTCACCTGACATTAACCCATTATAAGAAACAAAAGTAACTTTTGCACCTAAAAGAATGTTGGTTTTTTCTAGGCGTTAGTAGAGACATTAAAGGCATGGTACTGCAGAGGTGGTAACAGAGATGTAGTATCTAAATGTGTTTATAGTATGACATGTTGTTCCTTTGTAAGCTCCTTTTTCAAATGCATTTTCCAAACTTCTTCCCATAGCCCACTGAAGACTTCTTACTCGTTACTTTCTTGCACAGTTTCGGCCTCCAACTAGCTTAAAACATTTTTGCTAGCTGCATCTATTTCACATTCCTCATTTTATGTCAGATACAAGCAATTTTGTTCCCGCTAATCTGAACAGAAAGTTTATTCTTGTTTCAATAAGATTAGCTAGATATAAGGGAAATTTTTTGGGAGAGACATTCTGCTAATTGTTGTAGTCTTTGTGGAATATGCATGTAGGTAAGAATACTTCAGACTTCTTTTGTGTCTTCTGCAGAACTGGACCTGTTACATTAACTTCCTGGGATCCATTTTCAGACTAGGAAAACTTTTGCATTTACTGCAGTACATAAATCCTATTGATTTATATAAACTGATGAACCAGCTTATATCATCTCATCAGTGGATTCTTCATCTCTGTTTCAAACATGCTATTACTGACAGATTTTAAAAGAGAGTTATTTAGTTTGTTCTGTAAAAAATCTTACTATTAATAATGCTTCCATGTAGAGGAAAATAAACCAATCTAACATTCAGCATTTCTTGATATATAGCTCTTTGCAGAAGCTAAGATTATCAGAGAAAATGTTTCCCAAAAAAACATGAAATCCATCCTACACATCAGATTTTAGCCAAGACTTAGAAAAAAAAGAATGGATTCATTGTTTTGATTTTTTTATCCTTGATTTTTTGGATGCTGGCCAACACAACTGAAAGAGCAATTCTTGAGTCTCTCAGCTATGTTAAGAGTTGTTCAGCATGAATTTCTGGCACTAGGATCAATATTTGAACTGCTAGCAGCATCGTAAGTTGAAAACATGACATTTTGGGTTTTAAAAATAATTTTTACACCAGGGATGTGTATATTGTGGTATATTTATGTACTACTCCTTTCTTATGTCACTTTGGGATCTCAAAGCAAGACCTACTTGGCTACATTTTCCAGAGATGAAAAAATAAAATCAAAATTGTAACGTGATGTGAGTGAGTGCAGCCATACTATAAGAAGCTCAAAGTTACAATTCAGTTGTTGAGATCAGAAGATAAGGTACTCATGTTCAGATACTCGGCTCCACCCTGAGGAATAAGGTTCATGTTGGTTTTTTTAAACTGAGTCAGATATCTGTCTAGGGTAACTCTCAGAAGAAGAATGTATTTTAAACAGCAGATTTGATGCTATTCTTTATTATACTTAAGCCATTTAAACTAAAAAATAGCAGATAATTCACTGCAGGGTAACCACGCTTCACAAGTGAACCTATTAATTTTCAGGAATAACTGTGCTTGCTTTCTTCTGCCTCCTTGACTCCATTCAACTGCGTCTTCTACGACCACTCAATTTGAAAATGCTACATTCCGGTGTATTATCTGAGGAACAAAAATATTTTATCTGGGATTACTGCTTTTATTCAACACCCAGAACAATCTATGTCTATTCCTTTAAGCTCCTTTAGATGTGAAAAAATATGGTTACATAAATCTGTGTAATCCTGAGGGGAGGATAGCATATAAAGAGTTTACTGGCATTAGGATTAAGCCTAGTGTATTACAGTGCAATCTTTAATCTCCTAAAATCTACCGCACCATTCCAAGCTGTTTTGTGCTAGTAGATGAAGCTTTGGAAATAGGACACAGCTGGCAACAGTGATAGAAGGAGACACTGAAAAAGAGAAAAGAAAAAGAAAAAGAAAAAGAAAAAGAAAAAGAAAAAGAAAAAGAAAAAGAAAAAGAAAAAGAAAAAGAAAAAGAAAAAGAAAAAGAAAAAGAAAAAGAAAAAGAAAAAGAAAAAGAAGAAGAAAAAGAAGAAGAAAAAGAAGAAGAAGAAGAAGAAGAAGAAGAAGAAGAAGAAGAAAAAGAAGAAGAAAAAGAAGAAGAAAAAGAAAAAGAAAAAGAAAAAGAAAAAGAAAAAGAAAAAGAAAAAGAAAAAGAAAAAGAAAAAGAAAAAGAAAAAGAAAAAGAAAAAGAAAAAGAAAAAGAAAAAGAAAAAGAAAAAGAAAAAGAAAAAGAAAAAGAAAAGGAAAGAAAAGGACTGGTGAAACTGCTAATGAAATGATTTAACACAGTGACCTGCACACTGGATTTTTTATTAATCTAGAGATGACAGAAGTTGGAAGAAGTCCTTATATCAGAAATTAGGAGGAAAAAGAAATCATGGAAGTTTAAAACCAGGGAAGCTACAAATGTGGACCGAAACCAGTTTAAGAATATTGTACAACATATAAGAGACTTGCTTTTTTTAAGATTCATTGATGCAAATGAATACAACTATGTCTTAGGTAATCAAGGAAAAATGAAAAACAACTCATACTGAAATGGACTTTCTGTTCTCTTTTGATAAAACTCCATGGAACGAACACACTGTTGAAGCCATGTATTACTTGAAGAAAAATGTAGAAAAATGTTATTCTTGGGCATGTTTCTAAAGAATGTCACAGTTATACTATTCAGACTAGTGATTTCCCAGCCAAACAGTTTTCCCTTGAGCTATGTACAGTCTCTGCTGAGTCTGAAGATTCAAAATGCCAAAAGCAATGTAACTCAGCCACTAACGCACAGGTATGACTGGGAGAGGCACTGAGCGCTGATTTCTAGCTCTACAACCTTGGCCAAATCACTTCCCCTGCGTAAGTCTCAGTTTCTTTGGCACAATTGTGTATTCAGGAAAGCATATATAGCTACAACGAAATGTAAACATTTGTTTAAGGGATATTGTGACCAATGGTGTTTAAATATGTGATTAAATGACAGATTAATTAGAGTCTTTGATAATGAATACCGATTACATGGTTATGATTTGTCTGAAGAAAAGGTGAATGCTCATCTTCTGTGGTCCAAATCCCTGAGCACAAGATCATCATACATTGAAAAAAAAGAATAAGGAAGTAAATTCTTTCCTTTCTGCTCTGAAGTGGTACTTCCATTTTGAATCTGAAACCACTGTTTTGAAAAATTATAAGTCTGAGTGCAATACATAATTAGACTTCACAGCATACTTCTGAAACTACCTAGGACACTAATATTTAGTATTGTTAGATCTTCCTTTCTCAAGTTTTAAATATATTAGACCTTTTTAATAGCTACATATGAGCCATAATACACAGGATTATATTTATCTGATAAAGTTATGCAAATAATTTTGGACATAACTGATATTAATCACTATTTCAGCTGTTAGGTAAGTTAAGTTTTAAGCATTTCCAGCACTGAAGAGACATATTAGCAGAAAGCAATCATGATATTGCAGAATCTAGAGGATAGTAAAATAATAGCATTCCTTTCTTATTTAGTAGTTTGTCTTTCCAAAGTACCACACAATCATGAATAAATTAATCCAAGGCTTACACTGAATTTTACTGATAAGGACATTAAAAGCCTTTCGCAAATGTTTAATTGAAATAACTGCTGCACATCAATTCCAAGAAACTTGTTTTAGCATCATAGAGATTTAGCAAACATTTAATGAGAATGAACTCAATATGCCCTGGTGCACAGAATCCTGTGCATGCTCTTCTTAAGTCTCAGCCAGCAAGAAACTGCTTTGACACAACATCTTAGGAGCAAATGAGGGGCACTTTAAGAACAGAAAGAACCTAATGATACACTATCACATTGAGCATGAGCAGAAACCATGGGCCTTAAAGCTCTTGGTTGATATCACAGTGTTCCACTGAGGAAAGAAATTTCCACTTTGCCCTTTCATTAGTTTGGAATTTGACTCCCAAATCAAAAGGTTTACCTTCTCTTAAAACAAGAGTGACTATCACCTATTTTTCCCCTCCAACATTATTCTAATAACTGAGTAAAACCTGCACAGGATGCACTGTGATGAACCCAAATTTTTTCTCACGTTTCAAGGAATAGCTTAATTGCTTCCTCTTCTGCATTCTGCAGTCTCCAGATGGGAATCAGAATCTTTAAGCTTCCCTACTAAACACCACAGTCATAAAAGAAATTTTTATTTGGAAATTCTTTTTTTCTTGTACATTCATTTTTGAACAATGTCTGGCATTTAACCAATTGGTCATATTCCCCAGTAAAGGTCACATGTGTGATTCTTCACATCCAACTGTCCACAGCTTAAGTCATTTTTATATTGGAAGATTTCTGGCATATCTCAACCATTAGGACACTTCTTTTCCCAGCACAGTACAAAATAGACTGTTTCTGAAATCGATATCACTGTAGAGATTTCACTAGAAAAGAGGAGAAGGGAAAAAATCCCTAAATATACTACAAAAAATGGCCATTAAAATTTCCCTATAACATGCATATTGGGTTTGGATTACGTACAGGTACAGGGTTTGCAGCTGCCCAGCCTGAAGCATGGAATCTGGTTGCAGACTTTTTAAGAGATGTCTTAATCGTGGTGGTCTACCACCTTTGGATTCCTCTGCAAAACAAGATTAGGTCTCAGATGTGAATAACACTGTTGCTGTGCTTTAGAATTCTTGGATTCTAGGGAGAGTAACATCAACTTTAATAAATAAACAGAAGTTTATTTATTAAATAAAAAAAGTAAGTGTGCTAAGAAGACAAACAAAAAGTGAAACCTCTTAGTAAATGCGTGGCAGTCCATAAAGAAATAGAGCTAGACGTGGCCTATCTCACTACAATACACTCACCTTTAATACTAGATACTTTTTGTTCTAAATTAATGAGAGTCATTTTACTTATATACTAAATAAATCTACACACACTATGCATACCAGTCTGTGCTCAGACAATCTAACAATGAAAATACAGAGATACAGTGAAAAGTACTCACTTTAAGGGCCTACAGGAAAAAAAAGATATATTCGGCGTTTGATTAGAGTCTAACAGGATGGGTTTTCTGTGGGCCTTCCAAAATCCTTTCCAGCTTCCACAAAACCAGAACATAAGTACTTACTATCACGCCCTCACAAAACAAAAATGATACCTAACATAACAGCAGAACTTGCTAGGCAGATGTGAAGTGGATTAATTCCTCTCAGTAGATATACAAATGCAAATGTTTGCCCTAGTTCTAGACATGAACATTTAAGTTACACTGCTTTGTATTATGAAGTCAGAGAAAGTGTTTTTAACCAACACCAATGGGACTTCAATTTCTTTAATATATTTATTTATCAAATTGACTGTTCTTAAATCTATAAATAATTCTATTTTCAACATTTTTATGAAAAGGAAAAAAGAAAAAATATCTTACTATGAATGCATATTTATAAAATACTACCACAAGAGAACACAAACTACATAACTTGTGAACAAATGTTTAATTGTAGGGTGGGGTTAAAGCAATTTTGCATTAGTGAAATGTCCTATCGTGACTTTCATTATTGATTCTCTGTCAACATCATGTTAGTTCTTCTCTAAATTAGTTCTGTGGCTTGAACTTGAAAAGATCGTGTTGTGGAGTCTACAGGTTCATTCTAATTGCTGTTTTTCCTGGTGGACTGCATCACATCAACCTGTCACTCATCAAGACCATTTGTCTGGGAACAGACTTAATTAAACACCTCAAATCCAATTTCTTTGATCCTTTCAACTATTAAAAAAACACACACACTCCATCAGCTGTGAAGAGTTTTCTAAAGAAAAAGTTCCTTAACTCACTCATTGGTATTATTCTCTAAAGTTGTAGAATCAAACAATTCAAAACCAGGAAGATTAATTAGGAAGGGAAAATAAAATAGCTCTTGAGAAAACTAAGTATTTGTTAACTCCTAAATATTCAGTAGAAAATTAAAGAATTATGCACAGCACATACATATCTCTCCCTTCTTTTTCTTTCTCAAAAATAAGACCTTCAATATGCAGTGCAGGCTTGATTTGAACATAAATTTTAAGATATTGTCCTTCAGATTTAAACAGGTAATTGCATTATTTTTTTGTGAAAGATCAGCATCCTGACTTAACTGTCTGGCACATTGGTAGAAATGGTTAAAGTGGAAATACCTCAAATATAAATGTGTAGTTTTATGAGAATTATTCACAAGGTGCGTTTGGTTTCTATACATAACATTCTTCCAATTTAGACTTTATTTATTAAACTGTTTTAAAATAGCATTCATTCATGTCTAGTCTTATAACTGCATTTGCAGAGTCTTTTGCATTTCAAGAAAGATCAAATCTCACAGCATTGTAACGCAGATCGTTCTGCGTTTGATGACTATTCACTTCACCAGCAACAAGTACACAAAGTCTTCAAAGCAGATTGCTGAAAGGTACAATTACAAAGCATTTCTTGATAATAAATTTATTAATAATTAACATCTCCCATGTTGGGAAATAAGTTATTTGTATTTTAGAAAATGCTGTTTCTATAAGTGCTTTTATGAAAGAAAATTACTGGTTATAGCTGGTTTTATTATTGCAAGGTCTTTAATGCCTGATGGGCTAATTCACACCTCATGCTTTCAGTTATTTATTTTCCAGAATTCTGTGGCTGCACAAAGGAGATCTGGTCTCTGCAGTCATGTCCAAAGATGACTACCTGCGTGACAGATACTTAACTGGCTAAGTAGGACTATATTATTCCAAGCTGCTCTAACATGCACTAAATAAATATTCAGCACGACCTCCAAATTTGGAGATTTTTATAAAAACATCTGTAGAATTATACCCGTCTCAAGAAAAGTGATAAATGAGTTTGATTAGCTTGTTATTTTACTGCTATATCCATTTAGAGTTTGGGAATACAAAGTTTATATCATAAGGACAAGTAAAGAAGAAATGTACTGAAGTTTCAGAATTACTTTGAGCTTCTAAAACAACGTTCAAATATTGCCATAACAGCATCTATCATTAGAATTTAGACATTTCGTGCTGGAAAAAAAAAAAAAAGCAAAAATCCCCAAAGTCTTATTTTCATGTTTGGTGTAGCCAATAACCTAATCCATCTCAAAATACAGTAGCAATCAACCTTGAGAAGACAAAAATTTCTGAGGCAGTGCATCTATCCAATCTGTATAAGGCCATGCTCGATATTTCTCTTCCACTGAGTTTGTAACACCTCCAAGAAATCTAAAGTAACATGACAGTGTCAAAAAAGGCAAACTAGTGTAACACAGTTGATTTCTTGTGTCAGGGCAGCTGGACTCATCCCTATATCATTACTAGGGCCAGATGAGAGATATTTCCCTTAATACTTAAGAGCCTATTTTATCTCTATAGCTGCCATAAGACCTGCAATGTGCAAATATATGCATTAGGTCTTTACAAAACTGGCAAATCTTAGTGCATACAAAAGATTCAGTAACCCTTCATGCTGCTGAGACTGAGGAGGCAGAATAAATGAATAAATAATAACTGAATAAATAACAGGACATAATAGAACATAAGACTAGGTAAAATGGTTCTTTCATATGAATGAAAACCACTCCCGTATTAAGGGAGCAGAAGTACCTAAATTAATCAAGATTCAGAGTAGTACCTGTGGTGACGGTTTTACTGCATACATGCAACACAGTTTATCTGTTACTGAGAGAGACCAGACATCTGCATGTCTTGGCAGAAAGACAGCTTTGTGAATTTGAAGACTAAAAATATCTATGCTGAAATTATCCACCAGTTCTCTCTCTGGGTAACTATCCCTCCTATTATTAATTTCTCCCATTCTTAAAGTTCTGCTTTACATCACACAAATGTATATCTGAGCAGCATTATTGATACAAACGGAGTTACTCAGAACTCAGCATTATATGCTTGGCAACACTACTTTATTCTTCTAACTGTTCTGATTTATTAGGCTTTTGAACAACAGTTTTGGGCAGAGTACAATAATGAGAAAGCAGAATGTTAAGAATGTTACCTACTTCATAGGACCCTGAATTACAAACCAATTTGTGTTGCCATCCTGCATAATAAAAATAACAATAATAATAGTAGTAGTAGTAATAATAATATAAAAAATGCCCTTAGTCAGATCAGTTGTCCGTCTGGCCCACTATTCTGCTTCCAATTTCTTCAATAAGTGAAGCTACATGTAGGCAGCACCAAAGCCTTGCAGCTTTCTGAGGACCAGCCCCTTTATAATTCCCCAGCATCCACAAATCTAGTACTAGGGCTCTTAGTGGGTACAATCTGTCCCATTGCTTTCCGCATGCTTTTATAGCCCTATTGTTTGTGAATTTGTACAAGCCTTTTCTGGAGCTGCTGACGCTGTCTGCATTCACAAAGACCAACAACCAGATTTAAGACTCATAATTCTTTACATTAGGGATTCAAAAACCCCATATAAACCCCAGAAAAACAGCCTGACCCTGCATTGGTCTGTTATTTCTACTCATTACAACTCTTGCTATGCCAGTGTTACTGCTTTACAGACATTCAGAGACATCCCGTCTCGCAGACAGAGGACACTTCCACATCACGATCTAAACTTGATTGGCTATGCCTAAGCTCTGAAGTAGGAAATTTGTAACAAGGAGTATGTGGGTGACTATTCACCTTGGAAACATTGTGAGAAGACTCAGGTAATTATCACGTGCTGAATTCCAGTGATGCCTGGCAGTACAAATTACAGCTAGTTTAGAGATACCCAAACAAAACCTACGCTTTCAAGAGATTTACTAATGTGATATCTTTTTGCACTAATACATTGCTGCCACAGTTGGTTCTCAGCAATTACCACCTTCACCTTATAATTTCATACATTTTAAGCTCATCCTGACTCAAAAGATCAATTGCTCCTGTTTCAGACTTAGCATTAATAACAAAAAAAAGCAGTATGAGTTTTGAATGCATCAAAACAGCAAAGACAGTATGGAAAAATCAATCTATAGATAAATTAAGATCAATTCAGTAAGTGGGTGGTCTCAAGCCTGACAATCTAGTAATAAGTTACACTTTTGAGTCTTTTGTTCTGTAAATGCACATGGAAACTTTTTCTGATTACCCAAGTAGAGATCGATGTGCACAAGTATGACTTAAATGTCATAGTTTATTGCCCCCATTAAAACCATAGTTCCTGCATTTAAGCTCTTTTGTCCATCTGAATAAGAACCGAGATGTCGTTCCTAGATCATTATTTTTTTTTCTGTGCTGACCTTTGGGAAGACTTCAGAGCTGGCTTTTTCTATAATTGTAAGGATGATTAGAAATAGACAAAAACAGTTCATTAAAACTTCGTGATGAAATTTGCACCTATAATTGGATACTAAATATTTAGTTTTTTCTTCAATATGAACCTGTTTCTCCTGCCAACAGACCTTTATGGAAACTATGTACAAACGTAATTGAAGTAGAAATCTCTTACGTCACAGTCCACTAGAATTTTCTGACAAAAATCACTGAATACAAACTGAGTGGGAATGGGGAGAAGTGGTTACACAGCCAACTCCAATTTCCATGAAGTTTTCAACTAGGTCCAGTCACCAAAGGGTCTTAAATTAAGCTGAAATAAGATAAGAGAGAAGGTCCTCACAGGGATAACTAACTAAAAGAATGGAAACAAAGACCTGTAATAAATGGTCAATTTTCTCAGGCAAGAGTGGAATCCCTCAGGAATCGCTGCTGGGGCTTCAGCTGCTCAACACATTCAGGAATGATCAGGAAAAGAGAATGGAGAGGAGATTAAGTTTGCTACTGATGCTAAGTTTTTCAAGGGAAATAAAACAAAAGTTGACAAAAATAAGTTGCAGAAAGACTCTGTCGCACTGAGTGATTGAGAGTAAAATGGCAGATGACTTTTATACTAGACAAATGTAAAGTAATGAATTTGGCAAAAATGCCGTTCTCATTTTATGCACCCAGGGCTTGATTCTGTTTCAGCTACTTCAAAAACTGAAAGAGCTTACAGGTTAAAATAATAGCTTTATGAGCATATCGGTTCAGTAGCTTAAGTATTATTAGTAAGCAGAGGAAAACCTTAGAAAATGCAATGCTACTGGGTAAAGGCAGTGTCGTACATATATGATTGTTGTGTGAAACACTTCCTTTTATCTGAGAAAAACCATGCAGTATAATTTGAAAAAACATTGACAAATACTATCAAAAGTAACCAAATAACTTGCAGAGAAGAAAGATATTGACAGGCTAGTACTCCCAGTCTAGAACCAGATAAAAATGATGACAGACATGGAAGAGGTGAAAGAAAAATTGGTTAAGTGCTTCTTTCACTACAATAACAAGAAAGTCTCAAACACAAATTCACAAGCAGAGGTTCAAAATTAAAAACCAGACAGGCACTTCTTAACTTAATGCAAAGATGAACTGTGGAACTCCCTGACATAAGATACTACAAATGCTAAAAATACACCTGTATTCACAAACTGGGAAATATTCATAAAAGAAGAATCTGACAGGTCGTTAAAAGTAAAAAGCCTACCCTTGATTGAAGTAAACCCTTTTCCTCAGCAGCCAGGAAAGTGTTTATCAGACTTAAACACAAAGTCTCCTCTTCTCATATCCATTCATTTGTAGCCCATGTTTGAGCTGGGACAGTGATACAGATGGAGAATTAGTCTAATGTGTTATTAATATTATTATGGGCTCTGCAGAGAGGATGCCAGCAGACAGAACAGTCACCATGTTCATAAAACACTGTAGATCCAGAATCCCAAGGGTATTAATTTCACAATCCTGTCTCAGCAGGACTAATTCTGAGTATGCAATATTAACCAGGCAGTCTGTCTATCTTCAGCAATTGTCCTTAGCTTTTGTTTCAAAAAGACATTACTAGAAACAAACACATTCATTTTAGATTTCCATTCTGGTGGGAAAATAATTTTAAATGAAAGTAAATAATAATATACGTATTAATAATTTCACAGTCATCAGTGGGTTCAAAAGTTCTTTATGAAGGAAAAGAAGATTAATAGTCTGTTCTGCAGAGGAGAGGAACAAATAGCAGAGGAAACTGTACATAAAATCAGCCTCATACACTGTTTCATTGTTCTGTACATTGAGCAATGCCGTCTCCTAGGACTTACAGGAAAACTTCAGGGAGAAGTAGAACAAGAATTATATTCCATACATTATAATAAAAGAGGGATTTTATCCAGATGAAATGATTTATCCTTCAATCTTACAACTAGGCTGAACTGCAAGAAATGCAACATAAAAGCCTAAAACTTGTTAAAAATATATAGAGAAAAAAAAGCTGCGTCTCAGTTCACCTATACTACTAACTATAATGAACTCGAGTTTTTAATAACAATTTCAGGTAAATTTGAAGTTCCTGTTCACAAAAACTTTTTGGGTTTTGGGGTTTTTTTGTTGTTTTTTTTATCCCTTAACCCATGAATTGTACATAAAACATTTATCTGTCTTGTGTTTCTAGGAACAGGAAACAAAAAGTACAGCCCTACAAAATAAAAATGTATTTGATCTTGAGATTAAATTACACATTCTGCAGACAGTTTTAAAAATCCTAGCATTGTATTTTGGTTTTTAGACTCCTACTTTGAACCACTATGTATGACCTATAACAAAATTATAAAACTGTTAATAGGTTTTGATTATTTATTCACTCTTTAATTCAAGACAAAACCACACAATTGCATTCAGTAGTTTCAGGTATTTTATCATAATTTTGAGAATGTGATGATCTTTCAAAACTGTATCTTAAACAGTCTTTTGTCTTCACTGAAGAAGTTTACTGCTATGATAAACAGAAAGACAGAAAACAATTGGTTATCCATCTGTATACTGATAGGCTGAGACATCTTCATAGCATCAGCAACTGTGGTCTCATAATCAAAAAATAACAACTGAAGATGAACATTTAGACCACTTGATGAATCTCAGTAAATATTGTGCATTATTTTTCCTCACCTCCCATTCCAAGATTGAAAAAAAGTTATCCATACCCTCTGAAAAAAAAGTATCCATACCCTCTGAAAAAATAGACGTGGTATTTAAATGCCACGGTTTGCTAAAAAAGGCTGATAATGTTTTTGCTCTCTGGCTTACCAGCAGTTTTTAAAGGAGTCAAAAAAGTCCACCATAGCTCACGATAGGAAAGTGTCTACCCATCAATCTATGAATCATAACTCATTTTGTTCAACATATTATCAAACATTCAGATTCTTTATTTTAGGCTCCAGGCAACAGCTATTCTATTGTTTGTTAGTAACATCTCTAACTTCAGCACCACTGATTTTATGACAGCAAAATCAACAACTGGTATACTCCTAAGTCCTGAACAAAAACATCACATATTTTGCATCAAAGTCATGTTAAACACAACATGAAAATAATGGAATAGGGAATACGAAGTGAGCTAAATTTCAAATATTTAACACCTAAATGCCTTTGGCTACTCAATGCACACCCCAATGATAGCAGCTTGACTTTGTAAACAACCTAGGAGGAAACTTTAAGGTAATCCTAACATGTAGGCTCGTTAACATGCAGAATGAGCATAAATCAGTCAAACCTCCCTAAGCCTTGGCCACTGATCATCTCCTATCTGTGATGATTCATTTCAAAGATCAAAGCGAACAGCCGCTTGAAGGAGCTCCAACTAAGTCCATTAACATTCCTCCTCCTGAGAATCTTTTCCAAAATGCAGCCAAAACTGCAACGCATTGAGATGATCAACAGGTTAGAAAAATACATAGCACTGAGATAAATGATTAATGGTTACAAAGATAAGTAAGCACAGATATTTATACTACTCTTACATTAACATATCTGGTATTAGAGAAAGTTTCCAAACACTTTGAAAACAGATGGTTATGCCAGAATTCTGCAGAGCAAGAATAATTTATTGCATTGCTAATAGGACTTTAAATTTTATATGCATATCCTCATGACAATAGATTCATAAGTGTACTCTACCTTTCTGTTGTTACATTGCTCTCACAGGTGTTAATTTGTCTTTTGCCCTAGTATCAGAGGCTAAAAACTTACTGCAGGTAAAGGATTAGAAGGGACAGAATTAAAGTTCCTTTACTGGCCTTAACCCTGCCCTCATTTATTTGTATATGAAACTTTATGCTTGAACAAACAAGCATTAGCATGTTAATAAGTAGATACTCAAATTTGTCTGGTGCACTCTCATATTTATGAAATTTGGATTGTGGGCGGAAGATGTAGTAATTAATTGTCATAGCTTTTTCTAGAGCTGTGATATTTAAATAATTCACCAAAAAAAAAAATCTTCATAACTCTCCTTAAGGACAAGTAGGGCTAAAATAGTGAGTATTATGATAAAGCCATAAATTAAATACAAGATCACAAATAAATAAATGAAATACACGTTTCTGATTAATTTTTTTTCACCTCTGGATTCTATATTGCATTTTTTTTAAGGAAACGGAAACTTTAGACTCATTCATGATCATCTGCCTCTTGATTACACAGAGCTACCTGACAGAAGTATTGCCTTTAAAAATTTTCCTAGTCAAATTAGCACCAAAGATTCACTCATTTTGACTAGGAACTATTTTACTGTTCAAAATAAGGAACATGGCACTCATTGAAAAAGAATATGATATTAATAGCAGTACTTTAATTTATAAAAGTAAAAATCTGCACAACTTAAATAATACAGCCAGCTGATTTGAGAGACTATCCAGCATCTGAATTAATATTGGTGATAAATTATTTCACAGTAGAATTATTCATACTCAGTAGGAAATTAAGTTGTCATAATATGATAAAGTGTTAAAGAAACAGTATCTCCTATCTACGCCTACATATGTTGTATGAAATCACTGAGTAGTCATTTTTCATGGTGTTATCTATGACACTCTATACATGCAATAAGTTAATTTTGCTTATTTAGTACAAGTTACAGACTTGGTTGACTGTATATCGAAGTCCTACTCACCTCAATAAGGGAGCAGTGGAGTCCTAGAACAGTTATTTTTGTGTTATAAACACCTCTTGAGAAAGTAAAATCATCATTATAATCACATTTGACCTTACAGCTTGAACTCCAAGGAAAATAACCACAATTCATAAAGTTAATTAAAAATACACAATGCTGCAGAACACTGGAAACTTTGAAAACAGAGACAAAATTTTGTTTGGTAAGTGAAGTTTTACATGCATCTGCTCCTCAGACAAATAGATTTTTTTTTTCAAAAAAATATCTCTGATTCTGCAGTTTCCCAAATTTTCCAGTCTCTTGAATGCTATGGTATAAACTTACTGTTAAAACTACATCTGTGAATACATCAGATGTTCCACAGTGTGGCCTGAAGTGTAAGATGGAATTTTGTAGACCTGATAGTTTTCTCCTGATAATAAAATATGATGTGTATGTATACATACGCATAAAGATATATAGACTGTGTACATCCAACTTGAAATATAATTATTAGGCCTAATGTAGACTGTAACACAACACTAAAATAGCTGACTTGAGTTCTCTTAAGAGGTTTAAAAGTATTAATGGAATTATCTATTTTCCCAACCAAGGAGGCCTCTGATTATTTTATAACACTGTTACTTTAGCATTCGTAGCTTATAATAAACATACAGAAGAGCTACAGCCAAAGGGCTTACACTGAACTGAGATCTCAATAATGCTGTTCACTAAATAAACCAGAGAAAGCGTCTTTCATGGAAATTTATATCTGTATATTGTGTGCAGTATACTCACAGCACTCTAATGAGAAAGTAAACGACACAGAGGGTCAGATCAGAGAACAGCAACATTCTGCTCTCTACAGGAAAAACAGGAGTAGAATTAAATCCTCTGTTGGTAACACTGTCACAGGTAGGGCTGTATTTTACTCTTTAGACATATAAGCTTTTCTGGAAAACCACTTCCCAGCTTATTGTCACAGAGGTCTTCTATTGATCACAGCAAAACAACACCATGATTAATCCTTCTCGTCTGCAGCACTTCCAATATGCACTTAAACTAAAAGTCTAGGTACCGTTTCTGTGGAAGTTAATGGGACAGTATGCTTGAGCCTAGGTTACTCAATAGTGGCACAATTTTATAGAACGGAGCCCAACGTCTGTATGTCTACTGGTTTTTACAGCAGACTACTTAAATAACATTGCACATGAAAATATTGCTTGATAAACCTATCACAATGTATACACTTCAGCATTGAATCATACTGATTTTATAAGTTTTTCCAGCTTTAGGATGTAGTAGCTGTTATATTTATCACCTCAGTGTTCAATGCCATCTTCTGTTATTTCAAGTCTAACCTTCTTTTCTATCGAGCTGTGCTCCAGGTCCTATATTTACGTTTACTCTCGAGCTTCACAGCAACAACTGGGAGACCTTTATGTCTCTTAAAATTTAGCTCTCCTGCTGGCACATGTTCTATGGAAATATGCAGCCTCTTCTCTAAAGAAACACAATCTTTGCCTGACAGAGCTTACCACATTAGCATGTAACTCAATGAGAAGTGAAAAAATCAACAGTAAAACTGGTGCTTGCCAAGACAACAGAATAAAAAGTGCATGCTGTGTAGACAGCATCAAAGCAACTGCTTTATCCTGGTATATCTTGTGAAATCTATACTCGATTCTCTGAAACCAATGTACAAACACACTTCTCTATCTTTCTGCTGTCCTGAATCAATTTATTTGGAGAGTTACAAACTTCCCTTCCTTATAAGTCTGCTACAAATGTTGCTACAAGATAGGACAAACCATCTACATCAGCAGTATAAGGCTGATCTTTCTCAGGATCTTGATTTTTTGTGATACCTTGGGCAACAAGGTTAAGAAAAAGAATTTCACCCTGAAAAGCCAACACCTTGTTAAGTGAAAGCAAGGAATACAGGAAAAAAGGAATAAAAATTGACTAATATTTACTAACTGTAAGGAGGAAGATGACACAGGAAATTAAGAGTAGTATTTATACAAGTAGCATTACCTAGAATTGGTTCCGAGGGAATCATAGAATCACCAGGTTGGAAGAGACCCACTGGATCATTGAGTCCAACCATTCCCACCAATCTCTAAACCATGTCCCTCAGTATTTCATCCACCTGCACCTTAAACACCTCCAGGGAGGGCGAGTCAACCACCTCCCTGGGCAGCCTGTTCCAGTGCCCAATGACCCTTTCCATGAAGAATTTTTTCCTTATGTTGAGCCTGAACCTCCCCTGGCAGAGCTTGAGGCCATTCCCTCTCATCCTGTCTCCTGTCACTTGGGAGAAGAGCCCAGCTCCCTCCTCTCCACAACCTCCCCTCAGGTAGGTGTAGAGAGCAATGAGGTCTCCTCTCAGCCTCCTCTTCTCCAGGCTGAACACCCCCAGCTCTCCCAGTCGCTCCTCATCAGGCCTGTTCTCCAGCCCCTTCATCAGCTTCGTTGCTCTTCTCTGGACTCGCTCCAGAGCCTCAACATCCTTCTTGTGGTGAGGGGCCCAGAACTGAACACAGGATTCGAGGTGCGGTCTCACCAGTGCCGAGTACAGAGGGAGAATAACCTCCCTGGACCTGCTGGTCACGCCGTTTCTGATACAAGCCAAGATGCCATTGGCCTTGTTGGCCACCTGGGCCACTGCTGGCTCATGTTCAGTTGGTTGCCAACCAGCACCCCCAGGTCCTTCTCCTCCTGGCAGCTTTCCAGCCAGGCTTCTCCTAGTCTGTACCTCTGCTCAGGGTTGTTGTGCCCCAAGTGCAGGACCCGGCATTTGGCCTTGTTAAACCTCATGCCGTTGGTCTCAGCCCAGCAGTCCAGCCTGTTCAGATCCCTTTGCAGAGCCTCCCGACTCTCCAGCAGATCCACACTTCCACCCAGCTTGGTGTCATCTGCAAACTTGCTAAGGGAGCCCTCAATGCCTTCATCCAGGTCATTGATGTCATTGAATGACAATGAATGTATTTTTTTTTTTCACAATGTTGGTGTCCACTTGTTAGATGCTTGTAACATGCTCATGCATTTACCAGCATTAATGCACCCTTGAAACATGAAAAAGCAACATATAATACAGACCATAGGTGCAGCACAGCTTTGATTTGAATAGAAAGAGGTAAGACATCTTGACTTCATGTGAGTTATACAAAATTGTATATGGCTTCAGGCACTATCAACTGGCCAATGAGATGCACTTTAATATCTTTCCCCCTATTCCTCAGAAATCCACCTTTTCAAATACACTTCAAACACAGAGAGTAGAGAAAATGAAGCTAAAGGAGAGAAAGGTGAGCTGTGCAGAGAAAAAGAATAACTTTGAAGTCAATTTGGAGCAGAACTGTCTGCAATTTTACTATAAGTTAATGTTTGTATTTAATCAAACACTCTGTAATTTAAGGTCTGTTACTCCAACCATATAACAACATTTGGAGAAGTTACATAAATGACAGGAATTATGGTTGTATTCAATTCTCTCCTGAAGAAAACTGCTTCACTTTTAAAAGCTAAATCTAGGAGACAAAAAGCAATTCTCCGTGGCATTAGTTTCATTTGTTCATTTATTTCACTACATCATTTTCTTTTTTTTCTTTTTCAGAAAAATCATGTCTATTATAAAATAAAACTCAAACATTGTCACAATATTCCTGTTACCTAAGAATAAATTCTGGGAACTGGAAAATGGTTTAAGATTTCCTCTGCAACAATAAGTCAATTTGCAGAGATACTCAGGTGTTTTCAGCAGCAGCTATGAATGTTCAGAGAAAGAAACGTTTGTATCTTCAGTGTGGTTGTTTTTCTTGTAAAACAGAAGCAAAAGTCCATTCACCAAGCACAAACTATGATTCTCACGACAGTCCAAAATAGATTGCAGGGGTGGACAGATGGAAAGGACAGAGAACATCTAATGTGAAGAATTCTCTCCCAAGGAGCAATGGGCAATGCCTAGAAGTGGAAATGCTGTTACTAAAATGACTGGAATAAATGTCAGCTGTAGAACTGAATAGCAATGGGACAAAACCCAATCCTTCTCTGGTACCTTTATTGTTTAGAAAACAGTATTTGGAATTCAGAATAAAATAAAAATATCTATCGTTTATCAGCAGTGAATCAGACTTCCAAACAGAGTAAGGAAGAAATGTTTCTATGCATGTTCATTTAAAGTCCTGAATTTGAATTCCAATTTGACTGCCTTTACACTGTAAACCTCAATTTTTAATACACTTCTAGTTAAGAAGTCAGTTAAGAGGAATTCTATAATATTGGTGAAGGCAAAACATTTATATATGTGTGTGTGTTTGTGTGCATACATATCAGGAAAGTGAATCCTCAGTTAATTCTGCTTATATTATGAACTTGGTTCTGAAGGAACAGTCATTCCTTCAGTGTCAAGAAACCTACTTGCCATACAAGACCAATTTAGTTTACTCACAAAAAATCTTGAGCAGATAGTCCTTGCTGATAATGAGCTGTATACACACACATAATCTGCATATTAAATATAATTCAGAAGTAACTTTTAAAAATGTAAGGTCTATACAAATGAGCCTACAAGGAATCAAATATTGATGAAAGGCTTATCTCTAGTGATTTACTAGGGATTTTTATTAGTCTTTACCTACAATTTTCCCAGAACTTATTCTAATACCGCACCTGTGACAAAAGGATTCATAGCAAAATGTTGATGCAGTTGCTTCTTTTAAACTCACCTAATTACTAGTTCCAAGCTTCTTCCCTTTCTGTAGACTCATGAAATTCTCTCCATCTCCTGTGAGCTCAGCAAAAGAGTGTGACAGACCTACGCTGCTGGAAAGAAGATGACAGATGAAGAAATTTTTATTCAAATCTGAAAAACTAACTTGGATTTGCAACAGAGCTCCAACCTACAACAGACGTTTTCAAACCAGTAAAGTAAATGCAAGTCATTGCTCTAATACACGCAAATCATAGAATCATAGAATAACCAGGTTGAAAGAGACCCACAGGATCATCGAGTCCAACCATTCCTATCAAACACTAAACCATGTCCCTCAGCACCTCGTCCACCCGTGCCTTAAACACCTCCAGGGAAGGTGACCCATCCCCCTCCCTGGGCAGCCTGTTCCAGTGCCAAATGACCTTTTCTGTGAAAAATTTTTTCCTAATATCCCGCCTAAACGTCCCCTGGCGGAGCTTGGGGCTTGACAGATAAGTAGTTCCCAGTCTTCCTTTCTATCTTTTTTAAGAAAAACCAATGACCTCATGAATGCAAGGCTTCTCCTAAGAACTTTCATATTATCTTATTTTTTTTCCAAAAAGCACTTCTTAATTTTAGCTTGAAATGGAATTCCATTTAAAATAATAGAAAAGAAAAGGTCAAATTAAAAAAAATTCTTAGGTCAAATTCCATGTCTGAAGTGATACATTAAAGATTATTTGTAATTTTTTTTCTGTTTCAAACCTCCAAACACCTCCATTTAACCACCACCCCAACTCCAATCAATTTTTCCACTCAGGTCTAATTCCACTGCAATTTTCTAGAGGTCAGTTTAGACATATATGGAATATATATCATTTTAACCTAAGCAACAAAGTATAAGACACAAAACTTGTAGCTTGTAATTTCTCTCTACAATTGACCTTTCAGTCCTCTATCTATTTCATATTTCCATTTAATCACATAACCAGGGTTGTTCTCACTCAGCTACTCTTTATGTACTTTCCAGTTCTTATCAGATTTTTACCACAGTTCTCAAACCAAATCTGAGGCAGTTTAGTTCTTAGTAAAAACATTCTTGAATTTTTCATCAGATTTAAACATTACAAGATCCCACCTTCTTCAGAAGGAGTTTATTCAAACAAGTTGTTTCAAAAAAACAACACAAAAATGGAAGGAATTAAACTAATCACTGCTGAATTGGCTGTTATTTCTCCATAAAATCAATAAAGAGATGTTAGTTTTCATATGAACTTTTAAGACATCATTCAAAATAAAATTTCAGACATTTTTTTCTTATGGTAAGAGAAACCCATTTTGCATCTAATAGGAAACTTCACAGGCCACATGGTAGGAGACAATCCAGACATAGCTTAACTCCGCGAAAAACATGGCCAACATTGTATTTTTATCCTCCATTAGAAATGCCATGTTTAAAAAGCTGTGCTCAAATCCAGGAGATTGAAACTTAAATGAGAAAAATTATAACAGCATATCTTATACATTTGCTGAGTATGAACACTAGGTATAAATTATCACTGTTTAAAATGGTAGTTTACACTAAACATGACAGTTTATAACCACAGGTGCAGTTATGTAATTTTTCCTAGATATAATTACACACCTCAATTTCATCAGTTGACTTCACTCAGGAAGTAAAATACCTTTTACCAAAGGAGAAGACCAAATTCAGCTTCCCTGACAGTGCAACAATGAAAGTAATTTTCAGAGAAGTAATCAAGAATGGCAATTTGCAGTTTGCCTCTGGATTTTCTTTCTTTAGCCTTCTACCAGCATGATCATTTCTACTGTATAATTTGTGCTCTGGTCTCCAAACATAACAATGTTTGTCCCCCACTTGGCAAGAAAAGGTCCATTTTGTCCTTATCCTTGTTTTTAAATAGGTATATTTATGAATAACTTATTTTTATTATACTAAGGCTATCTTATAGCCAACAGACACATATATAGAAATTGGAAATGATGGGATAATCATGCAGCATTCTGGGTGAACTTATAGCAGTTTAGAGATCCACAGTAGAAAAGCAATATTCAAACATGACTCTCTCTTTGGGGTCCTATCCTGGACCATAATTAAAAAACATAGTTTGTGGTTCCACCTCGAGTCATTCTATATGTAAAAGCAGTCCTTCAGATGCATTCAAAAGGCTCACCACAGTATTTTAAGTTTAATTATCCCTTACTAAAAAAAAAAAACCCAAAACATAAAAAAATCCCTAAGTTAACAGAAAAAGGTTTGGTTTGGTACTACCACTTCCCTTTCCAGGAAAAGCCACATTTTCATTGAAACAAAAGCACAGAACAGTCAACCTGAAACCCCAGGGGTTGAAAACTACTTGCAAATGATGAAAAGCAGTAACTTTCTATGGAAAATACTGACTTTCACATTAAGTGTTTTTTATCCAAATTCCAAGTATCTTTCAAAATACAACAGAAGGACAATTTGGCCAGCACGCCTGAGGATGCTCTTCAATAGGCATGAATATAGGCTTCCAGCAGCGAGAGAAGAAATGAGCCCTACGTGCACAAGTACCTCAAAGGAGGACTTCTCTATAACTTCTGATTCAGGAACTGTCAAGTGTATTCCCAAATGTTTTGTTAGTACACAGTACAGAAAACTATCCAAACTGAAGCCCACAGTGTAAGCAATTCCCATTTTAACTTTCTAGCTTTAAACTAATAATACTTCATTTATACCTTTGGTAACTTACTAGGTAACGTGTCTAATTTTTACATTAAATCTCTTAATTTTCCAATATTTACTGTAAAGCAGTTTGAGTAACATTTTTGAGGGGGAAATCTGAATTTGAACAGTTATTGTTCTGGAAGTCTCGATGTTTCTTGGAGCAGCACAATATTTCTACCATATGTTTTGCTTGCTTTGCTGCAAGTAGGGACCAGGTTGCTGTGGCAACTGAATTACAAGATGACTACAGAGCCATGTTTGCTGACACTATGCAGTGGGATTACTGTCCTCCTTGAGGGAAGAGTGCCATATATTACATTTCAGTTATTTAGAATCATGGAATCATAGAATAGGTTGGGTTGGAAGGGACCTTAAAGATCATCTAAGGTTAAAAGAGGGTTAATTTTGGCTCTGAGGTCAAGTCATCATCTTGTTTGTATTTACACCTTCCTAAATGTCTGAAAAAGTCTTAGGATCTTGCTGTTATAACACCACTTTGCTGGTTGGGTCAATAAAATATTTGTTCCTGACTGTATGTGGGACTGTAAAACTAAGATAAATGAGGTCCTACCCTAGGAGAAAGGTTTACTCTCTAGTACAGATCTGATAAAACTGCCTTCATACTTTTATTTTTATTTTATTGTATGTCTGCAGGTCTCAGTTTAAAGGACAAAATGGGGTCAAGGTTTGAATGCTTGATAGACTTACAAATATTATGGTATAAAAAAAATCATGTAGAAATTTCAGCACCCTTAAAAATCTGCTGCCTGGTGGGTAACCTAACAAATGAAAACTTGAACAGAGGTACATGCTCACAAAGACTCCTATTTAGCATTACCAATGATAGTTCCTCTTTATTATTTGGGAAGGACTAGTAATTAAAATTGTTCATACAGACAAAACAGATCAAAAGAAACAAAGTGACTATTATATAGAGATTAGTGTCTGCTCTTCAGAAGATTTCTATTCACTGGCCATGAACTCAAAAATGTGCATCAATTATCTCATATGAGAGACCTCCTGAGCTGCCTCTAAGCATGACCCAGGCTGGACACTTCTAATCTGTGGATACCAAGTGGGAGCCAAACATCTTAGCTCTTGGTACATCTTCAAGACTCAGCTACGTCAGCAGCTTTCCAGTTATAGTGTATAAGGAAGATAAATAGGAAGTGTCTCACATAAATTTTTGAAGAAAACATGGCTTTCCACTGAACTAGTGACTTGCACCTCTTTGTGAACACAACATTTAGGAGCTGCAATTAGTTAGTTGGTGTCCAGGCAGTGTAGTAATTGCCATCCACTAGTGAGTTCTCCCAACAGAGCAAGTGCTATGTCAGGAAAGGAAGTTTACTTTTTTTTCTGTCTCCAGGTTTTTCCTTAATAGCTCTCAAAGTCCTTCCTTCGTCATACTACCTTCATTTTTTATATACTGCCCAACAACATATCACATATTAATATGAAGCTTCAGGGCAAAATCCCAATCTCTCTGAAGTTAATGTTTTACCACTCAGCTTCCTAGGGCCTCAATTTAATTGCTGGAAAAGGTAAAACCAGTCTAGAGAGTATGCAGGTGCTATCACTGTAACTAATGTACTCTCCAAGGTAAACAAAATCCTGAGAACATCTTACTATTAACATTATTAACCTAACATTCCTTTAGCTCAAAACCAGGGCTTGTCTTCATTAAAATTGCATCCAAATATCACTTATCAAATTGGCATATCTCATTAGTTAGATTTCGCCTTTAAAATCTAATCAGTACTTTAGTCCCAAATCATTTCTATGCTCTGCCCTTATTACAAAAACTGCTATTTTCAACTTAATCAGTTTTACTACTTAGTTATATTTCATCAGACACAAAAAAGCTGTGAAAGTGGGGTAGTCTATTAAAGAAAAGATTAAACCTGGAGTTTCATTTTGGAGAATACACTCTACAGGACTCCTAAGAGAAGAAACTGAAGGAAATATCTTCCTAACAGAAATTTAAGAATTACATTGCAACATATTATTAGGCTTAAAATGCACTCTGTTTAAAAGAACTCTCAATTTCATTCTAGTGGAATTATTGCTGGCGTATAATTAGTCTCACGCTTATTTTTCCTATGTGCAAACCTCCTAAATCAACAAGAGTAGCATTTAAACCTCAGGTATGCATTCACAGTGCACACTGCTCATTTATCAGCTCAACTAGGCTGAGCGGAAGGGCCAAACCACAAACCCAAAAAACCTTCAAGAGTTGTTTTGAGGTGACAGCCGTGACAGACAGCAGTGAGCAAAATCCCACTGTTTCCATCTTTGCTTGATGGTCATGAGGTTGCTGGGCCAAGCCAAAACTGCCCTGAAAACCCAATGAAGCAAATGTTGCAAGACCTTATAGGAGATAGATTTAACTACATTAAACAGCAAATCTCTACTATCATTTTTGGTGTTCCTCTGCTTGTAGGACAGATGCCAAAAACTAACCACAATATTTTTGTTTTACAGCAAAAAGAAACTCATTTATCTTTTGTTCAGGCTTAAGTCACGGTTCAGTTCAATTCAACTTGTATAAGAGAAATAAAAGCAAACCACAGAGATGATCAATGCAGACAGAAACCTCACAATGATACTGTGGGGAAGATATTATTCAACTTCAAGTTACTCCAAGCTAAAAATGATACTAGGTCCATCAAGCTCAAGGCCAAAATTTTAGATAACAACAACAACAACAATAATAATAATAATAATAATGAGAGATGCTAAATGCTCAAGTTGAAATTTCCTAAAAAGACCGATCTAAACTATGAAATGGGTATAGATCTGCAAGTTCATGTCAACAAGTCTGCTAATGTCTCATTTTCAGCAACAGAACTGTCCAACCAATCCTTTATTTTTTAGGAACTAATACATGTTCTTCAGTATCACTGCACAGAAACTAAGAAATTAGCAATAAAATATTACTTCTGAAGGTTAAAACAGACTAGGAGAAAATACTGCTTGAATACAGGTGAAAACACACACAATGTAATATCTAGATATGTAAGAGATAGTGCTGTTGTATGTTGCTCAGAAAAAATTTACAGCACAAATGTTAGATGATCTAACATTTATATATCATCTGCATATTATGCACCTACCACATGCAAAATGCTCCCACAATAATCTTATTTAGGAGGCTGTGCCATACATCAATATAATGTTATACCTACAGCAGCCTGTAGGTACTAAAATATGCCCTTCTTGCCTATTTGTACACACTGAAAAATGACACGATTGTTGGAAAACTTGCTCATTAATTCTGACAGATAATTCAGAATACATGCTTGATAGCACAGCTTAAGTATCTGAAAGCTGTAGAAAGAGGAATGTTCTAAATGTTAGTGAAAAAAAAGAGAAAGAGAGCGGGACAGAGATGACAATTATTTGAGCTATGTAGAATCTTAGCTAGGTAATAATTAACTTGGTGGTAAGTAGCTGAGATGACTGATAGAAAAATCTCTCAAGCTTTCTTGAATAATATTTAAAAATATCTGGTTTTGAAACAGAAGACAAACTTTTTCAACAATTATCTCTGAATTTCCTTCTCCCATCCTTTGTGAGAGGATCAGCTTCTATTATTTTCTTTATTATCTAAAAAAACCAAAAGAAACTGCACATAAGTATGCAAGAATGGAGGACTATCGTACTTATTCACAGCCTAGAGAATATCAGCATTCATTAAGATGGGATAAAACTAGAGAGAATTCCAAAAGGTTTGTCTCAAAAAGACACAATTAATCCCAGAGCTGCCTTATTTGGCTGAGATCATTCCCTCCTCAAAACCTTCAAGCAACATGGATATTCTTCTCCATTTGCTGCTGAGCTCCTATGCATAGCATGGTTTAGTTTCCTGTCCAGGTCATTGCATACCCATTGAATATCAACATATTTGCATAGCTCTTTGAATACCGATCAGCTGCAAGAGTAGCTTTGGCAGGACAATCTCTTCTTTCTTTACTCACATTTAAAGACAACCAAGTCAAAGGCTGAAAGTAGAAGGAAGAATCATAGAATTACCAGGTTGGAAGAGACCCACCAGATCATCGAGTCCAACCATTCCCATCAGTCACTAAACCATGCCCCTCAGCACCTCGTCCACCTGTGCCTTAAACACCTCCAGGGAAGGTGACTCAAAGAAGCCCCTATCCCATTGGGCACGGGCAATAGGGGTCCCAGAAGAGAAGTCAGCAACAGACAGAAAAAAAAGGAGGTAAGTTTCAACATGCATGTCAAAAAACCAGCTGTGATTTCACCAAGTGCTGTGATCAGACAGAATCAAAGAACAGCTTTATGCTGGGAGCTTAAGCTGCTCCTCAGGAACCAAGTGGATACCTGTCCTCTGCTTTTCCATTGCTGTATAAAAGCTGTGCATAATCCATGCTGTTACATATTTTTTAAGCAGGACCAATTACACTGTTCATTCAAAGGTCAGCCTACATATATGGCATGCATTCAGAACAGTAAACATGGAAGTATTTGTCATTAATTATTATAAACCCCAAGTAAAAAGTAAACATAAATAGTTACCTACAAAAATTATTTCATCTTCTTTAAAAGGAGGAGGTGGTGGATGCTCACTAGCAACAATTTGTAGCCAGTACAATAATTTGAAAATTTATATACAGAGTTGGTGCTCCAGCCAGTGAATAATATGCACAATTACTGCTACCGTTAATGTACCTGCATGCCTAATTTCTGGAGCTGCATGCCGAGTGTTTTCCCCTTAAGGCGGCTTGAGCTATTGGTCTGTATTTTAATGGAGAGAACCATATGTAATGAAAGCAGATTTTTCAGGAGACAAGTCACACTTTCAACATGATCTTGCTGCCAGAGTAATAATTGCAGTGAAACGTTAAAAAAAAAAAACCACAATTACACACCTACTATAAACAGATGGCTAATAAAAATTTGGGGAGAACTTTCAATACAGGAATTGAGTACTCTAAAGTGACACCTACATAACAAATGGTTGGACATGATGTCTCCCTTTATAGACTACATAAAGATGTGCACTTTAGCTCAATAGCTGAACTATTTGTTCCTTTATTGCCGATTCCATACACAAGATTCAGGATATGTGTATATCAAATATTTAAACTCCATAGTACAAAGTATCAAATGTGCTCATGCAATACAAGCAGTAGGTATTAACAACTAGTGTGACATACCCGAACAGGGTAACAAATTTTTATGTTACAGATCACAGCTTTCAGTCTACTATCTTTAGATAAAGAGTACTCTTGATGAAATTAGGAGGTTACAATATACAGTAGAAGCACATCTTGGTTCCCTGAGGCTTGCTCATGCCTGCTAACATCTGCTCTTGTTTTGTACTTCCATTTGAAGACAAGAACAAATATTTCCTTTTGCTCAAAAATGTTGACAGGTGAATCAGTGTTTCAACATGAAAGTAGGTCAACCCATATTGCATTATTCAGTGTAGCAACATGACACTTCTAAATGATAAAATATTGTCTAATACAAATTTGAAGTGATACAAGCATATATCTGCTTTCTGCAAAACAAAAGCTGCTATAATTTGAAATTTTTCCTAAGAAAAATGTGAAGTATTACCAATTTTTTTTTACCTGCCTATCTCCTCTTCATCCCAGTCAATAGCTGATCAAATATGTGAAATAAGGACAACTGCATGTCTGTTCCCAGGCAGCACAAGTGACAGCAGATTTAAAGGGACATCATCAGCTTCAAACATAGTTCAATAAAAGCAAAAAGAAGAATAAAAGATATTTCAAGTATTATGAACTGCCTAGAGTCTCCTCTACCAATTGAGGGAAGCATAACCAAGCCATTTTCTGTTTCTTAGAATGTTTTCTCTCCCCTCTTTGTGTTTGAAAACTCATGGCCCCGAGGAAAATGTCGTCTAATGTTCTACATTACCTGTACGCAGAAATACTTGTCAGTGGGAAAAATAAACAAAGCAAAGTTGGCACCTCTCACCTGCCTCATTTGCAATAATTCTATGAAGCAATTTTAGTAATAAGAAGCTGGAAATTTTCAGGAAGTATTTATCGAACAAGCACTTGCCCTCGAGAACAGTAAAGAAAAATAAAAAATTGTAATTCTACCAAGAAATCAATAAAATGATTTACACCAAAAAATACTGTTATATTTTCTTTTTAGAATATGTTATTCTGTCACAGATTTGTGGCACCAAGCATCTACTGTAGAGTTTCCTCCACAGAAAGAACGTAAACTTTTAAAACTGGAGACACACAGCTTGAGCTAAGCACTCAATGTTTAAGGTGTGATACTTTGGTATGAGAAGAGTCAAATAATTTTTCAAGAAAAACTGAGCAAATTCAGTATTTAATTAAAAAAAACCACTTTGTAACTTCTTAATTTAAAAAGAAAAAGAAAAGAAGAAATAGAACCACTTAGTGCCCTCTGGATAATCTAAGTGTATATTTATTAATTATATCACTGAACAAGGTATTTGTACACAGTCTCAGACATTAATTTATGGAGTAACCAGCCTGAAATGTCATTTTTGGCACTGTGGAGAACAGGTTTCACAACTTTAAGTATGTTCATTCATCTTTATGTGAAAGCAATCTGAGTGAAAAGACTACACATATGCTTAAAGCTAAATATACCTGAAAATACCCTTGAAGATGGAACCAGCCCATAATCATAGGTGGAGTAGATATAATGGAAGAAAAACCCTACAACCTCTTAAAGCAATAGCAGAAGAAACTGTTGTAGATTTATTCCAGAATGGAGAAAGAAAAGCAAAGTATATCATATCATGTACCATATCACCTCTCTATGAGGAGCATGCTCCTGTGTAGGGGTTTTATTCGCCTCTGACCCTTAACAGAAGTGATACAACAGATTCAGCCCTTCTCTGTCACGCTTCATAAAACTTCCAAAATGACAAACAAATCAGAACTGACTGGAGAGAAGAGGGAGGAACTGAGCCTCTAAACATAAAACAATGGTAAAATAATCCCACACAACTATAAACTGATTTGTCCACTTACAAACAATAACAACAAAAAGTAATTGATTACAATAAGGTCTTTCACTATTCTTAGAATGTTTAATATTAGCAAAAACACTCTCAGAAATTCTTCAAAACCATGCTTAAGGTAAAAATCAAACAACTCTGATCTCACTGCGTGTACATGTAAGAGCTCCACTTTGACACTTTTAGTAGAAAAGGAAAAATAAAAAGGGCACTGACTGTTCCTGGTAGAACTAAAATTTTGGAAAAAACGTGTGGGTGAGAGGCTTGGTTCTAGCTACTGATACTGGTTTTCTTACCTCAGAAATTAAGGAGAACGAGTCTTAATGAAGCCATAGTGAATAAAATCACTGATATTCTTTCTCTCAGTCTTTCCCCAAATCACAGATCCTATCTCTTCCAAATGCTCATTTAAAGAACATGCCAAATAACCCGAAGCACAATATTACTGCATGTGTGCTCCCACATGCTGTTGATAACACACTGGTAAACACATAGCCAGCTATTTTAATGGCATGAATTTCTGTGGGTCTGTCTTCTTGAATGTGAACTCTTGTATAAAGTTCAACTCTAAAGCTGGATGATAAAAATCTAAAATTTCAGCTATAAGAACCAAGCTTGTGCATCCTGTCTTTAAACACATTTTCTTCCAACTAACACTCCTGTCTAATACTTATCTCCACGAAATGACCGAGACATTTTAACCTCCATCACATTTAATGTTAGTCACACTGAAATATATTTTTCTTTAATATCTGATCAACCACATCTTAATAGATTTATCATATGAGTGGACTTCATCACTCTATCTGTTCCAGTCACTGTACTTCTCAGAGTTGTTCTTACTAATTTTTCTTAGTAGTCTTTTGTATTCCTCTTCCCCTTAGGGCAGTTATCATAGTTGTTTAGAGACCCAAAATGTTATTTATGGCCATTGTGTTGTCACACAGCACTAGAGTGTGAGCATTTAAAGTGCCCCTGGCAGCTCTCATTTCCATCCAGGTGATTCTGATTGTGTTGTAAAGACAGATTTCTTCAATATCTACAAATTGCTATATACTACCATCAAAAAACATGGATGAACAGGTTCAGAAGCATTTTTTTTTTTCCAAGCAGGAAATGGCAGTGCCTGCACTGGAAAATAGCAATAGCATTTGTTTGAGGTTTTTTCTTAGAATCTGCTAATGTCCCCCCACCCCATCCCTTTTCCTTCACTAATGGCAGTGAGATGCATGGCATGGAACAATCACATTCTACGCTGAAAGAAAACCTATGGTAAGGTGACAGATCAGTTATTTTAATTTATTAAATTAAATTAAATTTATTTATTTTTATAAAATAATTTTAGTTTACTTATTTTTCATGTGTCTTGAGAACACACAAAAAAGCTTGTTTTTCCTCTTAAAGTGTGATTCTCCAAGGAAAAGTGACTAAACAGTGACACCATGGGGTGCCTTGCCTACTCACGCTAATTAATTTTCACCTAAAATGACATAGTATGTTAAGCATTTCAACTGCTACATCTATGTAATACATTTTTTAAAAAAGATGCCTTTTTCACCTGCCAAGTGACTAAACACTGAAGATTATTTAATAATTACAATATACTTGTGATGTCAGTTAAAGAAAGAAGCCCATTTGCTCTTCTAGAGGTGTACTGGACTGTCATGGGCAAGACCATGAACAACAATCCATAACAAATAGGAATCCCAGGGTTTATCCAATAACCAGGCAGATTAGAGCTGTTGCCCTGGGTGAGACCATTGACAAGCAAGAATGCTCAGAGTTGGTGCTGAGTAAGCAGCTACCTTATTACAGCATCATGAGCTCCAAATGTAGCTTGTTTTAAGCAGAAGCATTTTACCTTCTGTCAGCAATTACTCAAATGCTTTCATGATTGTGGTCCTTATCACAGCCTCTCTGTGTGATCTGGCTGGCACAAAGCAGAATACTAAACTGGTTTCCAGGGCTGTTTCCAGTGGGTGATGGGCAGCCAGGTGAGCAGCTCCTATGTTACTCTGGTTTAGGAGACAGAGCTTTGAGACAAGAAACAATGTCTGGCCAGTCACTAGTCCCTTTGACAGACCAATACCCCCCAAGTTAGTGTTGCTCCATACAAGTGACATCTCTGGTCTCATGTAAGCTTTATAATTGCCCTATTTCTCACTACTGCTGTTAAGAGACACCAGTCCCTAAACATGAACACCTCTTTCATGGGTTCAGTTTACTTCTCAGAGTTATAAACTTAGATGATACCTTGACAGCCCAGGTGGAATTTTAAAGAGTTCAAGCTAGGCTGAAATGAAGACAAAGAATCCTATTGCAAAAAAAAAAAAAAAAACAAAAACCCAAAAAAAACCCAAAAAAACAAAACAAAACTGTGCTTTAGGCACACATGCAGCAAACCAGTACCCTTTAGACCAAGTAGCCATCAGCTTTGACACACTCAGTTTCAAATTACCACAATGAGGAATGGGCTAGTCCCCTGCAGAAGGATTAAACAGAATCACAGAATCATAGAACAGTTTAGGTTGGAAGGGACCTTAAAGCCCATCCAGTTCCAGCCCCTTGCCATGGAATCCCACTGGATCAGGCTTCCCAAGGCTCTTGTATATATTCAGGGATGGTGCAGCCACAGCTTCCCCAGGCAAACTGTTGACTGCCTCACCACTCTCATCATGAAGAAATTCCTCCTTATGTCTAGTCTAAATCTGCCCCTCGTCCTATCATTACAAGCCTTTGAGAACAGTCCCTCCCCAGCTTTCCTGCAGCCCCTTCAGGTACTGGAAGGTCACTATAAGGTCTCCTTGGAGCCTTCTCTTCTCCAGGCTGAACAAACCCAACTCTCCCAGTCTGTCCTTGTATGGCAGGTGCTCCCATACACTGTATATATTGTATGCATTAGGCAATGACATCTTAAAAATAACAATGTTTTTGCTAGAAATCAGTGGGTCCCTATACTGAGTAGCTCCCTGATCACATCTACATTTTCCACAGAGACCATATAAAAGCTATTCTATTGCTTCCTCAATCAATGCTTCCTAGACAGTAAAATAATGTTGAATGAAAATTAAGCTGATGAAGCTGAAATGGATCTAACTTAAAAGATAGTAAAAGTGTAACTTGGTCATTAAAATGCTGGTGACAGACATGCAGACAGAAATATATTTGCTTTTCTATATACTTTCTCTTTTTTAAAAAAGCACATATTATTTACATTTTTTTCCCCATTAGGGGGAAAATATTCAGGTTAGAAATGAAGTTTTAAGAACAGATATGAAAAGATACTACTATGAGATAGAGACAGAAATACAGGTCAAGTTCTGTAGTTTTAAAACAGTTTTGGTAGCCACATTTATGTCCAACCTATTAATTTGAAGGTCTATTATGATTATGTCCTTGCCTGTAAGCCTGATGATGTCTCTGACAGAATTTATGAGTCCAGAATCAAGTTAATATTTATTATCATATGGATGAAGCCCAAATCAGGACTTAGGGCCACATTGTACTTGGTATTCTAGATACTAGCACACATCTAAGCACACTTAAAACAATAAAATAAGTAAAAGATCAAGTCAAAGATAAAATAAATAGGGACTGCACAGAAAAGTTTGTTTTGGTGGTTTTTTCATATAGCTGTTTCTTTCATTGTTCCTCATCAGTATTTTTTTTTTCCATTTCAATGGAAGTTTTGGTTCTCCCTTGCTTAGGTGATAAAAATGAGGTAGATTTTCACAGGCTCAACATCCTCCAAAGACACTTCAAGTGGTACAGCTTATCCAATTCTCACTTTAACAAGCTGGACCATTTTCTTCAAATGACTTCAAGCTCAGTCAGTACCTAAAGCACTCTCCACATGTCTGACCTTGCCCTAATGAAGTAAATGGGAAGCTTGGTACTGACTTCAGTGGAGCTCAGTTTTCATATGCTATAAAGAAATCTAAAGCTGAACTTCGGATCACGAAATACAAATAAATTTAGGAGATGATCAGGTCCAGCCAAGCACTTCGAATGTGGCCTCTGCCTCTAATGATAAGAAAAATGATCCCTGCACTGACTACACATGAAGAAGGGTGAAGCTTTGTTTGCAACTGAGCTGTTTCAACTGCAGCAGGTAAGCAGTAAGAATAGTAAAATACATATATAAACAGCACCAATGAACACACTCGACATGGAAAGTAATCACAAGACTTAACCTACACAATACCTTCCAGATTTCCATGCATTTCAAATCTATATTCTTATGGCTCATCTTGGCAGTCTCAGTTTTTGAGAGCTAAATATATATCAGATCAGCTCTTTAAAGCCAAACACATTCAGAAGGTCACAATCTGGGTTCCTAAAAAGGGAGACACTCAAAATAACTATTTGAAATGTACGCAATAGTGTTTTAGATGAGCAACAGAAAGAAAAAATACTGCTGAAGAATGTTGTGTATTATAAATGAGGTTCATTTAAGTGGCCTGAAAAAACCACTCTTTGCCCTAAGGAAATGTATTTAGCACACTGGTCTTGTTCTGTCCAGAAGAAGCAACTTGGTTTGGGTGCACATCTCTAGACACAATGCCCTGGGTTATTATTCATTTTCTAAAACAACCCTTAGCTGCGTTTTTCTGAAACCTGCATCTCTCTCGATTTCTCAGGGTGACACAGTACTGTGAGAGACATCGTGTCTGATTACATCAGTCAGACTGCATTAAGCTGTGTCAGTTATGACTGACAATGTCACTGATGTAATTGGGTGTGACACACCATCACACTGTTCCCTCGTCTGTGAAATATGAGATGGATTTAGGGGCAAGGAGAAGAGGAAAAAGAAGAATCACAAAATATTCATACAAATGGGAAATGAATTTAAAAAAAAAAAAAAACAAACCTGTTCCTGTGCTCCCTTTCAAAACAAAAACAGATTGGAAATCTATTATTATGCTAGGAACTAAAGAAACACTGGTGAGGTATCTCTGCAGTCAGCTGTGCAGATGTCTGCATTGTGCCGAGTACAAGTTTTTAAAGAAAAAGTATGAGAGCTGCAGGATGGAGCCTAAAGTTTTGTACATAAGGAAATACCACTTATTAGAAAATGTGCATTATCATCCCTTTGACCCTTACAGAAGAATGCTCTCTTCTTTAATATTTCTGTACACGCAAACACAGCAGGTAAAACAAAGCAGTTTAACTCTTGAACATTTTTGGAAAAAATGTAACAAATTGGTGGACACTAAAGGCTTGTGGTTACTGTTTTATGATTAAGAATTTTACCATTATTAACATGACAGTCAATAACAAATTTCTAAGAACTTTTCCTGTGGCAATCTGCTGCTTTTGGCGCTGGCTCAGGATCGTCAAAGGCATTTCCTTCCCTAACTGACTGGCAGGAGATTACGATACGAGTGTTCCTGGGCTGCAGAGCAGGGGCAAAGAAAGCCTGTACTAATAGACCTCTAAAAGCCTCAGTCTTTCAGTACCAATGTAGGCTCACAGATGAGATTTCAGTTATCTTCAGCAATGCCAATGTGACAGAAGCCAGGTATTACTTGCCATGGCTACATCCTCCCTAACCCTCAAAAAACCAGGCAGATATGAGAACCCAAACCAAATCAAAACCTGGAAAGCAGCTAGAACAGTAAGGCTTTCATATGGTACAGGGCAGAAAAAAAAGCCAAGCAAAAAAAACCCAAAAATCAACCTCTTCCAAAGCAGACCACTTTCTAGAATCCCCCGCAAATCTGAGGCACAAGAATTATCAGTAGTAACAAGCACGTAAGAACCATTTATCCTTTTAACTTTTTAACTTCCTACTTTCCTACTATGGCTTTTTTTCCTTTCTTTTTTCTTTTCTTTTTTTTTTTTTACTCTGATCGGTTGCAGAATCCTCACAGCTGAATTCTCAGAAAAAAGAGCCATATGAGCTACCACACTGCTATTTCCAATATAGAGCACTTAGCTTGAATTGATAGAGTCACATCTTGAGAAACAAGGTGAATCTGTGGCTTTTCACCTTCCATCTTTGCCTCCCTGATGAAATTATGTGAGGCACATTAAAGTTTTTTGACCACCAGCACTAGAAACTAGAGTTACCAAACATTTTGTACAGGCCAACACTCACCTTGATCATAAGAATGAACTTGTATCATAAAAAAAGAAATCACCCATAATCAAATGGCTATACTAAATGCAAGTTCACAGTTTAGAGGGTTCAGATGAAGAGAGTAGCCTTTTTATACATAGCAGCTGACATAAGAACCCCAGGTACTGCATATTGTCATGCATTGATTATATACAGATCTGGCTTTGACTTCTGCTATTGGCTTTTCTTTCTCTTTCCATTTTTTTTTTTTTTTTGAGTAAGAAGACCCACCAAAGCACCTCTAGGTTTGACACTACCCAGAGCATGGCAAAGAGTGCAGCATTGCCAGGTAAATTGTCTCTTACCAATTAAATTCATTATAGCAGCATGAATTACATCCCATGTAATTCTGGGGAAATAGAGCCTTTTTTTTTTCTTCAGTTGCCTCAACAGTTCAGAACATCGTGACCTACCAAAACAATACAGCAGCCACACAGCAGGGTAGAGGAAATATGCCTTGCAGGGGCTGGAGGAAGACAAAGTCACACAAGCAGCAAACACACAGAGAAATGCACGACGTTCAAAGCCAACGTATTGATCCTTGGTAAACCGATCCTACAGCATGCTCTCTGCCAAGTGCACAATCCTGTATTAGTTTTAGCTAATGGCCCAGCTGCAGGGATAGATATGCCTGCCAGTAAACCCCTAAGCTCATATGCCAGCGCGATTTGCAGGGAGGGAGGGGGAGATGACTGTTGGAATTAAATAGATCCTCACTCCATTTGTAACAAAACAGCTGACAAGGTTTTTGCCCTGTATGCAAATGACTGTAGGGCAGGTCTTTAAGCCAGTTTTGTGGTTCAGTAGGAACCATGTATAAGCAACAGATAAAAAAACCTTTTGAGTATGCTTGCTGCAGATATAGAGTATAATATGGCTTTATAAATGCACTAAAACCCATTTTAAAAAACCCATTCATTTATATTAAAGCAGTTACTTTTAAAAAGAGTTTTCACATTTACACATACACAATCATCTATTCCGGACTTAACACACAAATGTATTTAAGTACTTTAACTACTCTGAGCTTTTGTCTCAAAGACCAGGATATGATAAGCAGAATAAAAAAAATTGGCCAGGTGATGTTTAGAGTTACACAGGTACATTTGAAGGTCCATCCCTGTCCTTAAACTCCATTTCTAAATGCATCCAAGTGTTCTGATAAAAATCAGTCCTCAATGTGAAATAGGACGTGAATGCATTTTTGCTTCATTTCAGCCTTATCTCTGAAGGTCATCTCTCCCCCCAACACATTTTGCTTAAAACAGAAAAGAGACTGTATTTTCCATGATGTTGCCTCAGTAAATTGTGTGAGTCAAATTAATTTCTAGGTCCATTTTTCTCAGAAATATTTCTGATGCCTAGAGCTCTGTACAAGAGAGTATGTATCAATTAATTTTATTCAGAAGGAAATTATGCAAATATGGAAAGTGAGAACTCAGTATGCAAACTTTAGCATTAAGGAGCAGAACAGAAAGCAGAGTATAAATCCACCAGTGGAAATAAAATTTACTACAAATGGCTTTCTATCTCATGCAAAAAGTTGCATTTGTCACTTCTCCAACTTACAGTCTGCTAAATTGACGTGGAATTACAGAATATTGCTCACTGGACTTGTGATAGGTAAGAAATTGATGATATTTCTAATTTTTATTGATCAAACTTTAATTCTAATTTATAATACAAATTCTGATTTCCAATTTTACAACGCACCTTGGAGAAACAGTTTCTAAGTCTCTTTGAATATCTAGTTTCATTGACACTATAAAACACCATTTATAAGGCATCACAATCCTTGCTGCTTTCAAAAGATTTTACCTCTCCAGAACAGTCACAAGGCTATACAAAACAGTGGTATGTATCAATACATTAGACAGTGATAAGGTCATGAAGTCAAAAATGTATTTGCTATACCACCTGATCCAGCATCATTCAGGAATCAGCCTATGCTAGCTACATTTTCAAACTATTTATCCGCAAATTTAAAAGAAACAGCAAAGCAACAAAAGACCAAGGAAAATTCATCTCCTGTGGACACATGCAATACAGTCATATCTCCAGGCCCCCTGAGCAAATTCACAGTTTACTTTGGTATCCTTTTTTTCAACAGCCAGTGACAGTTTGAAACAAGTTCTTGAGCAAGGAAGCACGTTTCTCTTGGGAAACCAACCTCTAATCAAGACATGGTGTACCTTCAAAGCAAAGCAGTGTGAAACAAATAGAGTTCTTCAGTCTAGTTCACTCTATGGCACCCTACTCCTTCACCCAACAGGATCTCACTCTGCTTCATGCAGAGGCTGCTATATCAAAGCACACACATGCACATTACTAAACATGTGAAAATTGTGAAAGGATAACCAGCCAATGACACTTTAATGCCCAACTACAAGCAATGAACACCAGCATAGCTGAGATGTCCACCTAGTGGTGGTAAATGGTGTTAAATCCACCTGGAGGCCAGTGACAAGTGGGGTTCCCCAGGGCTCAGTGCTGGGTCAGCCCTGTTCAATGTCTTTATCAATGACCTGGATGAAGGCATTGAGTGCTCCCTTAGCAAGTTTGCGGACGACACTAAGCTGGGTGGAAGTGTGGATCTGCTGGAGGGTCGGGAGGCTCCAAAGGGATCTGAACAGTCTGGACTGCTGGGCTGAGACCAATGGCAGGAGGTTTAAAACATCCAAATGCCGGGTCCTGCACTTGGGGCACAACAACCCTGAGAAGCTACAGACTGGGAGAAGTTTGTCTAGAAAGCTGCCTGGAGGAGAGGGACCTGGGGGTGTTGGTTGATAGTGACTGAACATGAGCCAGCAGTGGCCCAGGTGGCCAAGAAGGCCAATGGCATCTTGGCTTGTACCAGAAACAGTGTGACCAGCAGGTCCAGGGAGGTTATTCTCCCTCTGGACTCGGCACTGGTGAGACCGCATCTCGAGTCCTGTGTTCAGTTCTGGGCCCCTCACCACAAGAAGGATGTTGAGGCTCTGGAGCGAGTCCAGAGAAGAGCAACGAAGCTGGTGAAGGGGCTGGAGAACAGGCCTGATGAGGAGCAGCTGAGAGAGCTGGGGGTGTTTAGCCTGGAGAAGAGGAGGCTGAGGGGAGACCTTATTACTCTCTATAACTACCTGAAGGGAGGTTGTAGAGAGGAGGGAGCTGGCCTCTTCTCCCAAGTGACAGGGGACAGGACGAGAGGGAATGGCCTCAAGCTCCACCAAGGGAGATTTAGGCTGGACATTAGGAAAAAAATTTTCACAGAAAGGGTCATTGTGCACTGGAACGGTCTACCCAGGATGGGGGTTGAGTCACCTTCCCTGGAGGTGTTTAAGGGACGGGTGGACGAGGTGCTAAGGGACATGATTTAGTGATTGATGGGAATGGTTGGACTCGATGATCCGGTGGGTCTCTTCCAACCTGATGATTCTGTGATTCTAACTCAGATGACAGCAACAGAAAAAATATATTCAAGATCTTGGCATCTGAGTCTTGCAGCTGTCGAGCACAGAGTGGCCACAGGTGTTGCTTCCATCAATGAAACCCACTAGGGAGGGAGAAGGCAAATGAAAGCACAAATACTACTAGCAAAACAGAGAGGACAGAGAAGACATTAAACCCCTTTCAACTGCCAATATAGCATCATAGATGTCTTCTAACTATATTTACAGTGACAGAAATGGTAATCAAATTGGTAGTCTTATTAACCTGTTGAGCACGGACTTTCATGCAGGCAAGTCAGCACCTTCGAAAGTCTCTTAAAATTCACGGCAGGGGATAGGGGCTGGGAAAGTATATGAATATATATGTATTTCTATACAGTCAGAGCATTAAATGACCAAGGGGAGAACACATAACAGTATCCTATGCTCAGTGATCTGTAGATATACTAATTTCTACCTGTTTTTTCCACTTGCTTTGTTTAGGCTTTCTCTTTTTATCCCTGTGGTCAGCTGTCATTTCTCATTACACGAGCCATCTATGTAGGATGCTACTTCTCTGAGTGTCACCCTTACAACTTTACTCATGTCCTCTGTAGTCCTATGTAAATAGCTACATCAAGACTGGTAATACTAGAGGTGACTCTGAAATGGCAAAGGAGCTCATGTCAGCTTTCTGTAGTTACAGAAGTAGGGTAATGAATCATTTGTAGCAGAAGAAAGGTCACTTCCAGTGAACCCAAGTAAAGTCACTCCCTCCTTTTTCCTTTCTTCTCTCTAAAATACACCTACGCATAAGGTGGGAAGTTTCAGCAGCAGAATACTGGGAAAGTCATTGCTACAGTACAGTTAAGCAACACAGAAAATAAATTAGACAGATTTGGTACTGCATCCAATGGAAGATGCAAGTTTCTACACTGTCCTTATAAGCTGCTTGTAAACTCCAGAATTGGAATCTACCATTATCTCTATAAATATTTTAATTACCCCTTAAAAACAGAAATTAACTTAAGAGGGCAGTAGAAGACAATATTCCTCAAGAAAAATAACTTAATAACAACAGAAAGCATTATTTCTATGTCATGGAATTTGAATTTAAAAAAATCTTTGGTTTTCCTACAATATACTGAATATATATTTGTAAAAATGTTATTAAATCCAAAGGTTCTACTAGCCGTCTCCTTTTCCCCATTTCCACTTGTTCCCTTTATTTATAAATACATCTGTAATAATCAAGTATGTACATAACACAGACTTGAGTCCTTAATCCACACAAATTCTGAAAAATTAGCTAAATCCTTTCCTGTTATTTCCTACACAGCTTTAAAAACAAACAAACAAAAAAAAAAAACAAAAGAAAAAAAAGAGAGAGAGACACACACATTTTCCCCAAACAAAACAGCTGGATCTATTTTTTAAAAAAAATGCAAGAAGTCAGTTGCTGTATGACCCAAGTGGTAAGGTCTTTTTGATGTATGAAACAGGACATGATTTAAGTGGCTTAGTTTTCAATTGTGGCATGTTCAAAATATTAAGATGGACAGTAGCTCTTTGTGAGCCTTTACAAGTATAAAAGTAAAATATGGATTAATCTCATGCAAAATTTTCTACAGATGCATAAAAGAAAAGAGACTAGTTCCCTTAACAGCTTTTACATTGCAATTGGTCTTTATGTCCATTGCTTTCAAAGTTTTTGCTTTTAGTAATTGCAGTTTGCAACTTAAATTCTAAGAGCATGAGTACCTAAATGATTTACTCAAACCGAAAATCTGATGCTGATATTTAGCACTTAGTTACCATCTAGCTGCCAGTTAGATGATTCATCAGGGTGATACCTGCTTAAATGTGATATTACACACAGCATCCACGCTGTCATAGCTTCCAATAGCACCAAAGTTCAAACACTAGCCCAAGAACTCATGGCTGTGGATTTCAACAGACATCTAAAAGGTCTGTAGCAACTAATGATTAAAAATATTTTCATGGCGCTGCTGATACTTCTGATTCTATGCCTCTAGCAAAGCAACTAAAAGTACTTCAGAAGACACAGAAGCCTATACCATGTAAGAGGTTTACAAACACTAAGATTAAATACCAATGGAATTTACACATTCAACAAATTTAGGAACTATGTTATCTCACCTGCCACCAGTCTGCAGCATACAGTGACTAAAAACCTTAATAATAGATCTACTTTATCAATTTGCATCATAAGGCCGAGTTTCACTTATAGGGAACATCTATTTTCATGGTACTATATTACATTTATTACTAAATTAAGGAAAACCATTTGCAGCTTTCAAAGCAGAAGGGATAAAAAAACCCAAGCCCAGATATTGTGATAATGCCCATCATTAATCCCATCTTGTGATAATGTCCTCTGTTACTGTTTTCCCATCTTCATTCTCCACCCCCAACCCCAAGTTCCCATTACTGACTACAGTACAAGTATTTCGAGATCTGCTACCTGGCAATGAAACAGATTAATTGCACCCAGTCAGCACCCAAGCTCTCATTGCAAGTAAGATATAACCTACAACTAGCCACCTATTTTCAGTAATTGTGAACAACGGACTGAATGGTGTACATTAACCACTCATATTGCCAGCCTTTTCCAAAGCTAAATTATATTCTGCCTTGTCCAACAAATTTTTTAGTGAGATAAACAGAGAAATCTGAACTATGTAGGCAACAGCTTCTACAAAAGTCAGATGAGCAATTTAGAAGAGTAAGGGATACAGGAAAATGTCAAGGTAGGGCTGTTCTAAGGAAGACATAGAATCATAGAATCATAGAATAACCAGGTTGGAAGAGACCCACTGGATCATCGAGTCCAACCATTCCTATCAAACACTAAATCACATCCCTTAACACCTCATCCACCTGTGCCTTAAACCCCTCCAGGGAAGGTGACTCAACCCCCTCTCTGGGCAGCCTGTTCCAGTGCCCAATGACCCTTTCTATGACATGACTCAAATCTAAAGATTTCCAAACATTTGCTACCTTCACAACCTATGAAGTTCCATCTTTGTGCGATGAATATTGTTTCCAGCACAAGCCATATACATTTGAAAGTAATATCAAGTGGTTTTCCTTCCCATTCCAACACCGCATAGTTGCATTACGCTGACCTAACTCAGCCTCAACAGTATGGGACCTCAAGCAGCAGTTACATTGGAATAAGGCTACTCCAGTCATTCTTGAAAGCACACCTGCCAAAACATTGCAGGGCATCTGATGTATCTGCATGGAATTGGATGTTATTCGATTATATAAATGTGTATATAAATGCTGTCCGAGGAGTTTGTATCTATATCCGGGAATGCAGGGTTAAGAAAACAAATAACAAATCACCATTATCTAAATAAATGTCCTGATAAAGAAGCATTTTCTGCAGAAAATTCACCATTGTTGTGATTGACTTTTAATTGTATTTTAGAGACTTTTATATTAATGAATAATAACTAACCTAATGTGGATTTCTTATAATAAATGTTTTAACATGTGGTGATTTTCTAGGAAATGTACCTTCTGCTTCATAAAGCTAACTCACCTAGCTATAGCTCTATTAATTCATTAATATGTAACTAAGGCTTCAGTGAAACATTACTGTATTAATTAAGTATTAGGTACTTAGCGGTGCCAAGTCCCTTCAATGGAACAGTGTTCCTCAAATTCCAAAAGAGGAAAATAGCTTTGTCATATCACTGTAACACTACGAAAGGCTTCTCACATGAAAGTAACCACAAATTATGTCTCAAGAAGGAAGGGATGTTGCTAGCAAGAAGTCAGAACATATTAGTTTATAAGAACCAAAATTAATAAGATTTGAACAGAGAAAAAAAAAGTAGGAATTAAAGCTTGTTTAGGAAACTTATATTCTTGATCAGTGGGCTTGCAGCCCAGAAAGCCAACTGTAACCAGGGGTTTTGATCCTATGCATCAAAAGAAGTGTGACCAGCAGGTTGAGGGGTGGGATTCTGCCCCTCTGCTCTGCTCTCATGAGACCTCACCTTGAGCCCAGTGCCTAGTTCTGGAGTCCCCAGGTCAGGAAGGACATGGATCTGTTACAGTGATTCCAGAAGAAGGCCATGAAGATGATCCGGGGGCTGGAGCATCTCCTCTACGAGGACAGGCTGAGAGAGTTAGTCTTGTTCAGCCTGAAGAAGGTTCTTGGGGAGACCTTATAGCAGCCTTCCAGTTCTTAATAGGGGTATACAGGAAGGCTGGGAGAGGCTGTTTATCAGGAAATGTGACGATTGGATGACTGATAACAGCTTTAAGCTGAAAGAGGGTAGATTCAAGTTAGATATTAGGAAGAAATATTTTCTTGGGAGGGTCGTGAGACAGGGTTGCCCAGGGAAGTTGTGGCTGCCCCATCCCTGGAGGTGTTCAAGGCCAGGTTGGTTGGGCCTTGAGCAGCCTGATCTAATGGGACACGCGCTTGCTCATCGCAAGGGGGTTGGAACTGGATGAACAGTAAGGTCCCTTCCAACCCAAAGTATTCTATGATTCTGTGATTAATGCTTTTCCTCTTCAGTATCTGGATTAAACAAAACCAAAACTCAGTCAAACAGATCTCAGGCAAGTTATGATTTGACATGCCACTAAAATAGCAATCAAGAATCCACCTGTTCTACCTGAAACGTACTGCACCGTGTCACTGATTCAAAAAGAAACAATATTACAATATTTTTCTTGTGATTTATAGGATACCTGACTGCTGCTATGTGGCAACATGCGATGCTACACATTTCAAAAACACTGTTTAAAATTATTATGCAATTGGTCTAGATGCCAATGTTTAATTCTTTTCCCTCCATTTGTTTTCATGAGGGGACATACATATCATAAAACACAGGGTGAAATTCACAACTGAGGTCAATGCAGCTGTTTAGTTTTACAAATGCCTGACAGAAACAGCGTCACCCCTTAAAGAAATTGGAAAACTGAACTATTAGCTTTTATAAACCATGCCCCATTTATTTTGAAAGAGAAGTAATAAAAACACTACTCTTAAAAAAGATTACGAATGCCTAACAGAGATAATTCCTTTTGTTTGGGTAGTCTTTGGTAAAACCTGATATAGTCAAGTGACACAGATAGGCTTTCTGTTCATCCATGTGTAGGTAACTACTCTTCCAGGTAGCCATTTATCTTACTGGACGCTGCGTAAACCAACTGCTCCTGAAGTTTATCCCTCCTTCAAAACTTTCAGTTGTATTTTCTGACAGAAAATAACCTTAAGGAACAAAATTAAATTTCCCTGATGGTCTACACTCAATTAAGAACTATTTCACAAAATAGGATCTGTATCTCAATATAATACCAAAGAAAAGTTATTAAAACACTTTACAGTGAAATTAACAGCAACTGCATAATATTTCGATATCATGGAATTTGACTAAACACCAATTATGGTCAGACACCGAATTTACTTGAGTTGGATGGGAGCTTTGTTATTTGAATTCAAAAGATCAGACCAACACCTTGAATGCTACTCGAACCTTAAGGATAAAATACTGTTAAAAGGCCATTTAACTGCTGTGCTTAAGATTTTTAAGACTGTGAAAGCGCCCTCAGTGTTTTGAACCTGTAGAAGAGCCTCTTCTGACTTCAAGCTTGGATAGCTCTTCCAGATTTTGTGTATGCTTGCTGTATTTGCTGAAGATAAACAACTCTCTAGTCAGACTTTGTTTTTATGAGCCATGACTAAACACTACGCTCAGTTTCAATTTACTAGATGAAGGCCATAAAAATGCATTTTTCAAATTAGTTTTTTCCTTGTTAGCATTTCCATTTGTATTCTGGTATAAGGGAAATTCATCAGCTAGAAGACTTCTAAACTATGTAAGCCTGGGTAATGAGGCACATAGTATGGGGGGTAAAGAGGGGGAAGATGAACTGTAGGCAAAAGCATGTGTTAATTACCATATTGTGTCCAGCAGTACATTCAGGGGCCCTCTGTATTCAAGGACCCACTGAGACGTAGGGACACTTCAGCACAACACAGTTTTGTCAGGTTGAAAAGCTATTCCCTTCTACTGTCAGAAACTGAGAGCACTGACATTTTTAAATGAAGACCAATGGCTGTCATAAGTTTTTGTTAAGTTACTGATTATCCAGGTTCCAGTCTGCAAAACGAGAATATTTCACTAGATGAAATTCAGTTGTATCAGGGCTGGTCTAATCTGCTAATTCTTGATGCCTGTAGGTCTCATTGCAAAACTGGCAATTCACTAAATCTCCATCCAAAACCGTTCTCTTTTTTGTTTGCTTGTTTGTTTGGCATCACTATAAACAGCACAATATTTAGTTTGGAACAATCCAAATCTGTAATGTTTCGGTTTTTCTTCAAACAAGACATGGAAAAAAAATATTTACATTTGATATGAAATGTTCCCCTTGATCAAATGTAAAATGTAAGGAAAGCTTTGAATGTAATCATCTGGATGAAGGAAAGTGTCATACACAGCATCATTGAAGTACATTATTTCTGATCATTTCTCCTTGCTAAACATCTGCTAAATGTTTAACAACGTGACAAGCATCTTGTTCACTATTTTCAGAAAATGTTTCCAAGCAATCTCTTGGCTTCTCTGAAGAGAAGCCTTGAAAGAGCTTGTAGGTCCCAGACTACCTGCATTCACCTCAGGCACTAGGAATTATCAGGAAACCTATAGCTATTCACTATTCCCACAGACATGGCACCACAGCCATGATTTGGGCTGCTGAATGACTTTGAATTTATTAAAGGATAAAAAAAAAAAAAATTCTATTTTGTATCTGCTTTTTCCAAACTATATAACTTTCTACACATTAATCACTATCTCACATTCACCATGTTTTAATGAACCCTTAATACATTGTGAGTACACTGACACACAATATCCAAGCTCTTTTAAATAATTACCAACTTCATACATGTCAAAATCACTTCACATGCAACACAAAAGGCAGTGGAAACAGTTACTTTTGAGGTGAGCCCCTGTAACAAAGCTGTATAGGAAAATTTGTAAAAACAAAAAATAAAATCTTTCCAGTTAAGGAAAAGTTTTTACAGGGCTTTTTTGACAAATCCAAAAGAATTACACCTGTACCTTTACCTTATGAACTTTCTTGAACACCATACTGCTTCCACTCTCAAATACTCCACTGCCTTAATTCCCCCATTCTCTATCTCTGTCCCCAACTCTGTCCTTTATTACTTCTTGATCCTTACTCAATTTCTTATTTCTCAACAGCAATCATCTCTGCAGAAGGCTTTCCTTCACCAAATGAGGTTTCCAATATAAGCTGTTCTATGAGCTGTTTCTCCAGTACCTCCTTAGGGGAAACCTGCCTACATCTTAGATGAAACACAAAGAAACTGAAATTTTTAAGTAAGCAGCAATGGGGTTTATTATAATACCATGCCTGAATTTTATTTCTTATAACGTAGTTCCAACAAGCAAACCCAGAAGAGAAATCAAGTAAGATTTTCCTCTAACATAGAGCTTGAAAATACAAGAAATCAAGCATGACAGTGGTTTTGATCACCTCTCAGATTCCCATGCCTCATATAGACTTCCACAATTTTCCACTTAACATTCACCATAGGGGCAAAAGACGTTGTGCTGGATTCTTTCAAGATGAGAGCCAAACGTTATTATAAATGACTCGGGTTTTCAACGCAAAATCCACCTGTACTAAGATTAGAAATCTGCAGGACCTAGACAATTAACACACATGATTAATATTAGCATAGGTATCTGTACGTCTTATGAAGTAGTATTTGTTTCTTTTTATACTGAGTATCAAAGAGACACCTGATATTTGCATTTACCTGTAGAGAATTCTCTAAGTATAATATCTCCTCTATGCAAATCTGTTTACCATGAGGAACTCATTTATTTCATGACAGAATTGTTGATAGCTTCCAAAAACAAATAGAACTTCTGGCTTAATAGAGATATGTGTCTATCGAATTTATGAAGCTATAGAAAATATTAAACCCATGACAACTTAACTTCCAGTGGTTCGTAAGTGTTATTTCCAACTGCTAAGCTAATGTCATCTGATATCATTATAGAACTTTTTCAATCCCATTGGAGAATTTCATCTATTCTCACTTCTGAATAAATAGCCTGAAACAATGTACTCCAAACTGTTCTGGCTGGAAATCTTATGACACCCTGTTGAGAATCATAGTTAGATTATTATTTCTTGCAAATACAAATATTTGCTTCTCCAAACATCCAAGGATGCCACATTACTGAACATTTCTTTCTTATTCATTTTTCAACTATATTATTAAACCTCCAAGAAGTTATTTTCAAAAGATTGACAACCAAAAAACGAAGTATTACCAGTTGTCTTATTGTTAAGCTTAAAATTTATGAAGAGCACAGGGACAAATAGTTGGTCTCTACTTAGAATATGACTGGAAGTTTTTCAGTGCTTGTGTCTTGTTATCGTGAGTGCAATGAAGATTTCAACATATATGAGGTGCCTTCTTATGACAGCACTCCTGGTCACGTTACTAACTCTTTACTGCACCGGGAAATGCTCCATTTTGGAAATATGCACACAATTAAAAAGAAAAATAAAAACAACTAAATGAAAAACAATTAGAGCTGCCACAGTTTGAAGAGAGACCTTCAGTCAGCAGGAGAGTTTTCTTTCTTGTAACTGCTGACAGCATTTCTCCCCCCTAGAATAGATGCTAATAGATAAGTGGAAAGTTACACTTCCTTAAAAACACATCATACTTTCTCCTGGATACTTTGTAATTTGAGAGCTTGTACGACTATAACACCCAGCTTGAACTAGCCTCAACAGTAGTGAATGTGAGCCTGGGCTTGGGAATGTCAAAATAAATAAAAAAAAAAAATTTAGCCAACAGATATGGGCAAACCCTAATGAGGTCCCATTCAGAGATGCTGACTATTGCAACAGTTTATTCTGAAATAGAAACCACCACTGGTTTCCCTTAAGTAAAATGCTTCTACAACTGAAGTAAAGGGGACCTAGGTCAATGCTCCCCATGAAAACAACTTCTGTTCACTTGTACAGTCAATCCAAGAAACGATAACATGTGTTGGATTCCTCTTCCAGCAACTGGTATGAAAGAAATATAAAATTGGATACATTTCTACCTTTGTGTTTAGGCTTCTTTCCTCAAAAGCTGTTATTCAAAAGGTGAGTTGTTTTGAGTTTGGTGTGGGTTTTTTGGTGTTTTCTGGGGGGTTGCAGGGGCTGTGGTGCTTTTTACATTCTCTGGAGTAAACTGTTGTTATTTATAAACTGCAAATATTGTTCCTGCTGAAATTGATCTAGTCATTATTCTTTAGTTACACTATGAAAAGCCTCCATTGCAGATGACTTTCAGGAATACAGTAATTTCCTTCTCTGAGGCTAACAAAGTTACATGCCACTGTTACCTCAAAATGTTATAAATCATGATAATCCTCATTTTTTCAAATTATTTCATATTTTAATAGTTTCCTAATAATTCCTCCCAGCCATGGAAACATTACTTCTAGGAAGCAGATTTTCTATGCCTTTTTTTTTTTTCTTTCCTGCGTCCATATGCCTGGTTCCATTTTGAAGATACCTAATTATATTTCTAAATTTACTTTTTGTTTTAGCTAATTGATTGTATTCTGTATGCAAGCAATGCAGTTTATGAACTGTTTAAATTCTAAATCTGCTGCCCCTCTATGTTTTAAAATATATTTTCTATTACAGCCCTGAGAGGGTCTTGCTCGTTGTTTTGTAACCTACATGCAGATTAAGTAAAAAAATGCATCATCTTTAAGCATTTTATCTCATTCCTGCATTGTCCAAAGATGGTGTATTTTAAGCAGTAGCCACCTATCCTACCACATTCAGTTTTGATTTATGTTGTTATTTTCAACTTTAAAAGATTTTGAGCTTGTAAACATGGTGCCAAATTCTAAGATGTTATCCTGGTGCAAAGAAACGATCAGGTGAAAGAAACAAATTTATAATAATTTCTGAATTGAGGGAGATCAAGAAAAAATTGAGGGGCAGGGGGAGAGGGGTGTGCACTAGGCTGCAAAGGAGGGATTATAAATCCACAGGGTGCATGGGGAACAGAACAGGAGAATGTGAGCAGCTTAGGTAAAAAACAATATTAAACAGTAATTCACAGAACTTGGTCTGCTAAAGGCCAAGGCAATGAGAAAGTGTCTGACTCCAGGACTGTATTTAATATGTAACTTTTACAGAAAAGTCTGAAACTAACTTTCCTTGGAATAAACATATCATACTAAATTCAATTCATTTATTTCTGATCATAAAACTGTAAGACAGAAAAAAAATACCTGAAAAATATGCCAGGAAAAAGAGGGCTGAGCACAAACTCAATAAAAAATTTTAAGGACAATGCACCTGTGAAATGATCGCTAAGCTGTCCAGTTACAACCATGCAGCTGACTGCTATCCCACTAGTTTTTACACAAAATACATTGCTTATCAGTAGAAGGAAGTAGGATTGGACATGGTGTTTGTCTGTAATGGAGAAATACACAAGTAACAAAAAACACTGATCTAGATATATGCAGGGTTTGTTATGAATAGACAGATCTACTGGAGAGAAAGAAAAGAAAACAATAGTATATTTGTTGATCTTCACCGGGCAGTACAGGGTCAGAGACTGAAATATTTTATTAACTGATTACAGCACTTGGGCTTTTAATTTTTTTACATTAAAATTTCATAGGAAGTTTAATGTTGAGGTACTACACATTTGCAATATCTACACTGATCCAATCGACTATGATGACTCTAAAAGCCTTTTAACAAACTGCATGAACTATCAACTAGCCTTGACAAAGGAGCCTCTAGAGACTTTCCAGTTTGTAATGTATGCTTTAATAACATTTATCGTTAAGTCTTTATGAAGATCTGAAAATCTGTCAGATGTCTCTGTTAGCTGAAACTTGCTAAACTTCAGAGTTAGTAAAAAGGGTGAGGTGTGACCTTTTGCAGTCAGCTTTGAAACTTCTCATAGTTTCTTTATCTCTTATCACCTCAATTTCAGTTGAATTTCCGGCTATATATCTTTCAGGATGTATAATAACAAGCCAGAAAACAAAAATCTCTGTTGGCACTCCTCAATAAATCCATATCATTTTTTTTCCAATTTTTGCCTCTATCCATAACAAACCAATTCATGAGCTGCTTTTGACTTTCTTGAATGTATTCATATCTCACCTTTCTTCAGAGCCAATAACTTAATTGCAAGAAAATTTTAGTTTAGCTACTCAAAACTCACAGTAAGAGAGTTCAATCTAATTGGAGATTCTGCTCACACAGTATTATTTCTTGTCCCAAGCTGGATTAATGTAATTCTTGAATTTAATGTGCAAATACATACATTTAACACACACTATTTCAACTTCTTTTCAGTATTTGCCTAATATTTGCTGCACTTTTTCTTTCTTCAACTTTTATATTTGCTTTGCAGTCACATAGTCTTAAGTAGAGGAAAAAGTCTTTTTGTTTTTCTTATTTATAATATATACAGTATATGCAGTTTGAAACTAGTGGTAGTAACAACAATCAGCTCATTGTTGCACTTTGACAAAAAGATTTCTTAAAAACATGTCACAAACCAAGTATAATATGTTCCAGATTTTATTATTACTATGTGTGAAGTAGTCTAGACAATCCTCAAGGAAACCAAAAGGGAGAACTGAGAAAAGGCAAATGTATTTTAAAACACCCTTACTATATAATATCCCATCACCTAACAGGAGGTTGACACATTAATCAAAACTGCTCCAAGTCAATGCATGATTTGATAAAAAGTGTACAGTCCCACCACTTCATTCAGGCCATACAGGCTTCATCGTAACTCTGGAGCGAGTCCAGAGAAGAGCAACAAAGCTGGTGAAGGGGCTGGAGAACAAATCTTATGAAGAGCGGCTGAGAGAGCTGGGGGTGTTTATCCTGGAGAAGAGGAGGCTGAGGGGAGACCTCATTGCTCTCTATAACTACCTGAGAGGAGGTTGTAGAAAGGAAAGGGTCATTGGGCACTGGAACAGGCTGCCCAGGGAGGTGGGTGAGTTATCATCCCTGGAGGTATTGAAAAGACGGGTGGACAAGGTGCTGAGGGACATGATTTAGTGGTTGATAGGAATGGTTGGACTCGACAATCCTGGGGGTCTCTTCCAACCTAGTGATTCTATCATTCTGTAATGAATGTAAAATGCTATCTCAGCAAAATCTTTCCTTGGCAAGATAAATAATGAAAAGAAGCAGAGAGCATCCATCTTCATGTTCCCTCCCACTCTACAAGACCATTGCAATTCACACAGAATTTCTGCATGCACATATTGTAAATACAGTATAGTAATATTACAAGAGCATAGTATAAAAATAGGCCAGGGTAATGTAGCTTTCAGACAAAGAAATACCCTAGTTTTCTCTAAAGTTAACAAAGAGGATAATTCTACCCTCAAATCATAATCACTTTCTTCATTCACATACTATTTTTTTCCTTTTTTTAAAAGCTATAATTTTTTTAATTTTTTTTCCGCTATCCCACAGTGTAAGAAATGTGCTAGCAACATTACAAGTAGAAAATTTGTTTGTAAATGGGATTGGGAAAGGCAACTCAAAGACAAGTGGAAAGGTGAAGAGTTGAAATATCTGTTGGAGTCTTGTTTGTTTAGATTAGCAACTGATTGCCACTTGCCCACATCAATTGCAATCAACAGTATTTATATTTATCCTTGGCATTTCCTTCTGAGCTATCAGTCAAACATTTCTTGCTGGTTTTAACATTAATTCCTGCTTCTAATCTCCGATATATGTGCACTTAGTCCCTAATTCAACAACACTTAAACACATATTATTAAAAGCAAGAAATAGGGAAATAATTTAGCGAGTATGGGTTTATCTATATTCTTGACCAAAAAATTGATCCTTTCCTTTAGATTTAACTGAATTGAAGCTTTACGAAGGTCAAAATTGTGCCAAACATCTGAAAACTTCCTTTTGCAGTAAGGACTAATAATGAAAGACTACTATATTGTATATAGCAGTACAACATCAAAAAAATATCTAGTCCTTTTTGTATTTTTCCTTAAAGTATTTTTTTAAATCAAAGCTTGAGCTATAGACTCATCAGCTTTTCATGCCAAGTTATAAGTGGTCCATCTTTATGGTCATCTTTGAAAAATGGAAAAAGTTAACAGAGATTATTAGTTTCTATTTACTACAAACATTTATACTACTCATTCAACACTGGGTTCACTTCTACTTTCTGGAAGATTCCTGGGGTTTTGTTCATCTGATTTGTTGTTTTTTTTAAAAATTCCACTAGTCTATTTCTGTAAGTACTCACAACCTCTGTCCAAATAAAAGCATACCCAAGCCGATCATCCTCAAAGATGGCACAAACTGCTAATCTCTTTTCCAAATACAGGACATTCCACTTTGCAGCAGAGCTGCAGTAGTAGCTATAATAAAGAAAGAACTGATGCAGTAGGTAGACAGAAATACTTGCGGAATATTTGCAGCATTAGTGTCTCGTTTTGCAGTTCTTGCACCACCAAGCCTCAGTACAGTACTGAGGTACAGGAATGCAAGAATGCTCTAGATAACTAAGTGAATGTTCTCTCCCTCTTTAAGAAATCTACATCTCAGTTCCTCATATTTGACTATTAAGAACCTCAGAGCATAAACTGTCTTGCTCACAGATGTTCATTGAAAATATTGCTTTCAAAACTGAAGCTGTTCATTGTACATAAGGCACGTGGCTTGCTTCTGCACCACATGTACTATGGAAAACTCACATAGCAACTGTACATTGCATTCGCACTAGCTATGGACCCAGTGACTGACACTGTGTATGGACATGAATCACAGAATAACCAGGTTGGAAGAGACCCACAGGATCATTGAGTCCAACCATTCCCACCAATCCCTAAATCATGCCCCTAAGTACCTCATCCACCCTCACCTTAAACACCTCCAGGGATGGTGACTCAACCACCTCCCTTGGCAGACCGTTCCAATGCCTAACCACCCTCTCCGTGAAGAATTTTTTCCTTATCTCAAGCCTAAATCTCCCCTGGTGGAGCTTGAGGCCATTCCCTCTCGTCCTGTCCCCTGTCACTTGGGAGAAGAGGCCAGCTCCCTCCTCTCCACAACCTCCCTTCAGGTAGTTGTAGAGAGTAATAAGGTCTCCCCTCAGCCTCCTCTTCTCCAGGCTAAACACCCCCAGCTCTCTCAGCCACTCTTCATAAGATTTGTTCTCCAGCCCCTTCACCAGCTTCGTTGCTCTTCTCTGGACTCGCTCCAGAGCCTCAACATCCTTCTTGTGGTGAGAGGCCCAGAACTGAACACAGTATGCAATGTAGATTAATTTGCATATTTACTTCATGTATCTAGACACACAAGTGTACAATCTTTAACCAGTCCTTCCAAGTGACTTGGAACGTGTAAAGAAATTTCCTTAGAATTGCCCCAGAGCTCCTAGTTTGTATGATATTCAGCTCCTGATAATACACTGAATTATTATTTTAAATACAAGTATACAGAACTTTCAAACTGATAGAACCTTATGAATGACTCTTGAAAACTTAAAAGCCAGGCAAAGACTTTGCATTTAAATTGATTTTTTTGAAGGGTTTCCCAGAAAGGCCTATTTTCATGACCATACCTAGCGATATCTAGCAGGATATCATAAAGCAAAGATAGCCTAGAATAGAATGACATTCATTTACATACAAATGAGCTTATTACTATTGAATTTTTTACCAGCTGTTGATTCAAAATTTGAAAGCTGTTTTATGAATCTACATAAAATATTAAGCTATGGCCATTCTATTATCAGTGTCCCTTATTAACGTTTTGTATTAGTTTTTACCTGCATTTTAGAAACTGTCATTCCATATGTTGATTTTAATCAAAACCTTCGTATGCCCAAATTTTAATCAATGTTAGCAAATATTTCCAACTCTAAAGCACATTGCATTGCCTAGTCATGAGAAGTTTAAGCTATGACATGACAAGCTAACAAAATATACACTCATATTTTAATGGAACCAACATGCTACACTTCTTTTCAAGGAAATATGTATTCTACCCATTGCTTAAAGCAACATTGAATTTATGGGCAATCTCTGCAGAAACTTCCTTGAATAAACATTCACTTCAAAAGGATTAACATACATCTTTTCAGAAGCCTGCTCTTAATCAATATTCCGGTTGTCTTGCTTTGAAGCAGGAGGAACACTTATTCTTCATCTACAGTACAGCAGGTAATATGCTAGACTCCCTTCCAAAATCCTCCCCTGGGTAACTCCAGGGAAAATTTAATTTATGCACACAAATCTTTATCTAGTCATTAAGAATGACTTATGTTCAGAATGACTTTGACTAGATTTATTTCATTCATTCCCTCACATGGCAATAACATAGGCAGACCCAAGGGACATGCCCTGACTTAGGAGAAGGTCTGCTCAGAAATATCTGCCAGGAGGATATTGCACATCTTCAGTGGTGCTGTCAACACTTCCTTCTGCAGATGAGCAGCACCAATTAAAGCAATTTATTGACCATTCAATATGAAAAAACTGAAAACTATCCAGAAAGAAGAGATTCAATCCTAATGCAGCCACACAAATCCTGGATCATATGCAATGAACAGTCATAGTGTTGCAAACTATCCCTAAGGAAATAAAGTCCTCCTAAGCAGAGGTGATCTAACTGAACTAGGACTTCAATGCCTCAAACGAGCAAGAAAGATGATGCCATGAATATAACAGAAGGTAAAATGATACAATGGCCTTCCCCTGCTCTCAAATCAGTACCCTTAATCAGAAGCATACAGTGATAACCAGTAGTTCTTTGTGCCAGTTTCTTACATCCCAGAGGTACCAGATTTCATTGCTCTGCCATCTCAGAAAGCCCATCTCCTCCTCCTGCCATCGTCAGATCCATGGTTCATCTTACGCACGGGTGAGGATCTTTGTATTGCCGCTTTCAACCTTGACTAAAGACAGTACGCAGCCTTTCACCACTATGGGGCACGATTTGTTTAAGCAGCTATCAGGCATGCTCAGAATCAAAATATGAACAATGCAAGACAAGAGAAAGCAAAACAGGCTTGAAAACTTGCCAAATTATGACTGAAAAATAGCCCAGTTTGAGGCCTAACCAACAAAATTTCAGAGGAATTTCTAAAGGTGATTGAGACACTGACACCATTCTTACATGTCAGATTTTGAGATTCATAAAGCTGCAGGAGTGTATCATTCTATTCAGATATTATCTGGACTATAGACTTCTGCATCACTGAGCATGAATTAATAATATCTAAAGCAATGGATTTTAATGTTCAACATGTGTTACTACTAACATTATAGCCTCTGAAACTGCAGATTGTGTACTATTGTTCATGAGTTTTCTTCCTGTAGAGTTTCAGGAGGAAACAAGCATTTGAGAACAAAGGTTTGCTAATTAGCTCGGAGCCTGCCTGTCTGAAGGGACCATGAGTAATGAAAAGTGAGAAGCAATCAGTGAGAGACTTCAAAACACACGAAACTGGCAAGAAGAGCACAGCAACCCAAAACATAATTGTATTCTAAATATTGCATCAGCTCTGATATTAAAAATATATAAATATGGAAAATTATTTATTAGAGATAAGCACAATAAGAAGGTATCTAGATCTGATTAACAGATTCAGTAAAAAACTTTATATTTTGAATACATTATTCTCATGTACTTGGGGGGTACATCTCTATCTTTCACGTCAGCACTTCTCATGAACAGCCAAGCTAGAAATTCATTGAGGACATCAGCAAAAATGCAATTGAATTCCATCTATGAACATAAAGCCTAGATTATGCAAATTCCATTTGTCACTGAGATCTCACATACAACAAAACGCAACATTAGACCATGAAGAGGGGCTGCTGCAGCATTAAATGGAACCCGTGAGACAAGGTGCAAAAAAAATTTATCTCTGAGCAGCCACCGCACACAAACATAATAAAAGATGTCATTGCGATATCACACTGAAATACTGGTGCATCTTCATACCAACAGTACATCAAACCCATAAATTCAGAAAGGAGTATCAGAAATCCAACTGTATAATCTGATTAACAATGATATATAACAGAAGAACCTGCTCTGTTTCAGGAATTAATTAATGAAGTGGTTACAAACAGAGAACTGCGGAAGCAAAATGTTTAACAGTGACCCTGCATGTCATATGGCCCTAATACGCATGCAATCATTCAGCTGTATCCTGGATTGTTTCTGAGAAACTGTTTTATTTACATAAAATGCTAGAGTTAATCATATATTTTCTAGATATACAGATTTTTCTCTTTTTTTTCAGTGCTGTTTCTGAGTAAAATTCAAAAAACAAACCAGAAATATCTCCATCAGAAGATATTTGCTTGTTTCATGAGGAAACCATTCCTTTAAGGGCTAAGTGGTATCAGAGATTCAGAAATTCTAATTTCCACTACATTTAACTTTCCAATACATCCTACTTGGACCAGGATTGTTTCATCTGGTAAATAAGACAGCTAAGAATTGAACTAGGCTTTGAGAGAAGACAGTATTTCAGTGTATCTTATACTTTAGTGTCTATACTTATTCCATGTAAATAGGCAGCATCAAGCCAGGCATTCAACATACTAAAAGAAGCAATTTCTTTAAATTTGGAATTTCCAAGGAGAGATAAAGTTGTTGTTTATTAAAATCTCATATTTGGATTCTTCAAAAAAGAGTCACATGCAGATATTATTTTTCAACTATTAATTCAAAGATTAAGCTAGTCTTTAATCGTGTTTGACTGCAACTAATTGTTTGTCTGTGGATTGCTGAAAATTTTCCAGAAGTTAAAGATCTATTGCATGACCTTCTTCACAGAATTGAAAAATCCATATTATTAGCATGGTAGAACATGAAATCATTGAAATATTAATGGTCTGGGAATAGACAGAAGACCAAAGTATTTAGTACAATCCATAAACCTATTTAAGCAGAAAATGGTTAATAAGGTAGAAACTACCATAAGATTGTATAAGATTGGAGGGGTTCCTGCCCTACTCTCAACCCCAAAATTAAAAGGAAATTCAGAGAAAACTGTGTAATATAAAGCTAATGCATCACTGGCATCTTTATATTTACAATTGTCTGGCTTTTGTCGTTTATTCTGGAATTATTGTGCCTGTTCTCCTGAAGACCACAACTATTGACTTGCCCTTCCCTGTATTCCTAGCACAAAACAACAGTTCCCAGGTGCCAGCAAGTATTTTCAGAAATATCACAAAATAATATTTATATACACACTTATAAGCAAATACAGATGTGTATCATGCATAAGCACCAGAGACACAGGGTCATTGAGTTGGATGGGAGTGTCAGAAACCAGAGAAACAATACTGCACTGCAGAATCTATTTTGCTTCAAGTAATTGTAAAATACGAATCATAACAGTGAAAAATCATAAAAACCAGAATGCTGAAACCTGAAGATCAGTACGTAACACATCTGCAAAAACTACTTTCGTCCTCTTCTAACAAGCATTCCCAATAATCAGACATTCACATAACCTAAAATGCAACATACTTTTCCATTTTTTTTAGTTTGATTTGTAGCAGAAATACAGCTTTCCTGTTCAAAACTAAATGTTTAATGATAAACTCTGCATACTGATAATTACATGAGCACTTGAAAGGCTTAAAATGGTTTTAAAATAAAGTAAGAAGTAGTTGTTTTACAGAAGCCTGTCCAAGTAAGTGTCTTGCAACAACTATTATTATATAACTACACACAGTCTAATCTATGCTCTGTTTGTCTTTATAAAATACTTTTTAAGCCAAAATACATATTTTTCCACACACAAAACTACTGTGTAATTGTAGGTGAATGAAAGCACGATGTAAACACCAGAATTTTCAATAGAATGCGTTCTCCATTTTGACTTATAGATATGAGTAAGGATGCATGGAACCAGGAAGGAGATAAAATTGCACAAAATACTGGTGTCAGTTGGCCAGCATCTGAAGAATCCCCCATACTACATCTATTGCTCATCCCAGTTACAACATTATCCTAACGGACACACGTGTAACATCCCAAATCACATACTCACATCTACTAGTATGCAATGCTTAGATGGATAAGAAAAACTAACAGAGTTCTCCAATAGAAAGTTGAGCTTTTCTTACATCTACAAAGTCTTATGCTTTAAGAAAACAAAAGAAAATCAGCTCAAAGAGTTTATTTACCGAGCAAGAAGGTACACCGCAGTACTCCATTAAAGAAAGTATTTACAAGATTTAAGGCAAAATCTAACCACAATTCAACTGATATAAGCCAGAAAGCTCAGGCAAGCTAAAACTAAAATCTGTGCTTAAATCCTACAAAGAGCTAATATTTTTAAAAGCATACTCATAAAAAATTGTAGGTTTCTTATTTGTTTTCTGAGCATTTACGTATAGGGTTCTAAGGTTCATTTATAGCTTAAGAGAGGCTGTTTTCTTGATTGGTAATAAACCTAAAAGATCATTTCAAAGAATATATTTTCAATCTATTGAAAGCTTAACAAGAAGGCAAAATCTTAAAAATTAAAGTGTCAGCAGACAATATGCCCTTTCTTTCTTAACTGAGATGTAACATCTTGAACTAGCACAGGTCCTTGGAATCAAGGACAGGGAATAATCCCATTCATGTTTTTGTACTCCTAAGTCCTTTTTTTTTTGGAAAGAACCAACTTTTTGTACATTTCTGTTCCAATCTTCTTCATGTGTTACCTCCAAAACCTGGCTGGAAGTAAAAGGAGATTTCAAACATAGGACGTAGTGACAATTCACACTGATTTCCTGACAATTCTTCAGGTGTGATGATGCTAGTTTGTCCTAACCATGTTTTTAGATCCACCTGCATTACTACAGGTGCCCAACTATATAATAGAGTTACACAGTACTTCCACAGGCAACAGGGTCTTACACAGTTTTAAATGCACTGTAGAACAAGTATTAACCACCTATAGAGGATAGACTGTACTTCATAGAACAGTTGGATATTACTGTAAAGTAGAAATAATCTAACAATTAGTAGAGCTGATTAAGCTAATTAAAATATTTCTTTCAAGAACTAAGTAGTGAAAAATATTTTCTTTTAAAATGAAAAAGTATCTTATTTCAATAAATTATATTTTAAAAATACAGGTTTTGAGATAGGTTAAAGATAATGTGTGTTTAAAAGGTTAGCTAGAGCTTCATGTATTTAAAATATAAAATATAGATGTTTTCTGTTGTTCACAGCTTGAAATATTTAATTTGGTGTTTGTAAAATGGTGTAAAATGTTTCTTTGAGTTTGCCAAACTTACCAGAATATTAAAAATCATCTCAAGTCCAGAAAGAAGAGTTTTACGGTTACTATTTGCAGCTATTTATTTCCCATGTAGTGGTGCAGGCACCTAAGAGTAAAACTGGGGTGTTGAATCTTCTTATATCCTGACAGGCCCTGGGAGAGTTGGAGAACGCACATACAGCTTAATGTAATTAATTTCATTTAAATTAATTTAGTTCATGCCATTAAAAATGTCTCGTTTCACTTCAACTGCTTTGTGTACTTCAGCTAAGACCCTACCACTGCAGTGAAGAGGCTGTTCCTCTCCAAATGTCTTCCAAATAATCCAAATTTCACAGCATTTCTAAGATTTCCTTGATATTTGACTTGTTGCACGTGGGTTGGATTCTAATGTCAGAGGTATGTAAACCATTAATTCCTGAGATAGCATATTTTTAAAAAACAAAATATATATTAGCACAGAGTTCTACAAGGCGTATGAGACGTTTAGCTTAAACCCCAACATATCTGTTTAGTAAGAAAACTTCTGCTTCATTAAATTCAAGCAATAAAAATTCTATTTATAGATTAACATTCAACAAGTTATTGAACAAGGAACTAAATGCTGTAAATATGAACAAACACTGCTGCACTGAACTAGGTACATTCTCTGCAGCAGAGTGGATTAATTCCTTTCTACTGTCACCAGGGAGCACTAATCTGGAGAGATTTCTATGCCCTTTGTGTGCAAAAATCTCCCAGAACTACATGTGAAAATCCCTGAGAAGAGAAGTTTTTAAGAAAGTCCTCCTGGAAGAAACGCTTCTTTCATTCAGATGTACAGAATGCTGTTCGCAACTCAAAGTGCAAGGCTTGTTAGGCACTAATGGTTTTCAAAATGTTAATAGCTCAATTAAATGAGAAGTAGGGAGAACTGGATATGAGGGAAAGGGCCCAGCTGTGTGATTGAGACATCCAGTATGGTGTACATCAGTATTTTCTCATGTGCATAAAGGTTACTGTAACTATCGTGTAATAAAACTAAAAAAGTTACTGGGGCACAAAGTCCCAACATGGTGATTTCTCTCACCAGCCCTGTTAGCCGTGTCAAGACTTGAAACTATCACAATGCACAGGATGACATGAGAAGAAAATAGAATCTTATAATATCTTTCACCTTCAAAGATGATCTTGCCAGGGGAGATTTAGGCTGGACATTAGGAAAAAATTTTCCACGGAAAGGGTCATTGGGCACTGGCAGAGGCTGCCCAGGGAGGGGGTTGAGTCACCTTCCCTGGAGGTGTTTAAGGCACTGGTGGATGAGGTGCTGAGGGGCATGGGTTAGTGTTTGATAGGAATGGTTGGACTCGATGATCCAGTGGGTCTCTTCCAACTTGGTTATTCTATGATTCTATCTTCACAGTAAACCTAGAATTCTCTGTGGAAAAATATTTATCCCCTTAAAAAATCCTACAGAATTCAATGCCATCATCATCAATGTGGAGTTATCGTTGCCAGGGAAGATCTTCAGCCCTTCCAAAATAGCAAGATTACTCAAATTGTAAGTCCAGTTTAGTCAGTATGTTTCTTATTTCCATCTTAGTTTTCTGCTACCACGTTATCCTAATGCAGTTATACATCTATTTTTGAAAGGTACTGATTAAAATATCATACTATCATCTTACTCCACAACTATAATTTAAGATTTGCCAAATATTAGAAGCCTATTACGTTTTCCTGAAACTCTTCATTTCTAAGCATATAACACTATCTTGCACTACACTTCTAGTTGCCCAAAAATCAAATCTCAGAGCTGCACTTAGAGTAATATAAGTGCTGATAACGACCACAAAACAATCTTTGCTGCTGCTACAGCCTGCCTAGTGCAGATCTAAAATAAAGCCTGATGGGACCATACATATCATGTCCTTTTGAGCAGAGGGAGATAAGAAAACAGGACTGGGTCCACCAGCTTCTACATACATAAAAACCACAACTCTGCCAACTTATTTCAGGTAATACTTCAGTATCATAACTACACAGTTACGTCCAAACACTTAATACTTACTACTTCTGCTGGCCAGTTGCAACACAGGAGAATTAACATTTTATTTCTAGATATTTAAAATTTCACTTGTAGCAGTTTCAATACTAGACAAGAGAGTTGCCTCTTCAAATTTAATTCTGTTAAAATGTCTTCCATTGAATTTTAAATAACTCAAAACTGCTGATAGTTTGTCCTGTTAAAACAGCAATATTATCTAAATGAAACTGACCTTTTTATATACACAACAGTACTGCCAAATTTTTTATTTAAAGCATCATCTCTCTTGAATAATATAGATCTTACGCTTAGGGCAACCTGAATTTAAGTGTAAGCCAAAACCACAGTAAGATTTTTTTTTATTTTTTTTATGCAAAGGAAGAATATAAAATTCATATAAATAAGAATGAGTAATACTCCCTCTCCTCATGCTTCTCTGAAAGTTAAAACAACCAAGTTTAATACAGTTGGGATTTCTAAATTACCATTTCTTAGGTCTGACACATCTCCCAGAGGGAAAAAAAGAAAGTTGTCTAACGCATTTCAGCAATGACTTTTCTTCCCTGCCCAAAAGAGAGAGTTAATTTTAAAGCTCTGCAGCTTTCTAAGTTTCTTTTCCTCAGTAAAAATATTCATGCATACTGAGGTCATCTGATACAAGTGTTTATGTCTACTTTCTGAAACAAAAGTCAACTTAAGTACATCTAAGTATGTGTACTTCAGGATTTTGTGCTCTTTAATAAGCATTACAGGTTACCTGATATTCCAGTTGAGAACGGTAACAAAATAGGCACTTGCATATATATATATATATTTTTTTTTTTCTGTGTTAATAAAGTGTATGTATGTATGTGAAAATACAAAGTTCATAGAAAAACCAGGTGGCCTCCAGCACAGGTAGTATCTGACCTCACATGAAAAATACATCAGCATTATAAAATACTTAAACATTTACTTGCTATAGAAAACAGAAGGAAAACAAAACACAAAAAATACCACCTCACCAACTTATTTAAAGTACACATAGATTATAAGTCTTCATATAGCTATTGCAGTCAGTGAGGTTGTTCATGGCTGAGATTTGGCTCAGTGAAAACATTAGATCATAGCAAGAGAAAATCCTGGGAGTAGAACCACACAAACTATCATAAATACATATCACTAGAAAAGTGCGTAAGGGGATCACCATACACATCTGCCAAGTATAAAACCACCCCAGAACTGGGGTGATGGCGAGTGATCTGTAATGATATTATGCCTCCTTAGGCGGTATATTCACTGAAACAAAACACTGTTATAAGGGTCAAAAGTACACATGCAATTGCAATGTCTGTAATGTCACTAAGGACGACTTTATTATGACTCTCTTGGTCACCTACCATGGGATGTAGCTATGGCTACACAAACCCAAGTGAACCCTGGCCCATAACAACAGCCTCTGTAAGACAGAATGGTTTGAGTTGGAAGAGACCTTAAAGATCATCCAGTTCCAACCCCTCTGCCATGGGCCGGGACACCTCCCACTCTTTTAGGTTGCTCAAAGCCTCATCCAAACTGACCTTGAACACTTCCAGGGAGAAGGCTTCCACAACATCCCTAGGCAACTCACGTCAGTGCCTCACCACCCTCCCAGGAAAAAAATTCTTCCTAAGATCTAACCTAAATCTCCCCTCTTTCAGCTTAAAACCATTACACCTCATCCCATCTCTACATTTCCTGATAAAGAGACCCTCCCCACCCTTCCTGTAGCCCCTTTTCAAGTATGGGAAGGCTGCTTACAAGGTCTCCCTGCACCCTCTCTTCTTTAGACTGAACAAGCCCAACTCTCTCAGCCTGTCAAAGAATCTGTTAGTCAGGTTGAAGACAGATGAATGAAACTTAAAACAACCAGCAATCACCTGCCACTAAAGGCACACTGTACTGCTACAAATATTTGCACAAACATTGCAGGCAAAAAAGTATTTTTTACAGATGTGCATGTGATAATGCTCTGATTTGTAGAATTGCAATAGACCTAAAATATGAGTATTTCTTGTGCGAGAAGTCAGAGAAGTAACCCCTAAAATGTAGAACCCTTCAAAGTTTGTGTGTGGCTGAACACTATGGAATCCCCTCCTCAGTTCAGGTTTCATGGATTAAATGTTGGCTGTTATGCTGCAAACTTTGATCAAAACCTTGATGCAGACAGGATGCTGACAATGCTTGATGTGATTTTTTTTTTAAATGTCAGTTGATTTTTTCAAAATATTTTTTAAGAGGAGAAATTTCACACTGTGTATTTCCCTGGCTGCCCGGAGCTAGATTTAAAACAACAACAACAAAAAATCATCTTAAGTTGCCAAAGAAATTAGACAGCGCTGAAGACTGATATTTTTCCATTTTTCCCCAATTGAGAGTCAACAGATCAACTTACTTCATTTTTCAAATCTCTTATTTTCCCTTTTCTCTGGATTTGTATGCATACCTACAGACAAAACCATGGATTTATGATCCTCAAAACCTTTGTCAAACTATTTAGATGCTTAATTTCAAAGGAAAACAAACTTTAGATAGTTAAATGTATATGCTAGCTGTAATAATTTAATTATTTTTCTATTGATTTTTTTATTGCTGCATTTTACTTTTTACCTGATTATTTATTGAATACCATAATGAAATTCCACGGCTGTACTGCATTATTTAGTAAGCAAAGTAGAAAACTACAAAAGTACAGCAATAAAATTAAGGTGATTTAGTAATAATGCTGAATTTTAATTAAGTTATAAGAAGATGGTTTTGAAGGTGCTAAAACAAGAAAGTTTACTCAACAAAGGCAGAAAACCAGTTCCTTCCTATACAACAGAAATCAGGAAAGCATTCTAGCAATATCTTCATCTGAAGTAAAAAGAGGAGAGATAAAGAGAAAGAAAAAGCAGAGAGTATTTTTCCTCAGCAGAATGAATAGTGATTACTTCATATTATAAAACAGTTCTGGAAAGAAAATGAAAATTAACATGCCAGAAGATTCCCTTGCCATCAGCATTTCTTCAAGCCTTTATTCCCCAAGACAAACATTCACAAAACACACAAGTGATGATCATGATGAAAACCCTCTGAAAATCAAAACACACAGCTCCCATATGGTCTAAAAATATTAATGCATGCATGAAGTTTTGCATGCATACAGCTTCGCATTTGTGTACAGGTGAGTAGATTTTTCAGCTTCTCATTCCCTTTTGTAAGATGTTTTTTATCTGTAATATTATTACTATATTTTACAGAACAGATTTCCTGAATCTCCCTGTTACTTGGGAAAACTACATTACCATAGTGCTCCAAGTTGTGATGTTTTTTTTCTGAGCTCATGTACTTGACATTATCTCAATTTCAGCAGCCAATTGTTCAGTGACCCGTCACTAGATGTAGGTTTTGTGCTTTTACGTTAAGACATAATAGTTCCAAGCTAGGGAATGACATCATTCTCTGGACACAAATTTGGCTTCTGAAACCTAATGAATAAACTAAAACGCTCTTCAATTATGACCTCAGCAATCTGATTTCCCTACAACATATGTTGATGGGTTCGGTTCTCTTTGGAATGTCTGAGCAAGGTGGAGAACAGACCAAGCAGTCAGACCAGGCTCCTTCACTGTAGGTGTAAGCACAGTCAATTCCCACTGCAGTAGCCCATGACAATATACGGCGTACATGTACTCTGTACAGAGCCAGATGTCACTGTGCAAGCAGCATAAAAAGGTCTATAATATATGTAACAAGGAGTAACAGCAGCATATATCTAGCTGGCATATACTCAAAACAATTTTTTTGTGGTATGAGCTAAGTTCTGATCAAAAAATTTCAGCTATTTCATCCAACATAAGGGTGCCTCCATTCTAAAAAACAATGCCTGCTGGTATGGCAAATTCTATGAAAACCCAGTTTAGATAGCTCCTTTTCTTTGTTAATACTTCTTTTCTCAGTGATGTTTTATTCTCTCACCATCTATCTTTCTATTGTTCAGAGAGATAGTCCACTTTATTTCAGCTGTGGAATAAAATTCCTGGGTTTTGTAAACTTAACTTACCTTCATAAATTAGGAGGTAAAAGTTAGATAATGAGAGTGTGAGATTATTTCTGGTTTTAGTATCACCCTCTAGCTTTCTGAGGATAGGAGTAAAAATTTTAAAATGATGTTTCGGAAAGATCATATTCCCCTGACTACACCAAAATAACCCAATTAAATAGCATGAGCCAGAAAAAGCCTGCGGTCTGCCAATGACATTGTGTGGCTTTTATTCTCTTATGGAACATAAAGGCAAACAGAAATAAAATGTATTCCATAGTCTAAGATAAAATGTATACTATTCCTCAGTAAAAAACATGGACAACCTGCAATAAAGTGTATACAAAGTGAATGTAATTTTTAGGCATGGATCTTTTTCCTTTAGGAATACTCTTCAGGTGTCTTAACTTATATAATTCATGAATCTACATGTGGGATGAAGGACAGAAAGGTGGCACCATTGTGAGCCAATATAACACAAACTGAAATGACAAACTGACAGAGATGACTGGGTGACAAATGACAACATTCATATTAATAAGCAGTAGATGACATTCAATCACTGTCCAGTCCTGGCTACAATGAAAGGTAAAACAATGTTTAGGCACAGCAGCAGAGAAGGGATGACAGATTTTTAAACAACTTCCACAACTTAAAAGGTCAGCAGCGAAGGGAGAAGGTTATACACATCTGTGAAGAGCTTTTGTTGGAGTTCAGCAATGCAGAAATTACTTCAGAAAATCTATATGCACAATTTCTAACTGATCTAGTTAGCTATATTTTCTTTTCTATTTTATTTTTTTTTAAATCCTTCCTTTACATAAAAAAGGGATGGAAAAAGCAATTGGTTCTTGCCCTGAAATGGAGGCATGAGAAATCACAGAATCATAGAATCACCAGGTTGGAAGAGATCCACCGGATGGAGTCCGGTCATTCCTATCAAACACTAAACCATGCCCCTCTAAGTCTCTTTACATCACTCTTTACATCCTAAGTCTCTTTACATCACTCCTTCAACAGACGTTTTGCAGATTTGACCCATATTAGTTTGAGGACCAAATTTGCACAGCTGATCCCACTCAGGCTGCGGGCAGTGGGTTTCACTACAGGAACATTCAAATCCCCATCTGTTGCTAACTGCCTCCCCCTAATCCTTGGTCCTTCCTCCAGGGAGCTACAGCATTTATTTCAGTCTCCATGCCAATGACTGCATGACAAAATCCTGCCCCTTCTCCAAAGTGCAAAAGCCAAGTTTTATTCTCAGGGAGAGGACCACAATCTGATGAAAGGCATCATATAAATAGAGAACTATACAAAAAAATCATCCGATTCTCGCTATAGAAGAGACAAGGATAATCCAAGGGCTGGAGAAAATCTGCGTGAAAGGATCCAGTCTAATACAATCTAATTGTTAGCAAAAGAGAGTCCTCTAATACTTTCAGAGCTCTTTTAAAACAACAAAATTGTCTATGTCTCTATGAAACATTGATGAATCAAGATTAGCAGTGCCTGAGTAAACATGTAATTTAGATCTGGTGTAATGTTTTCTGAATATTCAGCATTCAGTTGATTGTGGAAAGCATTTAGAATTCAATAGCTGTATTAAAACAAAATATACTTGCCAGAAAAATATTTTTTTTAAAAAAAGGCCTAATGCTGTATCATTGAGTATAAGGGTATAGTTTCTTTCTGACTCTATTTGAGTTCTCTTTCTTAAGAGATGAATAATCTGTCCTTTGGCAAACAAATTCCTTCCTTTTTCTTTTGTCCTATACTAAAGCCTGTTACATTGCATTACAGACAAGAACAGCAGACTCATTAAATTATCAAAACAGTATTTGAGTTTAACATAAACAATGGGGCCTAAATTTGATGTTAACATCATTTTCCTACGACATAGTTTCAAACTTTCTCATTGAAACAAAAATAAGCTTTACTAGAGGGATAGATCAGCACTGACTGTTATCTCTGCCAGACTTCTCAGTTCTTCCAGCAGCCATGAGCCTTGCTGACTGTGTAGATGAGGGGTTTCCTTCAAGATCTATGCTTTTCCTATGACAGAAATCACTCCCTTCTACTACCATTTTCCAATTCAGTTGTTCCTCTATTGGTTCTTCCAATGTGTATCCCCGTTCTTCTTTACTTACTGTTACCATTTTGCTCAGTCTGCTGTCTCCAACAGGAGCTAGTTTAGTTGGCTGCTTGCTAGGAGCTGAAGAATTTGATGAGGTCCTTTAATGTCACTTTCCAGACTTATTTGGAGTGGGTATATCCCATATTTATTCCCTATTACACTATTTTTCATAGATTTTTCACTTTGGTCCAGCCAAGAACACTTTTCCCATGCCAGAATAAAAGACTTGGAATCTACCTATGTAGATGGAATAGCACTGAACACCGAAGATCCAATAAAATAAAAGAAGTACTTCCAACAGAATAAAAATGTCCTCACCGTTGTGAGAATTTTTAAGCCTTAGGAAAAACACATTAAAATAGAGATGTGGAAAGATACAGGCTTCTGCTCTACAGGCTGTAAGAGAGTGCAGCAAAAACTCAAAGTCAGCTTCAGATGAGTGCATAATCAATGCTAGTCCATTGAGCTACAAAAGCCTCGCTCGAGGCAACCAGCCCAGCTGCTCTCCAGCCAGCATCCAGCTACCTCCCCAAGCTTATCTGCAGGCATTCTCCAGATCTTCAGGAAGAGAAATCAAAAGAAATTGCTCTTCTCTACAAAAGGATAACAAAATAAAGATATTTATCCTACATTTCCTACACTGTTAGAGCACAGTTTAGCTTTCAGACACTCTACAATACACTGATTTCTGAAACTATTTACTATTCCAGTTAGCTATGTTCCAGGGAAAATGCTCTTGCAAAACAGTGTTAACTATACATGTTTTCCATATATTAGGGATGAGAGAAGTTATCCATCATCTCCTAAACTTTTCAGTCTCTTGTGGTGTGAAAGCTATGACAATTTGATTCTAGGCAGCTAGAATTATTGGAGGGGTGAAGGCGGGGGCGGGAACAGAGGTGTGCGTGCATACATATAGATAACACAATCTTCCAACCTTATTTATAAATATGCTAACACCAGGTTTATGAAATATATAGAAAATTCACAGAATGTTAAGTGCAGAGTGCTAACAAAACTTCGTAAAAAAAGAATCCTGCTATAGGAAGAAACAACGTGAATACTAATATACTATTTATATATTTACGTATAATTTGTATAATACTATTTGCAAACAAGATGCAATGGAATAGAGCGCAGTGTTGATCTATAATATAAATTATTTGTACATGATGTTTTCATGTTTTGCAATTACAGAATATGCAACAGATACTCATTTCAACATACAGGGCAAAAATAACTACTGATCCCATGTGCTCTGTTGTTTTGTTTGTTTTTTTTTAAAAATCACTTCACAGAATCACAGAATAACCAGGTTGGAAGAGACCCACTGGATCATCGAGTCCAACTTGTGCATGCTTGTATTTCCTACCCATAGAAACAAAGCATTTTTTTCAAATAGAGAGCTTTAGCAATTAATAATCATCATTAAAAATATTATACAGAAGTTATTGATGATTTTTACCATCCCAGTCACTCCCCTGTTTCAATACCACAGAGAATGTTCAAGTCTCAGATGCAATCAGATTATACCAATATGCTGAAACAGAGAATATATCTGTTCTAACAGGATTAAAATAGGATTCTAACAGGCTCAAAAACAATGACAAAATGTTGAGCCACGAACGAGAGAAAAGATAATTTGTATCTATACGGAGAAATTATGCATCAAGTAGAACACAGCCATTTATTCTAAGTAAATAATGGAAATAGGAATAAAAGCAGCAATTTTCCTAACAGTTTACCCTTAGGTGGAGAGTTCCTAATGAAAAGTCAGAAAACCAGAAATGACAAAAGAAATACTGAACATGATTTGACTACATCTGCACCCTCCAACTTGAAATCTTTTGTTTTTTGTTTTTTGAATCTTTTTTTGAATCTTTTGTTTTTGATATATGAAATATATTATGATATAATTTGATATGAAATATAAGACCACTTATATTTCATTTTAAGAATTCATACTGAAACATAGTCTCTAGTCGCTGGGAATCTTAGAGCTCCTATCACACTACATGATGACTCATAAAATGTACAAAGCAGCCAAAACTTGAACTCTGAACGAAGCCAGATTATAGCATGCTCAGTCACCTGGAAACTATGTCTATGTAAATAAACCATTTAATCCACTCTGTCTTAAGAGTGGATCAACTCAATGATCTTCCCCATCTGCTTTGTCTTTCTCTGGAATACAATGCAGAGGTATTCCTGCTCCAGAAGCTCAGGTTTTTTTCCAGAAAATTTGACAGACCTGCCCATTCTCCAGCCTCTTAGCAGGTTTACATCACTAAACAATTCTTTGATTTTCTTCTGCCTACCAGAGAAGAATGCTAATGACCAGCTACATTACAGTGGCATATTAAACCACAAAGAAGATAGATTCCTATTGTCTTCATAAGTTTCAATAGCGCGTCACAAGCTGGTTAGGCACTGTGATGTTAGAACATCATCAGGAAGCCCTAAGAATACGGTAAATGAATAAACTAATACATGCAATGAAGCATGCATTAAAAATCATTTTACATAAACATAGTCAAAACATTGTCATTTGAAAGTGCTTGGAATGGTTAGGATAACTGATGAGGCAGAACAGCCATGGAAACATTTTTTCCTGCTTTTTGACAAAAGCAACTCAGATATGATTTTTATACTTAACTGATGAGTCCAGTGCAATACTAAATGCAGCCTGTTAGTACTAGAAAATAGCTTTTCATGTTGATGGGATGAATGTGTGATAAGCTGCATAGGATGGCTGCAAATTCAGCATGGTTTGAAAATTGAAAACTAGCTTGAGATGTACAGCACATCTGTCTAGACTCAGCCACAGTACTTCTGTGAAATACTCAGTGATGGTTAGAGGTGAATACAAACCACATAAGGAAGACAAACTTACTACCAAAAAGGATGCATTACATCTTTTCATACTATAGTGAACTGTGCAAGAAAAGTGTGCAAAGTTTATGTTGACATTTTATATTAAAAGTCTGACATTGTCTATTAAAAGTTTTCCTTTCAAATATGACTAGTTTTCACTAAAATCACAGCATATATTACCCATTCCTACTGACAGTCTGTGCAAAATAGAAATTCAAATTTGTTTTCTTTCTTATTCTCCTTCATAGTTATCAAACCAGCTATTTATTCTTACTGTTTTCTTTGATTAAAGTCTGGAGTTTTATTATTAGGCTGATATGACATAGAAACTTTAATAAACAATTTCCTATCAATGATGACTATGATCAATCAAAAGGCAACTAATTGTAAACACAATTACTTCATTTAGGTCCTAATCACCCAATTGCAACAGTGCATCATGTAGTTGTATGTCTAAGTGCTGTCAATTTTATCTGTAACAGGTTGCATAGATAAAATTGCAAGTGCCACATGACAATCTAGGAATGAAACCTTAAAAGCAAAAGAAAAGAAATCATCTTGGGGATTGTCTCTGTAAATTCTCTATTCCTCTTTGCTACTGTTATTCAAAGACATGCTAACATTTCTGACTCAATTTAGATGAGATTGCAGGGGCGGGGAGATAACTGGCACTGGTTACTGTGCATACACCACTTCTCAACGCTAGCATGCACTGTTGACAATAATCTTTAGCAGACTCTTCAGCTGCCTTGTGATGCAAGTTATACAGCACTAATACACGTTCCAAACCTTAGGATGACAAGCAAGGCAGTCCCAAGCACACATCAGCAAAAGCTGTTCCTAAAGTTCATTCTATTCTCTTCCATTCTGTTCCATTCTATTGTCTCTCCCCTCCCTTGCAATGGCTATTAAGTGAATGGCATTTGACCCAAAGAGGAGACTGCCATGTATCCTTCTCTATGTTAAAAATCCACACCTAACATGTCAAAAGTAGGACTTATGAAGGTCTTTCTCATAAGTGTTGCTGTATTCATATGCTCTACATCCATTTTACTCAAGTGACTTTATTAATTTTTTATCCATTTATTATTTGGACCTGACAATCTACTTTCTGCTAAGCAGTGGGCTATGTTTGTTAACTTTCTTTTACCTAAAGGTGAATTCTCAAACATGCACCTGCCACTACAGATACATACATAGACAAATCAGCTGAAAAAAACAGAAGTTACTCCACAATTTCTTCTTTGTTCCTCCTTTCAACTCTGCGATCCAAAACCTCCTTCGTCACTAGTTTTTTTCCTAGATAATGAGTTACTCATGAAGGTTCTAATTTCTTCAAACATTATATGTGAGACTAATTATTCAGCCTAGAAAAAACATTTAGCAAAATCTTAAAGAAAGAAAATAATTTAAGTATGGGTAAACCAAAAGCTAGGTTTTCTAGCTAATTGCAATACATCAGATTTTGCTGACAGGATTTTATTTTGTAGTAAATTACTTCTACTATTTTGTGGAAGAGAACTTATTTTTCAGCCTTCCCTTCATGAGGCAGAAGAGATTGCAGTTTGCAGTGCAGCCTTACTTCTCATCCTTGTTTTGATCTGCTAGCTTGGCTGTTCTTAAAAGACTTTCTCAACGATCTGAATTTGCATAGACATGTGAAGAGTGGCTGATTGGCAATCACTTTGAATGATATGGGCTGTGGGGCTCACACATGAGCCCATTCTACTGAATAACCGGCAGGGGGTTAATGATAAGAGGCAGAACAAGATGATACAACTTCAGAGAAATTAATTTTCTAGCTAGCCTTGCTTATAAGATGACAAGAGGTCATTCTTATCGTGTGGGAGTGTGTTTTACAATCTATGTCCTCCTCTCAGAAAAGATATTATGCATTTTACTTGCTGGTCACTGTTTCATTCTTATTATTTGTTTTTCATTAGTATTTGTTGGGAAAAAACTTTAAAGAGGAGATGGAAACAGTGAGAGCATTATATTCTGTACTGGTCAATATACTGACTGTAACTGTTGAGTGATATTTTAACAGTGGTGTTACTTTGCAGATGTTTTATCTTTGTACTGTTTTATCATTTTCAGTTAATACTGCTGCTGTCCAAAATATAATAAGCTGCAGTAACTAAGCTACCGGTCATCCAACTGTGATTTACAGAATGAGTGGCAATAAAAAAAAAAAAAAAAAACTAGGACAATACATGGCAAAGTTTGTTATGGCTTAGTCATTATCTAACAGATTAAAATGTACTGGTTCAATAAATCACTTCAGAAACAGGAAAAAAAAGGAATACAAAATACATTTGTGGCTACCTAGACATGCAATAGAAGTGAGAAACAATGAAATTCCAAATCAAGTGAATAAATACCTATCAAAAGCAAAATGGTTCACTGCTATTGACTTCATAAGCTTGACAACTGTTTCTGAGGTTTTGTTTATCCTGAGAGCATGAAATCCTGCACTTTACTTAAGTAAAGTATATTGCAGAATTATTGTACAATTACAAATCCCTGCTCCTGCAATGGGCAGTGAGAGAAAAAGTAAGAGAGAAAGAAAGAAAAAAGTTGTATGATTAAAAAAAAAAGAAAGAGAGAAGAGATCAGATTGAACATGTGAAACCTAAACTGGTGAAAATACTTGCCAAAGGCTAATATGAAGACCTTTACATGAGCAAGAAAGAGAGCCCAGCATCCTGAACTCCAGTGTAGTACGTCATTCTCTCAGTCATGTCACATCAGAAATAAATAATTTAATGTCTTCAGCTATCAAAGGTGAGACATTAAAGAATGGGACCTTTACTTTTATTTATTGAAAAGCTACTTGTAAAGGTTTAATATCCAAGATCAAACAGCAGCAAATGGAGCTGAGATATAGGAATACTGTCATTTTAAAGATAGTACGTGCTGTTGCATGAGAGAGGTTATCCCTCGGTATTTGCTGCAAACAAATTACCAGGCTCTGTTTGTAACTTTTGTACTTAATCCTGTTTGGCCCCATAGACATTACCCACCTTCTATGTGCCTCAACTTCCTCATCTATTAATTTCATAGTAAATGCAAAAGGATGTTGCTGTTAAAATATCAAGAAACTGTTCTTTTGAAAAAAAGCATTATTAACTTCTAAAGTTAAATATGTCTCAAGATTCTCCTTTCATCATTTATATAAATAAGCAAAAGAAGCTGCTTTTGTTTAATATGGAACATCTCGGGTGTTGCTTTCAGTAGAAGAATCTAGGCAGTGCTCTCATATAATATCTGCATCTGCTGAAAATGATGGTTGTATCAAGGGCTGAATAACAAACCTTTTCTCATTTCAAAATGCTATAGTCTTCAAAAACTTTTCCACAACAGACTGGAAAATCATTCCCACTCCCTTGCACAAATCATTACGAGTTAAATGTATTTAGTAATAGCTTGTTGGACACATCTGAAAGAAAAATCACATATGAGGCTGAACAAACTATCATTTTATGAGAAGATATGGCTTTCACTTGATGAGCTGTATGCAAAGTAGTCATACAGGAATCTTCACTACTGTGTTTTGGGATTAATGCTACTTCTCTAGAATTTTAAAAATTACTTTACATCTGTTTGATATCTTTTACAGTCAGTCTCCCTCAGCTGAGTGTGATTCACAGCTGAATAAGCCAGCAGTTATTAGCCAATTACATGCAGCTCATGCTTTCTTGTATATTCTTGCTGTTGTTATTTATTCTTGCTGCACTTCTAACATGACCTACAGACCACACTAACTCTTAGCCCTAAATCACAGCCTAATTTTTTAGAAATGCTGAGCTTTACAAGTCCAGGGAAAAATCTTCCACTACTTAGCATTTGATTGTCAGCCTCTTATATTACCATGCAGTTAATGCAGATATGCTTTCAACAGCTTCAATGGAGCGATACATAAAGGCTCTGAAGTAAAATATCCTTCAAACACATGTCACTAAGCAGGTATAGGATTCTCCACAGGCTTTAGCTGAGATGTAAGCTCTTGATTAAATACTCTGCAAAATAATACAACCAGGCTTATGTTATCGTTGTTACTGTTATTGTTACAGACCCCTGTAAATAAGAACTCCAGGGAGCTTTATATTAGAACAGAAACACCAACATTTTCTTCATTATACTGTATTCTTTCAATTACCACAAAGTATTTGTTTATCAATGCAAAGCATTATAAATATTTTATCATTATAGTTTATTTTACATAAATCACACTTTTTGAAGTATTTATAAAGTATTAGATTATATTTCCCAGGCAATAAAAAGGGTATTATAGCAGTATGTTGGTTGGGTGGTAGATGAATTCATAATTTAATAATATGTATGTAAACAGAAGATGAATAAACGTGAACTGCAGTAGAAAACCTAGTTGAAGGCATTTATTTAAAAATGTACATTTACTCAATTGCTTAAATATTAACTAAAATTAGTAATATAGATTTTGGTAACACACATTTTGAAATTATCTACTTCATAGCAAAACTAGAATGATTCTTCACAGGGGTTCTTCTTTGAAATATTCTGGCTAACTCTAAAATATCTCTGAATGGTAGCATTTCCTGGAGCAATACCTGCCACAAAACTTGAATGGGGTATAAATAGGCAAAGTCTATAACACCAAACACAGACTCTAAACAATTAACATTGATAGGAAGACTTCTAAGCTTTTAAGTCCTGAAGCTGAAAGGTGTCAAATTACTACACAGAGTAGTTATGTTTGAATATGAACTTGGAAAGTAAAAATAACTTGTTTGCCTCTTTCATTAGAATTGCTAGCAAAAAAAACGCCTAAAACTTAAGGTGTTGTTAAAAGCATCTCAGTCTGACTAATTAGCACTATTGAAGAAAGTCTGGCAGATCACTAAAAAGTGCTTTCTTTTTCGCATATGAAATTACACAATAAAAATTGATTCAACCAGTACAACATTATCCTTTCTGTCCCTCTCTCCTCATGCTTTTTGCATGAATAGTTCAGCCAGCAACATTATTCCAGCTAGTCAAGTAATACACATTTTATGTGTGAGAGATGGATACGTCAAGAACATTGTTCCTTAAAAAAAGGACAGAAAGTAGAGACGAAAAATCAGTTCAGTTTATGATAACTTTCCATTTGAATCTGTAAGGATCTGAGTCTGTCAGATAAACTGGAAAATTTCTTCCTTCTATTTCCCATTTTTAGTTGTCTATTTTTGCTTCTAGTTTCCTAGTTAATGTTACTACACTGGAATCATCTGTTACAGCAATAGTAATTCACAGAAGTTTTTTAAACATGGTAATTGCTTTTATTGGCTATTTATGTGCCTGTTTGATAAAGAACATGACTATTGCAAATCCTAATAGGAATCTTAGTTTTAATAGTTTACATCTTTAAATTCATATACATATATAAATCCAGGTTGTGGTATCTTTTCTGTCAGCTAAGGTGATGGCTATTTTATCTATACAACATCATCTCTTCCTCTTAGCACTAGTTGCTCACCCCAATGTGCTGGATCTTGCTTAGTTTTCCTGGCCCTGGAGTCCCAGATTCAAACCTAAGAGCTGGTCACTTCCTAAATGAAACCAGGGACCAATAATTGATCTAAAGTAAAGCCACTCACCCTTTTTCTTAACTGTATAAGTCTTATATAACTTAGCAATAAGCTTTCATCTTTGACCCTAACAATTCAAAATCCTTCACACTTAGGCAAGCGCAGAAAAGCACACCTACCCAGAATTTACCATGAGCCTTCACTGCTAAGAATATTCTCACTCACCAAAAACCAATAAGCCTTTCTGAGCCATGAGATTACCTGAGATTTACTCTAAATCTAACCCCTAGCCTACTTTAAAACTAATGATAAGACTTCTTCCCTGCTGGTATTTCACCCCAGAGACTCTTCTAGCATGCCAAACAAAAATTTTGGAGTTTTATAATCAAAAATATACTCAACATCTACAATATCTTACAGCCCCAACTCTAGCCTGACAACTACATCAGTTCAAGGGACCATACAAAAGAATAAGCATGAATGATAAGCATCAGCTGTCCTGTCCACCTCCAAAACTTTTTGGTTAAGCCCTGACAGTAGCATTAGATGCATATCTGAGGTTTACACTGGATTAGAACTAAGCCGGAGAACATCTGGTTCTTTGCTCCAAATCCAAACCCCAGTTTCACACCAAGTAAATGGATTCCAGCCACAAGGCATTATCCTGGGCTTTTGGACATTGCAGAAGAGAGGGATAAAAATTTTGCCCTGTAATTCAAACCCTAACCCTAGAGACACCTTTTGTTCACCATAACTACTCAAGAAACACTGGTTATTTCAGCATCACTTTTGATTTTAGCCTCAAGGTTTGTCACCATTACCCTAGTCATTCATTTTTTCCATAGTAAATGCTAATGTCACCACAAATATAAAACAAACCTTACCCCACATCGCCAGGTGACAAGGGTCTATTAATCTCTAATGTAATCAGTTTTAAGATCAGCTGGCACACACTACAAACATTCATCCTAAAATGAATCTGAAGAATCTTATGTTTTATTTAACCTTAGGGATCTTTACCCAGTCACAAACTCTAAGTTTTCCATCAGTATCATCACTGAACTTCGCCTAATTTCTCTCCTAAAATGTGGGCCAGAACAGAGAGCACCTAATCTTCCCTTTCAAAGGATTCCACAAGGCATTCTTAGGAATAGGCTTTAATCTAGGACTCAGGAAAGGAACAGAAGCAGATCTTGATTTATTGCTTGATCTTGCAGGGCTGCGGGACTAACATGGACTGTGTGACAGCGGTAAAAAATACATTATTGCTATTTCTCAGGAGGCTGAACAATGCTTATGGCTAGAGTATGAAATAGGTTTGAATTCACTGTGGAGGACAACCATTTATTGCCATCCCTCAAAGGGCAGTCAGAGGTAGATTGAATGCTGGGGTGAGGTGGGTTACCCAGTTTACACTTAGCTTCAAGCAGATATGTACCCACAAGACTGTGGTTCTATCTAGAATTAAAGACCATCTGGGAAACACAGGTAGAGGATCTTAACGTAATGCATGCTTCTATTCTTGTAAGTCTACTGAAATCCAGGAATAAACTTAGCTGCTCAAATATTGCTCTCTCAAGTACCAGTCCCCATTTTATCATTAACTCTAGATATATCCTAAAAATAAATTTTGTTTCTTATTCACCCTCACCCTAAGACTTTCATTGCCAGCCAAACCATCTCCTCAATACAAAATCCTACAAGACCCAGAAAAAAAAATGTCTTTTGTCACTCTGTAGTCTCCAGCTCTAATCTTTAACTCTTCCCTAAATTTAATCTTAATATCATAGCAGAGTTGTTGCACATTCTGGTGTTAAACACAATCCAATTATCCTGCAGTATATCAGCTTTCTTATCTTCCAGAATTTTGTGTGATTCAGAAAAAAAATTGAGCTCTATAACCAGCTCCCCATATTGCTGTTTTTATGAGGTTTAGAATTAATTTTTCCTTTTGTGGTGTTTGCTCATGTGTACTTAAATCTAGATAGGCTTAGATAAAAAATGCTATCATTTGTACCACAGACATAAGCTGGAATGGTTCAGCTTTCAGCAAAATGATAGCATGTGTTTTCTAATGGCATACTTAGAGTAATTAATAGTGTAGAGCATTAATTTCCTAGCTTGAAGTGTTTATATCTGACGTAATGAGGATATCTGAACTTCAAATATTCTGATAAGACATTTGTGAAGCCACTCAGTGTTAAAGCTAGGGTTTTTAAGTTGTTTCACAGCTGAAGTTCTTATAATGATGCATATGGCTTTATGCTGTTATTAATATCCATGTAAAGTAAATGTAGTGCTAAGTAAGAGAATAAAGTTTCCAAAGTATATATTATCAGATAATTGAGGATATAACTGAAAGATATAAAGGGATGAAACTACATGTTCAAGAGAGCTGGTTTGAAAGATATTTTCTGAAAATGAAATCCCTTTTAATCTTATTTGTCAAATGCCAAAGGACTAGCATATGAAACTGCATTGTTTGAATGCGTGTTTTATTCAACTCACAGAGAATGAAGCACACCTGTTTTTTACTGTGAAAACATTCAACACTATAATAAATTTAATTTTTTTCACTCGCCTCTTCAAGTTTTTAACCTGATGATGAAATATTTCACTAACTTATTGTCTGACATTGCAGTCAATAGATGACAGATATTTAGTCAATAGGCATGAATGTCTTCCCTTGCTTTATCTTTAATACAGTGACAGAAAAGATATTTCAAATGTTCATTTCTCTGTAACTTGGTTCAAATCTTTAAAATACCTCTTTAAATTCATTACACAGAACAGAGATTTACTAGTAGTTTAGTTCTGCAGGACAGTATACTCAAAACTACTGTTAGCTGACTTACACATTAACATGTGCTCTCAACATTTTGCTAAATTGTTGTAAATTATGTGAAAGCAGTTCCAAACTCTCTTGTTTTATATAACAAACATGTTGTTTCAACACAAATGCCAAAGTGCCATTTTTCAATTCAATGCAGCTTAGTATTTCTTCACTCTTAAAAATTAAATAGCATGTTTTATAAAATCAACAGAAATATGACTTTGGGTATAAAAGAATCAATTTTTATCCATAATCTAAAAAGTCAAGATTTTTTAAAATATTAATTTTAAACCATTGCAATAGATATCTTTAAAATGTGAAATCATTTTAACTGGAGAAAGCAAAATGTCTCAAGCCAATTATAGCAAAGATAACTTTCTGCATTTTTAAAACAATGTCTGATAAGGTATGTTTTTGAGATAGCCAAATCTTCACGATTATGCCCAGCTCTTTTAAGGGTAATCTACTCAAAAATACCTTTGGATTTCAGATCAAATTCCACTTCAATTTGTATTAAAACATGTCTTAACAACAAGAGCATAAGGCTGGGTAGGTAGCCAAGCGAGCCCTAAATACAGGGATAGGGTAAATGTCCACCACAGCTGTGGCAGCACAGCATCTCTCAGCAGAGTGAATTAGGTTAAGCAAAGCACTCTTCCTGTACTCCTGTCTGGGGTATCTGCTGAGTATTCCAAGTTTGAGAGAGTAATGAATGCAAAGTTTACCATAGGTGAGATGTAAACTGTGGTGTTTAGAGTAGCTTGTGATTTTCAAAATACTACCATTGCTTAATGAAAGTAATAGTAGCAGTGTTTTAAAATAAGAAGACAGTTCTCGCAAGAATGATAAAAGAAGTCTGAAATCCTTTCAGACTTCTTTTATCATTCTTGGAGAACCTGTTTCTTATTTTCACACAGTATATTACTTCTCATTAAGCAATGGTAGTATTTTGAAACCTCACAAGCCTACTTAAAAAACAGTTCTACATCTCACCTTTGGTAAACTTTGCATTCATTACTCTCTCAAACTTGGAATAATCAGCAGATCCACTGCTTCATGTTTGGATTCCACTGCCTGAGCCCTTTATGTAGGTTAGAAAGAGGGCTAACAAATGACTTCTACCAGAACACACTTAATTCTCTCTGCTCTCAAACATACCAAATTAGTTCATTCTCAAGTACTCTGTTACTACTGTTTTAAAATCCAATTCTTTATCTGTTTTCATATTCTGCACTCTGGCTTTAAAAAGTATATGCTGTGTGAGGAAACCTTCCACGTGGAACATATAACTTCAAACAAACCCTAACAGTGCATGTGTTACACTGGCCATTCTAATCTAACATCAAATTCTCATTGCCTTACTCGTACACCATTCAAGACAACAAAGCATAATGTGATGTAAACTAATTTTTACACTGCAGTTTTGAAAAGAAATCATAGAGTCATAGAATAACCAGGTTGGAAGACACCCACCAGATCACTGAGTGAGTCCAACCATTCCTATCAAACACCAAACCATGATCCTCAGCACCTCGTCCACCCGTGCCTTAAACACCTCTGGGGAAGGTGAATCAACCACCTCCCTGGGCAGCCTCTGCCAGTGCCCAATGACCCTTTCTGTGAAAAATTTTTTCCTAATGTTCAGCCTAAACTTCCCCTGGCAGAGCTTGAGGCCATGTAAACTGAATAGTATAAAGCAGTCACATAAGGCAGCAGCAAGAGATCAGATAAATCATTTTTACACTGCATTATATGCTCATATATACCGTGGGATGTTTATCAGTTTGACCTGTATTCAAGCTCTCAACTTGGACTTGCCCTCCATTGCTTATAAAAAGATACAAAAAGGTATGAATTCAGTCCTTAAAACTGCAGGCTTAGGAAAGCATCCAGCACAGAACACTGCAAGCTGCTTCTTGCCTGAACAAGCTACTATGAGATATCAAACGTAAGTTACCCCCAAAGCTTCCTTAAGGATAGCACAGCACCATCCTCATACCATAGGATTAACAAAGATTGAAGGAGCAGGAATGAGAAAAAGATGATACTTTTACCTGCTTTTGTTCTTTTTAATCTGTGTTGATTGCAGAGTAAGTGCCCAACATTCCACTCTCATTTCTCCACAATTTCTAACAATCTCCTTGCTTTAAAAACATAACTGCGTAATTTCTCCAGCATCCTAATAATGTAAGAACAGCTACCATTTTATACTGTGTTCTTATACCTCCTTTAGCCCTAAAAAACTCACTAGGCATGGTTATTCCAGTAATGTAAAAATTGCTTTATATGGAAAAGTACTATGAAGTCCATTCGACACTACAGTGTATAAAAACATCCTCAGGGCACAAGTACTGACAAAGAGGATCAGGTGGCATGAAAGGACAACACGTGTTTTGTAGCGGTAAAATTTTCTGTGTGGGCACCGAGGCTTAGATCTCCTGAGGAACTTGAGAGCCATGTCGTAGAGATTCTCAGACACAGCAGATGCACACAGATGTACAAATTTCTCATAAGAAATTCTATGTCAAAGACAAAGCATTCAAATACCCAGGCAAGTTCAGTTCACTGAAGATTTTACCAAGCACAGGACCGACATTCAACTGCGTACAACAGCCACTGGGAAAAAAGGGTGCCAGCCTCTGAGTTCTGCCACGGAATAGCCATGTTTTATGGCTATTCATGGTTACTGAAGGTTCCTGTCCATGTACACAGGGAAAAAAACCGGGAAAGAATAGCTGAATCTCTTTCTAAAATATATTCATAATCAAGTATTTACATGAAAAACATTGTAAACATCAACTGAGTTTGAGAGGAAATAGAAATACTTAAGGTTTAGTTTCAAATCTTATAAACAGGTCAACTGAACCTGATGTATTACCAATGAGAAAATTGAGACAGGTATCAGAAAGACCTGAGAGAACCCTTTAATATTTAACCAAACTATATGAATGCTTTTGTTGTCACTGACAAGGCATACATCCTCAAAAATTTCCAGGTAGAATTGGAGAAAAGACATGGATGAGTAAGAGCCTAAGAACAGCTATAGCTAAACATATTCTCCTCACTTTCCTCTATTCCTATAGAAAGGCTGGCCACAGTCTTAATCCTTGAGATCTGCAAGGACATATTCACACTCAAAGGCTCTGGAAAAGATACCAGCTCAGCCTTTGCTCCTATCAAACAATATAGGCAAATAATTTGTGACAACATGTGTCCAGAGTGTACAACCAAATCCTGCCTTCTGTCTGAATACATCTTACGTACGGAAAAATGGGAATAGAGTCTTACATTCAAAATCAAAGCAGGCAAGCCTAATTGTACCCATGATTTTGCAAGGTGGTATGAAATAAACATGCATACATGTAACAATATTTTTTTAGCATCTCAGGTTATTTTGCTAGTGTGGAACTCCATGGCTCTAATTTTAATTTTAAGGTGTTCTCAAAAGTTCAAGACAGCTCAAAAAAATTCTGATTTTATAAGCAAAATGTGTCTTAAAAGCAAAAAAGACTAGATGAATCTATAATTATTACATATGCTGACTGCAGCGGCACGGAAGTCTGCATTTTATTGCTTTGACTCTGATCAAATGCATGCAATCAATGCGAATTATTACAAAAGAGTTAGGAGATAATTTTGAAAATATGTCAAAAATGCAAAAATTTGAAAGTTAGATGAAGTTAAGATGGCCGTATTGATTTTGAAAAGGTTTGTAAATTAAACAGAAATATCACCCTGTTTCAAAGTAGATCCCAAATCTTTTTAAGCAAGCTGTAATATTATACATAGTTCCCAGTACTGTATTTCCAACTGTGAGCAGATTTATTCTTAACTCTTAACCTGCTTGTTTAACTGCTGAGTTTTAGAAGTGGGAGTGAGGTCCTCAGTTGCTAATGCCAGCCAACTTGCTTTCTAGCCTTGCTCTTTTGGAAGACTTCTAGACCAGTTTATTTAGAGGTAAAAGCACAGTCTTAGTAGCTATTTATAATTCAATATTGTTATTTCTAATGCACATTCATTTTGCAAAGAAGATATTCTCCTAAACCTAGATTATGACTACCAACAGCCACCCTGTCTGCAACCTAGCCAGTGTGCTATTGTATTTTGTTTTTCAAAGGTTCTTGCCCATGTTAGATTTTAGTTTGTCTACGTGAACAAATCCTCTGTATGAGGCTCAAATTGTATGCAAATATAATTAACAATATCAGCTTCTTTCAGGTTCATCCACAAATAAATTTTAGTAAGTTTTACAGAACCTACATTTTGAACTTGCAGTGGGATCCAAAGAGAATAAAATATAATTCCTAGCTTTCAAAGGTAGCACCGAATAAACTCTAATTCCAATCCTGATGTTTATGTTAAAGATGATCCAACTGCTGGAGCACCTCCCATATGAGGACAGGCTGAGAGGGTTGGGCTTGTTCAGCCTGGAGAAGAAAAGGGTCTGGGGGAGCCCTTACAGAAGTCTTTCAGTACTCAAATAAGGCCTATGGGAAAGCTGAGGAGGGGCTCTTGATCAGGAAGCACAGGGATAAAACAAGAGGGAATGTTTTTCAGCTGAAAGAGGGGAAGATTTAGATTAGATATAGGAAGAAATTTACTGTGGGTGTGGTGAGGCCCCGGCATACGTTGGAGGTGTTCAAGACTAGGCTGGAGGAGGGCACGAGCAATCTGATCCAGTGGGAGGTGTCCCTGCCCATGTCAGGGTGGGGGGAACTGGATGATCTTTAAAGTCCCTTCCAAACCAAACTATTCTATGATTCCATGATTCTATGATGTATGGTAGTCACAAGAACGTTTAATCAATAGAGTCAGAAATAGAAGAAAACAGAAAATTTAATCTGATTATCTTAAAAAATTTAATCTTAATGTAATCTGATTAACATCTTTGTTTCTTTGGGTTACTATTGTAAAATACTCCACAGTATCGACCTAGGCTGAAGAAGGTAATTCTCTGTACATTGAGGTTCCCACCCTGAGCCTTAACTTTCCAGAGGATTCGGGGAAGGTTCCCTTGAAAGTACTCACATTCATAGAAAATTTACTTCAACTGCAAAGAACCAAAGCAAGTCAAAATTATAGACACACGAAACAAAAAAAATAGACAAACATACAAATATCTTCACAAATAATGGCAATCTAGGCTTAACTGTAAGATAAAATTTGTTTGACCTTTTTCTCAATTGTCCACGTCAGATGATTCAAAAAATCAATCATACTTTAAATACATTGACAACAGACAATTCTAGATAAATCTCCTCTCAGATAAACCTATTTTGGTAGAGATAACATCAAATGGAACATTGTGACTCTAGTAAATTCATATAAAAACCTGCTGTTTTGCCTTGTGACCAGGTGATAATAAAGTATATGGGAAATCTCAAAAGTCACGCAGTAAGACAAGTTTTCAGATGAAATCATCAGACTCCAAACTCTCTGGGGACAGGGCATTTACTTTCATTTGACAATAGAAATTACACATATTGATTGTGAACTAAACACGGTAACACATAAATAATAGAGTGAAACAGGATGAATGACAGAGGCTGATTGGTATTTGCAGAGTGAAATATTTTATACAGTTAACATGAGACTGTGGTTGGCAGTTTCAATAACACTGAGCCTCCCAGCTTCTGCAAATTCTGTCAAAGCAAGAGAGTTCTAGCTTTCTTCCCTCTTACACACCCTTATGGTGTACTACAAGAGCAACAGTTTTAAAGAATAGTTGCCACTTTTCATTTCGCCTTCAACAACTGAGAGCATCTTCCAAGAATTTTCCTAAACTGGAGTTATCAAATCATCAATTTTAGCTTCTTTTCAGGAGCTTTAAAGCACATAACTGAGAATCAGGATTCGAGGTCCGGAAGATCAGTAGTATAATACTCAACTATTTGATGGTTACCTTGGCTTAGAGAATAAATTTGATCTGTTAGAAACATTTAAAACACCCTGAAGCTACATAGGTAAAATAAACAATTTTTAAAAAGGTAAATATACTACTAACATATTCAAAATTTCAATGTTCAAATCCCTTTTTTTAGTAAACAATCAGATTAAAGTGCAATTACTATTAAAGGGAACTTAATCATGATTATTAAAGAATATTACAGGTAATTAGAAAAGACATTAAATGTAAAGTCAAACTCAACTTCAAAAGAATAATGTTTTTCCTGTGCATTTAAACTATGCCTTTATTTCTATTAACGAGGTGCATAATAATGACTCTGGCCATTTCAATAAGCTAGAAGTCTGTAATTGAACAATTATTAGTGTCACACTGCCTAAGGGCACTATTTGTCAAGAGATTTATATGATGGGCAATTACATCCACTCAGCCTTGAAGGATAGTTAATATTATCATCTGATGGAAACAAATTACCCTTTATGTTCAATTTTAAAAAAATTTTAGAAGTTTAGCTTCTCCATTTTACTATTTATACTTTCCACACTACAGTCTTTGAGAATACCTTTCTTTCCACTCTAACACATAACCAATTTCACTGGGGTACAGTATGGAAAATTTGCCAGTGCCAATTCATCATGGCAATAACTCCACCAAAGGGAAAAGTAATGGAGGATTTCTTTAATTCATGTCTTTGACCTATTATATTTTGTATATTTTTCATAATGGATACAATTGCATATATAATCCCTATTTAAAGACAGAAGCTTAATGAACCCACAAAAGTTCGTCGAACCTTTGCACATATTTAATTACAAACTCACTTAATTTTTGTTACTTCAATGAGCCTTTAACAGAATGTCATGCTAAAAACTGTATGGAGATAACCCCCACTCTCTCCTCTATATATAGCTTTATCATCCATAAAATAAAAGAGAGAAAGAGAGAGAGATAAAAGGAGAGAGAGAGGAAGAAAAAGAGAGGGAGGAAGAAAAAGAGAGAGAGGAAGAAAAAGAGAGAGAGAACAGAACATAAAAGCCTTGTAATTACCTCAAATAAGAAAGACTGTGGGTGGGCTTTCACATTTTGTGAGGTCTAAATTCTAAAGTAGCTTATAAAGGACTTTAAGAATATAAACGTAATGGTTTCTAAATGCTGAGATTTTTCCTTTTGTTTTTCTGTTAATTTGTCAGCTGGGACTGATTAAACTTAAGGAGCCTGATTAGACCAAGAGGGCCATGATTTGAAGGAGAAACACTTAAGTGAAGGAGTTTGAAACCTGGCAGAACACTGATCCAAAGCCTGAAGGATACCACAAAGTAACAAAGGCACGTAGGTATATTATTTTTTCTCCATCTACCTAAAGCAGAGAGTAATTAGTTCTGGAACCATTCATTAGGCCTTCATATTGTGAAGGCTTCATATCTCTGCATGTTCCTGCAGAGGTGAACTGAAAACTGGCAATCTTGCAATAAATTTTTACATCGAGAAGGTTCGTATACCTCCTTGGAACATCTCCCACAGAGACAACAAACTAAGAACTTACACGTAAGGCTAAAATCCACAAATACAGTGGAGCAGAGATTTAGAGTGTTATAAAATTCATGTATTTTACTGTAGGGAAAATAAAAATCATAATTTAATCAGCCCAGCCATCCTTTTGTGGTAGATAGAGTGCTATACTAGCAGTGCACTGGCAAGTACTAGCATTGTTTTTTGTAATCACAAACTAGATGTTATTCGTAAATGAAATTGTTACGTTAAGTCTACTATGTGCACATTCACAAGAAGATAGGAAAATCACTAGCCATTTATTAAGCAGTGTGCCCAGGTGGCCAAGAAGGCCAATGGCATCCTGACCTGTATCAGAAACGGCATGACCAGCAGGTCCAGGAAGGTTAATTCTCTCTCTGTATTTGGCACTGGTGAGACCGCACCTTGAATCCTGTGTTCAGTTCTGGGCCCCTCACCACAAGAAGGATGTTGAGGTTCTGGAGCGAGTCCAGAGAAGGGCAACGAAGCTGGTGAAGAGGCTGGAGAACAGGCCTTATGAGGAGCGGCTGAGAGAGCTGGGGGTGTTTAGCCTGGAGAAGAGGAGGCTGAGAGGAGACCTCATTGCTCTCTATAACTACCTGAAGGGAGGTTGAGAGGAGGGAGCTGGGCTCTTCTCCCAAGTGACAGGGGACAGGACAAGAGGGAATGGCCTCAGGCTCCGCCAGGGGAGGTTCAGGCTGGACATTAGGAAAAAAGTTTTCACAGAAAAGGTCATTGTGCACTGGAACAGGCTGCTCAGGGAGGGGGTTGAATCACCATCCCTGGAGGTGTTTAAGGGACGGGTGGACGAGGTGCTGAGGGACATGGGTTAGTGTTTGATAGGAATGGCTGGACTCGATGATCCTGTGGGTCTCTTCCAACCTGGTTATTCTATGATTCTATGATTCTATTTATGTTAAATAAAACATAGTGGTAAACACTTCATTCTTTCACAAATTCTGTCAGTTCAACTGTTACTGTTTTCTTCTTGTCAGTTTCTGCAAATAGCCTACTAAAAAGCTATCTGCAACTTAATTAAAATACACGTTGTTAATGTCATGTTTATATGGAAAATCTGTGGCAAAATAAGTAGTCTCTAGCTTTTGAAACAATAGCTATTAAGTCTGTCAATGTGTACTAATCACTGAAATACACAAAGAAAACAAGACTAAGAGAAGAAATTTGACCTGCTTCAGCTAACTCTGCAGAAAATGGCATTTCACAGAACATTTAATCTAGAAAACTACCCATGGAACAATTCTAAGAAACAATCAGTAGTGCAACGTAACATATAACTGAAGGCACCAGATAAATTAAAGATAATTTTCTTTAAACAAAAGGAGTAAAATTCTCTCTCAACATGGATACATGGGGACTTTTCCAGTCATTTCAATAAAACCATCATTTCTGGTAGTACAGAGAAAGTAATTCTAATTTAACCACAGCATAGGCAGTGGCCACTCTAAGATATCTAGAAAGATAAAAGCATCCCAGATTCTGAGGCTAATCTTTTGCAAGGTCTGTTGGTGATGCAGGCTCAGGAGGATTTCTTACCCAGGTGGGGAATTCAGAAGCTAAGAGCCTATGCCACAGCACTGGCCAAGATACAGACAAGGGGATGTGCTCAGAGAGCTGGTGTGGAACAAATTCAAGAAGCAGATTCAAGTGGTGGACTTGTAAACATGCTTGATTTTGAAAAGGTGTTAAAGCCCTGAAAATCATGGATCTTACTCTTTTAGTTTGAAAATAGCTGTAAAATATTGTCCAATAGGAAATTTCTCTAATTTCAATAAAAATTATACTCACATACAAATATATGAAAGCATCGGCATACCAGTATGAACATTATCAACATGAAGAGGCTAATCAGTACCACGCTTTGGGAACTGTGCATCTCTCACCAGTTCTGCCATTTGCAAGTCTGGCTTTTTCTCCTTTCCTCTAGCAATACTAGATAAGACGATACATCAAGGTTTGATTCACTCAGTTTTATAATGAAGGTAGGAATGAAAAAATCCTCAGAATATATTTCTCAACTCCCCACAATGTGGGGTCACATAAGAGGGGAAGGTGCACACAGACATAAATGATGGGAAATTACCAGAGAGACAGGAAGAGAAGAGATGAGGTGGTATTTACCAGACTATTCTTTTAAAGGTCCACCTGGAGCATGGATGAGGTTTACCAGCCACATCTGAAGCAGAGGCTGCTGTTAAAGGGGGAGGTTGCAGAACTACCCTGTAAGTTCATGAAATATAAGTACAATGGCAAGGTAATGTGAGCACAGTCAGATATGCAGTACTCCTGCTGAATACACATATCTGAACCATCTATGAAAAAGAACAGGGGTTTTTTTTCCCATCCTCTGTCTCTGGGAATGCCAAAATCTAGCTGTACTTCATAAAATGTAAATGTTATTAAAAGTCTTATTATTATGCAATTTTGACAAAATGAAGTGTTAAAACACTAGTGGGAAGGCATTTAAATAGAACATTATAGAAGCAGATACAGCTTTTAAAATTCCTATAAAAGATGTATGAAACTGTGCATTTACTATTGTAAATAATAAAACTTCTGTTATTTTAAATTCCCATACTTATCTGGGAGAAAACAAATACCAAAGTATCCACTATTTTCTGGGATGGTAAACCCCACATTTAACTGGCTCCTTTAGTAGTACAGATGTATGATTACTGTACTGGGAAGAAATTAAGATTGCCTACTAAAATATCACATGATGTAATGTTTATATCTCACTGTTACTCCATATATCTACTGGCCCACGATGGAGAAGAGACCTATCACTCACAGTGACAAATTACACCTTTATACAACACCATCGCTTTATTGGGACATTAAGAAAAATATTTAAGACAATTCTCGATTCTGAGCAAAATAATCATTGTAGACATTTTTTACACCCTCTAAACCCTTATTGCTATGCAGTATGGCTGAAGTTAATGCAAGATAAGAAGTAGACAACTGCATCCAACCTCACTAAATAGTTATATTAGCAGCACATTTCTAATAAAGTTAATCAAAACTGTGAAGATTTAAAGTGTTAAAAATAAGGTGCAGAATATTCTACCCAATGAAATTTCTTGTGATCCATTTGCACTCTTGTTTCACATACTTCAGACTCAAGCCCTGCATACACTGTAATTATCATCAATGCTATATATGATGCACACCTGTGGCAACTGCAGGTCCCCGCTTTTATGACCTAGATACAGCCAGATGCAAAGTGATAATGACACTACAAGTTCCTTATATAACAACTGACACTCACAACTTTTGAGAAATTGTAAATGCAATGAAAGGTGAGAAAACTTAGGGAAGTCATAAAATCTCTTCACGGTACCAAACAACGTGAGTTTGGATATCCTGACTTATGGGAGTTCAGGAATGAGCAAAACATACACAAAACCGTGCCTTATGGAACAAATCCAAAGAAGCTAAAAACATATGCTTTGACTCAATGTTTTCTTCAAGAACAATCTCCTCTAGTGCATTAGTTGAATTTCTAGACCCAGTGAATATAATGACATAACTTCTACTGATTTCTACAGAATCACAATTTCATCTTATGGTCCCTGATGTGCATTCCATGAGCTACAAATAGGATATGTGACTGGGGATGCAAGATGAACCTTTCAGGAACCAAAAATGTGGACTAAGACATTAAAAAAAAATAATGTAATTGGATTATGTTTTAAATACACTAATTTAATAAATAGCCATATGATGAAATGATAACTTGCTCTATATTTTCAATTATGGGATAGGATTATGAGATCAGAAAAAGCAAATGCCCTATATGATTCTAAGAGGGTAAAATCAGTGCTATATCGGTTCAGAGTCATAATACTGTTCAATGCTCTTTGATATTAACAAGACAGTAGACCATTTTATAATGAAAAATAAGGTGATCTCTGCAGAAGAAGGAATAATTACAAAAAAATCTTATAAATGGCTAGTTTATGCCCTTTAACAGTGCTTCATCTTTATACACAGATTTGGTAATAGGAATCACTTGGTAGTGTGAAAACAAACCTATTTGCAAGGTGAGTGGAGGAAAACCTAAGGATGTGGATAATACAAGAAGAAAGAGAGATATCAAGGTAAATGAGAACAGAAAATTTAACTGCAAATGACTAAGCTTATCAATGTAGGTCCTAGGATGTTTTGGGAGAATGATTTCAAGCAGCAAGTAGAGAAAGAACTAATGACATGTTTTCAAACTCCGACTGGCTGAGCATAGCCCAATAATATTAAAATAACAGTAAATTAATTACAAGAATTTCTATAAATTTGAGTACTGTAAAATATAAGAGTTCGATCCAAAATTACATCTCACTAGAGTCGATTTTTCACCAACAAAATGTTGATCAATTTTTCATTGCTGAAAACTAAAGGATATTTATATGCGACAAAGGTTTCCCTCTCCACCCTCTGCTAGGAATTCCATTTAACTACAAGAGCCTTTAAAAACACAACACCCAAATTACTGAAATTGCCTAGGTACATAAAGTCATCATAAATCAGAGCAAAACGAAATATTCAAGCACACACTAAAATTATTATCCAAGACCAATTCCAACAAGCTGCCTCTGATTACTGTAGTACCCACTTAGGAAATGTCTAGGCAAAATCAGAAGTGCTGAGGATGAAAATCTCCCTTGCCTGCAACCTGCAAGTGCTGCTATTAACCAAAGTGCTGCGGGCCCCAAACATGAGTGCAGTAGGCACTTAGAAAGAATCCTTAAATACTGACTTCAGGTCACTTTCCTTTTTATTTCATTTTCTTTTCATCAGATTGCTTGGTTAGAGATATCCAACAATAAAATACAAGATACTACTTTAAAGTTTCATTTTCACTGGTAAGAAATAGCAGAAAAGCTTTCAGGAGAAATCAAGTATTTCACTGTATTATTAAAAGCTTCCTTCAAAGACACCTTCAGAGGAACGCAAATTTCAAACTGTTTTCATGCCTTGAAAAGCCTATATTAAACATTTTTCATTCTGCCAGAAGACCTGTGGATCTTAAAGACTATCTGAAGGACCAGATATACCCATTTGCTGAAGCATGTACTATTGTCTGTGAGAGCAAAATATACTATTTTCAAATTATAAAAATGTTTACATATCCTTCCAATAATTAAGTAGTGCAAAAAATGTTTCTTACATAATAAAATGCCATCTTAATATTTCCTAGAATGAAGACAGGAGAATTACATATTTTATTTCAGACCAAGGAAATAATTGACTGAAGTGACATTTGAGACACAAAGGCTGCATTATGTATCTGAGCTTTAGGCCTACTTTTATTTTTGTGCTAAAGTTCTATGCTATCAATAGTCATGAAGCCTATTCTAACACAAAGCTAAGAACCTTTTCAGAAGTGCGAGTCTCACGTTGCAATGAAAAGATGAAGTAGAAACATTCTGATGCCGAGTACGTGGAGCCCAAGTGTAGACAAATAAATTGATCTGTTCACATACATAAATACAGAAAGTAGCATCTACCTCAGTGTCAATGCAACAAAGAAAGCAAGAAATATCAAGTATAAAAAATAACTCATTGCAGTAAGAAGCACAAAGGGAGTGGAAGCAGGAAGGGCAAAAAAAAAAAAGAGTATAGGAGGAGAGTGGGAAAGAATGAAACCGCAGAACCTAAAAAAAATCCCAAAACAAAAAAAACCCCAAACCCACAAACCAAACACCCCATCAAACAAACAAACAAACAAAAATATATACGCCCAGACCTACACACAGACACAGAGGATGGCTAGGTGTAAAATGGCTGCTGATTTTTACAGGTAGCCCAGTGTGCTAGGAGCTGTACAAAGCCCAGTGGGATAATATCCCTGCTAGCTGAATTATCCTCATCACTCAGGAGGTACCAGCTATATTTTATTATCACAGAATCACACAGAATGACCAGGTTGGAAGAGACCCATTGGATCGTCGAGTCCAACCATTCCCATCAATCCCTAAATCATGCTCCTAAGCACCTCGTCTACCCTAACCTTAAACACCTCCAGGGACAGTGACTCAACCACCTCCCTGGGCAGTGTGTTCCAGTGCCTAACCACCCTCTCCGTGAAGAATTTCTTCCTAATCTCAAGCCTGAATCTCCCCTGGCGGAGCTTGAGGCCATTCCCTCTCATCCTGTCCCCTGTCACTGGGGAGAAGAGGCCAGCACCCTCCTCTCCACAACCTCCCTTCAGGTAGTTGTAGAGAGTAATAAGGTCTCCTCTCAGCCTCCTCTTCTCAAGGCTAAACACCCCCAGCTCTCCCAGCCGCTCCTCATCAGGCCTGTTCTCCAGCCCCTTCACCAGCTTTGTTGCTCTTCTCTGGACTCGCTCCAGAGCCACAACATCCTTCTTGTGGTGAGGGGCCCAGAACTGAACACAGGATTCGAGGTGCGGCCTCACCAGTGCCGAGTACAGAGGGAGAATAACCTCCCTGGCCCTGCTGGTCACGCCGTTTCTGATCCAAGCCAAGATGCCATTGGCCTTTTTGGCCACCTGGGGCACTGCTGGCTCATGTTCAGTCCGTTGTCAACCAGCACCCCCAGGCCCTTCTCCTCCTGGCAGCTTTCCAGCCAGGCTTCTCCTGACAATGTCTCTTCAGTGAGAAGCCATAGAACAGCTGATAAGCTTTTGCAATGGGAACTGCAACAAGCCTTTGGAATTAATATTTGGATTATACTTCAACCTAAACCCACCAGTATATTTTTTACACCTTGAGGCTCAAATGGAATTCAAAGTTAAGTTATAAAGTATCATTGAACCAACTCTATTTATTCTTCATCTTAAATGTATCAGTTCGCTTTGGGTTCTTCTCAAGATACACTGTCTCTTATGTGATAATTTATACCTGGCTTAAGCAAATTTAATGTATTCTCATGCCTCTGGAAGCATTTCATATCCCCTTTGCATGGTAAACAAAAGGCTAGGATAGAATGGCATCAAACATATTGTGTGCTGACAAAAACTTAATACTAATGTTTTGGAAAAAAATATATTAATTAATAAAGAGCCTGATATGTAATCCTTTCTTGTAAGTAGAAAAGATTGAGCAAATTTTTTTTCTGCATTATCTGAGATGTATTTCTAAGCCTCCAAAAGCATCTAGAACAGGGACAACCTGAAAACCTCAAGGCTGACATTATAGTGATTGACAAGAGAAACTAGGGCTGTAAAGAGAGTCTTCAGGCTAGAGAAGATAACGCCACAAGAGAAGAAAACTAAACTCAAATTGAGCTGGTGCACTGGACATCATTAACTAGCGAGATATTTCTCAATCTTCTTCATAAATAGGTGTTTATTCAAAAAAAGGACAGAGCTGTCAGTGGATTTTCAAACATTCTAGATCTTGTACTATATAAATGACACCTTTTATAATTCGGTGTAGGCAGGCCTAAAGCTGGGCTGGTTTTTCTATTTCACTCTGATGTGACTGACCTTTAGATTAAATTTGCTTGAATAGATTTCCCATTAATATTAAATGGCACAAAAAAATTTACCTCTGAACTCCAGACTTAGATATCCTTGGACCCTTGATTATTTCTGTCCTCCAATTATATACTTAGCCTACTGATAAAGGTACTCAAACCAATATCATGACCAGCCTATCAGTTTTAAAAATGGCTGAATTTGAATTACTTTAAACATAACAGTACTCTGATATAGAGACAAAATCCTTCTTAATTTCTCATCATTAGTTCAAATAATTTCCTGCCTCTTGTATCTGCAAATTATTGAGTGTTTTTCCCAGTCCCAAAGAAGGTTCCTTTCCTTGTTACCAGAGGAAAAACAGTAGATATGTGAGCAGCAGAACTGATTAAGCCTGATTTCCAAATTTCCATGTGAAGTTTCTGTCATTTAATAAAAAGAAACTAATTAGCTTTGGGGTTAATAAGTTAGGATATTAATAGGGTCTTTCTTCTCCACCCAGAAACCTGTATTCATATCTTAACTTTGATACTTCCAAGCCTCTGTCAAATATAAAATATTGGCCAGACAGTCAAAGAACGAGATACATATGGTGTGATTGAAAAGCCTTATTTTTTGGGAAGCGGTAATAAAAATTAAAGAATCTTATATTCTTTCATAGCAGGACAAAAAATAAATCTCACCAACTGCATAAATAATATTGAAGACAAAACTTGTTATTAAATCTTCTCGAGGAAAATATTGACAGCCCTTGTCACATATTTCCTCCTGATAAATAAGTGTACACGTAAGCAGTGTGACGGAGGAAAGCGTGATACTGCTTCAAGAGGAAACGTTAACACTGCAGCCAGCATTCCCTTAAGATTTTCCGTCCCACAGATGTCAGCAGAGTGAGTGTAAGGAAAGGAAGGATGCCAACAAAATACGCTTAAGTACATGTAGACACAACAGTGCAGCTGAAATGCCCACTTGCAAGTGTGCTGGGGAATCACCACATGGCCTGCCACTAGCAAGACAAGACTGGTGGATGGACCAGCTGTGCACATTTGAAAGCTGTGTCACTGGTGGAATCCAAGCATCCTACCAGTAAAGCTCGTATGCCAGTTTCTCTAGTACTTGAGAAACTTTCAGCCTCTGTGGTATTCTAATACATATTTAGATGATACATGCAAATTGAAAAGCAGATCTTGACAGAAGGAGTCTGAGTACTACAAAAAACATGGCATGCAAAGAAAGATGAATACAAATAAAAGATTTTTGTACTGAATTTCCCTAAGAATATCCATTGGTTCATCCTGTTTTACAGAAATTAAAAGTTAAGCTTCCTAAACCTTTGAGTTTCTTGGTCATTTTATGGAAAAGAAAGATGAATTAAAGAAGAGCTCAGCTCAGTTGCCCATCTTCACAGAAACTTTGGGTCAGGAAAAACTGTGTGTAGAGAAATAAAGAATATAACTCTTGCAGCATCTATTCAGCAGCCCCAAAGCTACACCCTTACTCCTTAAAAGAAACCCAGGTACAGAATGATGAGTGGTTATTTCAACAGTACCCTTGTCTCAGTACCAATATATTAGCTTTAAAGTGGTATTTTAGAAATTATTGATACGTTTTTTTAAAGGCTTTAAAGGCTACACCTTATTACTAACATACTCTACTTTGTATTTTCTGTACCTGGCAATAATCCTAGGACACAGAATTGTAAAAAAATCCCCCGAACCTAAACAGCTATGTTTGAATTATTGTGTGAGGCTTTGGTTAAGTGAATGAATTTCATAAAAGCCTTAAACCAACTGATTTTCCCCCTTTCAAAATCAGTTAAAGAATGCATTTTTGTGGTGGATCTTAGGCCTTGAATCACGATTAGAGAATCAAGCAAGCATCAAAATTTTCTTCTCTGCTTCTGATTCCTAGATAGTTATTACTTTTGACAAAGAATTATAGAGAAATATTCCTCTAGGTTTTTTAAAAGTATAGAGATGTTAACTATTAATAGAATTTTTTACCTTGGTCAGAATATTGTGTCAGAAAGTACCACTCAGGGATCTTGGAAGGAGATGAGAGACAGGCAGGCTACTAGGCTTTATGTATGATGTGTCCCAGGTTTTAAAGATCAGCCAGTTTTACGCTTTTAATTCATTATTTATTTCTATTTTCTTAACTTTTTGTGGTGACTGCTGATAAACTTCACATGTACTCATCGTACAAATAATTACAGAAATTGTTGGCTGAAAATCTTGCACCTTCACAGTAGAATACATATTTATATGCACACTACTATAGGCTTTTTCTATTTTTTAACATGCTGTAGATGAAAAAGAATTCAATTGAAATTTTATAAATTATGTGTCACATTACCTAATTATTTTTATCTTATTTTAATTTCTGCCTCAAAACAATAAGAACTTGAGAATATGCATTAAGTTTCAGGTAGATGGTAATACACTTTTTCCCCTTAGTAATACATTTTTTCCTACTCTTGCCAAAGTACCAAAGGTTAATGGATATAAAAAAAAAAAAGGATTAAGTTCTCACTTCGCCTGACTGCTAGTCCAAATACTTGTTTCCCAAAATGGCATTAAATTTAGCTTTGATTCTCCTAGATTATGCAACAATGATTTTGATAGAGGAGACATGAGCCAGAACTAAGCAATCTGAGAAAACACCATGTTCTTTTAAAAGAATAAATTTTAGCCTAATATATAATACCTCAAGATCTGATAGTAGATTTTATTCACAATCACTGTAGCTATTGAATCATTTACGTGACTGATACTGAAAAATGGAACCATCTGCACTTGGGATGAATGCATTAGAGTGTCATTCTAAATAGGATAATGGACCTCTTCTTTGAAAGCTAGTTAATAATACTGTGGAAAAAACACACTAAATTCACAGTATTGTTTTCTAGCTGCTGATTGTAAACAGTTTAGGAAAACTATTTTGTTTTATTTTCTTTAAGTGGGTGTTTTCAGGTATTTTTTTTTTAAAAAATATGTTAAAAATGCCTTCTATTCCTTACAGCTCTCAAAAAGCTTCTAGTGTTTTCAATCTGGAGAAGTTTCATGTTCATTACATAACAAGCACTCTCACATCACATTCCTATTAGAAATAACTTTTGTTTTATTCATGTGATTTCAAATCAGTGTACTCTTTCATGTGAGATAATGTTGGGATGGGGTTTCCTCCGCTGTTTCTGCAGTATAGTGTTTTACTGTGCTCCGTTACACAAATCAGGAGCTCTGTACCCTATATCAAAACAGTTTATGCAAAGGAAGAAGAGAAAATTTCTCAGGATTTTGAAAGCTACTTGAAGATGTGCAAGGCTGTCAGATGTCTCATCATAATGAATATTATTATGCCTCTTTTTTTCCATCACTTCATGACAGAAAGAAACCAAATATTCCAAATAAGGAGAAGACCTCAATATATTGAGTCTGTAATTTACAGGTAAATAGATTCATGTAGTAGTATCATAAAACTGAAACCTTTATTATACCCTTGAAATGTGTTTTGGTTCATCACACTCATTTCAGAAAGAAGTGAAACAACTGTTTAATCCAGTAGTTGTTTAAATCACACTGAAGTACAGGAATGTATATAGTAATGCTTATGACTGAGCACCACTTTATTAAATAAAGAAAGAAGCAGCACACAACAAGGTAAAAAACACTAAATATATTAACCTTATGCTTCTTAATCTGGTTTTGCAGATAGGGGGGAGTAAAGGTGGAAGGTCATTGTGGATATATGGCCCCAAAACACAATCAAAACTAGGTTTTGAGATTGAGCTGATATTTTTTTAATAGATCAGCAGGTTCAGAAAAAGCAGAAAAAATGGAAAGGGGCTTGTGTGCCACAAGTGCAACAAAAGGAGAAAATTGTTAAGTGAATTGTTATTAACACATTAAGAACAATTGCTTGGGGTTTTATTAGATATTTATCAGACTACCCAGGAGAAGAGGAAGATGTACTTGGGAAATCAGAGACACAGTAAGGAGAAGTAAGAGGTGGTTGCCTTCCAAGGGAAAGAGTGACAAGTAATTTATAACTTATAGAACATTATGACATTAAGGGGGGGGCTGGGGGTAGAACAGCATTTGTAGGTTATAACAGACCAGAACAACAGTACCTCCATTAAGTCCATAGATTTTGGCATTTACTAAGTTAGAAATTTGAGTTTCCAGACTTAACTTTCAAAAGTATTTTGTAGGTCATTCTTTAATTAAGTCAGAGCAGTTGCTTCCAAGTTGAATTTTGCTTTGAAGTTTCCTGCTTCTCTTTCAGACCTAAAGAACTACTTTTGTGCCTGAGAGCTTATTTTTTTCCAACTATATTTAGTCTAATTAAAGATGTTACCCCTACCTGTAAATCTTCTCTTAATTAGCAACTTCATGGATTTGCTGATGGCAAGTGCAAGAGTGGATCACTCCGCTGCTAGCAAGTCAATAGGGAATTAAACCAAGCATGCAGAAATGTCATTTCCTCATTAAAAAATGCAGTAACACCTTTTCCTCCCTAACAAGACTATGGCTGCAAAATGCAGCCCTCCAAAGATGGAATATCCTTATTGTGATCTAAGAGAAAAGCTAATGATGAAGCTAAAGACACAAGATAAAATACTAAGAAGGTGACTGGATGAAGACAGTGCAAGTGATGAAAATGCGACTTAATTTAGTCTAATCTCTGGAGCTTCTCTGCTATTTTTCTTTCCTCTTTTGAGAATAATTGTTTACTATTTTATATTACAGATCGAGTACAGCTTCAAAAGGAGGCAAATGCAATTCAGCAAAAGGATTCATTAGATAAAATTCCCAAAAGTGAAGTACAAATACAGGAAACCACCTTAAGATGGTGCATAACAGAAACTTTGTTTCCCAGTCTGTTTGCTGCAGGCGTTGACAGGAGCAAAAAACAAATCTGATGCTATCTATGGATGAACATTGACAAAAATAAGGGAAAAGTTCCAACTGCTGCTTGGCCACACACTGAGATAATAGGAGTCAGATGCAAATTTCTAATCTGCATACGTTAAAAGAGGCCAAAACTAGATTAGTTGGTGTTCTGTGCCATACTGGAGAAGGACCTGGTGGCCAGCTGGATGTACTAAAGACTTAAGAATAAGCGTGTGGATCATGCCTTCTGTATTCTTTGTACAGTGACTCATGCATGTCCTTTACGTCAGGTACCCGTACTGATTTGTGGTCCCTTTCTCTCACCACAGTCTAGATTGGAAATTATAATCCCGCCTTCTTTGCTTGCATAACCACATTTCAACAAGACACTATGAACTGACCTTACTTGCCTGTTTCATGTAGTTAGATTTTACCAGAATTTCTAGATCAAATAAGAATTGGCAGATATAAAAATAATTTCTCACAGGGTTCTCTCAGGCACATCTGTCCTGCTGTTTATTTCAGTCAGTACTGCCCTTACCTTTAAGCACAGAAACTTCTGTTCCTTGCTCACAACGGTCTGTGGTGCATGCTTTTAACAGATACCTTCCAGTAACTGTCATCTTCATGAAGCCCGAGTGAGACAATAATCATCCCCATAGCTTTCAGTTTACTCTGAGAATCTCCCCTTAGTTATAGCTTCTGCTTTGCTTCACTAAATCAAATCCTTTCTAACAACAGAGCCATTCCATCAAGCATGTTCTCCTGATTTCAAATTTCATCCCTCTAATAGGTTTATAAATACATTATCTAATATTTTCTTTGAAAAGTCCAGCATCTTTGATCCCCACCTCCCTACTACAATGCCCTTTAACTAACTATTTAAAAGGCTAGTGACAATAAAATAAGAAAAAAGCCATAGCTTCCAGTACAATAGATGGATGTTAGTTTATTGATCCCAGGGCTAGAATCCAAAGATCAAAATTATATCTTCTTGGGTTATATCCTTAGGGTGAAACATGGAAAACCCTGTGTGCGGAGAACAGAGTACACATTAAGGCATGCAAGCTCACCCATCTCCAGAACTTTTACTCCTAACTAGAGGATACAAGAAATTATAATGATAGCACTTTTTCTGTCATAGGCTAACTGGAGTATTCACAAAAGAACTGAGACACCTTAATTCAAATTCTTCCTCATTTCCAAAGGTGATTCAAATCCTTATCTCTTACCTTCCCAAGAAAATGCTTATCATTATACTGTGAGATTTTCTGGAGCTGCAGGAAACTACTCACTCTGTATTTACAACTTCTGTTAAGGCTGTAACACTGAATCCAAAGGAATACCAGACTCACAGTGCCACAAGGGAACAAACAGAAAAATTCCTTCTGGAATAGACACAAAGAGGCCAACCCATGTAGAGGTCTCTCCTTTTCTAATTAATCGATGTACAGCTCATTAACAATCCTGAGAACATGAACTGGAACATCAGACTCCATCATGTGTTTCTCCCAGATGACAGAATGTAATCCCTAAAGGTATTCAAAGACTAAATTACTCAGATTTGGCCTGCTGTGAGTGCATTCACAATACACCACCTCAGGAGCTTCCAGACCAAACCAAAGGCACTTAGTAATTTTAGGCATAGCTGAAAGTGGGCCATTAAACTGTCCTGTTGAATGCAAGTGCTTAATACTTCATGTACTTCTTGTATAGACTGATCTTTCTACTTCAAGGTTTCAACTTCCTATTTCCAAGCTGTTTCTCAAGCATGAGGTTCTAATTACACTCTTCTCTCCCTGCGTGCCCTAGCTGCATGTGGCTGGTTAACTCTGGAGGACTAGATTAGACAGACACTATCATAAGTTGCTTCTTTTCTTTTAATTATCTCACTATGAAAGATGATTCTTTTGCTGCTAGTCTTTGCTAAATGTTTACCTGTCTGATCACTGCCTTGAAACCACCTGAAGAAACTCATACATGGGAAGATCTCCAAGGACCAGGAAACCACTGAAGCATTCTATCTTCTTTTATCACTAGCAATCCAAATGCCTAAGCATATTTTCCTCCTTTCCCATGCTCTTTATGTTCCGATATAAATGGCAGAGATGCTTCATTTCACATCTTGCCTGAGATATCATCTATGCTTGACTAATGACACTGAAGCTAAACAACAACATTCATGACAAACAAACGTATACTTCATTAGCATACCTATATGCCTATACCTTAACTTCACAGAGTTTTAGTCATTTGCATTTCTCACAGAAGATTCACTGCGTGGAACTCAAGGTGTCTGGAAACAATTTAAACATGCGTGTGCACACACATACAGTGTATGAAACCACCGAGGACTCTGAGAGGTAGATTACATTAATTCAGTCTGCAAAGAAATTCTGAGTGTCCTATAAAATATAAGCAGGCCCACTAAAGCCAGCTGGAAATCCTGCAAATGCATTCAATTACATATTTAGGAGTTTACTAGATTGGGGACTATTTCCCTACTGGAAATAAAAATGATCCTAATGTGAAGACTGGCATTAAGTCAACATCAATATGCTAAATACATACAGCATTTTTGGATTATTAATCCTTACTGCACTAAGCTGGTGAAGGGGCTGGAGAACAAATCTTATGAGGAGCGACTGGGAGAGCTGGGGTTGTTTAGCCTGGAGAAGAGGAGGCTGAGGGGAGACCTCATTGCTCTCTACAACTACCTGAAGGGAGGTTGTGGAGAGGAGGGTGCTGGGCTCTTCTCCCAAGTGACAGGGGACAGGATGACAGGGAATGGCCTCAAGCTCCGCCAGGGGAGATTTAGGCTTGAGATTAGGAAAAAATTCTTCACGGAGAGGGTGGTTAGGCATTGGAACGGTCTGCCAAGGGAGGTGGTTGAGTCACCGTCCCTGGAGGTGTTTAAGGTGAGGGTGGATGAGGTATTTAGGGGCATGATTTAGGGATTGGTGGGAATGGTTGGACTCGACGATCCAATGGGTCTCTTCCAACCTGGTTATTCTGTGATTCTGTAAACAGAATAGTCAGCATAAGATGTGATGTTTTACAAAACAGTAGAATACATCCAGTCACTTATGTTATTGGAAAGAAGTTTCACACATAGCCAGGCTAATCTTTTGGTATGTAAGGTCACGTACAGTGAAAAAGGAAAGCAGCACATCCATTTTATCTGTTGGCTGATTCCTTAAACCAACACAGAACTTCAAACAGGACTTAGCCAATTACTAACATCAGCTTTATCACCTTAATAAATGACATGACACATTACGTATCAAAGCTTCCTTCAAGCTGGACACTTCAAAGAAAGTCATTACCTTCTGACTGCTTTTACCAAATACAGAGTCTATTTAATATTAACGTCATTGTCTCATCCAGATTTCTTATAGATGTGCAATCATCAGAAATCCACAAAAGGACTTCTTGTCTGGATTCTGGTCTAAATTCTCATCCTTTGAATTAATTTCTTTAGGATACTTTCTATAAACCCCTGGTAGTACGTGTGGAGGGGGGCTTAGCATAAAAATATGTGTGCAAACTCATTTTTATTATTTTTCCTGCTAAAATATGTATCAGGATTGCTAAATTCACAGACACTAGGACTAAACATGAAACTTAGAAGTGCAAGTCTAATCAGCAAAGGTGACATTTATACTTCATGAAATGAGCCTTATTTACAGTTCAGGGATTTAAAGGACTAAATCCATTTTGAAAACAGGACTGTGACTGCATCTACATAAATAAATACACATAAAGCTGAATTAGCCCTGTTTTGATTTGGGCTGTGGAAGTGCTGTATGACATAAAAGCATCTATTTTCTTGTCAGGCTCTAGCTATGTCAGTCCAGTATCTGGGTGCTGCAGTAGTGCAGGAAAAGGAATGAAGAGCCAGGGAGGACCTTTATATTGCTTTGTGACAAATACTACTCAAAACTGATCTGTGTGTAGTATGAAACACTAGACTCTATTATTTTTTGTTGCTCTTTTCTTATCTCCTTCAGAATGGTCACAAGAAAAAGTTTTTCAAAGAATCTGATGCTGTCATGTGTGTTTCTTCCTCATGGGAACCACCAATGAATTATTCTACTGCCTTTAACCCCTTTATTAGCACAGTCTGTTTTACTTATCCTGTCTGACAGTCCCTCCCTCTAGAATGAGCTATACAACCCTTATCAAGAAGGAAGTGAAGAGTCACCATATCTAAAAAGAAGTGTGATGCCTCCAGCTGAAGAATCAATACTCGGTTATTAAGGATTATCTCTCCTTCACTGACAGATGATTGCCACGTGCTGTCATGAGTGGGTTAAATTAGCAAACATACTGTATAATGTACACCTATCTTGAATTGGGTTAGTTTTATACTTCTTAGAGGGCAAACCGCTGGTGTAGAGCTTCCTTTTACATATCCTGCAGGGACTATTTTATTTTTAAAAGTGATGAAGTGTTCAGGATGCTATTTCAGACAAGCTGACATTTGGAGATTTCACTCTTAAACTTCCCCATTATTTATCAAGGGACTTGTTAAAAAGAAAAAGAAGAGATTTTATATTTTTGTTTCAGGTATTTAGCTTGTCCTATCAAAGGACCCCTGCTTCAGGATGCTTTTGTTGCTGCCTTTGCCTCTTCCTGCTCCTTACATTACTGCATGTTCTCCACCAAGTGACATCAGTATCTGAAGTGATAACTGGCAAGATATTTGGCACACAGACAAAATCAATATCATTTTGAAAAATTAAATTGAGAGGTGGGTACCAAAGGAGCTCTGCATTTGGAGGTAGAGGGAAATATCTCCTTCAAACTCCCCCACCAAAAATAATTTATAAAAAACTTAAATTTTTTTAAAATATTTATTTTTTTTCTTTTAAATATAGGCCAAGTTAAGGAGCTAAATTTTCAAAAGAGTCAAAAGGGAAGCAAGCTGCCTAAACAAATGCCAGCCATCTAGAGTTCAATAAACCCAGCTCAGCCTGTGCCCTGGATTAGCTGCATCATATCATTAGCTCATCTAGTCAGAACAGCATGCCCTAGTTAAAATTGTACATCTTAGAATTATTCTTTACTCCTGGAGTCCTTAAATTCATGTTCATTTTATTGCTGGTAAACAATATTGCATTAAAGATCTTGTATAAAAGTCTAACTTCATTTTTAATATTCATTCCATCTGAAAGAAGGCATATCAGACACACTAATTTTTCTGATGAAGGATAAGTACTATTTCCATTCTCTTTGATCTAGCAATAGAAATTCCTAGCCCTGATCAAGAAATTCATTGCAAAAGTCTGTGCTACACCATCCATGAGCTCCAACAAATTTCTCCACCCTCTGCACATGTGCTTATACAATTCTGATGCAAACATAACCTATTAACTAGGCTTGTGTTGTGCCTTTGGCTTCACAGCAGACAGATGATATCTGTGCTGAATATGGGTCATTGAGTTCTCTGCATGTTTTGAGATACCTAAAGTGACACATTTATTTACTAGGTTTCACAGGCACAATATATAAGCCGTGTCTTCCAGAACTGAATGATTGCAAACTCACCCTCCATGGTAATTTGTTCTCCAAAATCATGACTTCACAAACTAATTAATCTTTTTCTGTCTTCTAACCAACAGCTAATTAGTTTTTCTTCACAGTGTTGTGAATGAGGTTTAGCAGTTTACTGCTTCAACTCTTCCATTTATAGAAAATGTCTGTAAATAATAAAATCTCATATTTTAAAGGCTGCTAGAAAGGCTATATACTAAGACAAAACAAGCTTCTTTTTAAAAGTTCCATACAAGCAGAAAATGCAGGGATCCTTAAATTCCTTTAAGTCATCCAAAATGGCACTGCAAGAGAACATTACATTTGTATCTTTTTATGCTTTAACTTTTCCTTCTTCACCATGAATAAATTAGTGCCCTTTCAAGTTCCACCCTTGGCCTCTTTTTTTTTTTTTGAGATACAGAAGATTTATAGAGTCAAAGATGTCACCTGTACTCTAGCTCAACAGATTTCACTCATGCTGCAGCAGAGAGTCATGTCCTTACAGATAACTCTGACATTGTTTTCTGAATCACAAAGATTCATCATCAGAAGCCTCATATTTCTGTTCAATATTTGCCTCTAGGCTGAATACCATACACAAATATAGAATGCAACCATTCTGAATGTAACCACTGCTAAGTGAATCATGGGATTTGACAGCAATTGCTTGTGTATTTCATAACAAGGTAGAAAACGTGTCATTTGATACAACAGCAAAACCAACACTTATAGCTGTGGTTTTGGTAATTAAAAAAATAAACTAAATATTTATAATATATCTGTAAAACTGTTTGGAAGATGCATTAAAAGAAGTAATTAACTTTTACAAAAGATGCTTATGAAAGATATTATAAGCAGAATTTTATTATAAAATGCACTCTATCACACCTTACTGAACAGGCTTGCAACTCTTTCCACTGAAATCTTAACCTTATACATAGAATAATACCACTTACTTTACAATCCCCTAATTATAACTGAACAAAGTGAACTTGTAAGATGACAGTGTCACTTCCAGTTCTAATTCAGGGAAACCATATAACTCATCCAGAGTGGGGAAAAAGTATTAATTACTCCGGTTGAAATGGTGCAATCACATCACATAAAGAAAATGTGATAAAACCAGACTCCAACATGGCTCAGGAGCAAGAGTTTTGTGTCTGGAAAGTCCATTTAGCACTTCAAGCACTCAGATTCATTCAGTTCTGCAATAGTCCACCAGCAGCAATATTTAGCAGTTTCAGGGTTCAAAAGCAGCATGGTTTAGCAAGCTCAGAGGGATTTAGAGATTTTTGAAGTTGCTTAAAATTAAACACAGCTTCAGTTTTCTCTAAATAAAGTCTCAAAATCCCCAATTTGCTGGGCTTAAAATAAATAATTGCTTAATTAATGTCTTTATTATTATTATTACATTACTTCTTCAATATATATATTTCTGTTCCAGCCACTCTAAGGAATCTTTCAGCACCTCAGAATTCACAATTTGCACTGAAATGACAGGCAAATCTAACCTTGCCTAATAGATAGCTTTAGAAGAACCACAGAAGATTTCTAAGCAATCATTAATCACAGCTACTTACTCTCACAGAAAAATTGTCCCATTTAATGACTTGCATATCACAACCACTTGAACACACACAATGTCACTCATGGGAATAAACCTACAGGACAAAGAGTCAGATATCTGAAAGCAGTGGTATTGCACATCCAAGGATTCACTGAATTTTCACCTGTTTGGTACTGGAATATATCTCTGGACGTGCCCTGGCACCCCAGTTTGAAACTAGGCAGCTCACAGAATGTACCTACTGAGCTGTGTCACAGACATCCACCAGATCTGAAAAATTGGACTTACATTTCTGAATGAAAAATCCCCAAACTAAAAAAAAACTTATATAGAGTACCTCTGTATAAGAATCTCATTTGGCTCAAAGGCCAAATGCCGGGTCCTGCACTTGGGGCACAACAACCCTAAGCAGAGGTACAAACTAGGAGAAGCCTGGCTGGAAAGCTGCCAGGAGGAGAAGGACCTGGGGGTGTTGGTTGACAACCGACTGAACATGAGCCAGCAGTGGCCCAGGTGGCCAAAAAGGCCAATGGCATCTTGGCTTGTATCAGAAACAGTGTGGCCAGCAGGTCCAGGGAGGTTATTCTCACTCTGTACTCGGCACTGGTGAGACCGCACCTCGAATCCTGTGTTCAGTTCTGGGCCCCTCACCACAAGAAGGATGTTGAGGCTCTGGAGCGAGTCCAGAGAAGAGCAACGAAGCTGGTGAAGGGGCTGGAGAACAAATCTTACGAGGAGCGGCTGAGAGAGCTGGAGTTGTTCAGCCTGGAGAAGAGGAGGCTGAGGGGAGACCTTATTACTCTCTACAACTACCTGAAGGGAGGTTGTGGAGAGGAGGGTGCTGGCCTCTTCTGCCAAGTGACAGGGGACAGGACGAGAGGGAATGGCCTCAAGCTCCGCCAGGGGAGATTTAGGCTTGAGATTAGGAAAAAGTTCTTCGTGGAGAGGGTGGTTAGGCATTGGAACGGTCTGCCCAGGGAGGTGGTTGAGTCACCGTCCCTGGAGGTGTTTAAGGTTAGGGTAGACGAGGTGCTTAGGAGCATGATTTAGGGATTGGTGGGAATGGTTGGACTCGACGATCCAGTGGGTCTCTTCCAACCTGGTTATTCTGTGATTCATGTCCATACACAGTGTCAGTCACTGTGTCCATAGCTAGTGCGAATGCAATGTACAGTTGCTATGCACTTTCATTCAGTGTCCCCAGAAATAAACAAATATTGTAAAAATTCAGCCACTGACAGATATTAAGAATTAAATTTCTTTTCAGAAGCTTGTGTCTGGAAAGAGTTAAAGACCACAATATATTCTGTCAAGTTTTTTTGTAGGGAAGGAACATCAAAGATTCAATTGACGATTGGAAGATATGTCTATGTTCATTTTCAATTAATAGAAAAAGAGTGGATTGGCACACCATGCTGCTGACACCTCTCTCTCAACAATTCAAGGGTTTGACTAATGAGAAGATAAAGACTATGGATGAGAACTAATCACAGTTTTAGTAGGGTCCATATAGCTCAATGAACCAACCTAACTCAAAATGAAACCTCACAATTGCTCATGTAGGCAGCAAGAACACAGAGACAGAAAAATATCTAGCACAATCTTAGATTGGCATAAACTCGTCACAAAAATGCACAATCATTTCTTATGCCTATTTTCATATCACAGTTTGTTCCAGCTTTCTTCAAATTGATTATTCTTACTGATGTGGTTTAGATTCATACAAAAAGTCTGTTTCTTAGGTCACCAAACTCCCATGCAAATCAGTAGGAGAAAAGGCTAAGCAGGACCTAGCCTAGCTCTCAGAATATTTCTTATCAAGAGATAAGAAAACTTAGTTTATATAAACCTAGCTATGCAAAGCTCAGGGTTCAGGAAGATGCTCTGTGTCAAAAGCAACAGGAATGGCCAAGAACTGAATATAATTAAAAATCCGTATCCACTTTTTCTCCCTATTAGTATTCATTATCAGACTTTTACAAAATGGAGACAAGTATGTAAATTAACTGTTAACGGTTTGGGAATTTAATCTTTCATTTTTTGAGCTACTCTTATTCACACAGGGATCTCACAGCATGTGAGTTACAGCAACCCAGGTCCAGGAGGAGTTTGCCCCTTTAAAATGCAGGATTTCACACTGAGAAATTATTTATAGTGGGTTTGGCTCTATTTTTTAATAACAGATATTGCAAATTGCTGTACCTTCCAATCCCACTGATGTTAATGGTTAAAATTCTAAGGTTACAATTTAGTCCTTCTTCAGCTCCCACTGAGATGAATGACAAAAACTTTGTACTGCTTTCAGTGAAACAGGATTGGGAGTTCACTTTTACCTCAGGCTTGGCTCATGCAGGTTTTGCATTGAAGTCAGTTGGACCTGGCTCGAACAAAGATTAAGGACCTCAAGATGCAGTCTAGTGCAATCTGAATCTTTCAGTAACTAAAAGGATTAGGCTCATACATATTACTTTAAGTGGAAAATGATGTTGAGGGAAAATGAAACATATTTCTATTTGACTGATTTGTTTGAGATTCGAAGAAGAGGTCTACCGTTTCAGAATAATATAAGAAAGTACATTACAATGCAGTAAAAAATGAAGACATATGGAAGAACTCTGTTCATCTGTATATTCATCAAAATAAAACTTATTTGCAACTCATATGTCCATCGGCTATAGCAGGCAAATAACTTTCAAGCTACAGCTACTGTATTATGAGCTCCAAGGCAGCAATATATCTCGTCTATTTAATGCAGTGAAGAAGGGTTTGTATACCTCTTCATTTACAGACTAAAATGCGCTGTGAGGCTACATGAATAATGAATGTTAAGAAAAGAAGGCACCTGCTGCCAACAGGTCTAAGAAATCCAAACTTTAGCACAAACAAATTTAAAATGCATTTCTGAGCTTTTCCATTTTTCCCCACATGACAGCTTTGAGAAGTCCCTACTGAGTAAAATGGGTGCCGCTTCCTTTAATGTTCACTATTTAATTTCCCTTGACATTTGGAAAATTTTCACTCCATTCTGCTCTTTCTCCTCTTTGTGTTATTTGTTAGACTCTCCTCTTCCTTTCTTGTCTTTTAAGACAGAAAATAGATGAAATTATTTTTCTTGTCACAATAAGGGAATGGCTCATAGTGTTTTTCTTTCACTTCTGGTTCTCTATTACTTAACTGCAGTCCTGGCTAGTTCTTTGTGTTATGGATTCCATCTCAGGAATTAATAAATTAAACAGAACAAAAATGAAATTAGACTTGGCAGGCTTGCAATAGATAGTGATTTAGGTGTTTCCTCACATCATATTGAGAAGGAATTTTTCAGTATCCTAGGGGAGACCAAATGAGATGAATACCTTGAAAGAAATTAAAATTTGTTGGGAGGACAGAAAGAACAGGGAGGAACTTCAGAAAAAAGATCTGAAGGACAGCAGTTGTACTTTTTCAAAATCTCTGAGAAGGAAGGAATTACTGGATCTATCCAAAGATCCCTTCTGAAACTTGGCATGCTGAGAAATATCAAAATATCACATACTTTCTGATATCAGCTGATATCACTTCTACCTGAAATTTTCATTTTTTACTCTAAGTAGGCTAAAGTAAGCATCAATTTTATTGGTAGAACAGTAACTGTAAAATTATTGTAGAATTAAAAGCGTTGATTCAAACTGATTCTGCGTACTCTCAATTTGTATGTCTCATCTCTTTACGCACAGCTGGGTCAGGGCTGTTCCCTGGAAAGACAAGACTACTGTCCTGAGAGATCAATCCATGGTCGTCCACGTAGGGTTTGAAGAGAAACAACAGGTGACAGTCACAGCAAGGCCAGGAAGACCGCAAGTATTATTTTAGCCTTAACAAAGATAAAATTCCTTCTTAAAAAATAGAGGGGACGAAACAGCATTTGCCACAACTCAGAAAGTCACCAGTTTCAAAGAACTTAAACCTGGAATGAATGATTCATCTAGAAAGACACAGCAGTTATGAGGGGAATATTTCACATTCCCTGTGCATTCTGAACTGATCATTTTGTATCATCTTTGTTAAAACACTCTATGTTTTGAAGCCTTTCAGTCTTTTGAGGAAGGACATCATAAGGAAAATGTCCAGGTACAACCACCTCAGGCTCCTGACTGATTCAGCATTACCTTGTGACATGTCAAGAGCTGGTTAGAATAGAACTGTAGGTCACAAAGTCTGATTTTTCTTTCAAGAAATCAGCAGAGCGTGCAATGATGTAGTTTACTAGATGCAAGCTTTAGGTCCATGAATTTTAATGAGGAAATCTCACCAAATAATTTATAACAAATATTCATAACAAATAATTTCCTTTATTTTGCATTGCAGTAATGAATAGTCACTTTCTCAAACAAAAACAAAAAAAAACTGTAACTTCAATCTGATAATTTTCTACTTTATTTTCATTTATTTCCTACTTTTTATAGCCATAGTAAAAATTTCAATAGTAATACCAACCGGTCATATCAAATGGTATTCATGGAATCGTTTGGTTGGAAAAGAACTTTGAGATGATTGAGTCCAACCATACCTTTCCACAACTATACCATATCTCTGAGCACCTTGTCTACCCATCTTTTAAACACCTCCAGTGATGATAGCTCAACCACTTCCCTAGGTAGTCCATTCCAGTGCCTGATAACCCTTTCTGTGAAGTAATTTTTCCTAATATCTAATCTGAACCTCCCCTGGCGCAGCCTCTTATCCTGATCAACCACCTCAGTACAGTTTCCTTTAAAGTAGTTGTAGGCAGTGATAAGATATTCCCTCAGCCTCCTTTTCTAAGGCTAAACAATTCCAGATCCCTCAGCCACTCCTCCCAAGACTTGATCACCAGCCTCTTCAACACCTTTGTTGTCCTTCTCTGGACACTCTCCAGTGCCTCAATGTAGTAGTAGTGATTATTCACTCTGCTGATAGTTCATGTAACCAGTATTTCTGATGATTTAAACAGCAGTCCCCCATGAAAACCGTGCAGGACTGCTGAACGGGATGTCTATCTACAACTCAGCAGTCCAAGTCACAGCCTGACACATTAGCTTAAAGTGAAGATATAAGTGATTATGCTCTAGAACATCAGGTCTATGAGTGATATGTGAGTTTCATGCTTTATTTTGCAGTCTTTATTAGGGAAGTAGTTGCCATCAAGAAGTGGTGCTTATCAAGAGTTAACAACATTCTAGGTGAACTGGGGAAGTTGCTCCAGGAAGATTTATCAGATGGGTCCTGCAATAGCTCTGACACATGAGCAGAAAGCATACCTTCAATCAATGATCGTGCAACAGTACTGATATTCTCAAGGAAAAATCATATCCAGGCACAAAACTAAGGGAAAGGAAGGGCACAAAATGTACTTAACAAACTGTTTAGTTTGCCAAACCTGTTTTCACCCTGTTATGAACTGTAAGCTGTCATGTTAATCAAGTAAATGGGAGCCACTGTAACATAAATAAAAAATATTTAAAATATATATTATCAATCCAACAGAATTGAATATCTTTATGTTTAGACTGAAAAAGAAGTCTAGCTAAACTGCTAGTGCCATACAACACTTGCAGCCAAACTGGGTAGTGTGTTACTGCTCTGTTCTGTGGAACGCAGCACAAATGCATCAAGAACAAAATCCTAATTGAGTTAAGAAATACTGAAGTATTTCTGTGCAGTATATTGTGGAATTTCATACCTAGTGGCAGTATTAGAGAGATAAGAAAATATAAAATGGTACAGAGCATGCAGTGGAAAAGTCCAGGGAAAAGAAAGAAAAAGATCCACAGCTGTCTCAAATACACAACTTTATATCTTGTCACTATATAGCTTTTATCTATTAATTAAAATGAAGGATCTACTCTATCACCTTCTTATCATGAATCATTTGAGTTTTAAAAGACTTTTCCAATTGTTCCCACAAGCAGGGCTGTACTTATTCCATACAAAACATTTCCTCCTGAACTAACCTGTATAGTCTTATTTTTATAACAAACTAGAGGAAATACATCTGTTGTGATGGTCACACAAAACTTGCCAGCTATCAGAGTGATGGCACAGCAATCAAACAGGATTTATTACTATAATTTGCTGTAAGTGGGGATATAATCGGAGCTCTTCTTTCTCCACCAGAGCTAAGAAAACCATTAGGTGACTGGCTATTACTTTTTCTCTGTTTGCTTTGGGTTCTAAACAAATACACAGAACCACCTTGCTTTTCAGAACAGACATCTGTGTTCAAGTATATTCAATTCTAAGTGAATGCAGCTAGAAGTGAAATTGAACCATGCTATTTATTTGACTTTGGGACTGGCCTGTTATATAATGATCAAGATTTTTCATGTTAAATGTGACTAGTCAATGAGGAAAGTTAAATAAAGATATCTCTGTTAATAAGCAAAATTGGTATAATACATTACAAAGCAAACTCAACTTTTCAGACCCTTCATTATGGAACCTATCTAAGGGGTCATTTGATTAAATCTGAACAGAAATATCTGTACATCTTTCTTTAAAAAGCTTGACAAGTTTAATACATTTAATAATGATAGTTATGGTTGGCTTCTAGAGCCAGATCTAACAGAAGAGTTTTAGCACAGAGATACCACAGCTTCAGATTTCCTACCCTCTGGGATGAGCCCATATCACTGTTAGGTGTGCAGGCATTGACACACCTGTTAAAATGGAGATAAAACTCGAGAGATGAGAGCTTCTTACCAGAAGCCACACTACTGAAGACAGGAATGTATCTTAAATTTGTCCTATTAGTGGTTTTACCAAGAGCTGCATTAGGACACTTATGTCTGCTTGGTGATAGCTGCAACAGTTGAAAAGTGGTATCCGTACCATATCCTCTCTTTTGAAGAGCTGAACAGTCTGGCATTTTTCTTTTTAAAAATTAATATTAATACAAATGTAGTCAAATAATAATATTTATATAATTCACAGAAGTGGATAATTTGCCAGGAGACAACTCTACAAGGAGAGATTTTTTAGCAAAAAAAAGATTGTAGCATGGTGATTAACAACTAAGTGGTGCTGTTAAGGTTTATAATTCTTGACTCTACTTTTCTTGTAAATTCTGGCTTATTTCTACCCCTTAAGGATATCAGCTATGTGAGAAAAAAAAATCAGTAATTCTTTATAAAACTCTCTTTATCCTAGCCCCATCACAGACTTTAGTAACTGAAATCCCTTTGTAATAACTGTCTAAACACTGAACTTAGTTTTATTTCTTTGTTAATCAAAATGGTCATTTGAGGAATAGCGATCATCTTGAACACTCCCCAAAGACTACAGAGGAATTATCCTAAATTTAATGAGTGCTGGATAAGTCTATAGGGCATCTTCATTTTAATTTATGAAATTGGTATTTCATTTGTTGACCCTTTGTTTAAAAAAAAAAGAAATCATTGTAGAAACTCAGAGTTAATTGATGTGTTCATTAAAACTGCATGCCCTTAAACTTCAATGAAAAAGCCATACTTAAAACTTTCCTGCTTGTTAAAAACATTACATGTAAAGTTATTTATTGTAGTTCTGCAAGACTGAAAATCAGTTCCTAAATGAACTTTGCAGTTTCCATACCATTATTTAACTCAAATACTTAGACGCTAATGCCCTTATGATTTTGCCAATTCATACAGAATTCTTTTCACATGCAGAAATTATGGTCCATCCAGATCCCACAAGGCAAAATTCAGCTTTGCTCCTCGGATATTTATATTCTCTGATTTCCTGTTTGCTGACGTGTGGACTTTGTCATGGATTGAGGGAATATGAGCATTTCTTTTAAATAGATTAAATACTTGATGCAGGGGATGTAAAAACATACTGTACTCTAACTCCCCTAATTTCTGATGAATATGTATATATTTCAGACTTGCAATTATTATGGTTATATGCAAGATTCTGAAAGCATAAAATTTTTACTTACAAGGATTATATTGTAACTGAGGTGAAACCGTGTTATTAAACCAGACATTTTTGAAACCTGTGTGCTTTCTTAATAAGAAAAATCAAGTGTGCTTGCCCATTTATGACACTAAAAATTTATCAGCTCCTTTGGGAATGTCATTTGCAACTAGCATCTGTTTTGTTGTGCCAGATAACCTCCCTCTGCCTCCCACCTCATATGTTCTCTAAGGGCCAGCAAAGTATCATATGAATACTTCTGCAATCATTTCAAGGGCGCTGCCTTGTACAACACTGAAGATTTGTATGGGTCAGATTAACCAAAGACTTTTACATCACTCCAAAAAGCATCAATCTGTGCAACCCGTTGTCAAAGAGTAAAGTAGCCAAATAGTAGCCAAATATTATTCCTTCTCCTTGCAAGATAATAAGCCTGATTCTGTTCTTTCTTTATACCAATTTTATGGAAGTCTGCTGCAGTACAATCTCTTCAGATCTTTGCTACTCTGACAGAAAAGGGAATCAAGCATAAGTGTTTCAGAAGTAACAGTCCTATAAAGTAAACTGATTTCTTTATATTTTTTTGTGTGAAAAGAGAAATGTGCTACTAAAATCTAGGCAAACCTGTATGTATGGCTTTGCTTATGCAAGTATGATCGTATGAAAAGAATTATTTTCCTGTTACAACACAGAAGATACATTGTGATTATGTCAATATTTTCAAATATTCGTATAAAGAACAGTACTGTGAATAACAGAGAGGTTCAGTAGGCACTCTTTTCCTCTCCTCCCTCCATCACCTCAGACACACTGCCTACAGGAGGACAGAGTAGAAAATATCTATCTAAGTAAATGGAAATAAAGCCAATTCGTAGGACACAAAATTCATCCCGTTTGTTCTTAACTGCTTTCTAGAGGTACCAGTTCAGACTGTAAACTCACAATGAGGAAGAAACCTGCAATACACCTGTCACACACTGAAGAGTTATCAAGCTTTCAAACTTAGGTACGTAAAATAGCCATAGCAGCATGGAGCTCCTCTAAGGCCAATTTACTTCACTTCCAAGAGTGGCGTCCTTGGTAAACTACCTCTGGGAATTTTACCCTGCTGCAAAGTGTCTGCACAGTGTTCAAAGAAAACCTAGCCCCTCGGCAGCAACATGCAACTATTTCAGTTCAAGTGCCTCCTACAGAGAAGCCTAAAGATATGTGCAGGCTGCAGGTGTGATGGGTAGCTGTGCTCTAGGGGATGGATGACACTGTTGAAAAATTTATTTGGGAATTTAATTTTTCCCCATAGTATTGAGGCAGCAGTAGAAAGAGTAAGCTGGAATCCCTGAGCCCATTGGCCCTTGTAATGCCTATTGTTTCCAGCAGAAGCATTTAACTCTCCAGTAAGGAAATATCTCATCTGCTTCAGTGGAAAAGTATTAGCGGAGTCAGTATTGACTCTATATTAAATTGTAATATAATCTTCTCATAAAGGAGAGAGAATACAGAAATTTAAGTAAATTGGGGAGATGGGATAATTTCTGCTCTGAGCTAGGATACCTCTACTCAATTTTTCTTTATAATAGTGGTGGATACACATATGTGCATACTTCATTTTTACTGTGGAACAAACCACATTAATTCACATAGATAGAACATTTCCATTTGATATGAGAAAATATGGATACAGATACATCTAATGAAAAGTAGTGCTTCTAACAAATTATGTCACATCAAACAATTCTACTTTTCACATCAGATCATAGACAGTCTGCTCCACTAGCAAAGCCTCACGATGTCCTAAGCCTGCAGGACAAGCAATGCTTTCTCCTTCCATTCAGATCAGTTAAAGATGCGGATGCCCAGTGTCTCCAAGGAGTCACTTAATACTTCACAGAACTGTGTCTAAATCCACTCTTTGCTGGTACTGAAGAATTATTGTCTACAATACAATGTGAAAGAAAGAGCCTTATTGATGAGCTGTGGTTATAGAGATCTTACTAACCCTCTCAAAGCGAGTCAGTATCGAAGCCTCTAAGGACAAGAAAAGAAGTCACAACAAAGAACATAAAAATAATTTTAACCATTAATATTTAATATTTTACCTTTTTCCCCCTCTTTTACCCTGTATGCCTGCTAAAACAGCTGGGATGAAAATGACTTTCATTGTTCTTTTGGGAGACAGCATTTTGTTTTATTACATCTGTTCTTTAAACCCACGAACCCTGGAAGCCACAGAAGCAGATAAATCTCTTTGTCAAGAAGACATACTCAAGGTTCCAGGGACAAAACTGATCTTTGCCTTGTGGGTTAATGGCATTAATAATTGCCATTTTGATAAGTCTAAATGTAAGAAGCCTGCTTAAACAAAAGAGTCAACCCTTCAAAAATGACTATCCATGATAAATTTTCAAGAGCAATGAAAATTGTCACTCTGCCAGCTTGATAAATTGTAGCCCCAACTGGCAGAGCCATTTGCCTTGCAGTAAGCACAAAATGACAGATCTTTGCTGAATACAAACTATATGCTTGCACCTTTCACAGCTGGTTTAGCTTGTAAACACAGCAAAAAAAGAAGCTTTAATAAAAACTGAATGTTATCCACAAAAATGGTTTCACATTTAACTGCTCCTTTGAGTTTAAAGGTTTTTTTCATATTGGAAAGTAATCTTGAAAGAAATTCTTCATCTGTCTATGTGACCATGCTATAAAAATACATCTACAACTACACTCTGGTGGTTTCTTCACTAAAATGATTCAACTGTGCAAGTGTGAACGTTTCAGGGAGAGAAAAATTTATGTTTAGTATCGCCTCAATATTTACCAGAAGGCATACATCCCTCATATGTGAAGACATAAATCCATGTACTGAGCTGTGCATGATACATATGAATTCAGCCCCTACTCTAATTACATTGTCTGACTGCTGATCTACCTCTTCGATGACTGTTCTAATCTTCCCAGTTGCACAACATCTTTAACAAACTTTTAAAAAAGAAATTGCTTTGTCAGAGATATATTTGATTATTGTCAATAGACAAAAATCCTTTTCCTTCTAAAAAAATCACACTTGCCTGAAGCTGCTTTTGCATAATATATACATTATGCAGAAACTGTGAAGTTGATATGTAATGGCTCTGTGTTGCTACAAATGGATGCTTTATGCCTTTGGAAGGAGATTTCCACCTACTTGACACAAGCAGTCACTCTTATTACTAGCAAAACCTGACATTAAGTACATACAAATGTAAAGATGCGATACACGCAAGTTACTTTTAGGGTGTGTTTAAAGATTCTCAGCTTCCCTGAACTATAGAAGACTCATCAATGCTAGCCTAGCATACACTTTGATGAGTAAGAATTGCACAAAGTCCTTCCAACTTCCTTAAATAGTATGCCTATAATAGAAACTGCAATGGGCAAGAGAGTTTTATTTTAAAGTCTCTTTACTTGGTCTCTCCTGTCCAGAAAACCAGAGGATTTTTTCCCCTTTAAAAAGCTACCACTAACCAGCTTATTTTATGTTCTGGTAAAATACAGCTTCAAAGACTAGCAGCCTTCTGGTGCATTTTGACATGTTCACTTCAAAAACAGCTCTTGAAGCTCTGCCTTGGGGCTCTGGATGTTTGAGTAGCTCCATCATACTGCTGTGGGCAACTATGCAGACTGCCTTGAAAGCAAACAATACAACTGAGTGTACTTGCTGAGTTATAAATTCCAGATGTACCAACAGCTGGTATTCTTTAATTCCCTAATTTACGGCTCCTTAAACCTGCATCTTTGATTGTGTTATTTTAATATAGTTCACTCCTTGGATCTTGCTTTTCGATTACCCATCTCCGTACTCTTGCCCACCTCATTAAAATAATCACAAACATACAAATGCAACAAAAAATAAACAGAAGCCCAAACCCTATAGAGAATAAAAAATCCCCACAAATCAAAAGCAGAGGTGAAATGTGGAAAAAACCTCAGAACAAACAGTTAATACCTTTGAAAATTATAAGCAGCGAAACATTAGAGTCACACAACTTGGCAAATTATATGGCTCAGGTAATTTCAACAATAAGTTCCACTGTTTGCTATGTATGTTAATGTAAAGCTACAAATATCCAGGTTCTCTCAAATTTTGTCAGTAATACATTATTGTCTTAGTATTCATAAAGTGTCTTTTTGCCTCACTTTGCAGATAGGTGCCAGAGAACCTAACTTGTATGAGACAGCAGAGAAAATATACATTGAGCTTTGAACACAACTGCCGGGCTCTTGGATCTCCTTGCAATTCTGTATGTGGATAACTACATAATACTTAATACAACTCAGCATTTTAGTAGTATGTTATATGCATCACATGCAAACATATACACAAAGTCAGAAGGAAATACAGAAAAGGAAATAAGAAATACCAGAAAGGGGTTGGGGGTGGGGCAGCGGGGATCAAACACCAGTGAAGATCAAGAATAATCAAATACATTTCCTTCTACCAAAGACATATTTGTGCAATGTGCTTAAATTTACCATGGGAAAAATCACCCACGAGACTATAATGTATCAGGGTCAACCTCAGAAGAACTGTCTACATGCATATTGTCCCACATCATAAGCTATGAAACTTCTCTTTGACCAACACATTGATAAGGTTAATTAGTTAACCATTAGATTTTGTGGGTTGTTTTGTTTTTATATAAGACCGCCAAACACTGAACAAGTGTTTACTGCAGCTTCCAGCAGAATCCAAGTGTAAATGCCATTTTATTCATCATATGATTAGCCATCTCCTGAAAAAACATAGCAATTTCATAATTTGATGTGATTATTGTAATATACGTTAACTAAATGTATTAAATTCAAGAAATCAGTTGCCTCATATTGCCAAATCTGCATATTGGGAGCCACTTTGCCTCCACCATAAATGTGATTTTATGTACTGTGCAAACAAATGATGCATGTGAGTTAGGACAAGACAGGAAATCTACTTTTGAGAATAATTCTGAGTCTGGGATTCTTTGTTATTGCAGTCCATTATTGACAAAATTCAACACATCATAAGGGAAAGTACAGTAGTAGTTCATGAGGTCATTGCTAATTATCACTAAACAGAGAATGTAAAATAATCAATGTTTTTGATCCACTCAGACTGAAGATCAATTAAAGATTAAGTTCAAGAATTAGTTATCATGGGGAAAAAAAACACTGTCTGAAAATGAACATGTATTTTAAAGTGCATATAGAACACGCCATATAGAATATAAGATAAAGACGACACTGTAGTCAGTCATCAAGATGAAAGTAAGAGAAAGCTGTGAGAAGATGGGCATTTGCAATGTGGAGAAAACATATTTAGGTTGGGAGAACGTCTAGAGATGTGTAAAAATATCCTCTAAAGAATAGCTTAAACTCAGATATTTAGAAGTGCAATAAAACTGCCGTAGCTATCCAAAGGAACAATTAATGGTTGCAGTAGGTTAGTTAATTGAAGTAGCATATGAAACACCATGGATAATTTTTATTCTTTGTCTAGACAAAAATGGGCATAAATTACCATGGTTTGATAAGAACTAGAAAAATGGACTGGAAATGAAAATGCCTGTCCCAGAATATCTGATAACCTGTTTTAGTTTGTAAAATTGAGTGGAGATAGGATGGTTGGCTCTCCTAGAGCAATTTTATCAGAAGTAAAGACCAGAACAAAAGAAGAGGTATTTAAGCTAAAGGACAAATTTGACACAAAAACATCTAAGTACAAAAAAAAAAATTATGTAAGGAAAGAGAAAGTAGATTCTAAGTCCTGCATTTAAGAGTTTGAAGTAGCCCTCAAAAGGTGAGGTGAGCAAGGGAAAGACACCTAACTAATTTTAGAAGGAAAGATATATGAAACTGCTGTCTGAAATAATAGGAGGCTGTGACTTGACCCAGAAAAACCTTCCCCTTCATACATTTATAGTGCTGCCAATAAAAGCAAAAAGAGCATGCAGTCAACAGAGAAAGGGAAAAATGGGGAAAGTGTCCAAATTCTTGACTGAATTGAAAGCATGTATTGTATATGCTGTTAGAATGAAAAAAGAAAAGAAAGAAGATTCCTCTTTGCTCTTCCGCCAGAGTAAAGATAAGTTTGTTTCCGATTCTATGAAATGTATTTTATCCTATCTTGTCTGAAACTTTTCTTTCGCCACTCCCTCAATATTATAACAGGACTTTTTAATCTGAAAAAGTTAGCTAACTGCAAGATATAAGTGAAGGTCTTTCTCCTGAGCAGAGAAAAGAGAGAGCAAACACAAGAAAAGATGTACCTGAATGATGCTTATTTTTTTAACCAATTGGAATATTTTTTTGGCTCAGAAACAACCAAGACTGGAGTGCGGAATGCCATTCAGCTTCTACAACAGACTGATTGATGAAGATACCCAAATAACATACTCCAGTTTCTGTGTGTGCAAATGAATTCCTAAGCAGGGTGCCTGAGTTTGGAAAATGCTTCTAAAGGTTTAACACGACACAGTGGTTGGCTGGTTTGCCCAGAAGCAGATGACAGAAACCCAACAGACTATTTTCAAAATCTCCATCTACCAGAAATGAAATGGTAGTTCTTTTTCAGCTGCAAAGAACACAAAGCTAAAGAATGCAGCATTTCCAGGCATGCACTGATTAAAACCCTGCATGAACTACACAAGTACTGCAGTAGTCTAATCGAGGCCAAATTTTTATATTTACCAAAAAGAGAGTTTTTCTTCCCACATTGCCAGACCTTATCTTTCTTATATTATCTGATGCAGCACATGAGTTCCTTTAAATCACAGCTTTCTCAAACGAAGAATAAAACTTTGGAATGAGAATACCACTCTTCTACAGGGAATCGAGCAATATTTCCACATACTGTCTCTGCAGAAGTCTGGGAAAATATTATTTTCACAGTATTAGATAAAAAGAATATTAAAAAATCTAGGAAAGTTAAATGTCAGAAAAAGCACACACCCCCTAAAGCCCCTGAACTTTTACAATATCCTACTGCAGTGGCTGGTATTTTCCTTAATGTATCTTATACATGCAAGCGTTGGCAAGGGTTTTCGTTGCGTAATTTATGGCAGAATCTTTAGACAGCAGAATATATGCACTGAAGGAAAATAGTTACAAGAAATTATGAAACCAAGGAATCCATTATCGTCATTTAACTGGTATTAATATTAATCCTTCTCAGTTACCATTTCTCCTATTTGTCCATTATATGTAAACAATAGCAAAGATGACTTCATGTTGTATTCCAGGCTACAAATACTGAAATGTCAAGTCATAAAGGATGAAAAATACATACTTTGAGACCTCATTAATCATACACACCTCTGCTGATAGCTATGTTTTCTGATCAGTTCAACATTTACTATCTTTAGTTTGTATAATTAAGTTTCAGACAAAATACTTTGCAATGTCAAGTCAAGCATCTTGTATGGTTCTAGCTATACCACACCTATACTATCAATTTAGACAGTAGAATTAATGTCATAAAAATAGAAAGCTTGTATAAGCTCAAAATTAAAAGCTTAGTTATGTTGCCACCGTTGAGTTATTTATTTAATGAAGTCTGAGTCGTTACATTATTTTGTTTAACGCCAGCACCAGTCTGGCATTCCTGCTATTATCACGGCTGTCTACTTTTAATCTTTATGAAATATTGTTGCAACATTTCTTCCATATTTCTGGCCTTCAGAATCTGCTACCTTACTAAAAGCTGATACTTTCTAAGCCAAATATTTCATATCAAGGAGAAAACTAATTTAGGTTCATGGTAGAGCACTCACTCTGGTCCTGACATGCTTTCCCATTTGGAATGTCTCCAAAGAAGAATAAACTACAGAACATGATGTTCTTATGGTGAATAACTCTGTGTAACAGAAAAAGAAAAAATTCTTCCAAGACCCATACTAAGAATTATTTTTTCAGAGCTCTGCAGCAGATTGAATCATTAAAGTTTATTTTCTGTTAGTTTTGACTCCTTTGTGAAATACTGTTATGAACATTTATACCTTCAGTAAATGACAAAGTCCTGTATCTATTAGAAGTGCCTCTATATTGATAACTTAGATAAACTTTACCACAAACTGAAAATTGCAGCCCTGAAGATGCTATGAGACTTTGTATCTGAAATTTTAAGACACCATTGGCTTTGTTACCTAATATTTAATCAACATTAGGAGGAAGTGAAACCATGAAGACCATTATCTTCAGTGGACAACAGAGATGCAGAAAAATAATGCATTGCTGCAGATCATAATCTTTCGTTAATGAATATAGCTAACTGTAAATGATCAAGATATATTATTTAGAGATGACAGATGACAGCTGGATATGGGGATTTTAAAATGGTCTAGATTTTAAGTCAGGTTTAGAAAGGCAACACATGCAGACACGCTTGCTCTCTGTCAAATTACTCCTCCTCTCACTGTTATGAGTCAATCTATTACAACCAGAAAGTTTAATCAAAGAAGATATGTTGTATTACGAAGGTAGAACAGGAGGAGTGAACTATTTATAAAATTACTAATTTCAAAAGTAAAACTGAGAACTGCAAAGCTCAACTATGATTACTCACTTGATAAATGCATTGCAGATTATTCAGAAATACAATTTTATGAAGTATTTTATGAAGTACTTTATGCATACCAAATAAATTAGTAAAAAGTAGGTTTACCTAGACTTTCATTAAATAGATAGCTAACAAAAAGGCTGAGTGCTGATGTGTAATATTTTAATTAATTACTACCTAAGTTCTTGAATTTGTGGTTCAGCAGAACCTGACACAATTTCTTATTTCTCTATTTTCAGGTCTTTCTCAATGCATTGGAATTGCAATACATTCATATCACATGATGGTCTATATTTTCTAACACTTCAGTAATTTTCAATTATTTTATAAAGTAAATTAACAGTTGCCTTAATTTCTTGATGAATATATCAAATTTCATTAGGAAAACCAATTTAATAAGCCTGGTAATCCTATAGCATTAACCTACTGAACAATTCATCCTTTCAATAAAGTCTTTAAATTTGAAGTTGACTAAGTAAAGAACTTATCTCCATGTATCTCCACAGAATTAAAGCTGAAGTACTTAGTTTACATCCTGAAAACTGCATTGAATTATAATGGTTCACATGACTGAAATACAAAAGTGCATATCAATGTCTGTATATGCGTCACAATTAAGCAACAAAAACACAAAACTGGACCAGCCTGCAATTTGGAGGTGCCTCTAATTTGTTATAATCCACAGAAAGATGCATTGAAAACAGTCCGTCAAAACTGAAGATGAGAAAAATTCCTATTATAGTTTAAAGGTGGAAATCCAGTGCCTCACCTTATAGCCTAAGTGGTGACAGGTTTCTGTTGACTCTAACGAAAAAAGATTCTCTACATTAGAGGCATAATACTAATTTCCAATATGGAATTTGCCAGGATAGCTGTTATCTTTATTAACTTCTTATAATATAAAAGAGCTGTAGGGGTACAACCAACCAATACCACCATACTGGCTCACGCTTTCTAAAAGCTTTGTGGAACTTATGCAGGATTTAATTTATGTAAAGATATTTCACCTTCTTACTAGACTGCATTTTTCTTCCAGTTCTAGGTGCTACCTACAATAATAAGAACCATAGTTGTAGTAAAGCATTAATACTCATGACTGAAAAGAAAAATAATCAAAAAATAGAAGACTAGAAATGAACCTAAGTCTTAGAAAACAGACTGTGAATAAAAACCTCGGCATCAGTTGGAGAGGGTCTTTTGTATGTATGCATCATCAGACTTGGCTGTAAAATGCCATCATTTAAAAATGTAAAGTATGATAACTACAGAATTGTAAAAGCATTTCTTTCCTGACATCTTCTCCCCATCAAGAGCAGTAATAGGCATACTTTGTTATTGAAAGAACCCTTGCAAATGTTGAATTGCTGGCAAAAAAAAAATATCTATTCACTTATCTAAAAATGACCCTGAAGATTTAGTTTGGGGTATTAAAACACCTAAAGAAGGAAATGAACTTGACAAAAACAAATGACAGAAAAAGAACTACTTCAACAGCTGCTAGGCTAAACAATTACACTGTAGTTTTCTGGGCCAAATCCCTGAACTTATTTAAACAAAAATAAAGCGATTATCAACTTCCACAATCACTTTATACTACCGGAGAGTGTCCAGAGGAGACCGTGAAGTTGGTGAAGGGTTTAGAGGTGAAGACATATGAGGAACAGTTGAAGTTACTTGGTCTGGTTGGCCTGGGAGAGTCTGAGGGGAGACCTCATTACTGTATACAGCTTCCTCAGAAGAAGAGGAGAAGCAGGCACTGATCCTTGCAGGTTCCTTCCAACTCAGGACAATTCTATGATTTACTTTATCCCTTTGATCCTATTCCTCCTGGCACATCCTAGGGCTAAATCAACAGGAAAATATAGCTTCATAATTCTGGAGTTTTAAACAGGGGGAGGAAATAGGATGGTTTGACCTCCAAAATAGCCCCTAATATCTGCTAATTTCTTTCATTTCATTTTGAAGCTGTTCATAGGGTGGAAGTGATGTGAGACAGCCACCTTTTCACATGGCATCTTTTCAGCACCAGTCCACAGGAGGTTATTAGGAGGTGAACAAGCTGTACAATGAGCACCCTTCCCCAGCATAAGATTCAACGGGTCTGAATGAACTGAGAGTTACAGCAGAGGAGAGAAATGAGCCCTTGTGCAGGTATTCCCCATGCTTAGCTTGCATCATCACAGCTCAGGAGGCATATCCTTTGCTAAAGGGATTTCCTCAACATAATTAAGATGAATTCAGCCTAGCAAAACTGTATGTATCACTGTATAGATATATAGAGCAGATTGCACAGCTTGGTCATAAGGAAGCAAAACAGTTTCCAATGCAAAATTGCAAGGGTGCTGATTTTGCATGATTTTATTTATATTCTGCAAAAAAATTCATTACAACTGGATGAAGTCTGAATGATGCCTTTTAAACCGCCTGCCTCTGACCTTTCTCTCACTGCAACACAGAGGGCTAAAACAACTGGTGAATTCAGTTGAACCCCATTATGGTGCAGGGTGTGATATTGTGATTTTAACACAACACTCATTCCTCAGTTATGACAATTACAGGTATTAATTGCTACGTATAAAACTTTTTAGTTTATTTCAACTCAGTAGTCTATATATTTTTAAAGCCCATTATAGCAAAATGGAGCAGTGAAGTGACTGCCTCTGAATGAGGTTTGCATTTACACCACAACACAGAATTGTGAACAAAAGAAGCAATAATTGCTGTAAAATTTACCACCCCTCATTCTTAGCACCTGGTGCTCAAGGGAGACAAGCTAGTGCAGGAACTGCAGTTTCACAGGGAAGGGTGAGGAGGGTCTCGGATTAGGGAAAACAGAATTCATTAGTCAAAAGTTAGGCAAATGTATAAAACCAGATAATATTTCAAGTAAAAAACTATTTTGATTTATTTTCAACCAGCTTCTGGGTTTGAAAAATGAATGTCTCAGATTTGTATTCCTCATGGAAAGCAATACTTTGTAGGCAAAACAGGCATATTTGAAACTCAGTATTAGATCAATCTGTTTCAGTAGTAAGTGACTAGAATGCCACTGTGTCTCTCAGACAGCTAAGGGTAGTATCTAGGGCTTGATACAGCTTGCATAGGATCTCATTTCTTTAAAAACAAATAAAATACAAAAGGAAAGGACGGAGTTGGAGGGGGGAAGAAAATAAAAAAACCCTAGTAGAAAAAAAACATTATATCAGTGGATCCTGAGGTCTTGAGTAACCCAGTAAATTATTTGTGGCTTGCTGGGGATGGATTCAGTTCTCCCCTTTGAAGGCCACTTGCACGCTGTCACCAATTAGTACTGTGGTCTGGATCTCAGCAAGATGCTAAGTGTCTTTTGAGCTACCGTTCTGTAACCTTTCCAAAACTGACCTTTTCATTATCACTTCATATCACTCTGTGTGTGTGTCTGAGAGAAAAATAGACTTCTTAATGCCATGCTTATTTCCACTGGCTTTTAAACTTCTTGTCAAAATGTACTGACTTACTATACATTAAGTGAGAAATGAAGAACTAATCTTTCAAGTATATTCAAAACAAAACATTTCATTCTCCTTTTGAGGATAAGTGTGACACTGCATCATGTTCTTCGCCACACAGTAAATGAATGTTATTACTAATAGCTGCACTTGAGGACCTCATATTCAGGTCTAGAAGCAATTCCTGTCTAAGAGAATTGCAGCAAGCCTCCTTTTCAAGCGGAGTTGATTGGAAGTCCCAGATTCCTTCATGGGGAGATATTTCTCATAATACTTATTGGCACTCTAAGGCATAGCTGCTAGTGGGCTATATAATTTCTTTACTTAGTGCACTGGGTTTCTTCAAATGCATCCAAAATAATCTTGTAGATGTTCCTGTGGAATCATGAGACAAACGTTGGTAAAACATATCAGAAACTTCACATTAATAATTACTCAACAATGTAGTAAATTGAACAAAAGATAAAAATGACAGTTCTACCTAAAGATCTTGATATTAGTACGCACAAATCACCCAGACCAACACCTGGAGCAGTTTGGCACTTTACATTTCAGTGACAAAAATAACAGCCACAAGTAAACTCTGTACAAGTGAAGGACATGGGAGAATAAGCCAATAAGAGATATTATAAAAGAAGATTCTGGGTTTCTTAGTTAATCCTCATGAGATTAATTTTTGTAAGTATAAAAAATATAAATACAAAATATTTCTTGCACCACAAGATCCTATTTCAGTTTCCACCTTTCCCTTCTTAACACATTCACCACCCTTCCATAGCAGCGAATTTCTAGCAGTCACTATTTCAAGAGAGGGTGTGAGCAATCAGTGGATATCTCCTATCTCACCTCAGGGTCTTTCCATTTTTTAAGTCCATATTCTGAATATTTGCTCTTGCGATAGAGTCTACCCTTAAGTCATAGTCCTAAATATGTTCTGATGACAAACCTCTGAAGTCTTAAGAAAGGATTATCCATCATAAAGTTACCCTGTTGCTAATCTGATTTTCCCTTCTCATAGTTCTCTGAAGATCTTATTTTTCACAGACTTCTATAAACCATCTTCATTATCTCCTAGGCTCTGGTGCTCCCTTCCCCTCATTTCTTTGATTTCTAAAACTACCTGACTTCCATCTCAGCTGACCCAATAGCTTTGTATGTTTTCACATCCTCAGCCAAAATTGCCTTATCTTTTAACTCTGGGTTTTCTTCACTTGCCTTTGCCACGTGCTAAAGACCATGTGCCTAGAGAGATCTCCTCTAAAGATCTGCCTTAAGGTTATTTTCCTAAGAATATGTCGAGAAATTATTATTCCCCATGAAATGTGGGATTTTTTTCTCTCACTCTCCTCCCTCATATTCTCAAACTCTTTTCTAGTGGCTGCTTCCAGCTATATGTCTGATTCTTAAGTCTTGTTCTTACAGTTTCCACAGGTTTCCAGCAACACTTAATGTGTAAATAAATACTGCCAAGCACCATTTGAGGGTAATATTAGTTCTCCATCTTTTCCACACAGGTTTTTTCATCGTTTCCTCTGCTATCAAGAGCATCTCAAATCCTGCATCAATAGCAATCCTTTTAGAGAAAAGGATAATTCAGCTTCCATCAGCCTGCTCTCACCTCCTTGTTGCAACCAAGGAATAAAATCACACACCCACTTAATTCTAAGAACAAGTTCACTCTGTCACCAAATCTAAACAATAGCTTAAAAACTTTCTTTCTCCAGAATTAATTTAAATCTCAGTGGATGAGTCTTCCTAAAATACCTAAGTAGGTTGAAAAGTTCTGATTGATTCTGTGGTTGTGTTTGTTTTAGATTAGAGAAAGATTCAGCAGTTCTTCATAATCTTAAAATAATGGCTGTACTCTGTGTATATCCAGCAGGCAGCATTTACAGCCACATGCAAAACAGAACAGCTTTATTTTACACAGCAGGACAAACAAAGCCTGGTATTACCACGTCCTTTTAGCTCTGCCTCTAGACCAGTTACAGTCAGAAATGGATTTGTTTCCAAGCCACCATATTCTCTTTCCCCCAATGATTTCCTTCTATGAGAAAGGCTCTTCAAAAGTTTACAGACAAGAATGTGTTAATGCAGATATGTTACATGTGTGTTGCTATTTGCCACAGTAATTTCCTTTATGACAGTATTGAAACTGGGGAAGATGGTAATTGCAGAGATTTCTAAAAAAGTTATGTATCTGAAGTGGTAGTCAAAGTTAAAATGGCTTTTATAATTTTGTTTATTTACTGAGGAATCATCCTGGAATAATGACTGTTGAAAAAAAAGACACCAAAACCAGTATGGTTGCAAAAACAAGAATGAACTTTTCAGTCCTATGTTCTGTTATAAACAGTTGTCTCAGTAGATACCTCTTGTCCAGGATCATCTGATTCTCCCTGTTCAGACCTTCACATCTTTCAGGTCCCTCACAGACTCTCTTTTCCCTTGTTCCTCCACTCCCCATCTGCAGCATGTATTCCCACTTTTTATGTTTAGCAGCCCTTGCTATTGCTCTGTTGAATGCCAGGTATCATCTGTATCCTCAAATATTTGATAGATACACTTTAATTCAGATTTTGTTTGCTTTGGTAGGTTTTGGGGGTTAAGGAATAAGGAAAACAACAGGATTGAAACATCAGGATTTTAGCAGAGTCACTGTTCTTTTGTAATGAGTTTTACTTTACTCATCCCTCTATCTTGCCTAAGGCTGTGTGCTTTTAATCTACATTTGCATTAGTGCCCTTGAAGTATAAAGATACCTGAAATGTTAAGAAGCAAGCTAAGGAAGCGAGACATCAAATTGTTTGATGTGCACTTTAAGTAAGGAACAGGGAACCATCTGGGGGACAAGCTACAGATAGATGGTCTTCTGCTCTTTATCATTATATATGAGTCCAGATGCTAAAGTGGTTTAGTCTGATTCTACATCGGCACCAGCAATTTCATTTTATATCGTGCTTCAGGCTATTAAAGCCTTGGAAGAGCATACTGGCACTTTGCACCTGGAATATCTAAATGGGAGTTGCAGGTTGTTTTTTCTTGGATATAGGAATTACATTGTTTATAAGGCACTATAAGACTTCTGATCTGCTTTCTGAGCAAGCACAACACCACTTCCCTTTTTAGTCAACAGCAGAAACAACCCTCATAGTCAAATCCTTAGCCATACGGAAGTACTGAGGAAGTTTCTGTGGAATTCATCATTTCAGAGAAAGTTTCATTCTCCCAAGAGGTCAGTATAAGTAGATACCATGGAAAACTTTACAATGTCTAGTTCTAAGAATGACTCTGAGGGATTACTGAAAAGTAAGAAGTACTAGATATTGGGTAAAACCAAGCTAGCATAGATAAGTGCATTTCTACAGAACCAGAACTGCTGATGATACTTTGGTGGAAAGTTTCCTTCTAACAGTAAGTAGGATAAACTTCACTTTATGGATAATGAAAACTTCACATTTAACCCAGAACTTTTAAATACAAGAGCTTTTATTGAGGGTCAGGTGGGAAGACAATTCATAGAATTCTCCTTGTAGAAACACTTCTTTCCACTGTAAAAGTAAGTATGTACAACATCCACTTGTACAGAGGATTTATGCTTTTGTAAACTCTAGTTGTGTATTAGGAAGTTTCAGACAATGAGCTGCTGGCAGATCCAGAATTTGCACACAGCCAATACTTTTTACTCTATTGCTCGCTACGACAGAGAACTGTAATGAAGACACAGGACAGACTTCACTCACGGAACAGCTTGCAATGAGCTGTTTTTTAAACTACAAGCTACGTTCCCCAAGCAGGCAACTTGTTCCCAAAATGAAGCAGTCAGTAAATGTGGTGACCATGCACACTACGGAGAATGACAGAGGAATAGTTCACATTTGTAACTTACTTTCAAGGGGATGTAAATCTGGCTCTTACTGAGATGGTACATGTCACTGAATTTAAAGATTAAAAAGGAGAGAAATAAAGGAAAGTATCTAGGCTACTTGACCTTAGGGAAATCCATAGCTATCTTCACTATGCAGTTTATTCACACATATTTTGACCACACACATTCATATAGAATTTAAAACTGTATTAAAGCCCCTGATATCCCCATATATGTTTTGTAGACACCATCTCTTTTATTGATACACACAAGGAAAGGGTTTACATTAGGAAAAAATCCTTATGCCACAAATGAAACACTCATGTACATATGCAAGTCTTGTAAAAAATATAAATACACTGCATTAATAACAAGCAAGTATTAAATTCAGCATTTTCTTGTGGGCAGAAAAATAGAAGAACAAACCATATTGCATTTCTTTGCAAGCTTTGATTAAAAGATTCCCCACCTTAGCCACTGCCTGGCTTGTCTATTGGGCTCTTTTTCTGGTGTGTGACAAAGATCCGAGAAACAGGGTAAGAGTACTTTCTGCTAAGGCCTCTGCAGAGCATAACTGAGTGTATTGTTCTGCTCTACAGTCTCCTGAAAACCCCCAGTATTCCTATTAGCAGTATAGGTTTTAAGCTGACTTTCACAGTATCTTAATAAAAAGAATTTTATTATAGTAAAGCCTTTTAAACATCAAGAATAGCTCTAGCATTGAATAGTTCCTGTTTGTTGCTTAGTACTTTTGCCACTTAAAACCTGTTACTCTTATTTATTCATCAGGGAAACTAAATATTAAATAATTTATTTCTCTCTTTGTTATGAGGTATTATATACATATTTGTTTAAAAAAACAAGGAGGACTTCTATGAAAATTACAAATTACACTAGAACATTGACGACTAAACACATTTCATTGTATAGATGTACTACAGAAGAATGGATTTCTCAGTTCATGGAAGGTAAACTGTGGATACTATAAAGTCAGGATCAACACTAATACATGGTCTGGGTTAAGAATCTCAGTTACTCACTGAGATCCAAGTGATAAATGTAGTTTCTCTGAAGGAGAAAAGGGCGATTCTTGCAGTTTTTCTTTTTTACAGGGCATTTATTCCAGTTTCTATGCTTGCAAGTTGGACGTATTCAGCTGTCTTCAACAAGCATATAGGGAAACCTTCTGATTTCAATGATTTGAACATTAATAAATGAAATAATATGTACTCCAAAAGAAATTCAGAAGAAATGCAACTATGAAAATACAGGTACAATTCAGAGTAATAGCAAAATAGATCTGGACACACAAGCATTGATGACAGAGAGACACAAAATGAGAGATGGACCTCAATTTGTTCTGCTAACAACATTAAAATCACTTGCTCAACATCAACTATATAAGTTTGTGGAATCCACAACACAATAAGCTTTTTTACTACAAAGATATTTTTCTTTAGTAATACCCAGTTTTGTTCAGGCTCCAGCTAAGAGCTTACAGACCCCCTGGGAAAGAAGGCGGCAAAAAAACCTCCCCAAAAAGTCTAAGCCAGTTTCTCTTACCAGAAAGTCATAAAATAAAACTAATATGGAAGAATTATTAGTTGCTACACTGCTCTACTTGCTGCCCATGTAGAATTGTTCCCTATGGCACATTATCTAGTGTTTCATCCAGAGTTACTTTAAGTGTTCAGCTCAATTTCAGCCATGAAACTGCAGCTAACGAATAAACTCCTTTGGTTTATTTTTATCACATTCTCAAGTATGCATTAAAATTAGCATAATTGATGGTGTAATTAAAGACATCAGCACAGCTCTGAATACAGAGTTTGCTAGTTTACATGTGCCTCATGCTGGTTGGATCTTAGAGTAAGATTTTTTTTCCTGAAAGCTTTCTGCCAATACAACATTGGATTATTTTAAAGGCATATCTGTTTCTTGAATTATTGTCCAGCAGGTTACAAGACATTTTAATAGCTTTTAGAGTTTCCTGAATAGCACAATTCAAAGAGAAAATGAGGTAAGGGCACAATTCAGCTGGCTCCCATTCCATTTTCCTGTTTATGTATCAATTCCTCCCATACCATTTACCTGTTTATATATCAAATCTGGTCATGAAAGTAGAGTCTCCCTATGCCTCTATTGTAAAAGTCCATCTGCACTAGCAAAATAGGAGAACAACCAACTTAACAAGCATAGCAAATTTTGATTTCCTACACAGGTGTCAAAAACTAAGCACCTACCACTAAGAAAACATTTCTCTTTAAGCTGTGGCATTATCAATGAAGGAAGAAAGTAATTGGCTCAATACCTCTCTAAACAGTGACAGTATTCCACTTCCTTTTCACTTATTAGCTCTTTCATTCAGATTCTAGGGATCAGCACTGGAATTCAGTTCAAGTTGTTAAAATAACTAGGGGGGATGAAGTTAATGAAGAACACTCCTACATCCATGCCAGTGAGTTTGTGTTCTTTCATTTATGTCCTGATGGACCTGAAGTGACAATTACCTTCCTTGAAAGATGACACTAGTTACAATAAACTTCCTCACAGCTTAAGGTTTATTATGTTAACAATATATTAAGTTTAGCCCTCATTTTAGAGTCAACTGTTGGACCATGCAAAGTCTGTGGCTGAACCTAATTTCACATGTTGGGTGTTCTATCCAACAATAAACTCTTGCTGCCCTTAAACTAAAGTACCATACTTGTAAAGCAAACTAGTAACTCAAGTGAATGTTAAAAGAGTAACATGCTTTTAAACCTATTTCTAGATTTCTACTTTTCTTGCTTCCCTACTAGAAACTACAAATACCTGTTAGTCCTAGCTTTACCAATCTACCTGATTTCACAAGGCTCAAGGGAAAGTAGCTTCTGGAAAAATAACATGCTAGAGGAATACTGCCTCAAATGTATTTTTTTTCCAGATACTCCATTGAGTATTATACAATTATACAATGAATTCTATGTTCCAAATTTGTGAACAAGTCAACCTAACTTCTCACAGTTGCTAGTGAAATCAGTAGTAAGTGCTTTCTTCTAAGTAGAAGAAATTAAGTAGAAATCAGATAGTAAAAATGTCAGAATAATGTAGAAAATATATATTTTTTTTTTTCCTAAAGAGCAAACTAAAGCAAAGATGGAGCTGGGAATATCTGAAAAGGTGAAGTGTATGAGTCCCAAGTTTGAAGGGTCATCAGTTGTGAAATAGGCTTGGAACTATCTGTCATTTGGTACATAGCAGTGGTGTAGGATCTCTGTGTGCTTGAAGATAACTGCACTACCAACACATTAAACCATTTATGCAACAGAAGATGCTCCACAAGTCCAGAATTCTTGACATGTATGAAGCAGAAGGGGAAGTTTTATGTCTTACTGGTCTTCATCAGGCCCGAGCATACGGGTCTGGTCTACTTTCAAAAGTCTTGAAGGAATGACTGGCATTTCAACATAATTTGTACAATTGTTAAAAACATATTTTAAAATATTGTACCTGATGTTGATTTCTGGTATGTAAACCCAGAAAAATAAGTTATTTGTGCCTATAATTTGGCAAAATTCCATTATCATTTTCCATTTAATTCCTTCAAATGCTACCCTGCTGCATTTCATCTACCTCATAGATCTCCTCTCTTTCAGCTTCCTTTTCATGAATCTGTTACAAAAGATACTTTACCTGGTTTATACTTCAAAATACCATTGTTTCAAAGAGAGAAGATAAAAGAAGATAAAAACCGTCAGAAGCAAGCCTTGATAAAGAGGCAGACTTTGTAACTTTGATATAAATACAGTACAATGCTTTCTAACAATTTTTTCTAGATTTCTAATTTAAACTCTCGCATTAAAACAGAATAATTACTAGACCCAGTGGCAATGCAAGAAGACACATGGCTTAAATGCAGGTCTACAAAATGCCTCCATGGTATTGCTTACTTCTCTGCTTCTTTTACTTTCATAATATTTCAGCTATATAATGGGTCTGGCAATTGCCACCTGTAAAAAGCTTTTTGAAGATGTATTCAGTCTATACAAACTGGAACTGGTCAAGCAGTACAAGTTGTATTGAGAGGTACACTTTGGAAAAAATATGTTGAAGCTGCATTTGAATACAGCTTACTCTAACAGGTATTCCTCAAATGTGTGACAGATTTTCCCTGAAGTTCTTTTAAAGACATTTAGTGCAAAAATATTTCCACTGTAACACCCTCATATCAGAGCAAAACACCTTTTGGAATCTATGTCCTCACCTGATTGACAGATATAGAGTCTAAATGTGATTTGCTGTCAATGGCTATTAGGAAAACATCACATCTCTCTTGACAACAAGAACTAAGCTCAGGTCATGGAGGTCATGAGTTTTTAATACAATGCAGAAGTAATTATAAATTTACTTAACTTAGCTTGGGTTACATTAGAACAAAAGCATTAAGTAATTCACATTTAAGGTAGTATTTTCAGATGATCATTTGGCCAGTAAAGTCATTTGGCCGACAGAAGAAGTGAAAAACATTTTATGGGAAGTGTGGGAAACTTTATGACATGTTGAATTGGGACCTCCACAATGGTCCATTAACTTCATAAGCCAAATGAGTGGGTGGATGGCTGTTTAAATTGGCTCTGAATCATAGAGACTTGGAATGCAGTCTAATTGATTAGGAATTAATAAATTGTAGCACTCACGTAACCTGTAAGGAGGGTCCTAGAACTTTGGGAGACTGAGTCTTGAGAAGCTAGATCTAATTTCAACAGACATGGGTACTTATCAGGTTAGTTCATCTTAATTAACTGTATTTCTGACTCAGGAAGATAAGCAGGTAAAAGCCCTAATTAATTTTAAAATATCATTCCTACTTATTTCCTACTACTTTTTAAAACTGTGAAGGTATTTTGAAACAGACATTCTTAAAAATCCATATCTTTAACATAATAAAAAGAAATTTAGGCTCACAAGTGCAGCAAAAATGATAAGTTTGACTAGACAAGAGTGTAGGTGAATAGACAAATGAAGTTTATTTTGTGTTAAATGAAAATAGGAAATGTGAAATGAGCTGTATTAAGAGTTAAAGTGAAGTATAACTCACTTTACTATCTACAATTTCTTTACAGTTATTTTTGTAGTTGAAATTCATAATTCATGTGAGTGATTATAGCTGGCAAATACGAGTATAAGCTATTACTCTGTACAACTATCCACATCTGCAATACTGCATGTAAACTAGGAAAAATGCCTGAGAATAATATGTACAAGTTTGAGGTTACAGCACTGAGTAGGGAGAAGACAGTGAAAGCACTGAAGATCTGCTGGAGTGACAACCCCTGACAAAACTTGGAAGAAGTAAAGGACTCGGAAGCAAGGAGACAAGAGAAAGGAAAAGTATTTCTAATCACTTCCACTATGTATAAACCGAGAAGATGCTTAAAAATAACCAACACGCTGTCATCTCACACTTCCAAATACAACTTCTCAAAGCAGTTTCTGATGTGCATTTCTGACAGCCATGAATCAAAGAGATCTGCTATTTGGCATGAAAATCTAGAAACCAAATTGTACGCTGCCAGCAGAAATGTACCAAAAGTAGTGAGAGTTTGAAAGTAATACGTCAAGTTGTCCATACAGTACTTTAAACTGTATATTTTGTCAAGATGCATGTTATATAGACAACGGGGAAATAGTTTAAAGCAATATAGCCCTTCTGCTGAAATACTTCATTATAATTACAAATCCATTATCCAATGCTGTGATTACCTAGTGGTATAGTACACGTTTAATGGGCAGATTTTTCAACTTGTTTTTTAACCTCCATAATAGGTCAATGCCCTACCCATCTATTTTACTTTCCCTTCCAGATAAATGAGGCAATGACCCTATTAACTGTTTCCTTGAGCAGCTATGTGACGGCACAGTGCTCACTTTGCAGAGAGAGTTACAAATACAGTAATGATACAGCCTGACAAGCTACTTGACTACATGTTATTTAATGCTCAAAGGGCCACTAAGTGCTCAGGGAAATTTGTACTCATAAGATAAACTAGGCAGCACTGACAATTGTTTCATTCAGTGGGTAGAATTCTCAGAGGAAGTTACCTAAATCGTCTCTAAGCTTATGGCCCAGCAGTGTGGGCAGAGGAGAAAAGGACAGAAGCAAGAAGGAAAAAAGAGGTAATGCAGGGACGCAGAGCAGTTTTGAGTCAGACGCATCAGAAAAATTCTGAAATCTAATGTCTTTAAAGGATATTGCTTCTAAAATTCTTGATACAGAGGCAGAAAAAGTCCCAAATAAAAATTTTCACCCCAGCTCTATCAAACAATTCTAAACTTAACCTAATGAGGATCACAGAGCCACTGCAGAAATCAAACCCAGTAATATTTCTTATTCAAAATGACATTGGTATGCTCCACTCAGTTTTCAGGTCAATTTAGAAGAGTTGAAGCACATTCAGTATATTTTCCTTGTGAAAAATTTTGAGATCATTGTTTTACAATGGCCTTTTTTCCCCCCACATCACTACAGTCAAAATTATGCACATTTACTCTAAGCACTTATCAGCTAAATAGCTTGAGGCTGCAGGTACAGAAAGCTGAAATGAATTAGGCTGGCCTTTAGTGGGATCTGAGAAAGCTTCACAGTGTTGTTAGGAATAAAAAACATCAAACAACAGGCTGAAAAATACAGAGCAGTGACTTGCATCATTTGGTTTGTTTACATTCTCTTTTGTCATTCTAAAAAAACTTTTTTTTTTCTTTTTTAAGAACAACTATGATTCTGCTGGAATAACAATGACTAAAACAAAGAATATGGCTAGTATGCCTGGGACATTTGCCATAAACAAAGCAACAGCTGTAGTGTACCCCAGGATTGGTTCCACTTGCTCTTTGATAACTGTTGTTTAGAGAGGTCACAGAGAGAAGAAAATATGAAGAACCGTTGCTCCCTAGTGCATGAAAAAGTAATCCTTTGACAAAGAGAAAAGCATTATTGTAAAGGAAAAACAATTAGGTGATTCACATGTCTAGCATTTCACTTTATGTACGTGAAGTGCTTCATGATATTTTTAACGTTTTGATCCAAGATTAAGCATTGCCAGGAACATTGACCTATACAAAATAAAAAAAGCTCCCTACATTCAATTATGTTTCAATCATCTTGCAAATAATTCATAGATAATAAAAAGCAATAAAGACCACTGTCAGAAGCTAGATCACAGTATCTGTGTTACATGTTTGCATTACAATGTTTACCAGGTCATATTTCATTTTAATTTAGTATTTCTTTTAAAGAATAAATTATTAGAGAATTTTAATGTATGTATCAAAGAGCAAAAGTGCAGCAAATAATATATTTATCCATTCTTATGGCATTAAAACCATAATCTCCTTGTGACTGTAAGCTGGTTTGTTCTATTTTATTTATTATTTGACATAGTGCTTTGGGTTTGTACATTGGGTTATGCTATTTGCTGGCAGAAGTTGAACCTGGCATAATTTTGACTGTTCTACACTTTTACTGTTATTGTAGTCAATGCTCTGTTTATTGTCCAAACTGTGAAAACTATAATGCATCTTCAAGTAAAATTACCATTTCTTTCTCAAGGCTGCTTGAACATTTCTCTAAAATTATCCTATTTTAAACATAGTGCCTCTGTAGTGTGCTTCCAAAGCCCCATTAAGACATTAACTAATGAATCATTTAACATTTCTTCAGGCTGTGCATTTTGTGTATTTTTATACGTTTCACACCAGGCCTTCCTTAGTTGGCCACAGTAAACATAACAGCATCTTTCTTGTTGCTATGCAGAACCATGTACCAAGACCAGATTGAAACAGACTCCTACATTTATTTAATACTCTAAGGGTTTCACACAACTCTTCTCCCTTTACAGTGCAAAGACGTCGCTCCTCAGCTGTTAACCTTGTTGGTCCTTGCTTTGACCGGCCCACAGGATTCTGGTCATGTCTAATGCCTCTGGCCTTCTCCTGAGATGAAAGGCAGGCAAGGGTCCTAGGAAGACCCTCAAGTCACCCGGATTTGAAATTATCCACTTATTGAAGAGAGCTGAGCTATGAAAAGGTCAACACGCGCAGCCTCCAAAAAAGGGGGAATAAGGGGAAGCATCTCAGCTTGGCTCGCACAACCTTCTCCTCCATGAAGATCATCCAGACCTGCAGTCAGAACAACACTGGAAACAGACTGGTTCTTAAAAGTCCTCCCTCACTAGCTTCACATGGTTTCAAACCTTCACTCATTTGAGAATTTAAAATAATCTGCCATGCATGAGCGTGATTGCACTGTGTCGCGTTTTCTCACCCGTATGAGGAAGCTGAAATACTAGGTAGTGTATTATTTTTGACCTTGGCAGCATTTAAAATAGTCTCCTGCTACTAACAGTGTGTTCTGGTCTATTGTGTCCAGTGATAATGAGCAGCGCCTTAAAAGAGCACATATCGATTTGACTGCCAGTTGTCAGCCCTTACTTACTCATTTCACAGCACTACCCTAAGATCAACAGTGCTATAACCGTCACACCCTGAATGGTGAAATATTCTCTGTGATATAATACAGTGACACACTTTGCATTTCAGCAACAGCCTAGGGGGGGAAAAAAAAAAAAAAACCACAAAAACATCCTGATAGCACAGAAATAATTTCTTCACATAAGATGGATAGCAATGTCAAGTAGGGAAAGAATAATTGATTTTGCACTGGTTTTATGAGAAAAGCATAATAAGCCTAAAATATTACCCATGCTGTTAGTTCAAATGAATTCAGAAATTAAAAAGTATGATTTACCTATGTAAAAATTGAAAATAACAGCAAGATCATTAGAAACTTTAATATTTCCTTTATTATTTTCTCTATAAAGCATGCACTGATCATATCTATGCACTGTTGGTGGGTTTGACTTACTGTAGTTACATACTAATTAATGCGAAACAATTTATAAACAATTATGAACATATTAAAAAGTATTTTTAAAAAAAAAAATCAACAACACTGAAAGAGTGGTTTTCCAACTTCAGTACTTATGTTCTCCTTAATGCCATTAACCACTGCTCGCTTTACATATAGAAATATACAAAACTATTCATTTTCATAACTGCAGAAAAATCAGAATTATTTTCATGTATATAATTTCAAGACTGATATAGAAAATGACAATTATACTATCTATTAACAACATTTCCTAAGCAATGCAATATTGCTTCCCATAGGAAGTCCTGCCAAAAAGTGAAAAAAACCTTCAAAGATCTGAAAGTGTTTGCTGATAACTCCCCTGTATCTTTCTAGGTTTTAGCTTCATGATTAAATTAAGTTGGAGATTATGCCTTTGTGTTAATAGTCTTCAGCAGATTTGGGGTTTTCTGTAGTTCTTTGATCACCTGAAGCCATTTAAACTTTTCTATCTCATAATTAAGTAGTACAGAGAATCAGAATTTTTTAAATGTTGGAGGATTTTCTTCTGCTTCTTTAAATTTTGTTGCTTGATGTTTTCATTTGTAAATGCCACCATCCTGCAAGGAGTTCTTATAGTTTATGAAAGAGTGGAATTTTTCTCAACTCACTTGCTTCATTAATCACAATTTTAAAGAGAAGATCCTACAACTCCCAAAGTTGTCTCATTCCCAAACTGCTCCATAACTTTGACTTTTGCCCTTTTTACATCCATTCCAGCATTACTGGGTTTATGGTTTTTTTTTTTTTTTTTACATACATCAGGATAATATGGTGAGGAAATTGAGTGGTTGGACTCAATGATCCAGTGGGTCTCTTCCAACCTGTTTTTTCTGTGATTCTATGAAATGCACAACTCAAATATACATAGACATGAGAAAATAGTTCACTACTGGTATTCAGTGTCCAGTCTGTTTTTTCCCCACCAACTATTATAAATTACATTGTCATTGAAAACTGACTTAGTTAAGTATCAGTGGATTTTTCAGACAAAGGTCTTACAGGGAATTGTCCGCCAATCCACAAGTAAAAATGAGAAAACTACCTAACATCTTGGAGAGAGGCAGTTATTTAAAAAGAAAATCCCTTAACTGTGTGATCTAAGGATCATTTCATACTGTGTGCAAATATAAAACCTGTGTCTGTTGTCACACCGTGGGTGATAGTCTGATAAAAAAAAAAAAAAAAATACTTCAATGTGAATGTTCTGCCACAAAAGGGCAAGGCAGAAGCTCTTGCACCAAATTAGACTATTTTCCAAATCCTAAAGTACAGCTGAAGAGTGGGTTGTGTAAAATCATTGTCATCTTAAAATGAAGATCTGAAACTGGAAACAAAAGCAAAACTAGAGAACTGGAAGCAAGGGTGTTTCTTCTGCCCAGGATCAGAGGTTTAATCTGAGTCACTAACCACCCCTCATACAGGCAACAATGGAACTCCAGCCATCCAAGAGACCAAGTCAGAGAACTTGGCTCTGAACAGTGACTGGGACAGATGATGCGCAAGGAACAGCTCAGCAGAGACAGGAATGATGGAGCTGTTATCACACCCAAAGTGACATCTGACTGGTAGATTCAGAAAGGCAAAGGTGACAGCTCCCCAGGATAAGCAAGTGGAATTGCTGGAATTAATCAGACACAGATCACATCAATGGTGGTGACTTCTGACACATCGGTCTTTTGTAGGTAGAGCATGCAAAGACCTCTCTCAAACGCTCACCTCTTCTGTGCAAATGTCGAGAGATTAACATCTCTAGAACTGCCAAAAGCACAGACAGAGTAAGAGAAAATGAAGAGTCATGAAGTTATCACACGGATTCATTAACCAACTGATTGGCGCTTTCCTATTGCTGCTGTCATGGAAAAGGACAGGAAGACAGATTCACTTTTATCTTAAACACTTCATAGCAGCAATTCTCAGGGAAAGTACATCTTCTTGCCTCCGAAAGGTGTCTAGCACCAACGTATTTTGAAGCTAGGGGCTGCTAACTGTGGGATGAGTGGCTTTTATTACACATCAACTTACAAAGAAAACCTGGCATTTGCTGAGCAGGGCAAAACTCATGGGGTTTTTGCTGTTTCTATCCTTAGTATAATTATAAATGCTAGAAGTACAATCACTGTAGATCTAGGTATTGAGAAACAGGACTTAGACCCACAAAGAAGCCCTTAAAAATAAAAGAAAGCCATTTTTGTTTTAAAGTTTTTTTTTTAAGAAAAAGTAAATTGTGGCAAAATAATAAGACTAGGAGATAAAGTCTACTAACAAAAATCATAATCTAAAAACAAAAACTAACTGTACTGGTGTTTCACACCAAAACTAAGATTACAAATCACTAAGATAAAGGTCAATCAGTAATGGACAGTTCCTGAGGTTGAAATCAGAATTGTAGAATATTAGAATACTGCTAGAAAGAAACGGCATTTATGAGTAAATTATTTATACAGTGTTCCTGACAACAACATCCACATATGACACACCTTTGCAAAGTATGCTTCAGGAAGGAAGCATTCCTGGTTTTATCTTTTTCGCCTTCATAAAAGCTCGACTTGCCTATATGGAACAGCCTAAAAAATCTTCCCAGTTGCATGAACAATGAGATTTTACAACTAGCACAAAAATTCAGGCATTGTTAAAATGTCAGCTACAGAGATACTAAAGTTATACCTCTATACCTTCTCTGTGGGTTTTAGGAATTCACGCAGGCACATTAAGAGAAGTGGATATTGATAAGAACCAAGTTCCTTGCTGTAATTTTCCCTGAATACAAAATGACATTTAAAAAACAAAACAAAAGAAAGCAGAAAAAAAAAAGAGTAGTATAAGCAATTATACTTTTCTATGGTAAGATTATTCAGAGCCTCTAATTAACTGCAGGGTTGCATCTTGATGCTGCATGGAGGTACACACAAAGAAATGGTTCTTTTTGAGTAGCTTAAAATCTAAATAGACAGTTGACACCAGAAGCAGAAAGAAAAGATGGAAAGAGTCTACTCTAAACAATTAAATATATACAGAAACATCCGTGAAACTACTAAAGGCATATGGAAAATGCTTACTAACAAATGAGAAAAAGACCCAATGACAAACAAAGAGAAACAAAACTGAGAATCATTGCTCTCCTCCCTGCCACTACCAACATGCAATTGTGCTTCATTTTATCTCCAAGTTAAATGAGTTGCTGTGACAGGAGCAGATGCCACAAATGCTAGCATAGCAGGAACACTTGCTGCAATAAAGGAGAGATGTAAAGAGATTCAAGAGCAAACAGTAGGATAGCAATTTCTTCAGCAGGCACTGCCCCTTTTTCCCCCTTTCAAGGGAGACTCAGAGCCCTTGGTTTTCCTGAGAGAACAAGAGAAACCATCATAGATAACCTTAAACTCTGGGGCTATCGCTTGCTCTTTTTGTGCAACCCTGAGAGCACAAAGCCTGATACAGCAATGAAAGGAGCATTTCAATTTACAAATAAAAAGCCTGATATACAGTGTTGCTGAATAGAATTCACTATTCAGCTTTTAGACACTTTCAGTAATAAATGATGTGCAAGAAGGTCAAGGAAAGATTTCTCTGAAAAGCCCGAGACACAAATTAAGGTGTTATGACATTTGTTCTTTTTCTGCATTCGTCTCCACTCCTCATTGTGTCCCCATCAACAATTTCACACACTTTGAGAAAAAAAAATGCAAGAATGGCTCTACTGAATGTATTTTTTATGTCTCTGAAAAGATTAAAAGTAATTATAAGGTATGTGGGCATTTGGCTGTAATTCTAGTAATCTCTTGCTTTTCCTCTTTGCCTGCAGTTCTGTAGCATGATCATTTGGCACCACTAGTTCACAGGGTGAACTCAACACAGATGTTTTCCAATAGTTAATCTGTGACCGTGACCAATGTGTCCCAACAGGAATCTATTCTAGCACCAGTAAGACCATCTCAGAAGCTAATGTAAAGTCAGCCTAGCCCAGCTTTGCACCTTGGAATGACTTTGTCTTTGGATTTAGGTTTTTCCTGTGTTCACCAACGTTGTGTCTTATAACACCACCACATTTTAACACAACATAGTATTCTTCACACCTGCAGCAAAAATAATTACTTCAACAAAGCCTAGGTTAAGACCTGTATCTCTCTGAAGTTAGATACTTTATCCTAAATCAATTCAAGCAATACACTGAGAGATAAATTTATATGAAAGTTTGTCAGCTGTGTGATTCAAGTTATAGATTCTTAATAGAGAAGAACTGAAACTCTTTATGAAGCCCAGGCAGAGATTTTGAATAGTGTGAAACAAGGTGACAGATATGAAGAGCCATTTCTATTCCTTCAGTCTTGTGTAATAATGCATTTTTCTCATGGTGCACATACTAGAAGTATATATCTCCTAATCAATCTGTTACAGTGCTTAGTTTTTCTCCAATACAGTCATTCTCTACATTGTACTATAAAAAAAGTTTTCTAGTTTCAAGGAAGTATACTAGATTTTGAAGTTTTAAATTATTATCTTAGTATATTTCTCCCAAAACCAAAAGCTCCCCTTAGCTGCTACCTTTCCTTCAAATGTTCAGGCTGCCAACAAAATCAAGTTTATCTTGGCAACAATTATATTTTGAGTACATACTTGGGGGACTTAGGGGTTCTATCCTTTTTTTTTTTTTTGCATCAGCCTTTGATTCTGCAATAGAGACAAGTTATATTTATTTTCTGAGGACAATGAACAAACTTACTTTCCACTAAATCAGGAATTTTCTTCTTACCACTGGAATTGACTGTCTTAAAAAGTATGCATAGAAAATTATTGCTACTGTAGAACATGTGTGCAGTCCACGTAAGAAAAAATTTTTGAAAAGCAAAATGGAACCATCAATCTGGGATAAGACTAATTCCTGTAAAAAGTTACTAGGTGATGACCTTCGATCATACACTCTAAAAAAATACATATCGTTGCTCCTCACCATTGACTAAATGCAGAGTAAGAGTTCAGCATCAAAATTAAAGACAAACAAGTCTTAATATTGACAGTAAAGAAAAGATAATCCAATAAAAAGTTGCAGGGATGGGAGAGAAAAAACTCAACATTCTGCACATGGGCATGGTGGTTCTAAGTATTCCCCACCAGCAATACTGTTCTGTGACAATAAAACCATGATTTAAGCCCACAATTGCCATTTGCCAGTATTTGAGGAACTTCAGTTGTTATCTGTTCTCAGAGCTGCTCCAGTATCCTCAGGCATTGTAGAATAAAAGCATAAATTTCTATTGCTATCTCCTGGATGTATGCAGGTAGGGGGATCAGAGAGATGCTCTCTGCCACAAGTATTCTACAAGTGAAAGAATAAAAGAGGTTCTCCTAAGGTTACTGAGTTTACTTTGATGTGGAGCACAAAGTGAAGTAATGGGAAGGAATAAGATAACATCACAGTAAAACACAAGCTCTAAGTGAAGTCAGAAGATTTGGGTTTTGGGGCTCACTAATCTGTTAGCACTCCTGTGCACCTCCTCTCACTCCAGCAACACATCTCTCCTAACCTGGGAGAGTCTCCTGGCAAGACAGTTACTTCCAACCCAGACACCCTTGGATGTGGTGTAAGTGGGGAAAAAAATGAAAATGAGTACAATAAGACCAAACAACTAACATGGCAAAACAACCTGGGGAGACCTATAGCTGTAATATACATAAGTGTGTGATTTCAAGCTTCCTTCAATGTGGTGACAGCATGGGATGGATACTTCTCAGAAGCAGGTTAGCATAGGTTTCTAGCTTTATTATATTTAGCTGTACTACAAATTTTACATTAAAATTTAAAATTTATGTGGCTTTACTCTATAGCAATTCTTTTCAGCCTAGATGAATATTTAAAAGAGGTGATTTGCCATGTTTGTGTTGATCTGCTTTTACAAACATTCCTCCCTCTTTCCTTGTTTTTCCTTGTCAGCATTTTTGTTTTCGTGCTTTTTCTGTCTTCATCCCAGTTTCTCATTTGCATTTGTCACTCATAATTTTCACTTGTTCCCTATTCTTCCCAGCCAGCTCTCCCCTGATATACTGAATGGACTGTTCAGACAAAGCAATTCCTCCTGTTTCATGCTCACTGAATTCACACACCAGAGAAGATGCTGCTTTCCAGAGAACCAATTCGGCTCAGCAAAGGGCAAGTGGCTAACAGCAAAAACAGCAAGAAATTAGCATCAGTTCATTACAAAGAAAAAAAAAACACAACACCTACAAAGCTAAAATTTCAAATCAGCAGGATGGGAGAGGTAGCAGTTTTATAGGAGTCTATTAATACATCAAGGTAAATTCTCGAGTAAAGAGCTGTTTATGTGATAGGAGTTCAAGCCTGCCTTTGTCCTATTCGTGATTAGCATGGGACCCACTAGGATCTAAGACATGGGATTTGGGAAAATCAGATTAAAAGTGGATTGCCACCCAGTATTTTAGCTGAACAAGCTTCCAGGAATATATTAGCGGGATGTGTCCTTACAGAAAGGATAAAGGGAGAATATACCAGCAAGCATAAACTGCATAGTCAATATCATTACAACACTGCAGCTCTTTCCAGTCTGATGACACTTTCTAGCAGTTTATGATTTATGCTGATTTCTCCCACCTTCCTTACAATCCAAGTAAATAGAGATTGAACCACACATGTAATGGTATCCGAGTTATAGAGGTGATTTCGATATTAGCCTTTCCTTTGAAAATGTTTAGAACTATAAATTATCACTCTTGCAGCTAGCTCCCTTCAACCACTGGCAGGCAGGTTTAATTTTGCCCTTTAAGAAAAGATTTCTCCAGTTTAAAGGCTGGGTAGGGTTATTTCGACCACCATTAAAATCAGCTCTAGAATATGACGCTTCTGAGAGCCAGTGATGTTACCGTCTTCTATAAATTTATATCATCCTTTAACTCACTAATCAACTTTCCATAAATTTATCTGGTTGGACTAAATACAACAGTCCTAATCTCACCTCTTAGAGAAGATTTCCCTTTCTCCTGAACACCCTAGTTACCTTTCTTTCCACCTGTTCCATTTTGAATTAACCTTAATTAAAAACTCACAAAGAGAACTACTAAAAATATCCTAGATTATAGTTTCTGCAGATCCTAGCTCAAGCATTTGTTATTTCCTTTGCTAATGCAAATATGTTATCCAGCACAGCCTAGGACTGTATTTGCCCTTTTCATTGATGTGTTGCATTGGTGGCTTGCAGTCATCCTGTGGCATTCTCCTCCTCTGTCATTTCCAATTAACAAGCTCCTAGCTTATTACAGAAATGTATTGTTTTTGTGCATGATCTTGCACTTTGTCCTATTGAATTTCATTCAGATACTATTACTGTAGTCCTCAAGGTCATTTTATTCTTCCTGTATGGTATTCTAAACTCCATATGTGACAGGGGCCACAAACTTTGTGGGCTTCACAAAAAATTGTATTTTTTAAATAATGCCCCAAAAGCATCTAGAGGGAGCTCAGTGTCTTATGAATCAAGACAAATACCACAGCTGTCAGGATACCCTAGGAGACTGACATTACACTCCATACCAGGACAGAAACACAACATTATCATATTGTGACTGAGAACAGGATGGAAAAAAGGACCGAACAGAGTTAGGAATCTCTCATGTTGAAGCTACCTTATAAGTAAGTGGGAAACTCTATTAGATATCTGGACAATCTCCCCATTTAACAGGGAGAAATATTCAAGTGCAGCTGTTCTTCTCTATGGCTACAGTGGCATTCAATTGTGACTAGTTGGCCACAACTCCAACACGCCCAATAATTTAGCTCCAAGCAGTTGACCTTTGGTTTCTGTTGCAATAAAATCACACTGAACTGCTTGGGTTTCATGTCAGTGCAACATGTAATTCCTCTTTCATTCTACCCAGTACAGGCTTATGAGAAATGTTGATCCTAGATGATCATTTGATATTAATATACCAAAGAACAGTTAATTTCAAATATTTAAGTACTTAAAGGTCATGATTCATTTGAAAGTCAGGTTCTGATACCCATACCTATACATGCTGAGTAGTGTCTATTCTCTCTAATTTCTAGAAGGTCTACAGAGAAAGTATTAATAAAGCAAAATTAGTTTTGTCCTATGCAAGTTGTTTCTTTGTTTCAGTATCTTACACTAGTATTCTTTTTTCCTGGCAAGAGAAAACAGAAGCCTGTCATTCATTTCTGCAGACTAAAAGATCTCTTAATGTTATGCTGTGGTTCAATGTTAAATCTGGCAGGTGTTTTGTAGGCAAATGTAAATAAAGGTACCAGCCAATCTGGAACACTGGCACATGCCTTGTGTTCAACAAAACACTAATGCAAATAGCTTGATGGATATATTTTATACTAAGAAAACCTATTTCATTTAAATAGCTGTCATTTTAAGGAAGAAAAACACAAAATGAAGACGTTTATTGTAAGAATATATTTTTTTACCTTTACTGCTTGTCTTTAATGGTGTTTATCTGACCTACATCAGTCTGATTGACACTGAAGTAATGAACAAGCATAGAAGTAAAATACACTCAAGAGCATGGCCACTCCACAAAAATAATTCCTTTTTCTTACTTTTGCATCTTTACTGGTGACTTCAAATCGCTCTACATCTCCCCACCCCCTGTACTTTCAATGATAAGTTGGTTTATCCAAAGAGTCACTTCAGAGCGACATTTATTGTATCAAACTAATGCACTATAATATAATAAAAATCACTCTCCCATCTCTCTACCTCCCTTGCAGTTCTCCAGTAAGGAAGCTTAATCCTGACAAATTTTACCAGCCCTTGAAAAACCCATCAACCTTGACACTGCCTAGTTGCTTAAAATAAATATAAAAATAAGAGCTTGTCAACTGTACCAAGGGTGATTAATGTTTTCATAAAACACACAGTAAAAGCTAACAAGTTTTGTGTTTTCAGGGGTTTTTAAACCCCATATGGTACAAGTACTTGTGTGATATTTCCTTTTTATTTGGAAAAACAGTATCATTTTCTGTACTAGGTAAGATTCAGACTAAATACTTTTGTAAGCCTGCTTCTGGGTGTTTTCTTTTAATTCTAAACTACTCATACTACATATTTAACTTTGAGGAGTGTTTTTTTCCTGCCAACAGCATATATATGGCTCATTAGATACTGACCTAAATCCATCTCCCTTCATTTCATTGTAACATGGCAGATTTTGTGATGGTGCTAATCAGCCTTAGTAGAGCTGCCCACCTCAATTCCATTAACAAAAAGTTAGCACATGCACAGTGGCAGCCTGAGCTATTGATGCTTTCTGAATCAAGGAAACAAAGCCCAGAGAGATAAAACAGCTGTCATGCTTTAAGAAAAGTAATATTATCTAGCTTGTTTCTTTCTCTTTTTTTCTGGTCACTGAAAAGAAAAACAATGGAATGAAAATAGAACATCAAATAAACCTGGAACTTTAAATAAGATTATTACAGTAACAGCTGTTCATCTTTCAGTTTATTTCTGGGCCTCTTAGCACTCAGTTTTGCTTGCAGTTTTGAACAGAACAATGTTGACAATAACAAGAAGGCCAAAACATCCCAAGATGTTTTTTTCTAATTCTGCTTATCATAAGAACAACTTACATCAGAAGAATTTCCTTGTGCTAAATACTGTTACTGGAACTAACTGAATCAGATCAAGGATATGCTTCTTTCCAAAGTTATAATTTCATTTAGTAAAGAAAAAGTTGGAGAATCCTTTTTTAAAAAACAGTATTGTCTAAGGTGTCTTTAAAAAAGCATTAATAAAGGAAAAAAAAAAAAGAACAAAATCCCAACATTTTGTCTAAAGTATAGCCTTACAGATCTTAGAAATCCAGCCTTTCCACATAGCATCAAAACCACTTGCAGGGATAAAAATACGAGTCTCTAGCTGTTAAAAACTGTAGGACAGATGAAGTTAAGTCACACAAAACACACAGTCAGAGCAAATCCTACCTCTGAATCTGCAATTGCTGTTACTTTAGTTAACAGTCAGTTTGTTAAAACGTTAATGGTCCAGCAAACAACAAACCAGCAGTTAATTGCTAATAATGATTGGTTTCTTGGGGATTAATGCCTAAATAAATCTAAAAAGTTGTGTGTTGTTAAGTAACTTATTGCTTTCTTAAAGTTGGCCGTGAAGTTCAGTGTTAGCCATGTTACTTTTAATCAGCTTTACCATTAATCCCAATTCTGAGTTCAACCATTAATTCTAATCCCTTGCATACACACAAAGCAAAGCACAAAAGACCCTGACAGTCTTCAAGTGTTCATTTGGAAAAATGTTATAAAATATCTTGACAGTAGAAAAAGAAAAATCTAGTCTCATACTGTCATTCGTGCTCACAGTAGAAAGGATACCTTAGTGTGGACGTATCTGTTCAGCGTCACTGTGCAGCCCTTCCCCTCAAAAGTGTACTGTGAGGTTGCTTGGAAATCCTCATCTATAAATTTGCAAAGTCATCACACGTTACTGAAAATGTATGTTTAGTGTTTTGCTTCCAAAAACCAAGGAGCTTATTAAAATTAACTAAAGCTACATCAAAAGATAATGACCACCCTGGGGACCCATAATAATACAGAATTGAATCAACACTCAGAATTGCATACATTGCATTTTGATAGTCTTTGTACTAAAAACATACTCTCCAGTCAGGCTAATTTCTTGACGCAGTAAATCGTCAAAAAGCACAAAGAAACATCAATTACTTGTACTTTTTTTTTCTTCATATGTCAACACATAAGACCTTTGCAACAAATCTGAGGCTTACTCATCTTCTTCCCAATGGCACTAGGAGTCCCAGTTCTCCACTATAAGGATGCTGAAAGGAACGCCAAGGAGCAGGTCTGGGAACTGAGTGGTATGGAGCTTCAGTTAAAGCCACCAACCTAAGGTGCTACCCACACACTGGAACATGACAAATAGGGATGTCAGCTAGTAACGTCTCTGGTAGTCAGGTTAATCCATATTTCTACTTAAAAAAACTCAGCATAATCAATTGTACCATTCCTGCTAAGAGACCGTAAGATTTATGGGACAGTAAGTCCGATCTACACTTTCATATATGTAGACATCATAGATTTGCCAGCAGTGACTCTTGAGCTCCTGAGGGGTCCTGTTAAATGTAACAGGATTCCCCAGTGGGACAGAACCATCCCACAAACTGTACTAAGCTATCTGCAATAAAGGTAGTGTCTTCCAGGGTGGGGATCAAGCAGAAATGGATTTTTGCTACCTCTCTTATAAACCAAAATTGACTTTAAGTCCTGAAGAAAACAGAATTTGTTCAGCAGGCTTTTAGTAGCATGAGCAACAGGTAGCATAGCAAGAAAAACTATTAAAGTCAAATTCATAAGCTATAAGGTGAAGTAAAGCCACAAAAGGGACAAGAGGGAATGGTCTCAAGCTCCATCAGGGGAGATTTAGGCTGGACATAAGGAAAAAATTTTTCACAGAAAGGGTCATTGGGCACTGGCAGAGGCTGCCCAGGGAGGTGCTTGAGTCACCTTCCCTGGAGGTGTTTAAGGCATGAATGGACGAGGTGCTGAGGGGCATGGGTTAGTGATCGATAGGAATGGTTGGACTTGATGATCCGGTGGGTCTCTTCCAACCTGGTTATTCTATGATTCTGTGAAAAAGCAGATCTGCACTAATCACCACTAGTATGAATGAGGATAAACCTGGAAAAACTCAGATCTGCAATATGTTCCCAACTAGGCAGCTGCCAACACATGTACTTATATATGAGTAAGCAGATGCAGAAAGGCAGTGACCTGCGATCAATAACAAGCTAAGAAACCTATATATCCCCAGTACACATTCTCTGATACTGCCTTCCTTTCAGAGAGAGACCTACAAAGTGTGACAATGAATTAATACACAATAAAACCTGAAGTGAAAGCCAAAATCTAAGGCCTGAGTCAATTCACATTTTTTTTGTTGAGAATGTTTGAGAATTTTACATGTTCCTAGGGTAAATGTTTGGACTGGAAGTTTCAGAGAAAAAGACCACAAACACTAATATTAAAAAACCCCAAACCACCAGCCAGCTGTACTTTGCCTTAAACTTCTCTGAAACTTAGATTTTATAACTTTCTAATGAAATTCAGTAGTGTTCCATTTACTGCCCTTACTATCCCGACTTTCTCTTCAAGGTAATTATTCACTTCGGTTTTACATCAAATGTATACCCATTAAAAAACAGAGGCATGGGTGTCATTTTCTTCATCACATATGTCATATATCAAGAAAAATTAAAGGAGTCAAAGCATCACTTTCCCATTCTAGTTTTCCTCCTATTTTAGTTGCTAATTGAAATGGTATTGTATAAGTGTGAATTCTCTGAAGCACTGAATTTCACTGAAGAACAGAAATAGAGGGTAAAATTCTTCTCACCTGCTGCCAAGTCCTCTAACCAGCCCTGGTCGCTAACTAGATCTCACCTCTGTTTCACAGCTGTAATTTTCAAAGCTCTTTCTTTTTAACCTCTTTAAGTTTTATTACTATCAGATATAATTTTCATTTCTTAAGAATTGTTTTTTTCATTATGCTCATCAGAAAAAAGGCTATGGATTTAGACATCCTCAATGTTTTTTCCTACAGATAAGAATCACAAGATACCTTTAAACAAAATATATGGAGCTATTTCTGCATCAAGCAATTACATGCAAGATGCTGTTGTGCAGGTACAGTCATGCAAGAGGGCTCTACTATTACCAGTATTTATTTTTTCACTAGAGCAACAGTGTCTAAGCTCTGTTTTGAACACTATTTTCAGGTTTTCTTGCAAGTAACTAAATCTTTAGACATGATATACTTGCTTGTGCCACTGCTTATACTTTAAAAATACACGTACATTTTTACCCTAAGAATTCATTGATCTGATTTACAGAAGAGAATGTTAAAGCTTGCAAAAGTTTGCCTCAAACTCCCTTACTGCTCAGAAGTCAGCAATTTAAATTGATCAAACAATGATACTTCGAGAGTTTCAGGGATGTCATGGTGACCCTTGCAGGACTGACTCCTAAGCTCTGAACTTATTTCTTCATTGCATGCAGTGCTACTCTTGCTTTTAATGAACTTATTAAGTCACATGGCTGTCACAATGCGAAAAGGTTGAACAGATGTCATCTAACCATTCATGTGAGTGAACACAAATGCAAAGTACTAGGAAGAAAACACAGCATGAAAGGATCACAAAGCCGTATTACAGATTTGTCCTCCTCCTCACTTCCCCTTATGCCCTTCGGTATTACTAAGGTAAATAAAATGTGCATAAGTGACCTAGGGCTCCATCCCACCCCAGCCCTCAAACATTTCAAGAGGTGCCTGCATACCCGCAGGCTCTCAGTAGGTAATACAGTAAAACAAATATTGCAACCAGCTCACTACCATTATTACACTAATTATTTATTAGCAGGAATAATAACCTACCACATAAGACATGGCTGCGTCAGGAAAGTTTAAAAAAGTCTTGATAAAATATGCATGAACAACTATGAAAATATAGTAGATAACTGTCAAAATAACTTTGAATACAGTAAAGCATATCTGCTTACTTGCCAGCACACAAACAATTTATGGTAATAAGTTTTGGAAAGCAGTACAGCCGTGTTGCTAAAAATGCAGAGCAGCTGCTTCAGTTATTATGAAATGGCTAATTTTTAGTCATTTGTGACATGGTTTTGTAGAAGGGTAACAGCTGCAGTTTCATCCAGCTGCATCCTGATGCTAAATGCACACCTCTAAGCAGTCAGACCAAAGTATACATTGCTTTGCTTTACAGCACGAAGTACCAGCCTCTTTCCAAGAAATACCCTGAAGGTCATTGGCAATTAAAGCTCCCCGAGGTCTCTTTCACTCAGGGAACGGTGGCTAGCAGATACAAGGTCTCCAGAAGTCAGCCACCATATAGTAATAGAGCAAGTAGTAACTGAGCTGTATGAATTAAAAGAGGATGTTGAAACGGCTTCCTACCTGGTATAAGTTGCTACTCCCCCTCACAGCCTGGAACCCTAGATGCTGGCTCTTCTCCTTAATTGCTGAGGTAACACGAATTTTTCTAGTACGAAGTGAGGGGGGGGGAAAAAAAAAAGAAAAAAAAAAAAAAAAAAAAGAAAGGTTCTATTGGCTGCTGCCTCCTTCTTAAAAAGGTTACTTCAAATGCCTCTCTCGCTCCCTATTTATTTTCTCTCCCTCCCAGAAGAGCAGTTTAGAGGGAGAGTAACGGAGTGTTTATCCTGGCTCTGAGGATGCACGCTTGTGCGATAACTGCCTGCTCCCTGCAGTATAGCCGGCATGATGTGATGTGCATACTAAAGCAGTTTGCATTAGGCAAGGCTTAGCAGAGCCAGTTTCCCAGTCTCCACCTTCTATATCACAGAACAAGCTAGCTTCTTCAAAAACAGTGAGGCTGTAACGATAAGGCGATAGCGCTCTGGTTATAGAATAAACGCATTTTCTTTGAAGGTAGTATTTATGGATAAGGTTGTATTTATAGATCACCTCACTTGTGAAAACACAGAAGCAGCCACAAGTGAAAACACTACACAATCATACAAATGTGCAAAAATTCCCTAGTATGTGCTATCAGATGGCAGGTGATATGAAAAGGAAAAACTAATGAGACATCCTCAGTTAGGAAACATTTATCTGCTGCCATCTATCAAACAAGCAAAGGCATAAATAAATAAATAAAATGCCAAAGAACACAGAGGCTTAAATATCTACAGGTGCAGAAAATAAATGTGTGATCTTTCTAAATTATAGTCATGACTGAACAAGAGCTACATTATGAACAATAGCTCTATGAACTTTTTTTATATGAACTTTAGCTCTGAAGTACTACATTTATCATAAATCTGAATAAATATTAGAGAAGGACTAAAGCTATGAAGCCCTGATTTGGATTTTGAACACTCCACAGGTCAGAAGTGCCTGAATCTGGGGATTTAGCTCTGGCCTATCTGTCTGCATTAGCTTCTCAGGCAGACACTCACAAAACTACACTAAATAAATAAGATTGTACATGATTGTGTGAAAAATCCCATTGCTTGCTCAGGTGTAAGAGTACAATAATAAATGCTGGTATGTGAGCTGTTTATACATTCTGTTGTGCTTAAAATCAGTGATTCAGTTCTTAGTTGCAAAGCATTAAAACCATTTGCTCATTTCTTGACTATAGAGGAGGAGCTCAAGATAGATCAAAGGTTTTGGCCCCAATATTGCCCTTCTGAATAGTGTGGTAGCTGAGAGCTTAAATGGGTTTGCAATGCTGATTATTTATGCAAATTATCTTTATTATTCAGTGTGTTCAGAACATGATTCTGTATTTTCTTTTTATTGTTTTGAGTTTGCTTCTTCCCCCCTGGGTAAAGGCAAAGTTCAGTCAATACCGCTCTATTTCCCCAGGCAGGTGATGTTGCTGCCTACATGTCAACAGCTTTCTAGTAAGCATAAACTCAGTTAATAATGAAAATAAATGTAAAAACATTGAACACCTTGCATGAATCACTATCAAAGCACCATATAAAATTATGTCGAAAGGATAGGGCTAGGCCACCAAGAAGGATTCCGATATCTGATTTGAATTCCTGACTTCTCTGAGGAAATACATAGGTAAATTATTAAATTTATCCTCCACCATGTTTTCTCAACTGTGAAATATGAACAAATACTAAGCCCAAGAGGCTTGTGAGAACAGAAGAATATGTTTGTTCATGATCCTGAGATGTTTAAGTACAGCAATGGTAAAAAGTATATGGAAAAGCAGTTAGATAGAATGGATTTCTATACACTCATAGGACACTAGAAAATTACAAATAAGAATCCTTCACAATAACAACAAGCTTATTCCACGATAGGAAGAAAACAACTTGGACACTGTGTGGCAACTCAGCACAAAGACACGACCTTCTGTTGATACAACAAAAAAACATGTAATTTCTCTTTCTGAATGCTACTTTGAATGCCAGCTCTTATGATAGGAGGTAAGCACATTTCCCAGTTAGATGTACTGATTAGGCATTATTTCCAATGTCCACATTTTGCATCTTGCTAAATCTTGCTCCTTCTCATTTTTGGATGATGCTAAGCACTCTTCAAAGTACACAGCTGTCTGGAACATTGAGAGCCATCAGGGACTCTCCACCTTCCTTCCAGTCCAGGTCTGACTGCACTAGTGGTTAGGAACCTGGCCTAAACTCCCAGTATATTCAGAGTAATTTTGTAGCCACATATTCTTTGACTCATTCAAATTTTCTTAAAATATTTTTTCTGCTTCCGTGCTGCTGACCTCCCTGGCTTATTTATGGAAGGATCTCAGCTTTTCATGACTGATTTAAGGGAGCCTATTGTAAGTTTTTTTGTTATGAGGAAGGCTCTAAAATCCCAATGTGCCTAGTGACCTTTATCTTCTCCAAGTTCAGTATCAGACATTTTTTGTTCAGCCATTTTTTTCTTCATATTGAGCACAAGGGACCAGGACTGTGCGTGTTGTTCCAACACACAGCTGAAAAACACTTTATGCAATTACAATATCAGCATATTTTCCTCTCTACTGGAAATAATTTGCAGTGCTTTGAAAGACTGCATTTGCTTTTTTATGGCTCTATTACTCAGGCAACCATAGTCACCTTATTATCAAATTGCATACCTAAAACCTTCCCACCAGATGAGTTCTCACCTTGCAGAAGTTAGTGTTCCTCATGCATGGGTCTGATTTTCACTCTAGTAAATTTTACTTTATTTTTATTCTCACGGTTCTTACTGGTCTCTGCTTTGTGTATGGTATTCTAATACTCCACTATACTGACAATGTCTCACGTGTGGCAGACTTCATCAGCACAACATTTATACAAGGGTTGTTCCTGAAAGAAATATTTTTGATTGGTCCAAAGTTCAATTTTTTATCAACCCCACTAGTAAATTTCTTCCAATCTACTACTTCCATATATTATATAAATGTTCTCTAAGCCTGGAAAAAATATTTGGATATAGTTTAGAATCAGAAATACCTACTGCAAATTCTCTGTCCAATAGCCTGCTCCACAGTGTCATATAGAATAATGACTGACTTTATACCTGGGTAACCACACAGAGAGCTCCTCTATCATTTGCATGTCCTGACTGAAAATTCCCATAACAATTTTTGAAACTCCTTATTAAATCAAAACAAAAAAAAAACCACACTTGAACTGGTGCCACTACCTGAGGACAGGCTACAGGCCTTGTTTATAATTCTGCATTAAAAATCTGAAAGATTTATTTAAATACACTATTCATACCATCCACGCATTGGAAATTATACACAAATGTATGCACACATAGATAGGTACACCATAATACATCTGTATTATTCACAATAGCAAGTACTGAAGCTTTACAAACTTACAAGATAAAAGATGACAAAAAAAATTGCATAGGTTCTTATTTTTTGCCATGTGTAGCTTCAATATCTATTAAAAGAACATTTTTTTAGCACACTATCAATTATGCAGCTTGAAATCTCTATTCCAAGTATAATCTAAATTGATTAAAATATTGTCACCATGGATATTAATAATATAAATCAGAAATGAGTGAAATTATTGCAATACTTGACCATTCCTTTATGCATTTTTGTTAAAGATCTAGCATATCACTTTGAAGAGCTCCATTAAGACATCTTCATCGAACATATATATGTGTGTGGGTACATGTGTGTACAATTTTTTTTTAATTGCCATAATATTTTCAGTACAGTACTCCACTATCCACATTCAGCTAAAGGCAGCTTGAAAATTATGTGTTTTATATACAATTGCTGCCAGGAGTTACTCAAAAGGCTAGCAACAGGAAAAAAATGAAACTGCCGGTAGCCAATTTTAATACAACCTGTTATTCTTCCTATCCCATGACAGACATGAGTTCTGAGTGAAATAGAAGTAACATTTGGCTGGCTAAAAAATCTTTACAGACAACTCTGCCAACAGACATTACACATTAACATTGACAATGTCTGATGTTCATTGTGCAAACATTCTCCTTGTGTTTCAAGTCAGAGCCAAAAGACATTTTATGGCTTACATAAAGTTTAGTGACAGCAGCAGTGGCATATTTTTATGGACAGTAGAGTAAAAGTCCTCCTGTTCCTGAAAAGGCTATTGGGAAACAGCTGGCAGTTGCAATCTATTGAGAAGTACAGATATTGAAATCTAAAATATACCTGTCACTCTTACACTTTCCAAGACAGACAAAAAGCAACGTGTACTATTCAGTTTTCTAAGCATTAATTAAGTCTTCCAAGAATACTTTAGCTTGCACCATTGAAGTTGACTAAAAGATTTATGGCATAATCTGTTCCCACTGAAATGAAATGGAGATGGTTTCTTCTCTAGGGGGAGAGTGGGATAGGAAAAGAAGAGGAAGCAGCCATTCTATAAACCCTGATTCCTTTGAAATGCAAAGGTCAACTGCTCACTCAGAATATCTAAAGCTGAAAGCTACGTAAACCTATAGGTCAACAGAAATGCAAAGATTTTTCAGAAAGCATCTTCTGCCTTCCTAGAAAACAGGAAGCAAAAGCATGTATTCAAAATGAAGTCATTCAAAAACAAATTCAAAAAAGTTTAAATCAAAAGGTTAATTCTAAAATAGAATGATGGTATATTCTTCATAGCAAGGTTAGTATTACTATATTGCATAGCTAAACATTAATCATTGCCTACCAAAATGTGATGTGTGTGCTTCAAATATCCTAGTGCTTCTTTCCTTTTTGCTATTGGAAGTTGTCACAGGTGAAAAAAGACTCCGTGCCTCTTTGTGTATAACTTTCAGAAGTCCTATTGAAGAATGGCAATATCACCATTCCATAATGACAAACCAATTTGACAATAGTTTCAATGCATGATAACCAGAAAAGCTTCACAAGTCATTATAAACCAAAAACTGGAAGTGGGACAAGAACATGGAGCTGATCTCGGTCTCACTCGCCCAGAAGTAGGAGATGTTTTCAACAAAGTCACAATGTTCTAGCCCACCAAGATAAGTCTGGGACTGTATCTATTGCAAGCCAGTAACTTCTCTTGATAAAGTTCTCTCTTTCTCTCAAAAAAAGAAGCAGCAAGCTTCCAAAGAGACACTAGCAAAGTCTGCTTAGCAGTTGGCACATGACCAACCTAAAGATTAAAGTGATTGCAATTCATGAATTGAAAAAATGAGGAAGATACTAATTTTTGTCTCTCATATTGAGTTTGCTTTTGGAATAGGCAAATTATTATGTATTTCCATTAAATACTGTCTATATTCGAGAAGAACGTTCCTGTTCATTACCTGACAGAGCTTAAGTGTAAAAAGGCTGAAGGCCAAAAAAAAGTGCTCCGTATGATTAGCTCTGATCTTCTGTTTTACATAAAGAACATCATTAAAATTAAATTATTATTCACTGAAACAAATGCAATTCAGTCCAGCTGTTAAAATTAGTGTTTTCTCAAATTCTGTTCTAGGAGAATGATTCAGTTTCCTCCTCTGGATACAGATTTTCCCAGGGACACAGAAGAGCAGAGTACCCAACTCCCATAACTTTTGGACGCAAGCCACTGGGAGATGGGTAGAAATCTTTGGACAGCATACAAGATTCTTTGATCAAGAAGTTATTTAAACAATGTGGTTTAGCTTAAAAATATTAAAAGTAGAAATGATCATGCTGTGGATTAAAAGAGGAAAGGAAGTTCTGCACGCTGCTTGGGAGAACAATGAGAAAGAACTAAAACATTAGAACAAGATAGCATTTTTTATTTCTCTGGAAAGCTAATCTATATGTAATAACAGAGCACCAAGAGAGGGGCACTTGTAACGGGATGAGAAATATTACGTGTTTCTCTTGTTAAGCAGTGAAATATAGCTATTAAATTGTTAAAACCTCCGTAGTGCTTAAATATGACAGAGGAAAATTGGTTCCAATGAGAGGCTATGATCTTCTTTCAGTCTTTTAGAATGGTGAATGTGGAGAGCAAGATTGGGAACCAAAGTATTTTTCAATGAAATTTCAGGACATAATCACGATGGTAGTGAATCAATTTTGACTTCCCAGAAAGATTTATGCAGAGATGTATAATGCAGCACATTAATCCCACCCCTGTGTCCCCGGGGGGAAAGACTCTACTTATTAAACAACTTTTTTTCTCAAAAATAGTCTTTTCAGACATGTATGCATTCTCCAAGCCCAAAATGAAAAATTTGGATAATAGCAGTATTTTTGCTGAAATAAAAATAGCAACATCCCCACATATATAATGATACAACTACATCTATTATAACATGAAGGGATTGCAGAGGTCAGTCAGTTTGCCATTCTGTGTCTGCCTCTGTGGGGCTCTGGGCACGAAGGCACAGATGTGGCCAGAACACCAGAAATGTTACTTTAGAGACTCACTCTTTGAGCCATGAACAGCTGGGCAAAATTTGAAGCAGATCTAAAACTGTTCAGTGCTGCTCTGGGAACAATGAGGCACAATCCGTTCCTTCATTCCCAAGGCAAAAAGAGGTGGAGAAGAATAATGTTTTCAAATATTTCAGAAGCACAGAATTTTCTGGGCTGGTTAATTGCCTTTATTTATTTTTATACCAGTTTGCATCCTGCAAATGGAAGTATCTTCCTAATATAAAAGACCCCACTCCCAAAAACCAAAAACTGAAACCTGCAAGTGTTTTATTGCCCTCTGTATAAATCAGTGATGAGAAGAGATGATAGAATATCTGTAACCTATGAAGTGCACAGACAGCATGCCAGCTTTCCTCTTGTGTGTCTGCTCAGCCAAAGAACAGCCAAGAGATACTAGCTGACTTGAAGACAGTAACAGCAGCAGTGAAGAATCAGAAATGTTGCAAAATGGTCACAAAGCTAACTTTTGCACTTTTGTCAGCTGATTAATAGGCAGTGTTCCTAAAATTTCAACTTTAATTGTCTGCAAAGTACTAACACATTTCAGAAATACCCTTCAGATAGTCTTATCACTTCTGGTTTTTTCTCAAAAATACATTTTTATAGAAGCACTCACACTTCCATACAAGTTACCAGAATCCTACAGCTTTACCCTCTATTTGGATTTCCTGTACTCAGCCACTGAAAATAAAACAACTCTCAACAAATACCATTTCCACTCTAATTTTATAGACCCTGACAGCCTTCAGCAGCTTACTATCTGCTAATTCCTTTAATGACCTTATTTCTCAGTATCATATGTTATAGTTTATGACTTCCTTTTAAAATCAAGTTGTATCACCCTAGAGGAAACAAAGCTTCTACTCATATCAGTATAGTGGAAACTGCACAGCTGGAGAAAACTAGTATCTAATCATGAGGCATTATTACTTTTCCAGCAATTGTACCACCAGTGGCTCTATAGTGCTTTCCTAAAGCATTAAGCTCCTTTTTTTATTTTATTTTAAAAATGAAATAAAAGTGGAGTTTGTTAATAAGTGCATCAGGAATAATATTTATAAAATTGATTACATTTTTTATCTAAGACTCTAAGATTAGCTCTGAAATATCAAAAATTCTGGGGGCTTTTTTTTTTAAAGGCAGAGTGTGTATTTCTGCATGTTTAGAATACACCATTTCCTATGCAATCATTTTATCAAAGGTATTTTTGCTTAATGGGCAATAAGGTGAAAACTCCAAGTGTGAAGATAGTGACTTAGTCAAGAAAACTTGAATATTCAGCTTAAAGGCAAATTCACTTTTGGTGTTCCATGCCAAAATTGCACCCTGAAAACTTGTAGTGGAACAGGTTCAAGACTGAAGTACAGTGCCTCACAAACCTAGGCACCAAACAAGAGCTATTTATAACTCTTCGGGTAACTGATGTGAAAATACAGTTCAAATTCACGTGGAATTGTGCTAAAAAGTCTGAGTAAAGCCAGAGGATAATACTGTGATACAGCCCAGAAAGCTCCTCAGGTCCCAGCTGGCAGACACAAAATGAATGTTTTCAGAAAATCTTCTGTTTCAATGATTTGGGGGGTGAAATAGAAGAAAAGAATAATTAAGGAATTTAAGGCTTGTAAAAGGACAGAGAAGACGACCACTTGGTGTTTTACATATGTGGACTTAGGCTATTTAAGTAATTGCAAGCAATTTCTAACCACTTTTCTGCATATTATACTACATACAGTGGTAGGAGGACCCCAATGTTAATTTAGTATTTGAGACAACATAGCTTATTTTTATTCTGAGTTCTTATTTCAGGTTCCTCCCCATGTAATATTAGGGTGCCCTTGTGAGAATATCATGACTCAATGACCTTTCCAGAGATAAAAATTTATAACACAGATATTGTAGAACACAGTCAAAAATATCCACGTACCTTCTCTATGTTCAGTAATGTCAAAGTAAGTCATAAAACATTAATAGAAGGAAGTGAAATTAAATTACACCTAAGACTTAATTCAATATCCCTGACATCCCAACTATTTTATTCTTACACTACTGGTCAATTTAAAATTTCCCTCTTTATCTCTTGTCTCTTCACCTTGGCTGCTAATTTGAACATAGAAATGTAGGCAAGTAATGTAAAAGTTCTCAAAGAACCTTTGCAAATATTAGACTAAATTTTGTGAACTAAACATTTTGCTCCTCGCTCTCAATGAGGGATGTTTATAGCTTCCCCATTTGTAAAGAGAAACAAAAAGATACTTAAAAATTTAGCCAGCGCTTCCTTCTGTAGAAATATAGTAACTCGCATACTCAGAAGATATTGTCTCCACATATTTAGGAATTGGTGAAATGAGAAGTTTGTTTAAATGTATAGAATTTAACATTGTATCTTTTCGTACTGTGTTCTCTCTTGTGGCCTTCCTACATGAAGCCCTAAGTATCATCATAGAATTAATATTGTAAGAAAACTCTATTTGACTTTGTTGAAAAAAAAAAAAAAATTAATCAATATAAACCAAATCAGCTCCTCTGCTCCGTGGTTTCATTTCAGAACAAAACAAAAAAAAAAATCTCATGGGCTAATAATTATTATCTGCAGAGGAGAGTCACATGAAATGACTCAACAGGAGTAAGTCTGACAGTAGCAGACACCTAACGCTCTTTCAGAAACTGAGCATAACTAAGATATTTTTTTTAACGTGTTTGGTTTAAATAAAACTAAGATTATATGTGGCCCAACAAATGGAGAATAAGTCAATGAAGAGACCACATGAGCTAATAATACTGGGGAAATGCAAGATAGCCACTCTTTTGACCAGCAGGATATTTCAACTCCTTTTCTTCACCATAGGCACCAGTATTGTTCACAGAAAAGCCTGGAAAAAAGTGCTTTATTAAAGCCTGGTGTCTCTCACCACAGAATAATGTCATTTATTAGAGATATTCAAGTTAGCACAGCCAATATGAACATTGTGAAGGCTGGATAGACAACTTGCCATAGTTCACAAATGAGAGACATCACGTACTTTAAATATACTCTCGGAAGCAGAATACATTTAATTACATCTGAACCCCACTTTTCCACTTTCTCGTACAATGGCAGCATCTCAGGGAAAAGATTAAGGATCCAAAACTGTACTTCTTTGTAAGCAAAAAGAAATAGTTCACCATATCCTTCTATATTGTAACTGAAAAAGCAGACATCACAACATGGGGCATAAAGAATCCTTTTTAATGGTCTTTCTTACCCCTGTGCAGAGGAAAGGTCTCTAAGAGTAATAGGCTCAGTCTGTACCTCCTTGCAATAGCAAGACCTCTAGGCACAAGACTTCTCCTCTCACCCTTCATTTCTGAGTCTAAGCACCACCTGACCCATTGCACTCCAGTCCTCACAGTTCCTGGGCCTTTCTTAACCAATAACACAGTTAATGAGTCTATTTGTTATTCTGAGGTCAAAGTGGCAATACAGCACTGGAATAAGGACCTAGGCTTTCACCTTTTTCCAAAGGACATAAGCAACCCTGTTTCTTGTCACAGGCAGTATGTTTGTGATGTATACCATTTGATTAATTTTGAATGCATATATATAGTCTTGACAGTCACCATCCCCAAAGAATTAGAAGATAGTAAATAACAGTTTTTAAAAGTCTGTAAACTTTCAAACAGAATGCTGAATTTACTTAGTCTGTTGTGGTGGGCTTTTATGTTTGATTTCTATAACCCTCTAGCAAATGAAGATGTTTGCAGAAAGCACTGAAACTGTAAACACAGATACTTTGATGCAAAAAAAATCCCCAGCAACTGCATAGAAAGGAAAATAAAGGAAGGATGTATTCAGTCACAACAAGAATATATACAACCTGGCTAATCCCACCTCCAAATTAAGAGAGATGCTATTTTCCCTTTATCAAAAGAAACCCTAAAGAGATAAAAAGGGGAAAACTAGACAACTCAGCTAGCCTAACAGAAGACGTGGGACTATAAAACTCACTCCAGCTCTTTTGCTCTATATCATGACTGACAGCATCTTGCGTCCGTTCAGACACCTTTCATCCTCTTCTCTGCCTCTGGCTACCACAGTCTATTTTGTGATTTTTCCACATAGTAAGCAATAGCTCATACCTCAGAACCCCAACGAAGTTTTATAAAATGCCCAGAAGGCACCTTTCAGGAGCTAGGGGAAAACATAACAAGCTACACTGGAGACATGTATTTCTCCCTGCTGCATAAAAGCAAGCTAGCAGTGCCTGCCAATGAAAAGAAATCTGAAATGGCTTGGAAGTAATGATTCTAATCATTTAATTTACACTTTCTCTTTCTGTTCCTAATTCTCTCTTTCAGTGAAATGGTGTTTATCTCCTCATTACTGTTACTATGCAAATGCTGTCTCCATCTCCTCAAGTAGCCATGTCATTGCTACAATGTAAGATACTGTATATTCATACTAAATGAAGGTTTATGAACTAATGCAAAATAAACTGATCTGTGCCCTCAACTGAGGATGCCGTGCACAGGCCTCATGCACAACAAAGAGATTACACTATCACTGTGACATCTTTCTATCCTACCATAGCTGCGACTCTACTCACCCAGCTCTTTGGAATATGTGAATTTCATGGGTAGGGAGAGAATTTGCAGAAGGCACACATTGATTTTGAAACTTGTCTGATTCTTACAGGTTGCACACAAAAATGCTGCATAACTCTAAACTGAAAGGCAGCCTCAAACAAAACCTTTTTTTTTCTGCAGCCTGAAATTGCATGCAGAAGAGACTAGGCAATAGCATATCATGCAAAAAAGTACCTACCATTAAAGGAAATTAGTGTGGAGGCCAGGTGTGCTTAGCAAATAGACCTAGATTTTTTTGTCCTTTCTTACTAGATGTGCAGTAATTATTGAGATAGCAACATATCTCCCTTTTTTTTCCATATCAACACATTCACAAAAGACAAAATTCTATATTATTATGCAGTAAACACATTACGAAGTATATTCCATTTGGATTCACTGTGATGAACTATATGTACTTCAGACATAAGTAAAACATTCCCATCACACTTTAAAAATTATATCAATAGAACAAAATTGAAAGAAAAAATTAGGCTATTTAAATAATGGAGTTTCATTAGATTTGTTCATCTAAGTGCTTATTTCCTCCCGTGTCTGACAACAGCTGTGCAGAAAATGTCTGAGTGTCTAAGAGAGACTGAGAATGCCTTACAAGAGCTGCATCCTTCCTTCTTGAATACACACTGTACAAACTTATTTATTTGCACTTGAATAATGTGTAGAGCTGCAGCCATGGGATCAGAAGTTGGCTGTCCCTGCTGTCGAATAAACCAGTAATAGCAACAAAAAAAGATAGCTTCTTTCCTCTAGAGAGGTCATACAATAGACAACACGTAGAGACAGAAAAAACAAAGGGATCGGCAAAACCTCTGAGAGCATATTTCTTAGCAGGGGAGGCAATACTGATACTAAATTACCCACTGCCTCTTTGTCAAGTTTTTGCAGCCTTTCTAGCAGAGGAGATCTCAAAAGAAGCTCTGAAGTACTATGCTTGCAGATGTTTACAAAGAGCTCCTCTTATGTGAGCAAAGTAACGGGAAAAATGTGACATGTTTGTTTGATAGCCCACAACGGCAAATATAGGGCTGCAAAATAAACCTCTTTTTGTACATCTGAGTTGCAGTTCACTGTTAATCAAGAGTAATAACTGTTCTTGGAATTCTTCTGTGTCAGAATGAAACTTAAATGATTGTTAGTAACAGCAACCATTATCAGAATTGCAGTGTTTTTTTTATCATAAATGCCCTATTTCTCCAGAGGGGTAAAAAGACATGAAGCAAAAAGGAAAAGGATTTACCAAGTGACTATGGGCTAAGCAGCTCTGCTAATTCAGAGCAGCACAAGCAGTACGTTCCTGCCCGTTTCCCTTGACCCAGATTTAGATGGCAAAAAACATTAGCAAAACAGATTATCCATCAGCTATTACAAACCAAGAATCATAAGAGCTGGATTTGTGTATATGTGCCAGGAACAGGGGGAGAATGTGCCTGGGGAGAATAATCAGTATTATTAGGAGTTGCGCTCATTCTGAGATTCATCCCTTTTATACCACCTAAGTGGCTCAAAGAGACCTTAATCCAGCCACAAATTGCCAGTAGAGAATGTCCCCTGAAGAAAATCACTGCAGCATTTGTGTCGGGCCTTGATCCTACAAACATCACAAGATGTGACACACATCATTACGCAGTCTCTACCCAGCCTTATCCCCTGTCCATCTGAGCCAACAAGAACTACCTTTGAGTTTTTATAGAGGTCAGAGGAACACTACCTTGGTTATCCACAAGGCCTTGCACAACCTGGAAGGGCAGGTGCTGCCTTCCCAACAAAGGCAAGGCTGAGTCAGAGCTTTTCCACCACCACCAGAACCTGAAACTAATTTTCAGTTTATTCAGACAGTCTGAAAACACATGACTTCATGGCTCCTGCTTCCCCCGACAGCTGTATTATTTTTTTTCTCCTGTGGAATTCTTAGCACTTGAAGACCAAGCAAAACAATGCTTTTGAGATGAAGAAAGAGACTCTGCTACAAATGTTTGTAATCTTTCTAGAGCGGGAAACGCCTTGTAAGATCTAAATAGTGGTCTGTGCTCAGCATCTTATCTCAGGCTCTGGTCATTGCAGCCAAAGGCATCTCACTTCTTAACTGCAAGGAGTAGATGCCCAGGAATGCAAGAGTTTCTCCCAATGGTTTCCTGATGTCCACACGGATGCTGCACGTTATACATACACACAGCATTCACACTGTTGGCCCAGTGCTGGTTTGTGTATTCATACCACATTTCTGTAAAAAAACAGCAACAATTTACAGTCAACTATGAAAAATGTGGCTAGCAGAGTTCAGTGTAATTATTTGGTCTTCCAACTCCATTGTTACATGCCTGAGAGGTAGTTAAATGATAATAGCCCTTTCGTCCCTTCAATTCCAGACTTGTACCTTAACAGATCAGTCCTCCTTTGATGGAAAGTGGGGGAGAAGTATTAAAAATAAAATAAATATCAGATATCAGAGGCCACATTAAAGTAAAAAACCAAGAACCCCACCGCATTTATAGGTAAAGGACTCTATAATAAGCTGAAATTCTGGAGTAATAAAGAAACTTGTCAATGTTTCATTCTTTAAATTCTTTGAAAGTCATTTAGAACTGCTTTATACAAAATCTCAATTTTAACCCCATGTGAAGATAATGCTGTTGACCTATAACCACGATTCATCCTGTCAGCTTTTGCTATACTATGTGCGTTATGAGTGTATTACTTCCAAAACCGCAAATACCTCTTTGCACTTAAGAAATGGCTCCTGGCAGTTGTCCAGCTTATTTCTATGTCTATGCTCCATCAAATCTCAGTTACCCTGAAAACTTCAATAAATGTTACCAGGATCTCTGCCACAGTTCTTAGAGGACGTGCAAGAAGAATTCTTTTTAAGCAATATTATTAAAATGAGGAAAAGTAGCTACTGAGTTACATATTTTTACAGGGAAGGGGTTGGGCAAAGGAGATCCAGGGTGTGAAAATATATTAAAACTGCAATTTTAAGTGCATTTTATAATTAGAGTCATTGTTTTTCTACATATTTTCTTTGTACTGATTTCTGAAAGGACTTATCTTTTTTGGGTTGTTCAGCAGGCACATTATAGGTACTTTATAGTTCTACAAATAATTTTCTGTCCTATGAATGTTTAAGCAGAATAGCAGAATAAGGCTGAAACTGATAATAGCACAGCTTATTAAAAAAAAAACCTAACAACAAAAAAACACAACAAAAAAGAGAGAAGGAGAATAAGTACTAAAGAGTAAAATGAAATAATATGGAACAAGTAAAGATTTCTATACAAAGGCAGTTTTGCAGGAGAACCTTAGTCAGTGAAGGCTGGTTTGCAGTGCTGACACTGAAGACATGATCAAATTCAGTTCTGACCAAACCGTTGCCATTTTGGAGGTATCCCAACAAGCCTTCTAAAACTCACATTCAGAGTGCGGAGAGGTGATGAAGGGCAGCTCTGAAGCACACAACATGACAGACTGCCACAAGTGAAGAGCCAGTCTGTGAGAGATGTACAGTAAATATGAGAAAATCAAATTGCAATGGACACAGCTGCTGGAAATTCTTAATACATTCTTCCCAAAGGATAGCCATGCAACCAGTTATATACCTTGGCTGTAAAACTTAGAGATGAACATGTTTCATCCTCCACTTCTATTACAGGCAAACTACAAGGGAGCAGCAGCTGTGAGGGAGTAAAGCGGAGACTGCAGGAATACCTGAAGCTCCACAGGAAGCACTTAGTGCTGCTGAGGCTTCATAAATGATGACAAATGCGTTGTTCTCCAATTTTAGATACTGATAGAACCAGATTTTAATGACCAGACTGATATGAACAATATCCCATGTGAATATGCATTAAAATATTTTGTATTTCAGTTTTAACTGCTCTGTTATCACTGAGCTAATTACAGAAAAGCTCGTAAAGCTTCATATTAACTCTACAAAGGCTGTACTTCTGTATCATACAAAGTCTAGCAAAAAAATCTCTTTCTATGAGAAAATCCATTTGTAAAGAATGTTATTATTGTAAAGTCTACTGTTGCATGAAAAAAACAAGTTATTTTCCATATAAAGTTAAGTATACATTACATAAGATCCTGGCTCAAGCCACCTGCTTCGTAACTTCACTTTAAACTGCGGAAAATCCCAGCTCAGACATTGATCCACAGGCTTGCTCAGCAGAGTAAAAAGTCTTTTGAAATTGCCATGTCCAAAACAAGATAATGTGCCTAGAGCTAACTAATTTGAACTACTAAGTACCTCAACTGTGGCAGCTACAGTGGAGCCTGTCTTCTTGGGTGAGCAATCTGTCCCTGAGGATATATTGGATGCTGAAATCCATGCACAATCATACCTGGCCCCTCATTCCAGTCATACTTTGCACTTGCAACATTTTTGATTGAAAGTCTTATTTTGGATAAGCCCCCTTTCGGAAATCTATAAATAATGGCTTAACACATGGTGTTTAAATTTTCTGGTCTGAAACATTTTTTCCTCTTTGAGAACAAATGGGGTTGTAAATCCTACAGAATCTAATATTGCATATTCCACAGATGAAGATTCTACAAATCCCAAAGGCCATGACATCTGCTAGATTATAGATAAATCACAGGACATTTTGCAAGAATGTGTGCTTTTAACAGTGCAGGACTGAAATTCACTGTGCACGTGTGCTGAACAGAATGACATATTCCTCTGCTATGTTCAGGAATCTTACAGACCAACTACACCAAACTCATCTTTGCCATGCACAGTTACCCTGCAGCTTTAAAGAAAAGGTCAGATGACCCACTTGCTCTAATTCAATTGTATTTGTACCGAGTTCTTTCTCTAAGGACTCGGTTAAGAAACTTTGGGTAGTTTCCCTGGTCAATAAGCTGTCCAAAAGAAGCAGAAGAGAACAGTTGTTTGCATTTTCCTAAATACTTAAAACTTTTGCTTAGCCTGTATCTCCACTCTGAGACCCTAACTGTCACCAGCCTTCCTACTAGAGGGTGTACTCTGCTTACAAGGATGTTCTGCAGCTTTTCCCTGTCAACAGGCAAATATTGATACTTCCAATAGTAAGGCTGTCGAACACCAAAAACATGAATTGTGTGTTTGAGAGCATAGGGAAAAAAACATGGAAATACTGAGTGTAATATTAGTCTTGTTATGTTTCCCTGAAGTCATTAAAAGAACTCAGAGGTTGCTGTAATTTATGGCAGCTGCTCTTACCCTTCAAGGAGCAATAGGGCAGCAGGGCAACCCCAGCACATAGGAACAGCCTGGTTATACTTCTCAGGTTGGTGAAAAACAACACACTTGGCTCATCACCTCCCTCTCACGCCATTCAGCAGCCATCTGTGAGGAGCTTGCAGACAAGAATCAACAGGAATGAAAGTGCTTCCTTCACATTACGTGCAGACACCAATTCAAAATCAGATGTATTGGCAGATATGAAAACTATAGGAAAGACAAGGGCTTCAGATTTCTGGATGCCTCACAAGAAACATCAACTGATTTTAAAACCTAGTAAAATTCTTAAAGGAACCTAATTATCTATAGAACCTATTCAATTATAAACCAAGAGGAAGAAAACACAGATGAAATAAGACTGCTGTCTTATATTTAGTGATCCATTTAATGTTGCTGGTTGTATACACAAAATTAATATTTTCCTCATGCAGATAGTTGGAAAGTTTATTCAGCATACCAAGGAATGCAATCGTTACTTAAAAAAGAGTAGTGAAACCCTTGCCAGCATAGGAAGGTTTTATTATTCACAAATTCTAAATATACGTACATATACACATTTAGCATGCGTATGTATAAGCATATATGCTGACAGAAACATATATACATGTATGTATAAAAATACAGTTTTGGTATGTTCTTGTGGTTTATCAAATATCTAAGAAGTTAATTTATGATTAGGAGAAGCCAGATAATGTCAAACTTTTCATACTGAGGTCATTATTAATGTTTATTTTCTGCAGTCCCAGAATAGGGGAATACTAGGTTTCATCAGGGTTTTCAAGAGTTAGTAATTAAAATATACAGTTTTGGAAAGTTATTTTCTAACTGAAGAAACAGTATCAGCCAGCTCTATTCTCAAAGGCTTTTGTACTGTAACGTTGCAAGATCCTGCTTCTTCCTCAAAAAATAGTTTTCAAGAGTGCTGATCTACCACAGCTTCCATTAACTGCATCTGGAGCCGTGACTTCACAGCACCATTAAAAAAACAGAATGCATTTTGTTAGCCATTGATGAAGATTTAGGTTGTTCCAGTTCATTAGATTTATATGAAGGAGAGTTTTAAGGGAAAGTTAATTCAAAGGCAAATGTAACCCCCAGCCATTTCAATTAATTTCTTTGGCTGGTCTCTCGATTATTTGGACCTTGTTTCCTTGTATTCTTTAATCACACAGTAGAACCACATTAATTAACCTAAAATATCAAATGGCCATATCTGGGAGTACTGAAATTATATTAAAAATACCAAACTGTGAAGTATAAGCTGTGCCTTAGGCCATTTAGAAGCAAGTTCTCTTATAGAGAAAGCACTAACAAGAATTCCTGTTACAGAATCATAGAATAACCAGGTTGGAAAAGACCCACTGGATCATCGAGTCCAGCCATTCCTATCAAACACTAAACCATGTCCCTCAGCACCTCGTCCACCCGTGCCTTAAACACCTCCAGGGAAGGTGAATCAACCCCCTCCCTGGGCAGCCTGTTTCAGTGATCAATGACCCTTTCCACAAAAAATTTTTCCCTAATGTCCAGACTAAACCTCGCCTGGCGGAGCTTGAGGCCATTCCCTCTCATCCTGTCCCCTGTCACTTGGGAGAAGAGCCCAGCTCCCTCCTCTCCACAACCTCCCCTCAGGTAGTTGTAGAGAGCAATGAGGTCTCCCCTCAGCCTCCTCTTCTCCAGGCTAAACACCCCCAGCTCTCTCAGCCGCTCCTCATAAGGCCTGTTCTCCAGCCCCTTCACCAGCTTCGTTGCCCTTCTCTGGACTCGCTCCAGAGCCTCAACATCCTTCTTGTGGTGAGGAGCCCAGAACTGAACACAGGATTCGAGGTGCGGTCTCACCAGTGCCGAGTACAGAGGGAGAATAACCTCCCTGGACCTGCTGGTCATGCTGTTTGAGATACAAGCCAAGATGCCATTTTTAAGTAGATGTTATTTTTAAGTAGAGAGGCTTTTTCCCCCCCAAAAAAAAACTTCTTCATGCAGAAACCTACATTTTATCTCAGAGTAAGGCACATACTCACATGTTTTAGTGGCAAATTAAAGTCAGCTATTTAATCTCCCTCCCCTTCTGTTTCTTGGCTGCCTTATCTTGTACAAGGCAAATATCAGCATTCTTTCTACTAGGCTTGGGTATTGAGAGATGTAAATTCAAACATTGCTTTCTCTTAAATTGATAAGAGACATCATTTAATCTCTAGTTATAGATACCTAATCTAATTCAAATCACCCTAGAAAACAAAGACGCAGCTACCCTAAAGAAACATCTAGTGTGATTTAAAAGTATTGGTACTTTTGTTCTTTCTTGTTGTCTTTATGACAGTTCACAGGGTTGTTTTTGCAGCTGCCTAAATGTTGAAGTCATTTAATTGCTTCAAACAAAGAAAAAATAAAAATAACTTAGAAATCAGCAGCTCTTAGGCTCTGAAGGGCCCTTCTGAAAGTAAACCAAGGGAAAACATTGCAGAACAGGAAATGCTCCAAAATAAAACAATGCAATACATCTGTGTGGCAAGGGAACCTCGGCTGGTTGCCACGTGCCCACCACACCAGTCCATCATTCTTCCCCCTTGACTGGATAGAGAAGAGAAAACGTAGCAAAACGCTCATGGGTCAAGATTAGGACAGGGAGAGATCAGTTGCAAGTTACCACCACTAGCAAAACAGGCTTGACCTGTGGACATTAACTTAATTTATTGTCAATTGACAACAGAGCAGGATAATGAGAAATAAAAATCAAATCTTAAGACACCTTCCCCCCACCCCTCTGTTCGTCCTGTACTCAACGTTCATTCCCAAACTCTGTACCTCCTCCCTCTGAACAGAGCACATGTTCCTTTTCAGGCCCTTTAAGAGCTTTATCTCTGAACTTGGCTCTTGCCAGAGGTTTAATGAACACCAAATTTATCTGATTTCTTTTTCATTTTAATTAAGAGGTAGTATTTGACATGATTTGACAATATAAACCTTACTAACTACAGTACAGTGATTTATCATGGACCATAATGCTTGCCCCCAAATCTATTAAAATCATTATCAAGAAGCCAATTCCTTAGGTTGCCAAGAAGGACAATAACCTGGAAATTAAATCACAATCAGATATTCTAAGCAAATGATTCCAGAATAGAATACATTAATCAAATATATATAATTAACTGTAAGTGCAATAGAACCAATTACTGAAAAATCCTAAGGATACAATTATTTTCAAAAGGAAGGCAGTAAAAAGTGAAGGGAAAAGTAAATTGAATTTTGCTGGAAGTTATTATCTATGAAAATCAGTTTGTTTGTTTTTTTTTTTTCAAACGTGCTTTATCCTGTTTCTTATTTATGAATAAGGCATGTTGCTTTTGCTCACGATTTGTGCTTAACATTACTTGCAGCTGAGCCAGTTGGGGATATACACTTCTCCACTCTGCTCAAAGACTGTTATAATCTGTCATTCCCAAGAGTGTCATGGGCTTTGTATTCTCACCTCTCCTATTAAAATAGAAAATCAAAACAGATTAGCTATCAACCATGCCAACAGCATAGCAGATTTCTGGTGGAAAGTCAATAGTACTATTCAAAAATCTCAAGTTGCCTTATTTAAATCACCAGTTAGGCAACAGTTTCCCTATTGCATTGAAAGGCTGCTACAATTCTGTTTGTTTGTGTTTGGGGTGTGGTTTTTTGTTTGGGTATTTATTTATTTATTCATTTCTTACATAGCATAGTCTGCAATCACTGATGGGAAATAAAAGGTACTATTCATAAAACTACCATTCATTATCATTCCTGTAAGCGATAATCACCTCGTTAAAAGCAGAGTACCAGAATCGGTACTGAAATCAGTGATTTAGGAATGTATGAGTAGCTATTGAACAGTTGGAGCCTTGCTAAAATCTCATTCCTCAATCAAGTCTTCCTGTATGCACGCAGCAATCACATAGAAACCAGAAACCAAAGCAATCAATATAAAGCTGAAGTCTTAGTTCATTCCTGGAGCTGGCAACGTAAAATGAACCCTTTTTATTCTTTCCACTTCCAACACAGTATAATAGTAGTGCATACTAATGCAAAATCACTCCTTGATGGGATTTTTTTTTTAATGATATAGAGCACTTTAAAGGATTTTTTCCCCTCCACCAAGTGTAATGGTATTTTAATTATGTAGTTCTAAATGCTCAAGAAGTCTAATGAGGAATTTGATAGACTAATTGAACAAGATGCAGTCAAATATAAAAATTTAAATAGATGCTCCACGCACTTCACGATTCCTGGCAAAGGCATCTGAAAAATGTGTTGACCCGTTTACACAACACCCTGGGTGTTTCACTTCACTGCTTTGCCTTCTTCATCAACAAAACACCTGATGGCAAAGAAAAAGAGGATACTAATTTGCAGTGTCAGTGCCACCATCTTCATCTGAGCATTAATTGTACAGAACCAACAACTCTGCATGTAGGGGTGAGAGGTTCCTTTCAAGAACAAGATAGGTATAAAACGAACACAAACTGAGTAAACTCAAACAGCTGAGATGATTCCTGGAGGGAGAAATACAGATTAAGAAAATACAAAGAGCTTTTTATTTCTCCCCACCTCCTCCCCCAATCAGGACTCTTAATGCCTGTATGGTAGAACGTAAGCCTTTAAAGGCATTTGTTTCAAGTTACCACCTCATTTATGTCAGCTTCATAACATTGCAATAACTTTGGAGAAACTAATTGTAATTACAAGAGAATAAAGCTTCTGTGAAAGAAAAAGGAAGGTCAGAATCCTTGGATATCTTGCGTTGCAGATTTAGACCATAAAACCATCAGCTTTTAGAAGCCAGCAAAGTGGCGGATGTCTGAATGCGGGAAGTCCTGTTTTTAATCATTTAAACTCAGACTGCAGAGAGCAAAAAGACAAAGCCCTTTAAAGTGTTCTTTGCATCAGTGGCATAACAGTCACTGCCACAGAAATCCTGTCTCTGTCTCCCTGGCAATTCAACACACTCCTCCATTTTCAGTTTAAGGTCGAACTTTGTCTGTTACTTCTTATGGAGAGAGCTGATATGATCACAAAAGAAAGAATGGTAAATAATAATAAAGCCAACCTTCCCATTTAATATTCCTTATTATCCATTAATACAACAATGCACCTTATTGAAGTGCATTACTTATTAAGTATAAATATTTAACTATCTATATATTTCTAAATTACCTTTTCATTCTAAATCTTTGGAAGCTACATGGCACAAATGGAAGGTGTTCTGTTTATTTACATATATTTATTTATTCTTGTACAAATATTGGTTCACCTTCCAAGGAAAGATATTTCATATTGCTTATAAGCTCATTTTCATTTCAGATTTCCTCCAATGCAGTCCCATTTGTTTAAAAAAATGCACTGTAAATTCTAGAACAACTTTGCCTTCCTGGAAGTGACTCAGCAAAACATGTCACAGGGTATCATGCAGGCCAGGCTTTACTGATAAAAGATGCCAAAATTTCTGATTTTGATGGAAAAGGTGAAGCCTGGAGCTCCATGCCTTCCTGAACAGCATGTCTCTCCATGAGCACTAGCAGTAGGAAAGCCCAGCAGCACCCATCCCGGGACGCTTCAGCTTTCGTCCAGTGTGCGTGTCAGTCTTTCTCACATACTCCCTTGTCTCTCTGTTGTCAGAACACTGGTCTGTGGACTCCTGCACTTCTATCAGGTTTGTCTGATATCAGCCACAATAGTCAACAGTTCTGGGGAGGAATGGCAGAAACACATGGATGGAGCGGGAAGCAGGATGAGGAAAGACTCTTACAGTTCATAACACAAGAAAGGAAAAGTATTTCTCTATATGACACCAAAAAGCATTTTGTAAACTATTACTCACCTTCTCTCACCTGTTTCCAGATACAAACCCACCTAGCAGGACAGCTTTCGTAAGCCCTTGATCAGACACCTGAGCTTTCCAGGATAAATGATGAACCAAACACTGAGGAACAGCTAGGTTGTCATTAAATCACTAATAAGACTGATTTTAACTTTGCAACACCTACATTGTGTCAGACGGGACACTGCATCTCCCAGAGCAACCAGACACGGCTGCTGGAGATTCAGGAGCTCCTATAATTGATGATTATGGAATAACTGACTTTCTGGGGAAGGTTTGTTTTTAATTTGCAGGCTCTGAGTGGATTAACAATAGTCAGAACTCTGAGCATACACTGTCCATCACGCCTGCAGACATTCAATAGCTGTATAAATATCTGGTCAATGAACTCCATTAAGAGCTTACTATTTTTGCAGCAATAAGTTCTATAGATTAATTCTGTGTTTGGTAGAACACAGATACAATTAATTTCTAACTTAGCAATGTGAATCAAGTTGCTTTTGCTGGCACTAAATTTAACCTGCCTTGCTAAATTGTCTGCATTCTCTTCTATGTTTATATTTGTTTACAAACTGCCCAGAAAACCACTAGCAGTACCTAAAGAATTGTACTGCAAATGATAATTAATCCTACACTGGGTCACACTACTAAGTTAACTGAGCAATAAGCATATGAACAACTGAAAAAAAAAAAAAAAAAAAAAAAAAAAAAACACACCAGAGAAATTATAATTTCAGTCCTTAAATTTTCTTATTAAATGCCCTGATGTAGCATTTCACATATTTCAAGGCCATTGCAAGTGCTCTGCAACTGGTTAGTAGGCAGTACAGCTTTTATAAAGTTAAAAAATAAATGTATATCTGATGATCCATGTAAAACTATGATGACACAGTGAAATACCATAGGATGACAGCTTATATTTAATATAAAACTCGAAGACTGGTATCTTCAAGAGTCATCAGACTAATTTGAGGAAGAAATACATTGTGTGTATTTATCTTCATACACTTAACTATTCATCTATCAGCTAACACAAAGTGTCAGAAATCTAATATCTTTGGCACTTCTAACCCCAGTACACATGTAAACCCACTGAGGTGATATGGAAGTTGTCCTCTTCTCCACAGGTGCGACTTTTCTTCCATGAACAGTCATTTGTCTTAATGACAAGGTATGACACATCTACAGCTTGACTGACATGCTCCAAAACACAGTAAATGCTCCTGTGACTAACTGCAATAACAAAGAAGCTTATGCAAAGAAGCTAAAACTGCATACTAAATAAGCACCTCTCCTCTTTGCAGAGTAGTTACAAGAACTAAAAGTGTTCAAACCTACAACATTTGGTCCACAAGAAGTGTGTCAGTCTGTAAATAAGAGCCGCATATGGTACTCAGTTATATAGAGGCAGATTACATTTGTTATAAAATTTCATAGAATCATAGAATCACCAGGTTGGAAAAGACGCACCAGATCATCGAGTCCAGCCATTCCTATCAAACACTAAACCTTGTCCCTCAGCACCTCGTCCACCCGTGCCTTAAACACCTCCAGGGAAGGTGAAACAACCACCTCCCTGGGCAGCCTGTTTCAGTGATCAATGACCCTTTCCATGAAAATTTTTTTCCTAATGTCCAGCCTGAACCTCCCCTGGTGGAGCTTGAGGCCATTCCTTCTCGTTCTGTCCCCTGTCACTTGGGAGAAGAGCCCAGCTCCCTGCTCTCCACAAGCTCCCCTCAGGTAGTTGTAGAGAGCAATGAGGTCTCCCCTCAGCCTCCTCTTCTCCAGGCTAAACACCCCCAGCTCTCTCAGCCGCTCCTCATAAGGCCTGTTCTCCAGCCCCTTCACCAGCTTTGTTGCTCTTCTCTGGACTCGCTCCAGAGCCTCAACATCCTTCTTGTTGTGAGGGGCCCAGAACTGAACACAGGATTCGAGGAGCGGTCTCACCAGGGCCAAGTACACGGGGAGAATAACCTCCCTGGACCTGTATCGCATCACAGAATAACCAGGTTGGAAGAGACCCACCGGATCATCGAGTCCAACCATTCCCACCAATCCCTAAATCATGCCCCTAAGTACCTCATCCACCCTCACCTTAAACACCTCCAGGGAAGGCGAGTCAACCACTGCTAGGTATTTCTCCACCGAATTCAGATTCATGCCAGTGAAACTGATTACAACTATCTGCAGGAATCTGTACTTTTGTTGGATTGTGAAAACAATTCTAAGCTTTCCTGAAGACTCAAAGTTTGAATTCCAAAACAAGTTTTGTGATTGAGCCCAGTGTTTACAAAGAGGTATGTTTGTCACAAACTCTGACAAAAATGATATTAAGGAAAATATTTTGGAATAATTAATTCAAAGACAGAAAGAATAATCTATAGGCACTGAAGAAATGTGTCTGGTAAGAAACACATTATCGAAAAGGTTGCCATGGACAACCTATTGATTCATTATTTCCAGTGACCAGATTCTTCTGGGAGAATCTCTGGTTTTTTGGGCATTCTTCAATGTTGCCAAGTGCATTCCAAAACCTTGTAGATTTTTGCTGTAGACACACCTGGTTCCTGCTCAGTCTGACAAAAACAGTCTTGCATTTATGCACTGACCTTTGCAGTTCTAAGGGAACAGATATGTAGAATGTGAGGAAATATGTCCAACCATCCCTACACCTCCTGAAATTCACATTAAACTGAGAAAGCTGTTAATGATGAGTGCTGAAGAAAACAAAAGACATTTGCCTGACTCAACCCAATAAAACTACAAAACCCAAAAAGCAAAGCTGCTGGTTCAGTGCAGTGCGTGTTGTGCACAGACATATCAACCCATTCAATATGCAGTGCCATCCGCTCTGCTGAGAATCTGAGACAAGTACAGAGAATGTATAAAGAGAACAAAAGGACCAGCTATTTCAACAGGAATGTAGAAATTCCCAATGATGTTCAGATGTTTATTTTTAACTGACAGGGAATTTCTCAGCAATGTACATCTAACTTGAGTTAGACTGGTATTCTAATCCCACATCTCTGGCATGTTCAGAAACCCCTCAGAATCAGTGCTAATAAATTTTACCTTCAGTGCAAGAAGTCTCTACATCCACACCAGAAATGGAATAGCAATTCTTCCTATGCTACAAGTAAGATGAAAATCTTAGTCCTTTAGCATAGAATTGCTTTGCATTTCTCCAGTTCTAATTTCTTGATGCTTTTCTTCCAGTAAGAAAATGAATTTTTCTGTGCCTGTGAGTTTCTGTGCATTTGGAGAAATATTTTTATATATATATATGTAATCATGTACATACTTACTAACTAGGTTGTACTTACTAACTGGGCTGAACTAGGGATCTCTGAAACTGTTTGATGCTGGTTATTACCAAATATGATTATTTCTGGCAAGTCAAACACTAGCAGTTACGATTTGTACTTTTAAAATACTCCAGGAGTTTGATCATTTTATGATAATCACATTCCCCGACATGCCTTGATATACAAATAGTGATATCAGTCTGTGAAACTGCAGCAACATGACCTATAAACTTTATCTAGTGCACCGGTTTTCTTCCTTGGTGATTTTTCTGTCAAGATTGCATTAATCTATGTCTATTTTTGAGCAAGACTCAAACAGTGCATTATCATGGAGAAGAAATAAATGTTAATGAAGCATGGAAATCTGCTTGCGTTTCTGAATATAGCACTTCAGGAGAGGAGATCAGTAGCTACAGTGCTGGTCTCTTAGCTCATCCATGACTTGGCAAGACGGAAGGGTCATCCTGTGGACCTACTTCATATTTAAGTTATGTTAAATAAACATAAATATACAACAATGTTACTCAAGAAGTAAGGAAGAAGTAATTTTTCAGCTAGTAAGTAAATCATGGCAAATTTATTATAAAGGCATTTTTATATGACTTAATAAAGAACAGTATTTTGGCAGCCTTTCTGGAGGGTTTTAGAACAGGGTTAACCTGACAAGGATGTGGACACTGCAGGGGTAGCAGAATGAGAAGGTGTTAACAATCCCACTTCAGTATATCTTCGGACTGATTGGAATGTTTGCTTGACATTCTCACCTTATCATTTACTCGAATATGTCAGTCACATACAAAATTAAGATTTAAGAACAGGTGGTATAAAAAAAGAAGGAAATAGTGTACCTCAAACATGCCAGATTATAAACACTTCCATTGACACCACATGGGGAAACAAAGGATCTTCGTGGCTTCATCACATTTCAAGATTGTCAACTCACTCTGATCAATGCCTTGTTTAAAGCTTTTTTCCTTAAGATCCAAGTTGCACCTTTTCTGCACAACTTTTGTTTCTCAACAGGCAAGTGCTTCAAAGGTAATAGCAGAAATTGCTGGACAACCTGATGTAAGAAACACTTTCCTCCATAAACAGTACAGAATTTCTGAGCATCTAGATTATCTGGTGATTGCTTCTCCAATTACATCCACTGATGCCAATTCTACTACTCTGCATATTGTCAGTGTGTCTTTATGCTCTACACAATATTAACACTTCCCCCTATCTATGCTTTCTGCATTGTAATATAAAAAGCCTAATTATGTATTTTACTTACATACAGAGATGATCTATACTAATCTGTAGTCATTTGTCATATAATAATCTTTAATCATTTGCCATATGAGGATCATGGCGCAATTATCCTACATCAGCATTTCTCAAAAACACGTAAAGTGCAGGGAAATAACAAGCACTCTGGATGGAAAGAAGAACATCTTCAGCAAGCTGGAAAGCTGGCCCCATATTGCTGCTGTGCCCTTCTTCATGCTGCCAGAACTACCCTGACCACTCTGTAGGTATCCAAGCAGCTGCTTTGTGCTCATTAATGGGCTCTCCTGCTACGCAAGGTGAACGCCCTGAGAATCCGTGTGCTAAATAATACTCCAGCCTTAACTATCAAAATCAGAGTTGACACACAGTGCGATACACAAGCAGCCTGGTATCTAAAAATGTATAATGTGTCTTTGGGCATGGCCAGCAGACATTAAACACACACACTCTGGAACTTTCAAGGGTATTTGTCTTAGCTACACTTTCTTACTCTGTAGAAAACGTCTCAAAGAGAGTTCCTTCAAGTAAAAACAGAATGATGAAGCTCACTAGTCCTAGCACACGTCACCATCTGGCTGTATTATATGCTCTGTATTTTCAATAAGCATCCATCCTGCAGAACAGTCAAGTAAACATCCTACTTTTCTATGTCACATTCAATATGACTTCTGCTTAACAAGACAAAGGATAAAGCAGTGACATTATTACCCTAAGTTTCCATAATTTACCTCTGCTGTATCTCATTACTTCATTTTCCTCCTGTGTAAAAGCAGTACTCATGGAATCACCGAATGACCCTGTTTCTTTCCAATATTTCTCTATTTACTAGACATTAAAAAAACCAGCCTTGAGAGAGTTCAAGATGCAGTTTTTCAGTGCTATAACCAAGATCTGATTTGCAATAGTCTATTTTGTATTCTGCCCCATAGAAATCTGATTTTTTTTGTAAGTTGTCTTTGTCCATGGTTACAGCGCGAATCACTCCTTGACTGAGAACTTTCTTGAAATCTTGACAGTAATGCACTGTGTCAGCCTAGTAAGAAGCTGCTGGGACATTTTGTATCCTAATTATTTCAAAAAACAGTTTGGGCCAGCATATTCTCTAAAAAAGACAACCAAAACCAAAAAAACACCACTGTTAGCAAATCTCAGGTGAAAATGAAAATATTTAGGCATGAGTTGCATTTTGTCATGCTCTGTATCTTATTTCTGTAATAATCCCTAACCACTGAGATAGGGATGAGCTTCTAGTGTTTTACACCTGATGTCAACACCTAAGAGTTTTCTGGACCTGGAATTTGGAGAAAGCAGGCATTTTAGAAATCACACCTTAATATTGTAACAAAGACCTAATGGGCCTTTTTAATAAAATAAAATTAAAAATGAAGCTATCTTAAGCCTGGTTTCTAGGTGATGACTCCATCACGAAAAGCTATAAGAAGCAAACAAATTTTACCAGGCTTATCCTTTAACTACTTAGGTTCTTAGGAGAGGCTCTGGAGCGAGTCCAGAGAAGAGCAACGAAGCTGGTGAAGAGGCTGGAGAACAGGCCTTATGAGGAGCGGCTGAGAGAGCTGGGGGTGTTTAGCCTGGAGAAGAGGAGGCTGAGGGGAGACCTCATTGCTCTCTACAACTACCTGAAAGGAGGTTGTAGAGAGGAGAGAGTTGGGCTCTTCTCCCAAGTGACAGGGGACAGGACAAGAGGGAATGGCCTCAAGCTCTGCCAGGGGAGATTTAGGCTGGACATTAGGAAAAAATTTTTCATGGAAAGTGTCATTGGGCACTGGCAGAGGCTGCCCAGGGAGGGTGTGATTCACCTTCCCTAGAGGTGTTTAAGGCACGGGTGGACGAGGTGCTGAGGGACATGGTTTAGTGTTTGATAGGAATGGTTGGACTTAATGATCCAGTGGGTCTCTTCCAATCTGGTTATTCTATGAATCTATGATTCATATCTGAGGTTAAATATGCCTTTTATTTCAGTCTTGCAACAGCTTCCAGTTCCACTGACCAAATTCAACAAAACCCGCCATATAAGTAGAGTTTAAATATTTTTACATTCTTTAAAAAACCCACACACTAACAAAACAAACTAACCCCACACACTCGAGCCATCACCAAGATAGAGTATAGGAGCACTTGCAAGCAAGGGAGCCCCAAAGGGCAGGGTGCATTGCCTTATCTTTTGTTCTTGGCCCGTGAAGTGGGACAGCCATGCAGCTGCTGAGGGTTTGCGTATATTTGGTTTAGAGCTGAAGCACAAGCTACTTCTTGCCTTCAATATGATACTGGAAAGAACAGAAACTCATCTAATATAAATTAGGGGATGCAGAGAATGACTGGAATTACTATGGGAAGGATGAAGTTGTAAAAGTCATAGAGGAGCATAAATTTTTTCCAACGATGAGAGGAAAGAAGTATAAGACAGAAATTTGTAGGAAGGCGGACGCATTAGTTATGATGCCCATGCAACAGTGTGCAGATATATGGCTGCCCACTTTATCTGGAACAAATTTTAGTCTTCAGATTACTTTTGAATTTCAATGCATTAGCGGAGTGCTTTACTTTGTGGCTATGTGGAGTTTATAGACTGCTTCTGACTCCATTTCAGTGGCCTTAAAGGTGATTTTTCAATGGAAGTTTGCCAATCTGCATTCATAAAGCTGTTGATAGTTTCAAAAATCGATACTGCTGTGACCTATCTTCCCGTCTTGAGAGCTTTGTAGCAGTTATGGCTGGAACTCCTTTTTGTGGGATTAAAGCTGAAACTAGAAGTTGATGATCTTCAACTGGCATAAATCATTGCCTATATGACACTGGTGAAAAGTTTTAACTGCCAAGAATAGCTCAGAGATCCTTTCTCAATTTCCACAAAGCTCCGTTTTACCAAGGTAAGGAATTTAGAGGCAAAGGCAATGAACCTTTCTCTCTGATCTCCCATCAGATGTGAAATTACTGCTCCTGTTCCACTTAGGGAAGCATCATAAGGTAACTTTATAGAAAAAGGTGTGTAAGGACTCTCTCGCACAATATGAGCACTATTACTCATGAAAAGTCTCAAAATGCCAGGTGAATCAATGTGTTTCTATTCATTCTGTAACAGTTCATTCTGCAGATCGAACGTTGTTACTGCCATAGGCAAAAAAATCTACAGAAATAACTGACTGTCTGCAAAGAGGGGTACACATGGGGAACATTTGAAGGTTAAGGTTCCTAAAGATAAATTACAAGGCTCAAGTAAAACTCTACCAGGCATAACATGGTTGAATCTTTAAAAAAATATATATTAGATTTTCCTTATTCCTTTCAAATTCTTAACAATTTCTCAGTTCTATAGCACTAACTTACACATAACACTGGGTGCTAGGAATGTTATAAAACATCCGTTTTATTGTTCGGTGCTAAAAATATAAGTACTGATGGCATTGATGGGATTAGCTGGTGATATTACAACTGTCTTTGAAGAAGTATTCCCTGCTATCAACCTCAATCTCAAATTTTATAGACTTATTTCTCTAGGTAGACTTGGGAGGTTACCATCAACTAATGGAACAAGTTCACCCACTGCTTCAGTTAAAAGTTACTAAGTTACAAGTATGATTTAATATCGAATTAATTTCGTATATATATAGTCTCAACAGTTCTTACCATAGCAAGTGGAAGCATGTTGTAGCATTCCACACTTGTCGTCATATCATGTTTTCTGTAAGGGGCCTATGCTCCTCCTTTTCCTTCTTATTTTTTAAGATCCTAATATTATCCTTACAACTGTGAGAAACTACGTGGAAGAGGTCCAGCTAATTTCCACCACGACTTTACCCGAACAGTACTGGAAGCCTGGAGAATCGCTATGTTTTATCAATCCATCTAAATCACATTCCCAGCCATGGTCTATTATGTAGTAAATGACATCCTTCCTTCACAGCAGGCTGCAGAAGAATACAGTTTTTACAGTTACACATGACCTCTGTTACAAGAACACTTAGATGATGCTGATTTTTTTTCTATGCATTTAAAGCATCGAGCCTTACTGCTGCTGCTTCTCTGGTGCCTGGGAGTACTGTCAAAAATAAATTTCAGATTCTACTCCCTCCGCTTCTAACTAAATCCAGTAACATTTTTCATTACCGTATCATAACTTAAATCACCGGACAGATACTTGTGCTTTTACAATAGACTACAATGGACTGCCACAGACCTCGTCCTCTGCAGCATCACAGCTCTGAATGCATTTTACTTTGCTTTTGTAAGGAGTAATAAGCTTGGAAGTGACCTGCATATTTTCCCTGTATATCCCTCATTTCTTTTAGTTAGTTCAGAGCAGCACTCATATGCAGAGGCAAGACACGTCGCTTTGCCGGGCTGGTTTGATCTTTCTGCTCAGAACACAGTTTTACAGTTACATAGGTTGCCTACGGTGTTTCAATGTCCTCCGCTGTCCTGCCACTCTCCCACATGCTGCTTTGGATCAATTACTCCAGTCAATAACCATTTTCAGAATGTTTCATTTTTGCATATAATACACTATCTAGCCTCTTAACACATCATTTAAACCTTTTCAGAACTGACAGGCTCAAGAATTGTCTCATTTGCTCTTTTAATTCTCTTCCTAAAAGCAGAAACATTCAGCAGATACCAGAAAGGTTAGACTTTCCACAATCTCAGCAAATGTTTTGTCTGCTGATTTAACACCAGCTGCTAAGCTATACAGACTTTATAGGCTTTAGCCCTCATTACACTCTGTAAAAGTGTCAGCTTTTTCTCATCGCTGATATCATTTGTTACAATACATTGTTCTGATTTCCTGACATGGACCAGTTGTCTATTGAGCTATCAAACCACCACGCTTTCTCTGCTCCCTGGGAAATTCTCTTTACCCTTGTACAGTGTTTGCCATTTTTATAGTGCAAATCTCAAGCTTTCTGTCACCCTTTTGTACTGTTCTATTCTTGAATAAGGCTCTTGCACAGATCTGAGGTGGTTTATCTCTCCACGTTACAAAGAAAACACACAATTGGGTTCCAAAAACTCATTTTAGTAGTATCAGAGAAATATAGAATGACTAGACACACAGAGATGCTCCATAATAATTTAGTGTCTTCCACCAAGGAATTAAAACTGCTAGAAATGTATAAGTTATTTGAAGGGGGATGAAAAAGAATAGCTTCATTGGGCTTGAAAGACCAAATAAGTGCTTTAAAATCAAATTGTTTTATTCAGTGCCTGTAATTACTCTGAAAAAAACCATAGGGTTATACTCAAGAGTACTGTAGTTGAGACACCGAGCACATATCCTCAGAAAACTTACAGAGTACATCTGGCAAAAGCCAACCTGAAAACTGGTTACTAAAGGTCCAAATTGGTGCAACAAATCAGCAATGGGAAATGTCTACTTAGAAAAATCAGGACTTTCTGAACTGCACTGGAAATGTGGCAGGTGATCTTGAAAAAAGGCTAGAAAAAATACTTAACACTTTATCAATAAATAAATTGCCAAGAAAAAAATATATTTATGAACATTTTCCTTCTGTACATGGAGGTGATGCATTTCTTTCAGACTGTCTAAAAATATTAATAGAAAATCTGCTGAAACATGTCTTGCTGATTCAGCTTGCTTAGAAATAACACTTTTGCATCTCTTAAATAAACATTGTTCAAAAGTTTTGTTATCAAAACAATCATAATAAGAGCTATAAATTTAGATCTTTTATGTCAAAAATTAATAGATATTTTAATTAAATAAATCCAAGACTGCTGCCTTCAAAGAATCTCAGTGCTTAGCTTGTTTTGAAAACCAAGACATGAGAATACTTAGAAAAATAAGAAACTGATGCAGCCCATTAAAAGCATCTCGAGGGAATCAGATAAGTTGCAGTTTTAAGGAAATGTTTTTATGTGGAATTGAAAAAAATCTCTGAACACAAGGAGGAGTCCTAGTAAACATATTTTTTATTTTAGAATAGTGATAAATCTGGATGTAAAAGTTGGGATTGACTGGGTGAATAAACAAGTACTGTAGGTAATAGACTGTATATTTGAGTCTACTTAAGATGATAGGTCATTCAAGGCAAACTGAGTTTAAGAGTCATGTGTGACTTCATTTTTAGGCTACACAAATTTGTCTGAGAAAAAATTAGAGTGAAAGGTTAAATGAATCTAGTTGTCAGAAGGATTATTAATTTCTTTCTGAGACCAAGAGATAAATTTTAGGAAACACAATAATCATTAAAAGGGAATTGTGAGTACAATGCAACAAACTAGTAGAATGAAGCACAAGTTAGAGGAAAAGGGAAATTTTGAAATTAGGCAACAGCTTGTCTCAGCAGAAACAAAATGTCTTATTGAAGGTCTGGTAAAGGAGCATTAGAGGACAGGGCAAAGCAGCAACCAGGAATTATCATGACACAACCAGTTAGAAATACAGAGGAAATATTTGTTTATATTAAGCTTCACAATAATATCTCCCCCACCTCGGGTTGTATTCTACGCTCGCAAGAAGAAACTTAAATGTAACACCATTCTCTTAACAGAGGGCACCTAACCCTGTCCCATGTCAGGTTTTGAGGATGTATAGAGACAGGAGGGCAATACCAGCATTCAGTGCCACAAAAGCACGAGTTGGGAATAAATTTACGTTTGCACTGGCCGCTGCCGTACGACACTACCTCATTCCTCTGACTTGAGAGGAGCTAAAACTGAAACATTTCCTTTTTTCTCTAATCAAATAAAGCCCTGTTTGCAGATTGTTTACATAGAGTTGTGAATACCCTTAGATCATTTACAAAACTGGCAGCTGTAGAGTCAGGCTTTTTCCAGTAATAAATAGGCAGTACCCAGAAAGATAAAAAAACCAAAAGTTCTTCTAAAAGTAGCCCAAAGCTGTAGAATACCCAGGTACAGAACTACCACCTGCCTAAAATACCCAATGAAGAGGAAAAAACCTTGGATTTCCAGTGAATTTTTAGAGAGATACTCTTATGAACATCTCTCCAAAGACAGTTTCCTCCAAAGCTAAAATTCCAGAAGCTATCCATTACATATCCATAGTTGTGCCTGCCTATATTTAAGAAGAAATCTTTATTCCTAACAACAATAGTGAAAAACCAGAGTAAAACAAGACTTCGGCATCACAAATATAGATCTTCATAGAATCACAACAAAATTGTTGAACAGACTATGAATGATTAAACAGAGAAAAAGAAAGAGAACGATGAGACAAAAAAGACAAAAGCAGTGCAAAGTATCCCTCAGAAAGAGCTGGACTGAGGCCAATATGAGCATTAATTGACATCCCTTTTATTCTTCAGGATTAAAGAAGTGTCCAAGTCACACTGACATTGCTACTCAGTGTATCAACTAAGCTACTTACTAGCCAGTTCAACATCTTCATAGAGAATAAAATGCTAACGCTTGGACCAACAGCAGAATAATTATTGATGTGTATTTTCTCCTAGCACAGTCTTGAATTAATATGTTCACCTCTTCTGTCTCATCTACAAATCTGCAAATGTTTGTGCTGCTGGAAGCTTTCTTCTCATAAATTATTCTGCAACCTGACTTGATCTTTACCCCAAATTAAGTGAAGTGTCTATCTTCTCCAGGAAATATTGTAGTTAACTCAGTTATCCAGGTTGAAAGCAGGACCATCGCACCAAAGCATAGAGTCCCATCCAGGTAACAGAAACAAAGCAGGAAGCATATGATGAAGTGTTCAGAATTTACAGGTAATTTTAAATACTCTCAAAAATCAAAACCCTGTTAATGAGTAACTGGAAAACAGAAAGAACTCCTCTGTTGACTAACATAAAGGCAGAACATTTCACCTATCCTTCAGCTTCATTTCGGTACTGAGAAACCAAAGTCATACTAATTGCAAAGGCTAGAAATCCCTCATGTCCTGTCCTGCAGATTGCAGCAAAATTTACACTTGTCTGCAGAAAGCAGTGGATATCTTTGTTTCCTCTATCTCCACCACTTCCTACTGCTTTCGATTCTCCAGACTGCATATTATCAGAAAACACTTTGGCTAAACAAGCAATTCTTAGTATTACACTATTTTCTGTCATTTGTTGATCTTGCTTCTAGGCCACCATGGTTAATGTGTAATGGCAAACAATAACTGTGACATTTTAAGGCATTCAGGTGAACCCGAAGAAGAAAATCACAAGAGATTATTTTAAAGATAATCCTCCAAATCCTAGAACTTCATATTTAGGACAGATAGTCTGTAACACTGAAATACAGAAAGTAGAAACTTTCACATAGCAAAAATTGACTTAGTGTTTTCCTAATACACAAATTAGTATTTTGATTCCCAGAGGTTAAAATAAGATGGAATCGCTCCCCCTGATATTTCAGTCTGTCTCCTTTCTTTCCTGATTTAAAAAGAAACAGTTGAGTTAGCAGTCACTGAATGAGACAAGAGCAAATATGCCCAAAAAGGAACAAACAGAGAGAAACTATGACATTTATAAAGCGATTAGCTTGGGCAGGAGGGAAGTAAGGAAGGGAAATAGACAGTGAGATCCATTTCACTTAAGCCTCACACAAAGGGCCCATAAAGGAAGGAAGGAATTACAAAGACAGGGTTTATTGACCGCTCACCACTGAGCCAGAGTTTTCCTGTGTAAATTCTTTCTTAGAAGGTTAATTAAAAAAGGGTTAGGGCCCAAATCTGAAAACCCTTTATTAACTAGCATAATCCTTATTCACACAAGGGATTCCATTGATTTCAGTGGACAAAGGATTGCTCATGTGGCTTTAGGTTTGCAGAACTGGACCCTGTGGTTTCAAGGCACTGAAAAACAGGAATGCTTTCAGATAACAATATCCACAGCCTAAGTACAGCAGAAAGGCTTAACTTCAGTACAAGTGCAATATGGAGCTCCCTGTGATAGTGGCTAACTTCAGTTCTACATGACATCATAAATAGATGGCAGCTACATTAAAACCTGCACATATACGAGGGAAAGAAAGATCATTAGATAAATTTAGGCTTCAGCTTAGTACCCAATACGCCCATTAGCATGACAAAGTAAAACTGCATAGTCAAGAATACCTCTCATGTCTCTGTGTCAGCACCGTCCACACCCCTGGCGAGCTCAGGGCTGAAAGTACAAGTCTGGGGCACTGATGTGTGCCACAGCACGTCTCACAGCTGCAGAGGATGGAGACTGAAGGCAGCAGCTCCCCCTCAACCTACTCCTTTTCTCTCCATGACAGCTCTGCTTCTGATGAGGAACACCTATAGCCACTGCACACATGTATATAAGGAGAGACACAGGTGTCGAATCTTTCTTAATGAATGACCTCAGCTTTGGGTAATCTGCAGGTGAGCAGCCTCCTGAATCAGAGGCTCCAGGTGGTTGATAAGCCCAATAGCTTTGTGTATTCACTTCTTGAACTCATCAAGCTTTCAGTATCCACAATATCTGTTAGCAATGAGTTCCAGAGCTTAATTAAGCTTTATGAAAACCACGACAGAGTTGTTTGTGTGTTGTTGTTGCTCTGGGGTTTTTTTGTTTTCCCTTTTTTTTTTTGAGCTGCCTACCCAAGAAGCTCACAAAGTGCCCCATATCATGAAAAGCAAGAGCAAAGTAGTAGAACTCTAACAAGCCCAGAGATGGGCAGGAAACCTACAGTACAGGGAGAACCATAGTACCTTCTTGGGAGAGAGGGAAGGAGCTTCCTCCTGGGAAAGGAGCTACTGATAGGAAAAGAGTAAAAGATTATAAAACTATAGTGCAGCGCAAAGAAGATGAATAGGCTATGATTGGTTGGGTTTTCTTTTGAGATTAAAGTCAGACTAGGGAGACAAAATTATTTTACATTCACAACTGCTGGCACACAATAGGAAGCATACCATCATTTTTCTGTAGCCACACTTTAGGAAAACCTGTGACCAACTACCTAGGTTTTATAGCTCTAAGGATAATCAAGGGCTAGAAATGTGCTTTATGATTTAAAAAAAGGGGGAGGAATAAATCTATCTATTTATCAAAAGAGAAGTTTGAGATGCAGCAAGCTCAGATTTTAAGAACCTATGCAAAAGCAGATGGAAAGGTTTTAATAAAACAAAATATTGGTAGTCCAAGTTCAGAATTTTCAGAGGGAGAGATAAGGTGCAAATCTATCAATGAGACATTCTTTTTTTTTTTTTTTTTAAATGGACAGGCTCTGGTTCAAATATTCTTATTAAAACAGAACTACAGCAGGGAAATTTTATAGTCATTGTTACAAAAGGAGACCAGAGCAGACAATAATCCTTTCTGGCCTTGAAATATACAATCGCTTGTTTTTTCTGTGAATGTATTAAAGTAATCTCAGTTCCCAACATGTACATTCAGCAATGACGAATCTCCAGTGGAAAAACATTGATAGCTGCACAGGTTTTAGAATAAAAAAATGGTAAAATCTGTTTTCTAGGTAGGAACAGAAGGTGGATTATGCTGGATGTATGTTTGATAGTTATGAACACCAAATACAAGACAGTGTCAGTTAAAGACAACTTGAGCAGATGGATGGCAGAGTGTGTGCACTATGAAGCAATGTTAATTGAATGACCTGGGATTACGTTTTAAAATCTTAAACTGAATAATTGGAAGACAATTAAAGAAGCAGCTACGATCTGCAATTTCCTGGGTTGCCAGCTGGCCCGGAAGGTGGGATTGAAGCTACATGAGACAATACTGTTTGGTTGTGGTTTTTTCCAGATTTTCACACAAGAAAGCTCAACATAGAATGTTTTGTGTATTTCTGCAGGACAGCAAGAGAGTGTTTCTGATGCAAAATAGCTTTTTGTTTTATGATAGTTTTCACATTGGCAGGATCTCAAACTATTTTAATTTAGAACATCATTTCTGTAAGCAAAGCATCAAAATTCCAAAGCAGAGTTTCTTTAATGTTTTGTCAGTCTAATTTGACTGCAGGATGGGCTGCAGGATGAGGGCTGCTGTCATCTGTCCAGAAAGAGCTCCAACACAGTGCTGTGAGGAGACAGACATGGCACCATATCCATTATCCCCTCTGTAAAAACCACTCACACATGTGGCAGGAGGAGTCTGGATTGACTGCACACATAGTGTAGACTCGAGTTTCACTGTACACGTGGCCAGAAGTGGCACACGAGTAACAAAGCTGAACACAGGTTTTCAGCCAAAATAGCCAAACAGGAGTATGGTTGCCCACTTTGTGTTTACCTCATTGAAACCACAGTAAAGTCAGAGCATACCTTTGGCATGTGTTTATCTTCCTCAGCCTCTCTTTTCCTTCCTCAGTCAGTGCTAGAAAGAGTGACTTTTTTCTAATAAAAAGAGACACAAAATTTAGAAAAAGAGCCGTTTGTTCTGCAGTACTAGGACAGCAGGTTCAGCTTTACAGAGTACTCTCTGCACCATACTGTGGTTAAGATCTCCCCTCTGAAATAAGGTCTTCACTGTGCTCTTTCAATCTGTTCAGTACTAGAATCCCAAAGCATCCTGAATTTATTGGAACTCTCAGTTGATTACTCTGCATTTCTGGAGGTGAGACCAGGTCCTAGTTCATGCCAACTGAAAACGTGAGGGAAACAGCATTGTGTTCTTGCAGGGCCTTTTTATCACAGAGTATCTCGCAGTTTGGAAAAGATCCTAAGGTAGCCAAGAGCTACTGCAGAGGATAGAGATTCTCTGTCCTAAAAGAAGATTTACATGACAGACTTGGCTGCCATGGAAACCTTCCTTCCGTAAAAGTTTTAGAGACACAAGGTACTCCAGCTCTGACACTATGATTAATACTGTTCTGTATTGAAATGCTAAACCCAGACAGACTAAATGTAAAATGGGTAGCTCATAGTGCAGCTATTGTACTTTTTCCACATTTATGGTGAGGGAGCAGTGTTCAAAAATCATTCAGTGGGCCATGGCCCCATTTTGAAAGTTAATTCTGGAAACTGCTGTTCGTAAAAGACAAATTAAGCTCATTAGCCTTCTTCTCTTCTTCAAACTCCTTTCCTTGTAACATGAGTGACTTTTCATATGGACTAACACCAACATTTGGTTTCCACGTGTCATTGCCAAATTAGCCATTACCAAGCATTATCACCCTGCATTCACTCACTTTTCTAACTCCAGGGCTGGTGTTGCATGTGAGGTGTTAGGATTTCCTTTCTGCACAATAGGAAACATTGGTAGTATCTCTGGTACCCAGTATGCAGTAGATCTGAAGAAATGGTGACTCTTCCAGTGGCCATGGCTGTAATATCTCTAACTGCTATGATCTTCTTGCAAACTCAACTTTTTGGGTCTTCCAAGGACCTCCTTATGAGGGCTGTCAAAGGTGTTCATTCCCAGAGCCATAGAGCAGATAGGGACAGCAAAGGGACAGGAAGGTGTTGGAAGCCAAGAAGCCACACAGCCTGCAGAGAGGTGCCCAGGAGTTCTGCTGAGATACACTCCAGAAATTAAAGGTTTTTGCAGAGATGAAGATACCCTGCATTATCTAGAGGTGAAAGACTGGGTGTCAGTGTCTGGTGTTGGCACCGTGCAGGGGCCCCTCTGAGGAAAGCCTCAGCAAGGCTGGTGGTACCCACAGAAAGGAGGGAAGAGATCTCATTCAGCAAATCCTAACAAATCTTGTCATGGTTTTTCATTAACAAGTTAAAGCTCTTACATTCTTCACTTATACAAAGGGAAATGACATTTAGTCCCAATAGGAGTTACATGCATGGACATCTATAAGACTATGTCCTTAAATGTTCTTAATGCCAAAAAGGCCCATCTTTGATAACAATATCATATCTTTGAGGTGTTTTTCTTGTCATGTCATGTTGTGATGAATCACACAGTGCTGTGCCAGTCACCTTAGGGAAGCAGATATAAAACAAATGCTGTTCAAATAAAGAACAAAACATTTAGAAAAATATTATAGTGGATGTTTCCGCATTGCTAATACTGAGGTGCTGTCTTCCATCCAATTCAGACAGGGTAGTCTGCAGGCATGTCTTGGCACCTTATACAAATGAACTCCATCACAGAGTAACTTACAAGTTTCAGACAGATTGTCTTTTAAGTTGAGTGTTTGAGATGTGCACTTCAAAGCCATAAGGGAAAATATATTGTATTACATTATCAATATGTGAATCAGTCTGGAAAAGCTTCTCCTTAGGGATCTGAAAGCCATTATGGTAAATTTGTGCTTCGTAATAAAAAATATGTATTTCTAGAATAAATCAAAACCAGCAGCACTTTTCTCTTTAGTGCTAGTGAGATAAGTGAAGGCTTCAGGTGGCTGAATCCAGCAGTTTGATAGTTCAGCCATAAGTCACAGAGATAAGACAAAAAGCACCCTCCTATCCTTCCATTCCTAATGTGTAATCAGCTGCTTGGTAAAGTTAAATAGCATCTTGAAAGACAAAAAATAAAACACTACTTATCTTCTTAATCTTAAAGGTAATACAAAAAGGCAGAGACCCAATCTGCCTGTTGCTTTCAAAGGAATATTTATCTTTTCTTGAGCAAATGTAAGCAGGCAGGAATTGACTGCAGGTCGTGTGTGACATAGCTTAGACATCTGGTTCTGCATTATTTCTACAAGGTGTAGAGCAGCTTCAGGATGCAAGCACTGACCTAGCAAAGGAAAATGTAGGGGTTTTTTTTCTGCCAAAGGAAATAAAACACTTTTTATTGTATAGAGCAAAATCCTGTCAACCTTAACACTTCACAGTGAAACAATGCATAAAGTGGTTTCTTTGCCACTAAGTTTGCACATAATGTTCTACAGACAACTAAAGAAAAGTTAGTTTCTGAACAGAGCAGTCTTAACATTTTTTTAGAGTCTCTAAGCTATTTGGTGGTGCTGCTGCAGTATTTCCCTTGTTCTCTTCCCCACAGTTCTGCTCTTGCTTTTCATCTCCCCTCCCTTTTGATCCTCTCTTCTTCTGCCCTTATCTTTTCTTCTTCATGCTCCTCCTACCTCCACCAGCGATATCTCAAAAGATTTCTCCCATCAGATCTTCTTTCTATTGTCAGGTTTTTTTTTTTCTTTATTTCTCCAGAAATACTTCATTCCACTGGTGCTGACGGGGCCCCCCATAGTGTTAGGACAAGAAGAGCTGAAAGGTTGTGTGTTAGATTGCAGAGGAAGGCTGCCAAGAGTAAAACTCTGCTCCAGAAGAAACAACAAACAAGAAGAAGTCTGAGGAGGGGATAACATATAGGTATGCCACATTGGGTAATTGCCTGCTCCTGGAGCACCCTTAAAAATGTTCTTGCTGCTAGCAATGCTTTGCTTGTGGCTTTTCACTATCTCAGCAACCAGGAAAAAAAATGAAGGCCTGCAACTTCAGTGATAACTCTGCAGAGTTTTTCAAGTAATACTTTTCTGCAGACAAATGGCATAACCTGTAAAGTTGATGGAAGCCAACAGCTACAGGTAGTTATCGCTCTCATGGGAAGGCTTTTATGATGTGACTTTTATTCGTTGTAAGCTATGCAAAATCCCAATTTCCTGGTTTATGACAGAAAAAAGCTAAAGTTTCAACATTTCTTTCTCAGATCAGGAATAAAAACCGAAGCAATCAACATTTTTTTCAGGGTTTCTGGACAAATTTAAGTTTGGAAATTCTGAAATTGTTCATTTCCCTTGAAAGCACCATTCAGTCACTGAAAATCTGTGCCAAAGGGCAGTGGCTTTGGGGAAACTCCTGCTTTCATTCTGTAGAGTTCAGAAAAGAGGCTTTGCTTCCAGAAACCAGTGGACATAGTATTCGAAGATTGCGTTAAGATTTTTTGGTCCACTGAAAAAGAAAAAGTAATTAAGTATTCCTTTCCATTTTAATTCCATTGTTATATTCCCCCAGCATCCAGATAGATGTTTAATCAACAAAATCTAAAATGTTTTGGCTCTATGAAGCTGGTGAAATATTTTAATTCTAGTCAAATTAGAAAAGAAAAATAATCTAGGAACGTACATCTCCCGTTATATAACCATTGTGGAAGGATACGTTTGACCACCGTAATTCTGAGTTACTTTTGAAATCTACTGTGGTCAAAATCCATAACCTTTAAGTTCTCGCATTCATAAAGGCAAATCAAAACTCTCCCTTTCTTTCACAAAAAGATAGAACCACAAGGTTGGAAAAGACCCATCGGATCATCAAGTTCAACCATTCCTATCAAGAAATAACCCATGCCCCTCAGCACCTCATCCACCCATCCCTTAAACCCCTCCAGGGAAGGGGACTCAACTCCCTCCCTGGGCAGCCTCTGCCAGTGCCCAGTGACCCTTGTCATGAAAATTTTTTTCCTAATGTCCAGCCTAAATCTTCCCTGGCAGAGTTTGAGGCCATTCCCTCTTGTCCTGTACCCTGTCAGGTGCGATTAAAATATACACTTAAGCCTATTTCTTCTAGAAACTGAGAAGAAAGAACACCTATAAAGAAAAAAAAAATCTCAGATCACTCTGACCATAAGAAAGAGAAATTGCACTATTTTAGCGTTAATGTTGCTCAATGAACTATGAAAGTGTATTTAACAACTATCATGATAAGTACGGTACAAAAAATAAAGAACACAGCTATACTCTTAGGTTATTTTTGTTTAGCCAAAATCCTGTGATAATCTAATAAGCTCAGTATTAGAGCATCTTCATCAAAACCTTCAAGGGTTTGTCTTTCTCAAGTGTTTAACTCCAAGTTAATTGATAGCTAAACTACTCAAGCTATGTAATAGAGTTATAGAGAACACTGAATAGATGCTGTGCTTTGGTCCACCTAACGACATTTTGGGCAGGTTGTCTCAATTAGGATGATGGAGATGTTTCAGCAGCAGTGGTACTCACTAGAATCAGTTTTAACAATGTGTAAGACAAGCAGAGATGAGGATTATCACATTTGCCTTTGCGTAAAAAGGAGAACAGAAATTTGACCTTATCTGTCTTTTATAGAAATTTCTTTAAGCTTTCTATCCAAGTCACTTATATCAAATCAGCTAATTTAAATCCAATCTTTTCGTTTTCCCCCCTCAATGAGGGGAGAGTGGTAATATATTCCCAGCTACTTGACCAGAGTAATACTTTACTTTATACTAATTAGTCAGTATTAACAAATGTTGCATGTGAGGAGGGGGAGAGGAATATTAAGACAAAGACATTTTTCCTCCCATGAGGGATAAAAAAAACAGAAGTTTCTTCTCATTTCTCTTACCATCACTTCCAGAAATCTCAGGTCCAGTGTCTGTAGAACTGAAAAATGTACAGCAAATGAAGGAAGTGTCATATAACACTGGGACTGATTCTCATGGAGACAAAAATCCCTTTACATTGACTTTAAATATATGTTTTCTGCACTGCAAAAACACTTTAATGTAAACTTTAAACAAATCAGTGTCAAAACTGCAGTGTTTAATTAATAAAGGTGCTGGAGGGTCTGAAAGGAAATGGTTGTACTGTTAAAAAGTGTGGTGCCTTCAAGGTGTTAAAATCTAATAAGATTTTCCACTTGTTCATGCACAGCTGGCTCAGGGCAGCTTTTGTATAATTCTCCTCAGCTCTGCTGAGGAGCTGGAGAAGAAAAACACTTAGAGGTGCTTAGGTATTGTTTCTTGCTTTGAATGGAAAGCCCATTTTATTATGTTTTTCTGAAGCTCTATACGGCCATTGGATGTGTTTTTTCTCATTTACAGGTTCTGAAAAAGCCAGTAAGATTCTGCCCAAATTTTTTTAACCTGCTACATTACTGGTATATTACTCAATAGATGCCCGTGTTACATCTAGTAATCACATCAGGTTCCTGTGTTCCTCCAAATTTATGAAACAATGAGTTAATCTTTTGGAAAGAAAAAACCCCTCAGCAAATCCTTCCTCTCACGCCCTCTCAAACAAGGCCTTGTTTACCAAGTAAAACAGTCACTTCGTTCTTAATTTTTCATACCCCAGATAAGATGTGAAAAAAACAGACAAATGAGAAAGGAAATAGACTTAAATCAGAGAAAAGTAAGTAGGAGGATAAGAAAAAATGAACTGGCAGACTGTAGAAAAATAAGTTGTGGCAATAATGACCAGAGGGTAAAAATCTGTTTCCTTCTATATTCTTCATTTAAAATTTTACTCTCCTGTTTAAAACTTTGTAAACAATAATAATTATCATAAAGATATTTATAAACAGATGTCTTAAAACATGCAAATTCATTCACAGTTTAAAAAATATGCAGTTTATTTGCCACAGGAAATGTAACCTTTGAAAGCCGAAAAATTCATCAGACCCTGTCTCCAACATAAAACAGTAAGTCACTACTGGAAGCAGTGCTCATTCTTTTTCACCCTACTTGTTAAATACAGAAATAGAGAAAAAAACTATTATTTACTGAAGACTATTGGTTTTGTATTGCATTTGCATTCAGAAAAAGCTATAGAGGATATCTAATCCCAAGTTACTTTCCTAGCTTAACATAAACCCAAAGAACACTTACATGAACAAAAGTAGAATTGGTTTTTGTTAATATACATAAGTATCTACAAATAAGTCAAAAGATACATCTTAGCTGGTTTCTCCCTGTCCATCTGGGAAAGGGAACTCTGGTTCAAATCAGATGCACTTCTGGCAAGTAAGATCTTTCCTGATCATCATTTGTTTGTGAAATACAATATGAACTATTGTTTCTGTGAGGGTAATTGGGTGTGGAGTCTCTTCTATTTCATATCATGAGATACTACTAGGAATGATTAAATACTATAGATTCTAAAATGAACATGGTCATTTAATTTTAAAACAAAGCAATTACTGTTCTATTACCAGGTATTCTGAATCAATATCTTGTCTTGCAGCTTGCAGTCACATCCAGAATAAACCTGCAATAATACAAGTAATTGGAGATAAACAGCAATACAGCAGAATAGAGATTCAACAGGATATAGTCTGTATAGGTTATAGAACTGGCCAGCAGTGAAAATACAAGTTGCTTATGGGTCTTTCAGATGTCTCAAATATCAAACTTGCCCAAGGAAATACAGAATTTATGGACCTTCTGGAAACATTATAATTCTTACTTTACTTTCAACAGCTACAGTTAGTCCTTTTGACTTCAAAGGAACTAATAAAGTGCAAAGAGTGCATTGGATTTGACCCGAGAGATGCACACACTTTTATATACAAGGTAAAATTTTATTGGCAATGATAAACTTCATAGCTGACTTTACTGGTTATTATGGTCTTGAGTTTTCTTCCTCTTTACTCTCAATACTTCCTTGAATAAACATCATCTAGCTCTCATTTCTTTCCTGATTGGAAAAATAAATCTCTCCCTACACAAGGAAAAATAACAGAATCACAGTGCTTTGGTGATAAATAAATATTTAATGTGAATAATTTGTAAATAAAAAAAAGAACAGTGATCAATGATATGAGCATTAAAACCAGAAATGTAGATAAGAGCTACCATTTTTTGCCAGCTGATGAATTTTTTAGTGCTATACTTGTTCTTCTAATTGGTGCTTTCTGCATTAGCGTTCATGAAGTTCAAATACCTGAATTTTACTAAACACTTTATATTAATAAGGGATTACACAATTCAATTCTCCAAATTATAACTACTAAATTAAACCTCCTTAGCCCCTCTGAACAGCAAGTAAATGCCATCTCTTCCACAGGAGCCAAAGCAGGGGTTACGAGGAGGTGCAGGGGTGCTTCGCTCTGTTCCCAGCCCCTGGGTAGTGCAGCAAGGGGCAGCTTACTGCTTGTGTTCAGCACTAGACAATGCGGTTGTTTAACAGCCCCAAGCAAACAGGCTCCTTTACACCACTGAAGGCAGTGTAGGAGCCAGCCTAGTAACAAACCACACCACATACAGGTTTCCAGAGGTTATATTCGATTATTAATGCAACATAGATACACAGAACTGGGGGCAAAGTGCCAGATTTCTGATCACACTACACAGTGCTCCACTTCTCATCTTACACTGGAATTTCTCCTCATTCTCTGTCATTGCACTGAGGATTAAGCAGATGATCTTGAGAGCCAGTTTGGGACAGCTGGACGCATGAAGAGCAGTGCTAGTAAGTGCAGGACTAAATCACTCTGGCAAGGCACAAAATCATAGCATCTAAGGTGAATTATTTAATCCTGCAGTAGGCTGGGTCTGGTCTCGGTTCCCACACTCTTCCTGCAAGTGGACAGTGAGTCCCAGGAAGGCAGAGTCTGGACTCAGGGAACAACATCCCAGCCTAGTGGCACTGGGGAAAGTCTGTCCTGTAGACAGTAAGAGCAATGCCTACTGAGGAACCGGGTCTATTTCCTGCTTTTTTTCCCCTACATGATGCTACCAGGACTGCAAATACAGAGAGATGTGCAATTTAGTTATCCCTGCATCGTAACTTTTCCTATTCTGGTCAGTAGAGCCTGTGTAAGCACACTGAAAACAAAAAAGAAAGCATACAGATCACCAAGAGTGCAGCCTGAGCTGACCCACATTTACAAGGTGTGTGTTGATAATTCTATATTTCTTTGCATAGCCTTATCTCTGTATTAACTCTAATAAGAGAGAGGTCATGGCTAGATGGCTTGTGTCGATGCAGCCTAAAGAGGGCAGCAGGCTGAAGAGGGGAGAAGCTTGCTAAGACCATGTAAGACCTACTCGTATATGTGCAACAGCAAAGTAGGTATGTATACGGGAGGCTCAGTTTGCCACTGCGTTATTCAGACACTATAAAAGCTTTCATCAGTATTTCTTAGTTTACTAGAGGCAAAGATAAAGACAAATGGCTACATAGCCAAAAAGCAGGAAGGAAAGAGTTCATGCTAGGACTTAAATCTAACATTAAAGCTATGTAAGTAATGCTGGAACACTAAAGGACACTATGGCTTAAACCCAAAGTGAACTAGACTGTCATAATTGAGATATGAGCCGATTATGAGCACTTTGCAATCTAGAAATTATCAGAAATTATTATTATACTAATAAACCCCTTAACAGTAGGCATACATATGACAAAACAGTCCAAGAGCTTCTGTAGCATCTCTCTCTCCATCCTGACGAATATCTTCTTTCCTTCTAGGCTGATTTTTGCCTGAGCCCAGACAACCCACTTCTCCATGTATGTAACCTGTGGAGAGTGTTTGCCTCCAGCAGGAGGAAAGATGGCTTTACTTCTTTAAACCAGGCTCCTGGGAACAGGCAACAGGATTTACTAACTCTGCTGAGGATATTTCCACCTTACATTCTACATTCATTATTGAATGTTATCTACCAATACCACGTAAACCACATAATTATCTATGAAGTGAAAAAGGATGTGGACACAATTTATGTTGATACTGACTGCATTCAGTGCTTTAAAAAGAAACTTGTCACACTGTATGTTCATTTAATCCTGAAGTTTGTCACCACCAGCTGCTGGAGGAGTGACTTTCTTAACACTATTTCGACAGCTCTGTTCTAGACAGCTTCGAAGAAACAAGATTATAGCGTGCACCCAAGTTGTCAGTAAGTACTAAATCAGTCTGTCAGTATTTCAAATGTGTGACATGGTGCTTGAGTCCATCTCTTCCTTGAATACCTGATCAAGGAGAATAAATCAATTCCCTCTCTCTCATCTGAATTCTAAGAGGATATTGGAAAACTGTGGACCACTAAGTAAAAACTACATCCTCATGATGGTAGCCTTGTGTTGATGCAGTCAGATTAACTCACCTCTTGCAAATAGAAGGAAGCAAAAAACTGAGCCAAAACCTGCATTTCTAGGAAGATTCAAATGCTAGTGCATGAATATTAGCAGTGCTTGTGTCCATAGGGATTTTAGAGTGGTTTTGAAACAATCTTTGCATCAGTATATACCACATTTTTCTGTGAGCACAGGAAGTTTGCAAAGCTTTTTGTGCAAAAAGCAAGGTTAAAACTCGTTAGAGCTTACATCAGGCACTTGACGGGCTTTACAAACTGCCTTACTGTCTTAAAGTGAAAAATAGCCTGTAGGAATTGGTTTATATTTTTAAACATCCTGGATTCTTTCTAGCTAGGAAGTAAAATTGCCCCATGCCAGACATGTATTCCCCTGATAATTTTCCTCCAATTGTTTTAAATTTATGAGTTTTGACAAGGGTTATAAAGATTGCCATTAAACTTTGCTCTGGAGAGCTGCAGTAGAGCACAGAGAAGAAAGTAAAAATAGTAAGTGTCTGGGCTTTATCTGCCTCCACGTTAGAAGGCAGAAGAAGGGATGATGGTGGCAGAAATATTCAGGCTTTTTCCACCTGAAGATCTGTTTTCACATTGTGACCACTTAGACCTGCATGGCAACTTGCCCTGCTCACTGGGATTCAACCATCAAGGAAATTTGCCACTTATAGCTTGCTTTGGCAGGGAGAAGAAAGACGTGGCTCCTCTGGGCAATATTTGCTTTGAATGGAGGTGAAAAAGGAATTTTCCCCTCTGTAGTTCTCTTATCAAGTACTGGAGACAGCCCAAACTTGCTCATATTCAACCATATGTATCTTACCAATATTTTTGTAAGGGGCAGGTTGGCGTAGGAAGACAATTTACTTGTAGCAAGTTAAAATTTTTGTTCATAGGTACTTACTCAGTGCCTTTTTAATGTTTATTTTAAAAATAAAACAGGAGAAAAAATAAGGAAGTGTATAAAAATAAGTAAACCTCAGGATCCAGTTTATGAATACTGAACAAATTAATGCAAAAAACTTCTTTTTAAAATATTAAAAAATTAAAGTACAATGTATTTTTAAGGTCTTGGATTACTCTTTTCTATTAAATGGAATTTACCACATAATTTATGAACTGTATCACAGAGGAGTAAGCTAGCACTCTGGCTGATCACATGGAGAGATGGTGCAGAAGGCACTGTTGAAACCTTTCAATGCCAAGAGTGCTTTGGAGATCAAAGGAGCCAAAATGGGGACATTTTAGGCTTCTGCAGTACCTCAAACAAAAACTCCTTTGGAAGAAATTCTGCTTTTTTTGAAGGTTTGTCAGTATAAGTGACACTGCAAGTAAAGCAGAATGACTGGGATTGCAAAGAAAGAGAATCTAACTGCAAAGAAGAAAAATTTAGATAGGATTTTGTTGCTTGCTGTTTTAAAATCTGACAATACACTTATGATCTCTTTGGTGAAAACTTACTGTACTATGACTTCAGGCAAAATTACCACTGAAAATTTAACATAAATAGGATATAAACTGAACCCCACAGTGTTCCTGCTGTGCTGAATAAAGGAGGAATCTAAGTATACTTATACATCAATTATGCTATCTCTATAAATGATTATGCTGTACCTTGGGGAGAAAGACCCCAAAAATAAAAGCCGGGGACCTGTAAGGGACATTTTGTTGCAGCAGAATCCTGAAGTGAGGAGCACAGGAAGGAGTTTCTGCTTATTTTTATTCTGGAAATCAAGGAACTCATCTACATAATGAATCATGTAACAACACAAGGTCACATTGTCACACAATAATCCTAACTCTCATTGCTTATTATAGAATAAATAAGGGCAGTCAATCAATCCAGGGCTTATTTGTGAATTTAATGCAAAACACGAAGGATTAGCAACAGGCTTTGGTATATTTTGTTACTTTGGAGAAAGATAAAAGTTGCAACCTCTGAACTGTAGGTAATTAGTGAAGTTCCAGGAGGAAACAGAGGCTTACAGAATCTTGCTAGTTGTTTAACACACCAAGTAAAATCAGCAAAAATGAGCGTGAACCAAGATTCATTAACCAGATGGTCCTAAATGAAGGTCTCATCTATGGCAGCTGCTAAGCAGCAAAGTACCACAGAGCTGGCCAAAAGAGAACACAGTGCCCGAGCCCCAAGATTTCACAGAGCTAGTCGAAACATCAGATTTTGGGATGCTCAGGGCCAGCATGCAACAGGCATACAGAGGCAATGTCAGAGTTCCTACAGACATGTTAGTGGTCAGCAGGAGAAAAAGCTGTATTTTTCATACTCCTCATGCTGCCTGCACTCTTCTTACATGTCTGCAGACAAGACTTAAATACCTGCCTACTTTCTCCTTCCAGCTTTGTCTTACTACTTTCTCTGTTATAGAGAGGTCTTAGGTTTCCAGTCACACAAAGAGATTATATTCCGAGATCAGCCTTTGACCTAAAATTCCCACCATACACAGGCCCAGATTAATTTTTTCTTTTAAAAGCTGTAAACAAAACTACAAAAGAAAAAGAACATATACCAAATAATGTTTGATAGAAGAAAAGAAAACAAGTAAAACAGTCCTGGTAAAGAAAAGGGAAAACATTAATAAAACATTTCAAGTTCCTCTTTGCAATTTCTAGTACTTTTATCTGATTTAACACATGAAAACAATCCTTGAATTTTAATTCAGAAGTTTGAAAATTTTCCTGTATTCAGTGGTGCCACTACACAAATGTTTGCATAGTTCAGTTTATAATGTACTTTTTAAAAATCTATGTAAAACTTTAAATTTGTTTCAAGGGAACTCTGGATGTGATCTAAATAATTGAGCAAGGGAATCTTTTTAAATATTTAGAAAATGTATATTGGCATTTCGATATTTTACAGTACCACCCTATTAAAATTTATGGTAAGGAAGATTCTATTAAGCTTCTGAGGCATTAAACACTAAAATAATCCTTGGGGAGAGAGGAAGAGGGAATTTAAGTATCTCCTTGTAGCTAGGCTGTTTCTAAAGTTTTCAAGTAAACAACACAACAATCCAATATGGATTCAAAACAGTTGACACCGGTTGGATGCAACATGAATCATTCTATCTAAAGATTATCCATCCACACAGACTTCTTGGGTCTGCAGATACAAAGAACTCCACATACATACAGCAGCAAATTTTATTCCATCTGAACATTTCCATTTGTTTCTCCTTTTACGCTTGGGTGGCAACGAAGAGCTATAAAGCTTGGATTCACCCTGTAGATCTTCAGGCATTGTTTCACCTGGCCAGAAGTAAAATCATCAGGGCATTTCTGGCCTTTGTGGATTAATTGTGCAAATGCAGTAGATGTTTGTCCTGCAATCTCTGGATTGATTTTAGACACACAGAATCTGTCAGGCATGTAATACACCTTTCTCCCACACTGGGTAGCTTCGAATAATCACTACCAGCATAACCCTGCCACCAAAAGTAGCCAAGAGGATGAGGCTCTTAATATAGCCTAGTAATTCTGAAATTATTATTTTTTTAAAGTTTACATTCACGCTGTTTCCTTGACAATTTTCTGTTTGGCTAGCAATAGCACAGATTCATTTTCTTAATTACTTCTGTGATTTGTTTCCCAAAAATGTTACAGTGGAGATGTTGCTTCGAGATGACAAGAATCTCAAGATGCTTGAAAACATGTGTCACAGCACTGATAAGTGAGATCAAACAATAGGTTGTATCAAGCAGCATTAAGTAAGTTAGGTAGGGTAACTCCTTAACTTTCAGTTCCCAAATCATTGTCTCAAATTTCTTACTTTTTAGCTTGTTTGTAATCCCCTATCATAAGAAAGCTATGGAAAGATTCTGTCTTTGTGACTACAGCTATTTTAATTTATTTCCCTTCCTGAAGCTACTCCAAGCAAGTTCCTGGGACAACAATTCCTATATATTATCCTGCTAAATTCCAGATGTCATAAGGTTATTTATAATTTTATATAACGTGGTCAACCCAATGACAGTGTGAAGAGATTAATCAGATTCACTGAATTTTATTGACCAGGTGTGCATTTTGTATCTGTATTTGGTGAATATTAATGTCTAGATCACCCTTGAACTTACCTTAATTATCCTGTTTTAAGTTAACCCCAAATAACTAAAAAATAATCCAGTCACAATTCTTAAGAAGTTACACATTTAGTGTCACTGTCCATAAACACAACAGTGTTTATGTTCCCACATTCACAACTGCACAAGGGCTTTTGGCACAAGAGTGATCCTCATTTCACCGTGATTCTTCTGAGTTCCCCAAAGCAGAACTGACTTTCAGAAATGCAAAATTAGAGGACTTGACAGTTCCTTTCATAAAGGCCTTACAATTAATTTAATACAAAACTAAAACTGAAAACACACACAATGAATGTGAGTTACTTAGGTACTTTTATGTAAATTTATTAGGTCATTATGCTGCTAAAATGCATTCGTAAAGACGCTTCACCAAGAAGAATAATTCTCTTACGGATCTTGCTATGAGAACGTCACTCACTCAGATAACCTTGAAATTAGTTTTCTGGAAGCATTAATCAATTAAAACCTAACCACAAAAGCACTAGAGTAACATAGAAACAGAAACACCGGAAGGTTAATGACTTATATTTTTATTTCTGGCAGATAATCTGAAGGTCTTTTCTCACCTGTAGGAAGCAGCAAATATCTAAAAGATTGGGGGATCTGTTTGGTTGTTTAGGAACAGCACAGAATCTTTCGATGATTTACCAGTAATTCAGCAGAAGTTAGTGAGTTGTGATCTAGAAGCCACCCTTAAGCAGTCAGCGCAGGAGGGTTTGTGCACCCTGAGCTTTTATTTCTAGTTCTGAATCCAGCAGGTTGGTGTACTCCCTTCACATGGTATTGATATATATGTATGTGTTTTATACACAAAACACTTGTACATGCACACAAATACACTTTATTTATTTATTCCTATATCCTCAGTTATAAGCTAAAAGTGAACTCTTGCAAGATGATTAATGGCTTTTGTTGAACGCACTAAAACAGTTCTCACAGTATTTTTACTAGATTTTTCTGAATTAGCACATGAAAAATAATAGAAAGAAAAACTTACATAGAACTTTCCAGTTCTCATCAAGTTTGGCTAGATTTAAATAATCCTCAGCACTCTGTTTTCAGAGCTGCTTTGTTCCTTATGAAACAGACATAATATTTTTGAGAGAATGTGTGCTTTAGCATATTTAATTTTTTTTCTAGCTCAAAATAAAGAAGTAGATTACAGCTGCATGTTAGGAAGCAATCCTCATTTCCTAAAATTACCTTTTTTATTGGATTTTGCTCATGCTGTTTTTCTTAAGAGCCTTTTATGTTAAGATTTTACCAGCTGAAAACATTGTGATAATATTTGCAGCTGGTCAACACTTCAGCTCAGGCTCTGGCTGAGCTGAATTCAATCATTAACAATGAGCCACTTCAATGTAATTTTGGCACCCCTAAGTTAATAATGCCTATAAAATATTATAATTCTCCACAAATGCCTAGTGGGTGGCAGGAAATTCATGTTCATTCACTTACAGTGCTGCTCTTAGAAACACGCGAGAGATGAAAATAACTAAATATCAACTACAATATTACACACAAAAATAGAGGTGGAAAAAAGTCATACCACCTGATCAGAAAAAACATGCATAACTTTTTAATTACATTGAGATATCAGTTCTCTGAAAAGTAACAGACTACATTCAATCTTCCACTAATGTAATCATTCGATGTCTCTAACTTATACTTCCACCAGAATGTTTAAAAATGTCTTTATAGGAGTTCTGAAGGAAAAAAAAGTCTTACCCATTTTGCTGGTTTGCTACAGAGCAAGGGAAAAAACCCTCTCTAGTCACTTATTTACTGAAGTGTGTTCACACCGACAGCCCAAGCTTAAGAAGGTTGTACTTATTGTTGAAACCTGATGTTTTCCTGAGAGCAAGAGAGCAAGCTGTGACACTCAGCACAGTTCTCAAAACCACCTTGGTGTATTAATTCAGTATTTCTTCAAAGCTCACACGACAGGACGTGAAGAGCCCAGTTTCAACATCCAGGCAAGTATTTCTGAGAAAGAAATTTCTGGGAAGAAACTGAGTGAACTGACACAGAGGCAGCTAGACACCAATCATAAATGGCTTTTGTTAGCAAATTAGACTTCATCCACGTCCAGAGACAGTTTTGTCTCCTCAAAACTCTATACCCCTCAATGAAATTTTAGCTTCAAAAGTCCATATGACACCTCCTTCTTCAGATTCTACAACAAAATCTGTTTCCTTTGTGCTGCTGCCTTGCCAGGCAACACCTTCAGAGTCTTGGTGCAGGGCCACCTGCCTGTAGCACCTCACATCACTACAAAACACATTTGAGCCAAGGTCTGTTTGCCAAGCCAAGAAATTACAGGGTTGTTTTCCTCAGCACAACATAGTAGTTTTAAGCAATTTCATCTATCCCCTTACTTATATCAATTCTATAGGTGAAGGGAACATCTGGGTATTTATTGCACAGAGACAGAAACCTCACAAATTTGTGCCAAGGGTAGTAGCTCTGGGCATATACCGTTATACAAATAACATTATAACATGTTTCCAGATAGACTGACCTTCCTCTAAAAATATAATTCACATTGGTGAAAAAAAAAAATCAAAAACCCCACAACTTTTATACATCTGTATTTGGGGAAGCATCTTTGGCTGTCCCATCATCCCTCTGAGCAACAACTCCCCTTCCTGACTCTCAGTCCTGAGCTACAGCATTACACATCAAACTTTTATAGCCCAAATACCAAAATTAATAATAGGAAGGCAGAGACAGACCAACAGCTCAAAATATTTTAAAAAGACAAAAAAAAATATAAGGTACTGCATTGTCTTTAATCATAACTGAGTCCCTGTGCAAGCACTAGTTTAAGTGACAGTCCCCAAACTACTGCTCCATTAATTCAACCTTATCACACCTACCTGACTTACCATTAAACACCACAGTGCATAGTGTAGACTACATTATCTCATTAAGAAAAATGGGTTTCTCTTACATTCATGACAATTCTCGTGATAACTGAAGAGCAGTTGAGTGTTGCTCCTCTGCTGTTTGGACTACAGTGGCTGTGGCTATTTACACCATAATGAGACCGGGATGCTACCTCAGCTTTCCCCCGATAAAAGTTTCAAAAAGCAAGCCATTCTTGCAGGCTTATTCAATGCCTGCTAATTATAACAGCTAACCCAGTGCAATTAATCTTAGAATTAGGAACTAGTTGAGTGTTCATTTCTGCTAAATCATATTATTAATAATACAAGCAGTCTTTTAATTATTCCTCGAGTGTACTCCTCCCTCTATACAAACAATATTTTGGCTTTCAAAACACACTAATAATGGCCATGTTATTTTCCTCTATAATAAATTTTAAGTAACCATGTAAATTGTTTTCTCTGGTAAGAAAAATCTCCAAAATTTAATCAGGCTCAATGCCCTTAAAATACTCCTGCAAACTCCTTCAGATCCTTAGTACATTTTCTATGTGAAAACTGAGTTCTGGTTTGCAATGTAGTTACTTAATAGTATGTTCAAAAACACTCAGGGTTTCCATCCAAGTTCAGTGCCTTCATGCTGCAGAGGAGAACATGGAACACGGCAAATATATCCATCATCTGAATAAACTACACTCAATTAAGAACAAAACAATTGAAATAATCACGCACATTTCTGTGGAAATTATCTTCCTCAAAAATACACAGCAATGCAATCAGTCGTAGGCTGGAATAAGAGCTCTTCTCTGAGGAGCTGACCCCAGTCTGGATTAAGCCTCCTTCACTTTTTCTAGAGTCAGAGGGAGGACTCAGGATCCAAGGCAACTTGTGGCAATGCTGAGTTCAGGCAGAAGCTGCTCTGAGCCAAATCACATTCCTGCTTATGTTACAGTAGACCATGTAATTGTGCCCTGCACCCTGACACAAGCTGTAGAGTATTAAGGTCACTTGTGTTAATGACTGACAAATATTCGTAAGAAAGTGGACATAAACCTGAACACAATAAAATTAATTACTTCTGTGTAAAACAAGGAGAGTCCATACACCCTCTTGCCTCTTCAGCCAAATGCAGCAAGTTATGAGTGGCCATAAGAAACTGCACTTACAGTATGCATCTTTACTCTAAAGCTCTCAGCACAAAGATTTTCTGCTCCCTACTGTTTAAATATAGATGAGTGGTTTTTAAAAAATGGTAGACTTATTCAGCTCTTTGTTATTGAGAAAATACTCACAAAGGTCGCAGATGCAGCACTTTATAGATGATAAATAGTCCCAACAGGAAAATCCACTGACAAAAAGCTACTCTGACCTTTTATCCATCATAAAATTACTTCCCTGGCACTAACTGCCCCGTTTTGTTTAGTTGGTTTTTTGTTTGTTCTCCCATGAACTTCAAGGATAACTCTTATTAGTCATTTCAGGAGACAAAAATCAAAATCCTCGGCAACACTGCTAGTAAAATTCAGCAAGAGGCTTCAGATAATTCTTATAGCAGAAAAGAAAGCAAAATGCTATTCATGTAGAGAATCAGTGAAATTAGGATGTCCTTCACAAGATTATTGCTTCATTACTCGTAGCACTGATGTTCTTACATTCCCTGGTGTGTAGTCAATATGTGTACCTACTCAAATTCACATGCATGCACCCCAATATATACACGGCTATGTATTATTTGCACAGAAAAAAAAGAAGAAAACAATATTAAAACAAAATCTTGTTATTTTTTAAGCCAAATTCAGGGCTCTAAAAGGCTTTCAAAGCAGATTTTTCCATGGCTTGAATTTGACAATGGTTGAAGGCATTGCAGATGAGTGCTGACAGTGCTGGTTCGTTATACCAAACCATCAGGTGTGCAATATGCTTGGTATAACTTATAAATATTTGGAAGTCCTCAGGAGTGCTTTAAAAAGTTAATGATGCCATGTTTTGTATGATACAAGCACCATTAGTAACCTTAAATCCAACCACACATGCTCTAAGACAAAGAAAATATTGTTAGTACTAGCCAAGAAACACAAAGTTATGTAAATTGGTTTTCCCATGGATGACAGGACTGCAGTGTTATGGTCCAGCATTTCAGGACCCTCTTTCCCATTATAAAACCTGAGAAGGTGTCATTAATATGTGTCCAAAGCCAAAATAGGGGTTATCATTGTAGAAGAACAGAGACCCAGACCAGATGACTTCATTCTATGACCTCACAGTGTCCAAAGCTGAGAAACGCTGTTAACCGTACACACTGCTAAACACAGAGAGTTGGTTTGGAAAGAATAGTTCTTGATCAGCTTGTAGTTTCATTGTCTTTTTTTCTATCAACATGACAATCTAAAACCAAGTGCTTGCTAACCAGTATCAGAAGGAATCAATGTTCAGGTTTTCCCATGAAGGGTAACACTGATACTGCGCCAAAGTGTCAGGCAAAGCCAGAAGATTTCCTCTCACACCAATATATCATGTGGGTGTAATCCAGCTTCCATCTCTCTGGAATACTCTTTCTCATAATAATTTGAGCCCTAAGAGCCTATTGCATCACAGCACATAAATACCAAGGTGAAAAGTAGCCAGCAGTTTCCCAGAGACATTAGACCCTGAGATAGGGCTGCTTTAAATGCAGTGATTTTTGCTTACTATATTACAAGAGAAACACCTTTTAATACACATTCTTTGGGTCCTATATCCCTGTAACAGCCTTATTTCTTTAAAAGGATGAAGCGCTCAGTCTTACTAAGCAATCACATACAAACTAAAAAGACCTAATAGCCATTATTTTTGAATGACTGGCAAGGGTTATATGACTGATTTATTCATTATCTGTTACAGCTTATTTAGGGCTTCACTATAAATAATAATTCTATGCAGTCATTATTTATATAAATACATTATTTAAATGGACTTAGTCTCATAGCAAACCCCTTACTCTCACGTCAATCACTTCCATTTCTTTGTTGACAAACTGGTTCACATACTTGAGCAAAGGCTACTTACACAAGTAAGAGAACACAGATCTAGATTGTCTTTTTTTGTGTTATTTATGCAGGCGTGTGGTTATTTGATGTTAAAAGTATTGTTGATACATTTCCTTATGGCTATTCTATTTATAATTTATCTGTATAAAGGATGTCTTTACAGCATTCTTTTATTCCATGAACTTTTGGAGTATGGGAATCACTGCCACTGAAAGCAATGGATTATTTGCTTTCTCCATGTGTGAATTCCCTCCCCAGTAAGCAGGCTTATTTGGAAGATGTTTGTGGATTCTTCGAGCTTCACTTTTAATTCTCCACTTGAAGAGCAGCAATGCAAAACATCCACCAAAAAATATTGGTAACTAACAGATAAAACTGAACCTTGAAGTAATCTGAGCCCACAGAGAGCTCTCCAAGGAACAGAAATAAGCAAAGCAGCTGGCTGTGGCAGCAAGATTCCTTTAACTCTAATCTCTCATCTGAGTTCATCCCAGGTGGCCGTAATGAGATTGCCCATTGAGACTGTAGGGTGATTTATATTGGCATGGCTCTATAATTGAGAGTCCTGTCAGAAGCCCTTAAACATCAGGATATAGATACAATGCATTTGTTAAGGAGAAAAGGGTTTGGATACAGTGTGAAAAGGAGCTGTTGGAATGCTGCTCCCCAGTCCCAAAACACCCGCCCTGGGGTGCAAGTCAGCGCTATGCATTGCGTGACTCTCACCACTAACAGAAGCTTCCAAGGGGATCAGCTGAGGCTGGAAATACAGCAGCTCTGGGCAAATTTCCACCAGGCACTTGCATGACACTGTAAACCTGGTGTGCTTTAGCTCTCTTGCTGCACTGACATCTGGTTTCTTGATCTCTGAGGCTGGAAATCCTCTCTTATTTGAAAAATCATCTAGACACAGAATGGTCAAGCAACAACACATGTAGATTCCTATAAATCCAAGCCTGTTATGGAGCTTTTTACTTGATATGCATATGACTGCATCCTGCCATACTCATGGGGCTGAGAGGAAGAGCACTGAGACAATACAGAAATGATACCACTTTATACATAGTAAGTGTATTTCTTACAATAGAGGAAAGTACGTTTTCATCAGACCCATGGCAGGTTTCAGCCCAGTTACACTTCCAGTTTCAGTACAAAGAACATGAGTAGGATTACGGCAGCAGAGGGGACAAAGTGTCAGGGTCTGCACACACACCATTGCTCTAGAAGCAGTAGAAGCTGAGAAGAGACAGCCTCTGGGACAGCTAAGAGCAATGCTGATATAGCTCCTTTTCTAAGCTATTTTCTATTCAGATCTGTTGAGCAATAGCTCAGTATTTAACATACTTCTCACCTGCAGAGTTCCTGTAGCAGCTGGAGACCAACCAGCTCCCTCCAGGCACTGATGGAAAGGTGGAGAGGAGCAAGGCTGTGAGGAACAGCCAAATCAAAGTTGTTCCAAGCTTGTTGATAGTTTCGATAATAAATTAAAGCCACAAGGAAAGCATGACAAACATACAATAAGACTGAAGGAGTCTACACAGCTCCAGTTTTACTCGATTCACTTTTCCGCATAACAGGTTTCCAGATCCAACCTCACAACGCTGCACAATGCTGTTCTCCATACCCCTCAACATCTGTCTGCCTCCGTTGCTGAAGTTATGAAAAGCAAAGCTACCACTTTTTTTCAAAGCACCACGATTAGGAAACTTGCAGACAGGTTTCTGAAAGCTGAAGACACTTGAACTAAAAAGATAAAGGAGGAGGAGGATGTGCTCATTCTGCTCTGTAAATTATTCCAAGACTTGTCATTAGCTTTACCTGCAAAAGACAATTCTACTGGAAACAGCAATCTGTCTGTATGCAAATAACCTCTTGTCCTCCCAACACAACTAAGGAGCCAAATATTTGGAGCCCTTAGCCAGGGAAGCAGTCATAATAGGCACAGTCTTTATGGGTTATATTATAATTGGAAGCTATGGTAGAATAGCCTTAGATGAGGGCTCAGTGCTTCTGAAAATGGCTAAGGAAATAAATCTATGTCTGTATACTTTATTGAAGTCTGATTCAAAGTGCAATATTGGTGATTTAACAAACACATTGTTATAATCCTTATCAAATGTTCAGTCACTAGATCAGTATAAAGCATTGCTTATTAAAATGGATAAACGGGGATTATGTGATTCACATTGTCAAGAAAAATAAGTGTTTAAAATGCAGGGATTCTTTAATCTGTTGCTCAGAAGGCACTGCATACATTGCTGATGGAACATTGTGTGTGCATCTAACTTTTAATCACTGGAGTCCAGACAAAGAATAGGAGAATTATTCTTCCTAGCACACAAGATAGACTTTTAATGATATAATCCTGATTGCATGTCAGATGGTTATTGTTTGGTGACTAGCATAAGCATTTAACCGCATTTAGCAAGTTGTAGCAACAGGGCTGAGATTTCAGAGAGTCTAAACACACATTCTAAAGTCTGGTATATCAATTTTGTGCATATCTAATGTTTTCTAAATAATAAATAAAGGAGTTTTATGTGCTGATTTGAGATTTAACACCTAAATCAAACGAAGCCTGAGCATTCACAAGCAAAGATAATTTTAAATTTATCGGCGAAACCGGATTCCAAATAAAGACACCTCTGATGAAATAAGCAGAATACTAATCAAAACCTAAAACAAGCTTTCAACAATTTCAATATTAGTTTCTGATCACATTTAATAATATTGACCTGATTTAGTGAAAGACCATATTAAAACCTTTAATAGTAGGCAGAGGTTAGATATCTTCAGCTGTGTTATCTGTTAAAAAAATAGGCAAAATGAGTTGCTTCATTAGGGAGCATTCTTCTTATCAGCATGAAAATTAGTGTTGTGGCAGATACACATGCTTGAACACCTTAGACCACTGCCCTGTGTATAGTGTATGCAGTCATCATCACAGTGATATTAAGGGGAATTGTGTATAACAATTACTTTTTCACTCAAAATTTTACAAAGTGTTTATAAAAAACAAACTAGAGTAAGGTGAAGCCTCATTTTGAAGGGCACCAAAGAACTTTTATCATGTGGCCTTTCATGTGATGAGCCAGAGATGAAGCCTTCAGACAGTCACATGCACATACAGGATTAAAACCTGCACTTTAAGGAAGCTCATAGAAAGTTAGCTGGATTCTCAAAATAGACCTCCACAGACTTTGTTCAATAAAAGTTCTGGTTTTAATTTTGTCACAGATCAACTCAGCGTATGAATCGCCGGTCACTCATTAAACATTAGGAAAGTGGAAGCACCAAAAAAACCCCAACATAAATATTATACTACTTCTTTCCACAAAGGAAATCATAGCATTAACAAAACTCCTTATCATTGGTAACTTAGGTGGCTATTGCATCCTAATTGCATATCAATGACAGAAACACTTCTCACAAATCTCATCTTAATGAGGAAGGTAAAGATACTGCACTGCTGTGATTAGTGTTCTGTATGAACTCACTGATCTATAGTTAAAATGCTTAATAACACAAGTGTATAGATGAACCATCTATACGATACATCTATACACTCAAGTTCAGAGAAGACAAAGTTGAGGGACATCGTGACTCCCAGGTTTCTCCCAAAATCCATTATGTAAACTCTCAGAGGACAATGAACCACGATGGACAACAACCAAGCCTGAAGTCAGAGATGTGAGTACCTGATTATGTCTAAGGGTTTGTGCCCACAATGCACAAACACCATAACGCACAGGGAATACAGCTAATTAGAGGGTAAACTGGTGTCTTGTAGCTCAGTCACTGTTTTAAAATAAGTTTTTCCCTCAAAACCCTCGCATCCAGGAACCCTCCTGGTGACTCACTCCAACCACCAATCGCTGCATGGCACAACAGAACCGCAGGCCAGAACTAAAATCCAACTATTTGATGGAATTGCTGGCAGTACCTGAGGGACCTGTAATACAGATCAGGCAGAATAAAAATGCATTTTCAGACTCGGATTGGAGACAGGGGTGTAATGGCTCTATAGGTACAACACATGCGAGTAACAGCATGTGAGATATGAAGATTTGATGATGCACCCATCAGATACTGGGCAGCTTCCCTGGAACTTAAATGATTTTTCCACAGGAAAATATGGACTTTGTTTATTATTTATCTCCATATACTAATTTATTTCTGTTTACATAAATCCACATACCCACTAATTGGCATCAGGAGAACCTGATTTATTTTGGCTACTAACTGTTTCTACGGTCAAAATAATGAACATTGGCTTATGTGAAAAAATTAAGTGTGTGAGACAGCCTACCATCAAAAAATAGAATTCAGACCTTGATCCAACTGTGAGTGACTTGAGTAACTATGGTTCTTTCAGTACAGCAACAGGTTCTGGTCTGACTTTGAAGTATCCTTGAACAGAAATAACATTTCCCAAATCAGACTGGCGGAGTGTGGGAGAAAGGGCATGAGTGGGGGTTTTACCAAAACTACAAGTGAAGATAGAAGGAAATTGAGGACAGCATAGCAAGAGAAATATGCATGAATGCCCTCAGGTTCTTATAAGAGTATTATTACTACCTGTACATAACAGTACTTTGATACTGGTTCTGAAAAATGAGCTGGTGCCTTCAGTAGTTGTATTTGCACTTAAATGCCCTTTATTTACTTGGTATTTGTCCTGTGACTGAGAACAACTTAGGAGAAAATGCTTTCAATTTACATCATTCAGGCAGAAATTAAAATATATTTACTGTTATGAGTCCTAACAAAATTATATCCTTCTTTAAACTGGGGTCATAGCAACACATTATTATTAGATGGATTCAATTTTGTACTGAAAAGCAGAAAACGTAGCACAATAAATTAATCTTTCAAGAGCCATTTACATTGATGGAAGCGCATACGCTGCTATCAGAACTCTCGCAGTGGTGTTCACAAGTCCAAGGACAGAACAAACATGAGAAAGTAATTAGAAAAACCAACTGCTCCAATGAAACATCACCTGTCACCATAAGTTTATGGCAACTCATAAGGAATATATATCTTCAGCTAGAAAGTTCCACTGGAAATGTGAATACCTGGAAAGAAGGTGTCTGGCCAAAGGAAAAAAAAAAAATCAGCAGTGTCTGTCGAGAGTTATCTATAGCTGTCCTGGTGTACTTTCTATCTTTCAGTATTGGAAGACTGATGTAACATGTCCAAATATAGATTCAAATCTTACTCAGTCTTTTTAGGTACACTGCAATTTGAACTTTAATTGCCATTTCATCCTCTTTCTTTAGCATTAGAGCTAATCAAGTACCTTTTTGTCTCTTTCCTATACAAAGTGGAAAACACACTTCCATGACTTGAATCACTGCCGGTTGGAGAGCCAAGTGAAACAACTGCTTCCCATAGTCTCTGCAGTAACTCATCACCCATGTTTTTGAGGCATATGACATTTTTGTACAATGCTCAAGAGTTAATAGTTTCATTTTTGCCCTTCTTACATCAAGATAGCCAATATAAGGAATGCTGAGCCAACAAAACCTCCTATCAGTTACACCAATTTCACCTTTCAGTTAATCTTCAAAGAGTTAATTCTTAGATGAAACATTAAACAATATTTTTACTTATATTGATAAAATAAATTAACATAGGAGTATTTTATTCTTAAGCATTGATTTTTAAAAGGGAACGCATGAGTTCCTCAATAAACAGGCTAGAACATCAATCATGCAATTTACTCTGACATTGAGTGAGATACAATGAAAAAACCCAGGAATTTCTGAAGGTGGTAACTTGTTGATCAAAGCCAACAGTACATAAGAGTGTATGCACAAAGCAATGGACAACCTGCCTCAAATATCTGCCATTTTCATGGAGAGCCAAAAGCAACGTGCAGTGACCAAAGCAGTGTCTGAGGTCATGAGCTCGATAATGTTAGTGAAGCAGTATGATAATTTAGCATTAACAAAAGCCATGGTGTGAATTTTTAACCACTGCTATTTTAAGGGAAGCACATGTATTATGATAATACTAAAATAAATCAAGTAGTTAAAAAAAAAATTTTGCTAACAATTTTGAGCCAAAGTGAAGATCCATAACAAAAAGCAACACAAATCTGGAGTTTCCAAAAACTGATTTTCATTTCAAGAAACAGCACATGGTTAGTAGCCTAGGTCCTCTGTAACCTTGCCATAATTTTGGGTTTACATGTTTTATTCGTTTCAAGAAGCAGTATTAGCCACTTAATTATTGTTGTAATTCATTCCTTGTGTTGCTCTGGTTTAAACAGTAACTTATCTGTAGTAATTATGCAATAGACTGTAAGTAACTGAAATATGAATATTGCCAGTTTGTCCCACTGTGTTTCAGATCTGCTACATAATTGTTAACATTCACAACAGTGCAGTAATTGAATTACAGAACATTAGCTACATGATTATTATGATCATAAACTGCTATCAAATGGAAGACACTGAAATAAGACTCCAGACCCTGAAGTTGTGAAGTTCATACAAAACCATGCCTATTCTGCTCTATAAACTGACTCCTTTTCTCATCATCACAGTCCTAACCTCTTTCATCTGTAAAGCAGCACACACAATCAATTTTATCTTTTACTAGAAATGTTCCATAGTTCCAAAATTTCGGTTTTATTTTAATGCAGCCCACATAGATCCTCCAGGTTGCTAAACTTACCTGCCTTCCTGCAAAATCTTAACACATTGATTTGAATGAGGCTACCTTCTCAAGCAGATACATCTAGGGTTTTCAGACAACAGTCTTCCTTACAGATTCGGTGGGCTTCACCTGACCTAACATCAACTTTCTGTAGGCTGGATGCCAAAACTAAACCAGACATGTGGTTCCCATCATAAAGAGAACAAGGCATATTCAGGGAAGAATGCATCACAAAGGGAGATGTTGGAAATCCTGCATGTAAAAATGTTTATGTTGAGGAGCTTTCACTAAATCCCCATCTTTCTTATAACCTGGGGTATGCAAAAGTATGACAGTATTATTTTTGTCCTATAGTATCAGTGAACAGAAGTAATTATGTTCTATGGTTTCTTTCATTTGCTGTAAATCAAACACAACGTAACCAAATCCAAAGACACTGTCAACTCTGACTAAGAACAACACTGTTTCATGCCAAATGTCCATTTTATGTCCCTGTTTCTGACTGGTAAGACTATTACTGATTCTTACATCTGAAACGTGATATTACTCTCATTAGTTATTTGCTGCATGTTTTTTTCCAAAAGCTGGTCTAAATGCCACGCATCAGACCATTATGACTGAAAACATAATTGAGATTGAGATAATTAGTTTCTAAAAGACTTTTACAGTGATCTATTCAGAATCCTTGCACTATCAGAAAGACAAAATCTAGAACTCCACGTGCAAAGGCCAAGGCATATCAGTCTGGGAACAGCAAATGTGAACTCTTCAGCCACTAGGGCTTTCTATTACACATCTGGCACCTCCAAGTTGTTCTTCCACCACTACACATCTTTCATAAGCTCTTTTAATGTGTGAAGCTGCAGATCATTTGTGGTGAATAAAGCCCTAACAGATTACTCATTGTTAATTAAATAACCTGATTCTGTCCACTGATTCTAATGCATTAAAGTATTTAATGTTTGTTTGGTAAACTGCTTTGCTAAATGCTCCTTTGACTTTTATTGGTAATAAACATTAAGCATTTATGGCCTGTGAAAGCAGTTGCACATCTAGCTTATGCTGTTACTATTTACAGTTTCTTAATGAAATATCATTAACTTGCTCCAAACTGCAAGTTGTTTTTGTTCTACTCCTTAACTTTTATTACACAGAATATAGAATAAGTCAATGAAAATCACATGAGCTATAAGCAACAATGGTACTTGTTACAAAAAAACCCTTAAAATGTTAAATCAAAATCTGTTTTCAGCTGTATAAAGCTCCAACTAGTATTTTTCTTTTACTGCTGCTTCTACTATGTGCACACATACATTTATGTGCACCTGTCTATTCCCTGTCTATGATCCCTGTGAAGTGGGGATACCGTTTCTGTGAACCATGGAGAAAAAGGCATTGGAAACATGTATATGGAAAGCCTGGCTCAGTCAGAATTGAAAGCTTTTTCTACACATGATAGTGGCTTCACACAAGTCCAGCTCTCTGACATTAGTAGCCAAAACATGCACACTTCATAAGCAATATTTTTCATGCCCACAGAAAAATAGACACGTGCTCCTGTTTCTGTATACTAACAAAATACAGCTCTTGAAAATCCAGAGCAACTGCCTGTGCAAGCAAGTGATTTGTGTTGCTACACCGAACAAGCAATATATTTTATTGGCCAGGGCTATAAAATACAGGGGTTTGCCAATTTAGCAGTCTCCTGTCTATCCTATGCAGTGGCAAACAGCTCTAGTGAGCCTGACCCCCCGCAAGAGGGAGGCACGTGCTGTACTTATGAGGGAAGAAAAACAAACACTGTGCTTTTTAAGTTAGTTCATTTGCTTTTGCATGCAAGGGATTTTTCTTTGAATGTTAAACATGCATCACGAACGCCTTTATCGAATGTAATATAAAACATCCCTTCCATTTATCTGCTTGGTCAGCATTCACAGGGAGGAACGTGCTGCTTCATATTTGTATATTCACTTTGCAATGTAGACTTGAAAAGTAAAAAGAGAATGAATGGCATGGCCTGTAACAAAACCATCACTGAGACAGTGCTGTTTGGTCTAATGGACATAGTAGAAGTGATTCAGTAGTCTCCTTAGGAGATATCTATTTTGGATAGAAAGAAATCATGAACTAACAAGATGGGAAGCACACAACAGCTGGAATTGTTAAGAATAGTAACACATCTATCAAATAGTAAATAATATACAGTTGTGGAAGACTTGACATCTAAGATAGGCTTTGATTATAGATTTAGCTATGGATAAGAGCAATACCTGGCTAATGAGTTACCTGCAGGATGCCAGGCAGGGTTCTGAAAGGTTTTAGTCTCAAACAAGCACTGCTGCTGGTTCCAGCACAGGTGCTTCAGTCACTGTTCAGCCTGGGAAGCAAATTTGAAAGTGTTTGGCCTGTCTTTACTCTGTCCTTTTCTCCTAGGAGGAGAAAAACAACCCCCTGCAGTGGAAAGCAGAGGTAAGCTCAGAGACAGCTACAAGAAGCTGATGATCAATATGAGCACTGGCGCTACCAAGCAGCTAGAGTCATACTGGTATCCAAAACATGCTGCAAAAGGCATCATTAGCCCTGCTCAGGCCAGTTCTCAGGATTTTGGAAATAGGTTGGTGCACGTGAAGTCTCTGTGCTGATGAGACAATAAAGAGAAACACTGGGGAGGCACAGACCTGGATTTCAGAGGGACAGGTGTCCTTCTGCTGCTGTTTGGGTGGCTTCACTTGCATTTTAAACTGTGCACATGTGCATCATTGCTGCTAGGTTCTGCTCAAGGGTGAGCTGTACAATCCTCCCCTTGGCTGATTTACTGAGCTGGGATTTTTTTGCTTGAAGTCCTTTTTATTTAATATTGATTATTGTTGAGTGCTGTAAGGTAAGAGCATGAAAGTGTTATTAACTTACATTTTAACTTTGAAAAAAGGAATGTTTGTGTGTGAAGGTTTTAATTGTCATCTGTATCTCTGTGAAGAATAAGTGTTATACGCAACTTTGAAAAAACATGGAGGTAAAAAAAGGAAACCCAAAACCCAAACAATCCCACACTGTCCTAGCCACCTACCTCCCCAAAATCCAGGCAGAAGTAAGCAGAGAAGTGGCTAAAAGAAGCTAATCTATTCTTAACCTTGCTTCATAAGTGACAGCAAAATTAAATGAAAGCAATCATGAATCATAGGAGGATCAGAGCTAGGTAAGTAATTGGCCTATTTTCTGTACTGTCAGAATCCTCGAGCAATTTTCCTCAATTATAACTGCAAATCAGCATGTTATTTCCTTCTTACAAACTACCCATAGCTCAGGGACTAGCTAGGTGTTCCAGAATATTTCCTGATCTATTGCTAGAGACCAATTCCCACTGTTAAATAATTACAGGAAATTCAGAGTCTCATGTTGGATGGAAAAAAAATCCATCTATTTTACCTATTAAGACAAGAAAAATTAAAACCTTAATTATAAACAATAAACCTTATTTTTAATAGTTGGCTTCCCTTGATCAAAGCTCAGGACAGCCTTAACAGTATATGCTCAGCACTTTCTCTTCAGATGTTGATTTCCCTTCAGTATGAGGGCTATAATACTAAAACTCCATCAACTATAGAGTCTATTTTAAAATAAGACAGTAGTTATTCACTGCTATTGTTCAGAGGTATAAAAGATATTAAACTTGTAGGCAAGTAGAGCAACCAAGTAAAGCTGTTTGCTGCTCTGTTGCATCTCTGGCTGCATGCTAATCACACACAACGTACATTCCACCTGTTACTTGTACTTTTCAAGATGCGTTATGAGATCCATAACCTGATTAACATCAAACTTCCCTTGGAATATCAAATGTGTAATGAAAAGAGAACTTCATGTTTCCTGAAAGAAAAAACACCTCAAAGAGATCCCTTGGGAAATAGGAAGGTAACAACACTATTGACACCTCTAAACTACATTAACATTCTTCAATTCATCCAGACTGTAAAAATATATGGATAAAAAACCTGACCTGGAAAAAAAATGGAGAAAAGCAAGCTAAGAAATAATTTTGTGTTTATTCATTTCAGAGCAGGGGTACTTCACTGGATGGCAAAGTGCTTAGGTTTCCCAGGTGACAGGTACAGCAGATTAACTATAGTCTAGCAGGACTGCAAGGAACACCTACACATAACCGCCTTAAGGTTTTTGTTTGCTTGCTTTTATTTATTTTTTTTAAACATCTTTCCCACTACTAGCAGCTTGCCTGCCTAGGGGCTGAGCTGGATTTGCTTTCAGAGCAATTCCTTCTGGCTGGTTGGTACCAACAGGCTCATTTACCCTGTGACATCTGTGCTGGTTCTATGGGATTCTTAACCCACCTTTCACATATAAGATTTTTTCTCTAATGTCAAGTATAGGTAGCATGCAAACATCTTTCCTTGCTGCTCAAGTTGAGAAAAAAAGTTTGTGGCATTCAACACCAACATTGCAAGTTCAAAACCTATTCTACAACACAAAAAAAATATAAAGCTTTGATATTGGGCACACTTATCTCAGGTAGTCAAGAACTAAAAAGCACAGCTACAAGAACTACAGCAAAGGCTTAACCTTTTCTGCTTCATGAAGAACTGAACTTCCTAGTTACTACTCTCAGTGGTGACATTTGTCTATTTTTGTTTGGTCAGTTAGGTTGGGGGGGGTGCGTTTGGGGTTTTTTTTGTTTGTTGGGGTTTTTTTTGTTTGTTGGGGTTTTTTTTGTTTGTTAGGGTTTTTTTCGTTTGTAGGGGAGAGTGAGGTTTAAATGTATGCAGGTATCTATAAACTAAAAGGAAATATTTATTGGAACATCATAAAGAGACATTACAGTCTTTTTAAGGCATCTTAGTGATTCCAGCTGGCTCATCACAGCAACAGGGACAACCCAATAAGCACTGTCATTGCTGTCTGAATAGTTAAACAGCAAGCAGCATCTGCAAGAAGGCCTTATGAACTTTGCTGAAAAAGTCACATATTATTATTTTTTCTAAAGACCGGGCTATTACCTAATATGTTTTTATTGTAGATCTTTGTCTAGTGAGATCTGGGGAGTTTTTATACTAGTAGAATGGTATTACTTTATAGTAGTGTATAGTAGTACTGAGATTCCCCTCTGAAAATCAGCTGGAATTGCGCCCCAGAATTTTCCAGTAGTTTCTAAAAGTCAGAAATATTAACCAAGTTTCTCAGTTCTGTATTATAGCTCTTTAATAGAGCTCTTAAAAGATCTAAAGGATGACAGTTAATTAAGGATCTAATATGGTCATGTTTAAATAACTTACTTTGGTGGCCCTTATGCATCAATTTCTTTAAAGTAGAAACTGTGGAGTGTTCATAAGCTGTGTTCAAGATAAAGGAAGACTTTTTACTCTGTCCTGTTAAGAAAGAGAAACATTTGCCCGAAGTCAAAAGGGAAGGCCACATTTGAAGACGAAGGTAGAATTTATTTGAGAGATGCTTAAAACATGTACTTATCTGCCTATTCTTTTCTGTCCTTCAATTTTATTGTGTTTTGGAGATGAGCCATTGCAGCTCCAAAGCTGTAGCTTTTATTCAGCTGTGAACCGCAGGATACAGCATCTCCTCTTCTCTTTTGCCTGTAGGGAATTTCAGATATGCATAAAAAAGGAAAGCAAGCATAACACTATTGACTTCAGTGATGTTTTGATGTTTCACTGGTAGAGCAGAGCACCATTTGGCTTAAAGCAAGAGAATGTGAAATGTATCAAGAGAACCCCAAGGAGAGCACAGGATTTACAGCTCTCTAACAAAGACAAACTGACAGAAGGTTAAATGATGTCATTTCTAAAGCACTGTCTGGTGGAAGCAACAGCAGCACTGGAAAGGAGATACCTTGAACTCGTGCACAACAGATGTACAGAAGGGTAGTAGATATGACAGGGATTTCACACTCATAACTGCTCAAAATTGCCCCCTCCCAAAAAAGTAAGAGCAGGAATAGCCCCAGTACTGTGCGAGGAAACCATGTCTAGGCTTACATACATTGACAAGAACCAAGACTATTAATTTAATTCATTTTCCTTATAACCTCATCTGTACCTACTGGTCAAGTTGATCTGCACTTCACCTACCTTCAACTCACATTACCAGGAAAAGTTGGGAAACATCTACAGAAGGAAAAATATTTAAGGAAGGCATGATAATCACTCAAGTTTTGGGAAGATGCAGCAGAAATTAGCATTTATTTTAGGAGGCAGATATACATTGAATTGATAATTCATGTTAAAGATGACACAAATCAGGACACATGCTGTTAGGAAGTTAATCTATACAGCAGAAGTCAGAAATTAGAGCTTGCTTCGAGTGGTATTTAAGTTCTCTCAAATTAGGCTACTCTACCATACATATTCATTTTATTTACTTATCTTTCACATATTAAATGTACTTATCAATCATTTGCCAGAAGTGTTTCTCACAAGCACCAGTACTGCAGTCCCACACATAAACTCTTTGATGTTAAGCAAACCAACACTGATTCCAGCTCGCTGCTGCACAACAGAGATCAGGAGACAGTCCTCCTAGCTGCTCTGTTACTGCTGCACACACAACACCAGAGGCAGCAGATGACAAGTGCATGAAGCAAAGTGATAACAGATCTCCGGTCCATATTCCTCACATTCCTGTCTGAGGCCTGGTTCTAAATTGAGGTTCTGCCAATAATTTTTCCCACAACTCACCTAATTCAGGCTCTGCCTTTACATATTGAAGCTTTGTGGTTTAATCCACACCTACAAGATCTGTAGTATTCAAAATGTTTTTCCCTGGCAATTATTAAAGAAACTCCACATAAGAATTCATATAAGGCACCACATCCAGTAATTCTTCCTCCTCATCACTTTGCGTCGTATATTCTTATCTCCCACCAAAAATAATCAGTGCTATGCTAAGCAAAGCAAACTAATATACTGGAAATCATTGCAGCTGCATTAAAACTCCATTGCATTTGTCATACTGAACGCACTAGAAGTTGTTACTGCACCTGAGATACACACACGCATGGACTATTTCCTCTGGAACAAAAGCATCCTTCCCCACCAGAAAACAGAACCCTCATAAAGTATTTTGAAAAGAAAACAAAACAGCCCCTTCCTTCCCTCCTGCAAAAAGCACAGAGTGCACATGCTAGAACCAAGCCAACACCACACTGGAAGAAGAATATAGTGCGGAGGAGTTCCCATGGGGACACCAACGGCTATCCCCAAGCTCAGATCAGTGAGGCAACTGAAAAAGTTGAAAGGCAAAGACTATTTTTTTTCCTGTTTCCAGTGCATAGCTACAACACTTTCTCATCTTAGTATTAGCTTGAGAACCACCTACCCTGCCCTTTTTTTTTGCCCTTTTGCTTTCTTGCATTGGTGACATTTACTGGATTTTACCTCAAATTAAATATTTACAATTTACCTCTATTAAGGGATAATATAATTGAACAAGCATTAAATGCTTGTGTAAGGGCTTAAGGATTATGTTCAGAGTTTACAGATTACTTCTAAATAAGAAATAAGATGCCCAAAAATGATCTGGGGCGAGTCTGTTTAAAAAAAAATCAGTGCTTAGCTTCACACCAGTATGTGGACTATGTAAATCAATTCAGTCCAAGGATAGTTTGGATTAAAAATGCCTTTATTTTTCCAGCCAGACCATTATCTCATTTGACGTAACTATTATCCACAAGTGGAAATCCCAACAAGATACAGCCTTGGATATTGCAAAAGATATAGATAGTAGATGGGCTCATTAAACTACTTCATAAGGTTAATGTTGTCATCTCCAAGTTCAAAAGCATGGTCTGTGCATATCTCCTGGAGATTTCTTCTGGGCTGAAGCTCTTAATGAGTTGTCATGACACAATTATATAGTTGTTTTAAAAACAGAGCAAAGAATATTTGACATTAGAGCCTTGCCAGAAGCAAAACCCAGATCCTTTAGCTGCCTTCTAGTCAAAGGACTGACAGAGACTGTAAATTTTCCATTTGGATACCACCACCCCACCCCACCCCACTCCACGCTTTAATCTCCCTGCAGGATCACATGGAGCCTCTCTTCATCCTCAATACTCTAATGAGTTATTTGATTTTATTAGCTGTTCTCATTGATTTCATTTAATGATTTATATATTACCTATACTCTCAGTGACTGGGCATTTTTCTGCTGAAGGTAAGACAGATTACAAAGGCAACCAACAATGGGTCACATAAAACAACCACAACAGTCTCCAAGGAGACATTAATTGTCCAGTTGTGGGAACAAACTAACCAAAGAAAAATAATATAACAAAATAGAAACCAATTGGGGTGCTTCACATTATAGATTGAAAGCCAAGGACTCAGGAGATAAAGACTGAACTTCAAAACCAGCTAAGTTGGAGAGTTATTTTAATAACAGACTGGCAGTTTGCTTGCAACCGGTCATGACAGGAGCAAATTTCTATAGTTCTCAGGCTTTTCAGTTCCAGATGAGAACAAAGGACAGATGCAACAGGATGGGTGTAAACACCTAAACCTACAGCAGCCTCTGCCAGCTCTTCACACTGCTTTGAAGACCTGAGTCTATAAGCTGCCCTCTCAAACAGAATGGAATTAGCAAAATAATTTATTTTCACAAGAGAAAACACATCAGAAAAGCTGCTGTGCTCCCACATACAGTCCAAGAAAAAAGGAAAATAAAAAAAAATATTTGTCTTGGATAATTGGTATTTCAGCATGAGCAATCCAAAAGTAGAAAAAAAAAAGGATTCATCTCAGATAATTTGTAGTTTGGCATGAGCGTTATTATACATGACAGCAGAAGAATTAGCGTTCCACTAACAAGTGGAGAAATAATTCTTTGGGAACCACCAACTGTTTCACTATTTCTGACTAAACACGTCTTCTTTATCTCTCACTCAAATAATGTCAATACTCTAACTTGCTTCCAGAGAAGTCGTTATTGTTTGTTAAGCAGCAATTCTTAAGTATTATTATTATTACATCAAAAGGAAAAAAAATGTAAAATAAAAAGTACATTATGTATTGTATCAGGTAAGCTGGGGAAGCTGCCTAACAGTAATGTTAAAGTGAAGTAAAGCTTACAAATGGGACAATAAAATTCTAATGCAGAACCTGCTCGACATGCTGAGAATTAATGAGCTTGGGGCAATAGACCCACTGTAGTCCAGGAGGAAAAATGATTGCCACGTTTCCCCCACCACAGGTAGAGCCCATGCCCTGTGTAGGGTCCAGCGCTGAACTCTGAACAAGCTCAGCAGGACAGTCCTCACTGCTGCAGCCACAGGACCACAAGCTGATGCCCACCTCTGCCACCACATGCCCCTCCTGAACCCTGCCAACTGCCTCTGATGGCAGCAAAACTGTGCTCAGTGCAGCTGATTTGAGTGAACACATTAAATGCAATGGACTTTCATTACAGCCTGTCATCCTTTTTATACCTTTGCTACATGAGAACGCACTGAAAAAAAACACCCCTATAATCACAAATAAAGCTACAAATGTGAAAAATAATAAAAAGGTAAAGCAACGCGTGCAGGAAATGTTGTTATTCTGGTGCTCCTATACAAATTCAAATAATAAAGAACAAGAGGAGGCAAGACAGGAATGAACAAGCCTGCAACAGTCCTCCTCTGCGTTCTGCTGGCCCCATTAATATGAGTAGCTATTCCTTCAAATTGTGACTCAAGGGGATAATTAAACTATTGCTGCTCCCATTTTCCCCTTAGAGCAGCACTGATACAACAGCACCGGCCTTTCCTATTGTGGTAGAGCAGTAGCCCCTTGGGAGTCCTGCATAAGCGCTGCAGCTCCAGCCGTGTGAGAGAAGCCTCTCAAATACATTCTGAAGTCAGTAGCATCGCCTGCCTTCCCCTATTACAGCTTTGAAACATCAAAGCTGCCCTTATTTCAGCATTTACTCAGGAACCATTGAGGTTGCATTGAAACTGGGAAGATTAATTAAGTGATAGCAAGTCTGAATGTGGGAAATGAATGATTAAAAGTTCTCAAGGTAAGAGTGGGTACTATCTTTTCAGAAAATGGTACCTACTTATATTGATGAATTTCCTGTTCATTGGTCCATAATGTCACTACATGATGAGAGGCTGGATTGCTGCAAAGAGAAATTCTCTAAAATCTACTCCGCTGACATTGTAACACCACTTAAATAAAAAAAAGTCAGATGATGCAGCATCATTCAAAATACTGCTAGAATGATAATATTTTTAACTTATGGAAAGAGACTGATTTTTCTTGCTGTATAAGCAGCAGCATATAGAAGTAATAAGTATATAGGTTGCAGTGAGTAAGTGCAAGTCAACTTTCCCTACTTATTTTCATTTACAAGCAGATCTGTACCTCTAAACTTCATATGACTGTCAGACAGCTCACAAGTAACACAAGCTTTTCCATCCATAGCCCAGTTCTGTATCAGGAGACTGTACTGAGAAGAGGTAGCGTACAGTGTATCCGTGAGACCACGCTTGTTTTGTATGGAGTTAAGGGAGCTGATCCCAGAGAAAACAGGGTTTAAAAAAGGGCTGCCTAGTACACAGAGCGCAGAAGAACCAACGAGTGCTATCAGTTTATATAAGGCTAGTGGCTGAGCAAGATGAAGAGACAACAGGTGCAACACCCCACTAGTAATGATTTCTGGTGCTATCTACTTCTTTCAAGTTCCTTAATTTACTAAAAAGTAATTAAAAATAAGTCTTTCCTGTTTATGCAGTCTTTAATGAATTGCAGGTTAGCAAGACCTTACTAGCACAGTATATATGTATTCACTAGACTCTACTGAAGCCTGGCAAAAGTAAATTATTTTTAATTCCAAGAGTTCCTGTTTTTTTGTCTTTAAATTACTTTCTCCACTATTTCTCATAGGGCAATCACAGGTCAAACATACCCAACAAAACACAAACAACCCTCTGCTGTGCAGTATAATGAAACTCAGCTAGGAGCCAGTCATCGATGAAACAATCAATAGCACATATGTCTGAAGAAAGCAAGTAGGTTGTAATATCATCTGTATGCCTGACATTTACCAGCGATAACATTAATCCCTTAGAAGAAATCAGCTAAACCTCTCAATATTATTTTTTACTCAGAATTATCCAAAGAATTAAAGTTGATTCTGAATAGTGTGTTAAACCAGAAATCAGTCACATGTTTAAATTAAGGTGGAGATAGAAATGGCTAATTGTTATTAACCTGTAATTAAGTAAAAAGGCTGCAACTACTGGCCATAAAATGTTTGTGCTGCTTATCATGCTGTCCCAGAGCAGGGGACTGATTTTGAGATGCTGAGCATGTGCCAATTCCTGTGGTAACCTTAGCAATTTGGGTAGCGAGGTCCATAGTCTCCCAACATAACATTTCTGGTTATTTAAAGTAGTTGTCTTTGGCTGTTTCCAGAGACAGAAGACTCTGCAGCATCATCAAAGCATTTGTTCATTCAGACACTAGCCACTCCACTGCTCACACTGCCCAGTCCTCAAAGCTAGTTCTTGTTTATTCCTATCATACTGCACAGCAGCAAAAAGAGGAGAGAGAAAGTAAGCATAAAAAGGCTAGGGCAGCATGAATGAAGTTCTTCAAGAAGCTGTCTTGGACCAAACTCTTCATTTGCCTTTCATGTAAAAAAAAGACACAATTCACATCCTGTCAATCTGGAGATGTGGAGTAAGAATCTGCCTACACAAAGAAAAGATGACTAGATAAACAGCTTTGTACCACACACTTTCCTCTGCAATGCAACCTCGGGCACATAACTCAAGAAAAACTGTTTGAAATTCATGCCTCCCAGAATACTATGTATTTGAATGTATTTCGCCTTGCAGGGAGCTGGAAAAACAGGTGAATCAAAGGCAGCAGGAAAATCGGAAAAATCACCCTGTCAGGGGGCACAGAATTGGAGCTGAGAGGCAAATGTACCAGAAATAGTCAGAAAATTGAAATTATTTCTGTAAAAAGGAAAATTTGAACATTTTGTTGGTGTTCAGAAAAGAAGGGAGGGAGAAAGAAATCCCAGATTAGAGCACTTCACTTCTTTGAAACATCACTAAGGTATTTCAAGTCTAACTATGTACCCTATCAGCCGAGCTGAACTTTATTACTTACAAAAACATGTTGGATGTTTTAGTTAAAACAAAGAAACTACTATTTATCACAGAAATATAAAGCACAATGTATTCACCTATGAAATTTTAAAATAATATTTTTTTTAGCAAATAAGGTACATGCACCCACAAAGCTCTGCCACCCTATGACGCCCTCAGCAAAAGCATCTTCCAATTCTTTCTAGATGCAGGGTGGATTTGCTTTACAACAAGATGCTTAGGTTCCACAGAGATGCAAGCTTACCTTCTTTCCTTCTGCTCAAGCTGCAACCTGTTATCAGTACACAGAGTGGAGGGGAAGAGTGATTTCTGGGCATTTTTTCCTATGCAAATCCTACATAGAAAGCTTAGCAAACAAACCGGCTCTATCGCTCAGGTACTGTACTGTACCAAAAGGAAGGCTAATAGCATTAGAAATTATCAGTCAAGAACCGAAGTACTAGGAAATATTAGAGGTCGGCACTTTAATTTACCCCCTTTTGGGACAAATGGCAGTATGTTATCATTTAAGCATACTTGGTATATAATTTACTGTTCCAGAAAGGCTCTTCCCCTAGTCAGATCACAAAATAATATGGGATGAGCAGGAGTTACCCACCAAACTAACAATTAATATGTGGATTTAGTTTGGGGTTTATATTTTTTCAGAAGCCAAATCCAGACATGTTTCCAAGACAGCACAAAAGCACAATTTTGGTAGAGGTGACGATTAGCTACCAGATTCCAAGCCCTCCTCCTGAGTACACAGCAAATCATTTCAGAGATGTACTTATTTAACGCAGACCAAGTTGTAGTATCTCCCAAATTCATTCCCAGTACTGGTTGAAATGCTTTATTAAATACTTCTAAAACAGAAATGCAAGTGCAGCAAACCATTCAACTAAGAGAACATCAACCAAAATTATTTATATCCATCAAACCAATCAGAGACTGAAAACAGGACCTATAAGTGAAAAATGTCAGACCCCTTTTTATCGTGAGAACACTGCCTATTTTGCCCATTTTCCTCTCACAATTAATAGCTGTAAACATTTCTTTTACAAACTAGAAATGTTGATAAGTAAGCAAGTCTTGATTTTTCTCCTAGAAGTCAGCTGGATACATGAACACAGTCCCCAAGCAACTTAGAGATGTGTGTACGTGTTTGAGGCAAATCTGTGCATGAAAGCACGGGCTGCTCCCACCACAGCAGGCAGGGCAGGACCTCACCTAGGCTTCCCAGGCATCCTCCTCTGCACCCCAAGCCCAAGGGCCGTGTGCACTTAAAGCATTCATATCCTCAATAAGGACGTTTGATATGCCAGATGCCATTCCATCAAAGCATTTGCATTGGGAAGCCTAATTAGCAATTCATATTACATGGAGGCAATAACATTTTTAATGCATTGAACGTAACTAGTTGAAATACTAGTAGGAACTCCAACACAAAGTGGTATATATCCTGTGAGCAAAAATTACAACACCTAAACGAGCGAATACCAGAAAGGGAGATGGACACTGCTGCCAGGTCAGCCTGATCCTTGCCTAATAGCAGGGTAGCTATTAGAAACATGCAGGAGAAACATGCAGTTAAGAGGCAACATAAGGCAGAAGAGCTTTACTTGCAATTATAGGGTGACAAGATTGCAACACTACAACATTTACACTTCATATAAATCAGCTCCTCAGAAGGCCCTTGGTTGTAAAAGCGTCAGTCAGCCAAACCGCTGTCCTCAGCCAACCACTGCCTTTCAGAAGCATTTCAGCATGCATCTGGACTTTCATGCTACTGCCTAAAGAGCCATTCAGCCAGTCAGAAAGTAAAAGGCTGAAGAAGCATTCAGCAAGTTTGCTGGTTTCCAAATGAAAAATCACCGAAGCAAGCCACATGTTTGTATTTCACTGTGATCAGAATGGGTTTACACTTACAGCACAGTAAACATTCAGAAAAACAATTACAGAAAAGTATAGGCCAAAATATTTAGTTACATTTACAAACAGAAATGTATTTGTAAAAATGAATGTGCATCTGTACCAGGTTACCAGGAGCCATTTTCACATTTGGTTTAAATATTATTCTACATCCTCAAAACAAATGCCTAGAGCGTTCACTAGGTTTGATCAGCTTTATGTGCAGTTTGTTACTTTCTCTTACATTTCAGATAAATTCCTCTGCTCAATTTTATCACAGTTTCCTTATAATTTAAGTTAAATTCTTAATACTCATTCTGCTACTCACTCTCCAGATTTAATTAATAATGAATCCTTTCCAGATGACAGCAAAACATTGGAGCTACCTCCTGAGCAGGTGAAAACAAAGAATGCCATTGACTCTGGGGCAACTGTGGTGAGCTACATCAGCTCCTCTAGCCCAGAGAGCCAAGTTAATTTGTCCACACTGACAAAGGGAGTTTATTAGACAAGCTCTACTGACTAATGATGGGGAAATCTAGAAGGTTACTGCCCTTGTCTGTTCACCTGACTCCACCCTATAATTGACAGCAGTTTGAATTAATACACCCTTGTATGAGTCCACATTCACTTCTGCCAAGTCTGCAGGGAAGGTTGTAAACTGCATCAGCAGAAACAGGGAGGGAGAAGAGGACTGTGACCTCCTGGCTCAGACTCCAGATAATGAGCAGAGCTCACATGCCACAACCTTCTGCAACACCAGAAGTTACCCCGGCTCCTATCACCCTGCTCATCTCACCTTTTCTCTTGAATGTCTCATGGGATAAATAGCAACCCAAGTGAAATCAAGAGAGAGTCTGGGTGTTTTTTTAAACTACATCATAGCCTTATTTTTGTAATTATTAATAGATCACTCAGGGTAGAATGGTTTCCATTATTCTAGCAAACTATTTGATTCATTATTATTGTCCATAGGAAGAATCTAGGATATAATGCATAATGGAGCTAAAGCTATTAAGAAAAATCTCTGCATCCCCTTAGGTAGCCACTTTCTCCTTTTTTGAGGTAGAAAGAAAAGTAAAATCACAGGCTGCATGACAGAAGTACAGCCCTGTGCACAGTACATATCCATTCATAAAGGTGGTTACTAAAAACAAAGTTTGACAAAAGAATATTAACATGTAGCAGTTATGCTAAAACTAAGCAGAAGATTCATTATCATCCACATCTTTTCAATTTTATGTAACCACAAAACAAAGAGATACTATATTAGTCAGAGAGACTCAGGAACAGGAGAAGCAAACAAAATGTCAGAGTCTGGTAACAAGTCATTTTACTGAGAGTAAAAAGCAGTATCTCCAGTTTCCATAACCATAACCTCATTAATTCTGTTATTTATGAATTAAGATCACAAACACAACTTAAACAACATTTATGTTTTTCTTAAATCAAAGGGCTCTTCCACATCCAAAGACAGATATTTCAAAAGCATAAATACATAGTGGATATCCATCTCAAAAGAAAGTCAAATCAACTTGTAGTAAGGCAGAGACAGGTCCATCCATGTGCAATGTTCACAGTATTAGAACAGCCGATAAGAACAAGTCTGATAGCCATATTTGCTCTTTCCCTAACTTCAAAACAAATCACATTTTATAGGAGAAGCAAACCAACTCACAACAACTCTTTACTGTGTTCAGTTCTGGGCCCCTCACCACAAGGAGGATGTTGAGGCTCTGGAGCGAGTCCAGAGAAGAGCAACGAAGCTGGTGAAGGGGCTGGAGAACAGGCCTTATGAGGAACGGCTGAGAGAGCTGGGGGTGTTTAGCCTGGAGAAGAGGAGGCTGAGGGGAGACCTCATTGCTCTCTATAACTACCTGAAGGGAAGTTGTGGAGAGGAGGGTGCTGGCCTCTTCTCCCAAGTGACAGGGGACAGGACAAAAGGGAACGGCCTCAAGCTCCACCAGGGGAGGTTTAGGCTGGACATCAGGAAAAAATTTTTCACAGAAAGGGTCATTGGGCACTGGCAGAGGCTGCCCAGGGAGGTGGTTGATTCACCTTCCCTGGAGGTGTTTAAGGCACGGCACGGATGGATGAGATGCTAAGGGGCATGGGTTAGTGTTTGATAGGAATGGCTGGACTCGATGATCTGGTGGGTCTCATCCAATCTGGTTATTCTGTGATTCATCAGATTAGCTCTATGACAAGGTTTGGAGAAGCTTACTCCATGCTGTTGCCTGGTCCAGGGCAGAGCTCCCTACCCTTACTGCCTGCATCCACAGCTCCCAAAAGGTGCTGTGTCTGGCACCTCTTCAGCTGAATCATCCCTTGCAGCTAAGGCAGTTTCTTACACTGATTATGCAAAGATACTTTGAGAGAAACAGCCTTCTCGTCTGCTGAGGTTACTCTATTTTAAAGCATAACAATCAGTTGCCTATTGTTTTGGGGTCAGCCACTGCCTGTCTCAGAAAAGATACAAGTAGTATCTCAACCATATAGCAGGAAGATAGGACTAAAGAACTTACCCAAATTAGCATCCTTTAGTTTTACTCCGGCTATCACTTTTTCCACACTCATTCTTCATACCCAATAAACAAGTATTATGGACTTCAGAACTCATCAAAGGTGCAGTAGGCTGGAAAGCTCACCAAAATCAATAGAAATCTTTCAATTTACCACAGCAGTCTTGAATGAGGCATATGGAAATTAGGCTGAGATACACAACTGCACAGACCATCAGCACATCCACTCTTCTACCGGTACTCTGAATAATCTCTGTTAATTCTGCTTTAAAAACAAACTGGCAGTAAAGGTACTGGTACTAATTGCTAAGCATTTCTTTGCTAAAATCAATCCTTAACACTGACCACAATAAATGAGTTAGGTCTTTATAGAGAATTCATACTTAAAATAGCTATGAATCTTCCTAATGTGTCATTTGACATTTGTTATTA